>CM053599.1:207332461-207380318 GCA_028646575.1 Pseudocheirus occidentalis
TCAGCCCCTTCCTGTTAAGGTGTGAATTACTCCCAAGGAGTTAACTGGAAGTAAGGAGCTAAGCCTTTGGGGTGCTAAGTGCCTTTAGTAGGTGCCAATAGAAAGGGGCATGGAAGATCTTCTGATTTCATTAACATTACATAGGATCACAGAGTCAGAAAGACCTGGATTCAAATCTGACCTCAGACACTTACTAGTTGTATGACCAAGGGTAAGTCACTTAACCTCTCATTGCTTCAGTTCCCTCAACTGTAAAGTGGAGATAATATTAGTACTTACTTTACATGTTGATGTATCAAATGACATTATATTTGGTTTAAAAATGCTTGGTATACTTCCTAACATATAGTGACTATTCCCTTTCCCTTCCCCATAAAGGGAATATATTTATTTGTTATGAGTTCTCCATAAAATCTGATTTAGGCAATGGACATTTTTGCCCTATTAATGGTACATGAAGAGCCAAACCAAACTTCTGGGTATGTGCAGCATGAGCATGGGGAATCAAAACAAAGATAATTTCTGTTTAACTTCAATTCAGTTGCTCAAGTAGATGTGATTTATGACTGTCCTTGATTGTTCGGAGGTTACTAGAAATGTTTAACACTGTCGTATTCCTTCCAAAGCATCTGCAGACAAGTAAAGTGTGTTTGTGTGTGTATGTGTGTGTGCACGTGTACATGCATGTATATATGTGCTCTGTACATATGCACTATCTAGGCATGTATATATTACCTGCCTATGCATGCTTTACATATACACATCGATGTATACATTCTATATGTACATATTTTTGTATAAGTAATCCAGGGTCACAAAAACTGCTTTTAGAAACAAAGCTTTAGATCTAGAATTGAAAAATGCTAAAGATGGTTCTTGAGAGAATATATTCCTTCATTTCATGAGCAAATCAAAATATTAATGCCAGGAAAATTGATGGCAGGCTAATGCCTTTGCTAAAGCATGGACATGGAAAAAGCAATGCATAGAGTGATATAAATGAAATCTCTCATAAGATTTTCAAAATCAGCATAAATGTCTGTAATGTTGTAATGGAAACGGTTCTTCAAATGGCTCTCAAATATTGATTTTAAATACATTTACATGAATACGATAGACATCATTTACCATATCTCTAATTTGCTTAATTAGTATTAGAAAATGTTTAGAGTTAGAAAGGAGGGCTGAGAACCAAAGTAGAAACTCGAATCCAGTAGATCGATTGAGATATTAATGAGGAAGTGGATAGGCTGAGACGTTTCCTATCAAAGGGGTCGCCTCAGTTTCCTCAGCTATAAATAGGGATCATAATAATAATACCCACCCCCTAAGGTTGTGCTGGGGACCAGATGAGATGACTTGCAAAAGGTTTTATAAACTTTTAACTTTTTATACATAGGAGTGTGTGTGTGTGTGTGTGTGTAGCTAGTATTTACATAATTCTTTAAAGTGTACAAAACACTTCTCTTACCCTATTTGATCCTTACCACAACCCTACTATCATGATATGTAATATGATCTCTCCTCTATCAGATATCAGATATATACTATACATAACAAATGTTATATATTTTCTATATGACAAGCTGCTCTGGATATAACTCCAATGATACCGTAATTTATGAATCCTCTAGAAATAAATTCTATGGAAGTTCTTTACTTAAAAGGAGAGGAAACAATTTGTAAATCCTGAGAAGCAATGTTGATATAAGTGCTAGACAAAATAGTAGACCAAATGTGGTATCAGCACTAAGACTTCCTAACTCTTTGCCCACGGGAACAAAGAGGTAGTAGAACAAGGTGTGGAACTCATTCCACTGCCATGAAAGAATGCCACCTTGGGAGAGAAATTAGGTCAGACAACTGCCCCCAATTTTGCTGACCCCCACAATTCCTTTCCCTACAATATCTTTCCTAACTCCTTGCTACTCCCCCAATCTTAGAACAATGATTCAAACTCTGTCCTTCCATCCCCCTCACTAAACTCAAAGCACATTGGATCGAACTTGCAAAGCTTCTGGTTAATTTTCCTGAGATCACAGCCAAGATCACATGCTCTTTCCCCATAAGGGTTCTTCCTTTGGACCCCAGTGGTTCTTTAATCACTATCCCCACATCTCTGCTCCGTCTCCACTTTTCTACAAGGCACCAATAGAAAACTGGGGTATAATGAATGGAGCACTTGACTTGCAGTCAGGATTTGAGTCCAACCCTTACTCATACACTCACCAGCTGTGCGACCCTAGGCAAGTCATTTAATGACCTTCAACCTCAGTTTCCTTATCTCCAAAATGAGGAAAATAATAACGCATCTACCTCACAGGGTTGTTATGAGTTTCAAAAGATGTCACAAATGTCAGTCAAATTTCCAGATATCTTCAAGTTAAATTCTAATACCAGTTTATGTTATTATATCCCCTCCTAAATCTATCTTCTCTTCCATAGGTTGGACATCCCCCATTCTTTCAAGTATTCCTCATCTGACAAATCACCACACCCCTCCCTCCAACCCACCTCATGCTATAACTTTCTCTCTCTCTCCCTCCCCCTCTTTCCCTCTTTCTCTCTCTCTCTCTCTCTCTCTCTCTCTCTCTCTCTCTCTCTCTCTCTCTCTCTCTCTCTCCTTCCTTCCCTCCCTCTCCCTTTCCTTTCCATTCCCACCTCCCTTTCAAAATGTAATGCTCAGAACTGAGCACCATACTCTAGGTACCTCTTCCCCAATGCACAATACAGTGGAATTATTCCCTTTCTTGACCTGAATTTCTCTATTTCTATTAATACAACCTACAATTGAATTTACTATTAATTCATGCTGAGCTTGTAGTCTATTCAACCCTCCTAGCTTCTTTACACGAACTGCCATTAAGCCGGATTTCTCCCTTTCTATACTTGTGCAATTTATGTTAACTTCAATTCTTATAGTCGTGTTCTTCCAGCCACAAACATGGCTCCATCCTTGATTTTACAGTCATTCAAAACATTTTTTACACTTTTAGTTTTGCTGATGTATTTTGTTTTTATATTACCAACACTTACAGATTACTTCTACCTCATGAGAGACATCCTCTAATAAAATAAGAGTTAAGTAAAACTCATCAGAGTGACTCCATTTGAAACTTCACACATCATTTCACATCTACACTACCACCACCTCTCTATTTTTAAAAGAAATTAATAGAAATCAACTTTATTTTCCTCCCACCTTCATTAAAAAGAGAAACAAATTCCTTAAAACAAATATTCATTTGTCATTCAAAACCACATTTAGAATGTCTACATTCAGAGAAAGATGTCTACATTCAGAGAAACATGTCTACATTCAGAGAAAGATGTCTACATTCAGAGAAAGATCCAGAAAGATCAGAGTCTGAACGGAGACTGAAGCAAGACATGCTATCATTCTTTTCGAAAAAAAAAAAAGAAAGAAAGTAAGGGGGTGGGGCGGATTGGGGGGATATATCAGAGGGTAGAATGGGGGAAGGGGTATTCAGTAGGCTTGCCATCTTGGGGTAGGGGGAGGGAAGACTTGGGAAGAAAATTTGTATCTCAAAATCTTTTGGAAATGAATGTTGAAAACTAAAAATAAATTTTCAAAAAAGAAAGAAAAAAACCACATTTAGATACCCTAGAATTCATTCCTAAATCTTCCATATTATTTCTACATCTTGTAGCAGACTATCTGATAAGAAAGTGTGTTATTCTGAATCCCTTTCATTTATAAACTGTATGTGTGTGTGTCTTATTATTTAACTTACAATTCTGAAAGCAATTTAAAGATGGAGGGGCATTATAAATTGTCACGCAAATCCACAGATTTCTACACAATTTAATTGATAGTCATTTTATGGTTTAGTGACTTTGTCATTTAGAAAGCCAAAAGAATTGGTCTGTGTTATTTGATCTAGGTGTTTGGGCTATTTCATTGATAAAATTAGATTGACCAATATTACAATTGAATTATTGGGTGTAGTAAGTAGTTGTTACTAGGAATGAAAAATAATTGTCCCCAGAATATTTGATATCGTTGTAGCTGCAATTCACAATTTCTCTGCATCTCCTTACCATGTGCTAGCCTCAAACCAAGCTCTTACCCCTAATCTAGGGAAACGCAGAACTCCAAGAGAACAAGTCATTCCATCAAGACTAGTAGAATAGAATTTAATGATGGAAGGGACCTCAGAGATCATGTAATCAACTTCCTACACCCCTTATTTTATAGAAAACAAATCCAGAGTCAAACAGGTTAGGTCACTCATGGAGTAAATAACAGAGCTAAGACTTGACTCCAAGCCTTGAGACTCCAAAAATCCAATGACGTTTCCACTATATAGCACTAATTATGTCACCTTGGAAAACCTACAGGATCCCCTGAGAACAAAAACAAGTTTAATCAGTGGTGTGCTGGTAAATGTTTAACAACCTGCTGGGCAAGGGGCGAGGGGGGGGGGTGGAATGGGGGGAGGAGAAAGGTAGCTCAGCATATTTTCAAGTTTAATGTACAAAATAAACATTTTTTTTTTACAATTCTTTCTTAAGTCTAGGCAATCAACAAAACAATAAATCAAGGCTTGATTTGTGTTTACTGATTTCCAAAGCATAAATGTTCACACTGAAAATTTATCAGCTCTCATTGAGCTGGCTCCAGCATGTCCCTGACAAGTAAAGATTTTTTTGTTTGGGATTTTTTTTTTTGGAGTTGGGGAAGGGAGGACAATTGAGGTTAAGTAACTTGCTTAAGGTCACACAGCTAGTATGTGTCAAGTGCCTGAAGCTGAATTTGAACTCAGGTCCTCCTGACTCCAGGGCTAGTGCTGTATTCATTGCACCACCCAGCCTCCCCAACAAGTAAAATTTCAATGATAGAAACCATCAGTGAGCCCTTAGAATCTGTCAAAGAAACTTCTTACCCACCTAAGCCCATGTAGGAATAGAGCTATCATATGAACGCCCTCTGACCTAGGCACTATATCAAGGAATTAAAAGGCAGAGAGGAGACATGATGAGTGTGTCAGGGTTTCGGGGTTTCTGTTTCCTCATCTATAAAATGAGATTGGGCTAAATGATCTCCAAGGCCCTTTCCAGTTGGCAAATTCTGTGATTTTGTTGTTTTATGACTAGAACCCTATATTTCTATGTCTATCTTGTTATCTCTGTCTTGAATCTTGCCCTTCTGACTGATGACTTCTGGTGCCAGAAGCCACAAACCATCCAGGCTTAGCTTGAATTTGACTGATAGCATGTCCCAGCTGGCTTTAGATCAGTGTCCAGTCCTGTTTCTCAATAATCCCAACCATTTAAAAAAAATAATAATCCCAACCATCCCTCTTGAGGTAGAAGCTTGCTCTTTTCTTTAACATGGATGTCATTTCCCAATGACTCCCCACCTCACCCTCAAAATAGAACCATCCCTTGTAACAGAGATACACAGTTAAGAACAGCAAATCAGGCTAATGGTTACATCTGACAATGGTATTCTTCATTCCACACCTGTAGTCCATCTCCAGGAGAAGAAATGGTGAGCTTCTGTCGTGTCTAGGTGGCACAGTGAATAGAGCACCAGCCCTGGAGTCAGGAGGACCAGAGTTCAAATCTGGCCTCAGACTCTTAACGTGAGTGACCTCGGGTAAGTCACTTAGCCTTAAAAAAAAAAGAAAGAAGAGGTGAGCTTCTTTATTAATCTTCTATGGTCATAATGGATCACTGCACTGTGTTCTGAAGTCTTGTTTCCCTTTATATAACTATGATTGCAATGCAAATGTATGCTCCCAGTTCTACATACTTTCTTCAGTATCGCTTTATACAACTTTTCTCAAAAGTTTTCTGCATTCTTCATACTTATTTCTTTGAGTTCAATAAGATCCTAGTGTGTTCATATCTCATAATTTGTTTAGGCATTTCCCAATTGAGAGACATCCACTTTCTTTCCAAATTCAGTTCTTTGCTTCTTCAGAAAGTGTTTCCATAAATGTTGGAGTGTACAAAAATGTGCATTTTTTTTACGCCCTTGGGATATATGCCTAGGAGTAGTTGTCTCATTAATCTATAATCACCTTTTTCCCCCAGTAGAATATAAATGCATAGGCTCATAATTCCTGTTTTATTTTTGTCTTTGTGTTCCCAGAGAATAGCACAGTACCTTCAGCTTAAAAGATGCTTCACAATCATTTATCCAATTGAATGGAAATTGTTAGAACAGAATCAATTCAAACTTTATTATATCCTAGCCTGAGAAGCAACTTAGTGTAGTACAGAAAGGACCAGCCTTAGATTTAAAAAGACCCGAGACTGAGTCCAACCTCAGTAAGACTAGGCATAGGCAAGCGTGTATTGGTGAATTACAGCGCTCCCTCTAGGCTCACTCTCCCAACTTTCAGGGGACTAGCCAGGTTAACTAACTAACCAGGTAACTTGGTAACTAACTAGCCAGGTAACCAGGTTACCCAGAGGGTAATGACTATTGTTATCCTCAGAGATGTCGAGGTAACCCTGAGGGGTTGGTGTTTGTAGTATTGGCTCTAAGAAGCCCCCATTAAAAAAAAAATCACTCCCCTCAACTAGGTGAAGTCAATTAGCTTTACAATAGGATATTTACTGGGAAGGTATAATAAAAGCAGAAATTATGCAACAGTCCCCTACATACCCAAACCGACTATAGGGAACTCCTCTCTCTGTCTCTGTCTCTGTCTCTGTCTCTGTCTCTGTCTCTGTCTCTGTCTCTCTCCTCTCTCTGTCTCTGTCTCTCCCTTTCTCTGTCTCTCTCTGTTCTCTCTCTGTCTCTCTGTTTCTGTTTCTCTCTCTCTCTCTCTCTCTCTCTCTCTCTCTCTCTCTCTCTCTCTCTCTCTCTCTCTCTCTCTCTCTCTCTCTTTCTCAGAACAATAGCAATGAACACTTGGGGCCAAGGATTCCTTCAAAATTCCTGATCCTTGGAGTTCTTTGAGCGGTCTTCACTAACTTCATCTGGGGGAATGGCATGAACAAGTCACTCCCTTGCTCAGCCAAGATAGTCCCTGGCAAGGCTCAATGTCTCCACTGATGGATTAATCCACTTCTGGCTGAGTCAAGCAGGTCACTTGTCTGTTCTGAAGTTAACTCACTGGATTCAGTTGTTATTACTACTGCCTCTGATTGACAGCAGGACAGATGATGACTTTGATGGAGCCAGTCTCACTGGTCACCTAGACACTTAATCTTCTTTGGGTACTAATTCACCCAAGATCAGGAAAGCGGGGTGCGTGCGCGTGCGCGCACACACACACACACACACACACACACACACACACACACACACACACACAAAACAAAACACAAAGATGATGTGCTTACTAGAGTTAGCTAGGCAGGAGGTGGGCAAAGATTGGAAGTTCAGCCAGTGCCACTGACTCTGTGTGACAGCTCACGTCAGATCTTGCATTGTTCACTACTAGAAGAAAAAGCCCAAAAGAGGCTAGGGAGGGGGCTTATTTGAACTCAATTTCAGTTCAGTACCTCTGGAGTCATCGGTTCTTTCTTCACCTTAGCCAACCCAAAGAATTCTCATTATCACAAAACACCAGCCCCTCAATCAGTCATGGTCAGACAGAGTGTGGGCTCACCCAAGTCTTCACATATTATATTGGAACCCATTAAGGATTGCTGTAATATTCTGCATAACCCACCAGGAAGGGCAAATCCAAGCATGATCTAAAAGTCTGGGTTCTAGCTGTTTCGTCCCCTCCTCCATTACAACAGTACCATACATTAAGATTTGGAAGAGACTTTATAGTCAATCCCATCCACCACCACCCCCCTCTTGTAAAGATGAGGAAAATGAGACACAAGAAAGGTCAAGAGATTTGTCCAATTCTATACGGATAAGTGATCAGAGTGAGATTTGAACCCAGGTTCCCCCACCCTAAATCCAGCACTCTTTCCAGTGCATCAACCTCCACATCTGGCTTTCTTCATACTGATGAGATCACAGTTCCAAGTCAAAAAAAAAAACAAGCAACAAAGATTAAAAAAAAAAAAACAAAAACCTAGCACAATGCATTGCACATGGACGGAGTTTAATAAATGCTTGTTGAATTAATACATTAATCAATTGATGAAGTTTTACAAGTCACTCCTGGAAAGGTAAACGAAAACTGCAGTGATTTCTGGTTGACTTTGCCTGCCCCCACACTTGGGGGAAGACCTGTTATTTGGCAGCTGCCTTAGCTTGCCAGGTCATTAATTATCACACTGTGAAAATACAAAACACTGGGCAATTGTTCTAGGGTGAGTGTACATCCTAGCATGACAAATGTGCCAGTTTGTTCTCTGAATCCCCCTGTCCCCCTCTGGAAAAAAGAAAAAGACAAAATATTATCTATGAAAATCAGCAGCATCCTGCAGTGAAAGGGAGAGTATCCCCTTCTTCGCAGGCTGCCAGTTCCTTGTGTGAGTGAATGTCTTGGATTAGAGGGCACAACTCTCAGCTAAGGGCCTGCTCTTGGAATTACGTAATCCCCTTGGGCAAAGTGCCAGCAGCCAGATCTGGCAATCCTGAGTACCTGCAGAAGCTAGTTTCATTTCTGTTTGTTTGGCTCTCTGGCTGTTTGTTTGTGCTGAGGTTTGATCATTGTATATGATCAGATGTTTATTCACTGATAAGCTCTTCAATCTGTTGTTGGAGGGAGGGGGTGAGCTACTTTTATTTTGCTTAGCCCAGTAATTAGCTTGTTATTTTGGTGACTGGAACTGAGAGGTTTAGTACATGATTTAATCTGTGCCTGTAGCTCAGGTGAATGTATGTTTTGAATTTCAATCTATGTCTCAGCACCAAGCACCACATAAATTAATCCACAGGTAAAATTTATGGATTTGGAGATTCTGAGCTTGGTATATTTGCTGAGTTTCAAGGTAGGGTTTCATATCTGAGGCTCTTAGTCTTATTTTCATTACTGTTTCATATCCAGATCGAATTGCCTATAAAAGACACCCCATAGACTTTGCTCAGAGTTGCCGTTCCTGGCTCTGATCGACCACATGAGAGCTCTGAGGTCTCTGTCTGGCTATGGGTGACTCAGGGCTAAAGGGTTTGTATTTTGAGATGATGAAGATGTCATTCTTATTGGCTATGGAGACAGAAATGTGGGTGGCTCAGGATATACATAAAATGAAAAATAAATTGTTTTCTCAGATTCTTTCTTCCTTTCTGTCTACAAATTCTGCCTTTAACTGTTTTGAGCTGCTTCTTGAGAGGGAACTAGGGGAAGAGGTGACTTGCCTTAATCTTCACCCTCACCTCCATACAGCTGTGAGCCTGTAATAGCTAACGAACATGCCCTGACTAGGCAAGCTTGAACTTGAGTTTGGGCTCACTTCTGGGTGGTTTTTTTTTTTCTCTTTCTTGATATTAAGTAAATGAGTATTTATACTAAGATGAAGGTGTCTTGGCTTAGTTTGGACTTTGTGAGTTCAAGAGGTCAGAGCTGACTGGTGTCTACGGAGGAGTCCCCAGCAACTAACTCTAGTATTCTTGGAAAGAAAAGCTACCGATAAGAGGATTGCCCCAAACCTGGTCATTTTACCAATTGTCATTTACTAAGAGTTGTTTAGACAGTGCGATGCTGAGGTGAAATGTAAAACGCCTAATTAGAAACCCTGTAAACTACTTTATATACAGATGGGGTTAAGAATTAGGCTTCTAGTAGATTAAAACAGTTGATATAAGTTGTTACTAAATCCTGTTTTAGTTCTCAATATGTATGTTTTTTTTTCTTCAGCATTTTTTTAGCTAGATGGTACAGTGGATGAAGTGCCAGGCCTGAAGTCCAGAAGACTCATGTTCCTGAATTCAAATCTGACCTCAGAACTTACTAGCTGTGTGACCCTGGGCAAGTCACTTAATCCTATTCACCTCAGTTTCCTCATCTGTAAAATGAGCTAGATGGTAAGGAAGTGGCAAATTATTCCAGTATCTCTGCCAAGAAAACTCCGAATGGGGTCATAAAGAAATGAACATGATTGAAAACAACTGAACAACAGAATTTCTTTTAGATATAGAAATAAATTTCTTGTCCCATACTAGACCATATTTTGAGCCAAAGAGTATGATGAAGACTAATCGCTCTCATTAGAAGCCAGGCTTCACTAGGAATAAGCCCGGTTTAAAACACATGCCTGGAAACAGAACAAGTAGCAGTCACAGTACCCCAGCCCTCATGAGTCCAGCAGTGATTTCTTAAGACTAATTATACAAAACCCTGAAAAGGTGGAACAGGGTGGGTCCCTCTCAGATATACTGTAGGAGAGCATAATGACAGAGATGTCAAACAAAGAGCCCTCCAAGCTCAGTTTCCTAGGCTATATCTTCCTTTCCAATAATCTAATTATCTTTTAAGTTAAACAGGTGGTTATTGATTTTTCTTTTGCCACCTATGTCAAAACAGTAGTGTCACCATCAACTAACTGTGCATCAGGAAGAGTCGGGAGTATTAAGCTAATTAAAAGTCATTGATGACTTAGAGAAACTTTCTTCCCTACTTGGCACCCTGCAATCTTTTTTGCTCTTTCCAGGTGTTTCATTCTCCTGTGAAAAATAATGACCCTTCTTTGTTGACAGTTTTTTTACTTCCACAAAAAAGTGCCAAAAACTATGAACAAAGTGGGGAATGGCTGAACAAATTGTGGTGCATGAATGTAATGGAATATTATTGTGACATAAAATAGCATAAGAGAATTTCAGAGAAACTTGGGAAGACTTGGATGAATATTTTCAGAGTGAAGTAAGCAGAGCCAAGGGAATAATGTATGTGATGATGACAGTAATGTAAAGGAAATGAACAGTTAAAGACATCAGAAAATAGATCAATGCAATTCTTTCAGTTTCAGGGGTCTGATGATGAATTATCTACTCCAAGCAATAGAAAGGTAGGGGACTATAGGTGCAGAATAAAGCATATGTTTTCAGACAAGGTCAATGTGTCAGTTCCCCACACCCTTAACTTCTTTGTTAAAATGTAAAGTTTGAAGGTTGAAAGGAGTTTTAATGGGAACTAAAATAAATATTTTTTAAAAGACACATCGATACAACCTGTTAAATTCAAGAAAAGAAATACCATCTCTTAGGTTACATTCTTTTGTTCTGTTCAAGTGAACATGTGCTCCCTTGAACAATCTGACTTCAAATACAGTATATTAGTGTCACCTTGGGTTACCTAAGCCTATAATACCTCCATTAGTACATAAATCTGCTTGGGGGGGAAGATAGGAGGTGGGGAGGGTGAGGATAGAGAAATGAATGATTAGGTCCCAACTGATCCATCCAAAACTGAGCTCAGTTCAAAATCTTGGAGATAAAGAAAATGTGGAGAAAAGTACAGTGAGGGAGAGAAAGAGAAACAGAGAGAGTCACAGAAAGAAAGAAGAGGAGGGGAAGAAACAGAGATGGGGGAGAGGAAGAGAAACAGAGAGAGTCACAGAAAGAAAGAAGAAGAGGGGAAGAAACAGAGATGGGGGAGAGGAAGAGAAAGGGGAGGGGGAAGAGAGAGGGGGGAGGGAGAGAGAGAAGAGAGAGAGACAGAGACAGTGTGTGTGAGAGAGAGAGAGAGGGAGGGAGGGAGAGAGGGGAGAGAGAGAGAGAGAGACAGAGGGGGTGAGGGAGGGAGAGAGACAGAGAGGGGGGGGGCCACAATGATGTCAGGGAGGTCATGCCATGACTTGCAAGTGAATTGGATTGAAGAGGAGGGTGATACAGTCTCCAGCCTTACTTTGTCCTTTAGAGCCATCTGGGTTCAGTCCAGTAGCAAGATACAGATCAGGACAGTTGGATACAGCCCTGGATGCAGTGGGAGACCTTGATCTTTTTAAACTAAGGTGGTGGAGCAGCTAGGTGGTGCAGTGAATAGAGCACCTGCCCTGGAGTCAGGAGGACCTGAGTTCAAATCCAGCCTCGAACACTTAACACAAAAACCTAGCCGTGTGACCTTGGGCAAGTCACTTAACCCCAAACTGCCCTCCAAAAATAAATAAATAAGCTAAGGTCTTTAACCGATGACCATTTGGTGATTAAGGCTAGGTAAGAAATGAGACCGAGAATGTCCTCTATTACCTAATTTAAAAAAATCAATCTGGAAGAAAACCCTCCATGTTTCTGGCCAAAACAGAAAGAGTTTTAGTTCTGTTCACTCTGAGTCAATCAGGGCCCTCTATCTCTGTTTCTTTGCCTTTTCACTATGACCCAGCCAAGCCCTACTTGTTCATAATAAAAAGGCAAAGTATTAGGCAAAGAATAAATAGGGATGAAATGATTTGCCAGTAGTGAAATCCTTTATCAGTTAACAGCTGCTGGAAGGTATATAATGTAACACCTAATGCTGAGCACGTGCAGGGAATGAGCTTCCTCTTGAAGAATACGAGGAAAAAGCTCTCTTCTGTCCCCTTTTCTTCATTCTTTCCCAGCCAGGATAATGCCTGGAGTGTAGAAAAATCCTATAACCACGGCAGGAATGCTTTTACTAAATGGCACCCTGCTGGTCGGAATGAATAAATGGACCTTCTCTAACACCTAACTAACTATCCGAGAAGGTGGTAAGGAGAATCAAGCCATTTATTTCTTATTAACTTGATGGCTTGGAAGATCTGGTAGTTTCATTAACACAGAACAAGATGCTTGCCGGGTTATTTCCCCACAGATGGCATTGATAGCACCTATGGAGTCAGACAACATATGTAACACCATTTCCACTCAGTGTCATCATTCCTGACGCCTCAGCAAGTGCGTTAGTTCTTGTCAATGCAGCTTAAAAAAAAAAAAAAGGCTTGCCTCCCTTGGTAAGAAAGGGGGAAGGGAAGAGAATAAGAGAAGTGGGTTTTCTGGTGCAGTCTCACCGTCCCCACAGAGCCACACCCCTGAATTCCCCTTTCCTAAGCACAACAACAGAAAAGGAAAAGAAACAAAGGCATTCAGATTTAGACTCATAAGAGCCCTAGTCTCCTGTCACTCACTACTACTCTCTGCCTGGCAGATAACTGAGGAAGCATCATTTCATTCTTCCTGACCAATCCTGCTCACATTCCCCCAAAAGACAAGAAAGAAGCAGAGATTTGAAGTGGCCACCAAAGTCACGGAGAACAGAGATGAAAGGAAGGTCCAGGAGGTTGGGGAAGAAGCTGATCCTCTATCCCATCTCAGCTTTTTCCTTATAAAAAAGGTTCTTTCTCATCTGTTTGGTTTTTGTCTGTTTGTTTTTCTAAGACGAGGTTTCCCTGTCTCTCCTAGACTGGGAGCACAGTGGCAGTTCACTAGCCTGATCTCACTAACGATCAGAGCAAAAATTTTTCCCTGCTCTGATTCTGCCCTATGCTAGTTTGCCCCTCTCCATAAGCAACCTCATAGCCCCTCCACTTTTTTTATTTTTATTTTTTGTTTTTGGAGGGGTAATTGGGGTTAAGTGACTTGCCCAAGGTCATACAGCAAGTAAGTGCTAAGTGTCTAAGGCCAAATTTGAACTCAGGTCGTCCTGACTCCAGGGCCAGTGCTCTACTCACTGAACCATCTAGCTGCCCCCGCTCCCCTACTTCTAAAGGTTCATCACAGTGGTGCCAGACTTTGTGCATATAACCAATAGGCTTTATCCCTTACTACAGTTTGAAACTTGTTAGCTTAAGCAATCCAGTAGCCCAGGGTTGGGGAACCTGTGGCCTGGAGACCACACAAGGCCCTCTAAGTCCTCAAGTTCAGCCCTTTGACTGAAGTTTAGGTTCGAAGGGCTGCACTTGAGGACCTAGAGAGCCACATACAGCCTCAGCACCACAGGTTTCCCACTCCTACACCAATCTCTATCTCTACCAGAAGAATTACAGACATACACCGCTGATGTTTGCCCTTATTACCTAAGAAGCTAGCGCTGCCACCTCCCCGTATGAAAGAAAATCAGCATTACCATGCGAATGGCCAAACCTGTTGTGGTGCATGAATGTCATGGAACATATTACTCTGCTGAAAAAAAAAACCCAATGAAAATAACTACTATAGAGAAGCATGGAAAGATTTCTGTTGCAAAACGAAGTGAGTAGAACCTTGAGAAATGTTCTCCCAGGGGTGGGGAAGCTGTGGCCTCAAAGCCACATGAGGCTTTCTAAGTCCTTGGGTGCAGCCTTTGGACTGAACCCAAGTTTTACAGAACAAATCCCCTCAATAAAAGGATTGGATTCGGTCAAAAGGCCACACTTGAGGATCTAGAGAGCCGCACATGGCCTCAAGGCCACAAGTTTCCCACCCCTGTGCTATATACACAGTCAATACAACACTATAAATGGAAAAATCAGCCACAAAATAGTCAAAAGTGAATGTAGAAAAATTATACAGAACAGTTCAGACATGGTGGCCGAAGGAAGAGTGAACTGGCCCAGGATAGAAATAATGCAGGATAAAACTTTTGTGATGATAAACGACAGGATTAGAACTGAATAGTACCCAAATTTCCACTCTGGCTGAGAGAGGGGGACCCAGTCTGAAAAATAAACTATCAAAACACAAAATCACAAGAAACAAACATAGTGAGAAACTCAGACAGACGAGGTCTAGGATGAAGGGGTGTTTATTTAGCATAGAATAGAAATAGAGGGCACAACAGAGCAGAAAGGAAAGCACAGACTAGAGGGGGTAAGGCTGGGCTGCTCAGCACAACAGTCTTCTTGGCCAGTTCTGCAGCAGAAGACGCCGAGTCTCAATTCCCGGGCATTTTTATTGGCTGTTCCCGTCCTGGAACTCTCTCCCTCTTCATCTCCGCCTCTCGGCTTCCCTGGCTTCCTTCAAAGCCCGGCTAAAATCTTACCTTCTACAAGAAGCGTTACCTGACCCTTCTTCATGTTACTGCCTTTCTTCTGTGGATCATCTCCCATTTATTTGTATAAACTTTCTTTGCGTGTTGTCTCCCTGTTAGACTATAAGCTCTCTGAGGGCAGGGACTGTCTTACACCTTTTTTTGTATCCAAAGTGCTGAGAACATCGCCTGGCATATCGTAAGTATTTAATAAATGTCCACTGACTAAGAAACACTCCCACACACGTACATTGTGCTCCCCGAATGCTGCCAATCAAAGACGCACAGAAAGAAGTATCAGAAAAAGACAAGTGGCAGCACGGGGTAATGAATAATAGACTCAGCTTAGAGTCTGGAAGACCTGAGTTCAAATCCCACCTCAGATACTTACTAACTGTACAATGCTGGGTAGGTCACTTAAGTACTCTATGCCTCAATTTCCTAGTCTGCAAAATGAGGGTGGTAGACATGATGGCTTACAAGGTCCTTTCTGGCTTTAAGTCTATGACCTTATGAATCACCTCAAAAGTTTCTGACGTTTTCGCGTCTTCCAAGAAAAACCACACATAGGCTATCATCCCTCTTCTTTTTTACACTTACTAAAGTGTAACAAGTTGTTGTGGGTTTGTGTGTGTGGTTTTTTTTACACTTAAAGACTTCAGTTCTCAGAGATATTGCCCCAACAAATGATCAACAGCATTCTAAGATCCCAGATTCAAGTTCCTACATTAAAGAAGAAGTAGCAAAGGGATGGAAATTTGGGGGATGGCCAATGATTGGGGAATATCTGAATAAGCTGTGGCATATATTGTGATGGATTACTGCTCTGCTATAAGAAATTATAAGTTGGTGATTTTAGAAAACCATGGATAGACCTGCATGAAACAACGAACACTGAAATGAGCAAAATCAAGACAACATTGTATACAGTAATAGCAATATTGCTAGTTACTTTGAGCGATTAAGTCACTTTGACTGTTTTAAACAGTCAATAAATATTTAAATATTTTAAATACCCAAATTAACTCTAAAGACCCACCTGCAGAGAAAGAACTGATAAATAGAAGTATAGAATTATACACACACACACACCATCTTTAGTGTGAGTGGGAGAGAGGAGAAAAAAATTACATGATAACTTTATTATACATTTGGAGGGAATAAGTTATGCATAACAGATTTTCAGTTTCATGTTTAATCATCTTTTTTGTCATACTATGTTATGGAAATATTTATTTTATTCCATAAATTAAAAATTAAATAAATGAAAAATTTAAAAAGAAGAGTAACTTTGACCCTATACAAAGGCAGGACACAGAAGTCTCTGGAGCTAGATGAGGTTGTTTGATTTGGGGGCAACATGAGTCTTACCTGTTTTCAAAAGAGATTTTGCCAGATTCTTTGAAGTAAGTATAACTGAAGTTTGCAATTAATTGAACTTTGAAATGAAGCCCCCTGTACCAGGTTGATGGCAAGGAATCAATGTTTCAGGCTGCCCATCAGCTGATCTCAAACTGAGCAAGTTTCAGAATTTGGGTTAAATTTAATAAGGTCATCTAGTGAGCATCTTAAAGATAAGATGTTCTAAGGAAATTAGAGAATAGTAGAAAGATATATACAAACTGATGCAGAGTGAAGTAAGGAGAACAATTTACTCAATGACTAAAACATTTTTTAAATGAAAAAATATTAAGAAAGAAACCAAATATTGTATAATTATAATTAACAAGCGTGGTCTAAGAGAAGATCCCAAAACGCATCTCACTTTCTTCATTGAAGAGTTGAGGAATTATCAGTGTAGAATATTACGTGCAACAGCAGATGCCCTCAGCCACCCCCTTCTTTTTATTCTTTATTATGAGATGGCCCCTGAGCAGGGGAGGCAAAAAAGAAATACTCAAAATGAGTATGATGTAATTTCTAGGAAAAGGAAATAATAGTTCCTTATTCATCCATAGTATTATGTTCAGTTCTGGGAATCATGGTTTAAGGACACTGATACACACGCTGGAGACTGTCCAGAGGAGGGAAGCCAAGAGGGTGAGAGACCTTAAGTCCATGTCCTCTGAGGATCATTAGAAGGAAATGGACATATTTGACTTGGAGAAGAGAAACTCACAGAAAGGACATAATAGATATTTTCAAGTAGTTAAAAAATTATCATATAGAAGGAGGATTAGGTTTATCTTGTCTGGCAGACAAAGGGCAGAATCAGGACCAATAGGTGAAAGTTGCATGAAAGTTAATTTGGACTTGATAGCAGAAATAACTTCTTAACAGTTAGAGCTGTCCAAAAGTGAAATGGGCTGTCTAGAGAAGTGGCAGATTCTCCCTCCTAGATCTTCAAATAGAGGCTAGCTGGCCACCTACTGAATAATTTATAGTGGAATTTCCATTCAAGAATGGTTCAGACTAGTTAGATGTCTGCTAAGGTCCGTTTAACCTTGAAAATTCAGTGATTCTGAGGAATATATATATATATATATATATATATATATATATATACCACCACATAAAAAAAGAAATAATTGACAAGAACAGGTTATGATTTTATTCTTTTAGTAAATAATGGTCTCTAGTTTATCTAAACTATGCAAGCAGCATCATGCTTCAAAGTGCTTGGGGGTGGGAAGGAGGGAAGCAAAGCAAAAATAATAAATGGTCTCTCCGAGTTCTCCTTTTCCCTTTCTTTCTTATTGCTTTTTTTTCCCCCTTGCCTACGTGCTCAGCCATGCCATCATGCAAGAATATATTCTGGCATCCGAGGCCCTAGATGATCTCTTTAGCCACCTTGGGTGCAACTGTCACCTCTTTACAAATGACTAGCTGATTTATGTAAGAAACTCCAGCCTCTCTCTTAAATTACAGCTCCATATCACCAACTAGATGTTCTACAGAAATGTCCAATTCAGCCTATGGAAAACAGAACTCATCTTCCCCCTAAGTCCCTCCCTTCCTCTTAAATTTCCTATTTCTGTGCAGAATAACATTAGCTTTCCAGGTGCTCAGGTCCACAACCTCAGAGTTAACCTCAGCTCTCTTCTCCCTTCTTCTCCATACTATAAAAACAGTAGTCAACTCTTGCTGTTTCTGCCAACACAATATATTTCCAATAGTTCCCCTTCTCTCCATTCACACAATTTCCATACTAGTTCAGACTTTTATCACCTCCCACAAGGACAATTTCAATAACTCCCTAATAGTTCTCACCAAATCTTATCTCTTCTGCCCGCAATTCATCCTTCACAGAGCTTCCAAATTCATTTTCTAAAGGACTGGTATTGCTGTTACTCCCCTCCTCAGTATTCTCCAGTAACTCTTTCTTCCATACAGAATAAAACAGAATTCTTTTGTGGGCTTAAAGGCCTTGGGGCTCTGGCTCTGCCCTTAATCTCCAGGCTTATTGCACAATACTCAATTCTCCAAGCAAACTTTGCTCCAGTCATATTAACTTCAGCCAAGACATTCCACAGGTTTCTACCTTTGCACTCTTGTCTCTTATTCCTGGAATTCGCTCTTTTCTCATGTGCACACTCCACACCCCACTCCTCCCCCTCAAAAAACCTCCCAGAATCCCTAGCTCTTTTCAAATGTCTTCTCAAGTAGCACCTCCCACAGGAAGCCTCTCCTGATTTCCCCAGGTAACTTTGTATCTATTTTTTATATATTTTGTATTAAATTGTCCATGTAGTTTTTACCTGGTAGAATGAATATAATCTCTCTGAGGACAGCCACTGTTTCTTTTGGGGGCTTGGTATCCTCAGTGTCTACCACAATTCCAGGTAAATAATATATTCTTGTTAAGGGAATAAGTGAATAAAAGTCTGAGATTCCCTTTTAACCCAAAGTGTAATGAATTCCTGAGGCCTCCTACATAACTCTATGGAGAATCTACCCAAAGTTCTCCATATATTAACTCCACCGAGTATAAAGACCAAGATAATGTGAAATTTCTTTTTATACAGTCGTCCTTCCTGTTAGTTCTTGTTAAAACTGAAGGAAATCGAGTCCACAAGTAAACCAGTAGCTTCCTAAGGGTCACAAAATGGGGGCACTTTTAGGTGTTTAAAAGGAATCTTCTTAAGGAAATATGGCAGCCAGAAAAGGGTATCATTTATCACAAACTATCAGCAAAGCCTAAGCTTCGTTTTAAAGTAATATCCTGAATACTTCTTAACCTGGAAAGAGAAATAAATTATAAAAACTGGCTGTCATTTTATACTTTGTATAGAGATTAGTGCATAGTAATTCTATTACAGGTACTTCAGGAGGAGGAGTGTGCGATGGGGAAGAAAAACTCAAAAGAAAGGACGCAATATGTGGACGTTGCCTGTCCACCTAGTTTATGTAATGGTGGAACCATAACTAGACATTTTTGTACCAAGGGCAAGTGTCCTCCAAAGGCACCCTCAGTTGGGTGGGAAGGGATGACATTTCCCCAAGAGGGAGGTGGGAGACAGAGACCCAGGGACATGGGTACAAGACCAGTTTTGGAAGGCTATTTGCAGAGATGGTTGGCAAGTTGAGTGTGGCAGGAGGGTGGACTCCAGTGTACCACAGGACTGGCAGATAATGGCAGTGTCTTCTAAATTTGGTGCCCTGGGACAAAGCCATACTTGTTCTGTCCTAGTCACATTTCTATGCAATGCTATGCAGTTTAATGGTGTCTTGTTTCTATTATGTAAACTTACCTTTTAAAGAATTTTCATTTTATCTTTTAATTAGATATACTTCTTTATGACATTAATATGCAAGGGTCAGAAGAATTTAAAACTTTTAATGCTAATGTGATTATGATCAACAGCCTTCAGATAATCTAGCTCTCATGGTACTACCAATCTGCCCCACTTTTGATGAAGACTTCACTAGAGGACTTATCAAAGTATTAATATAAAAAAAAGCTGCTTTCATGAAAATGTGCTTCCTTCATCCCATTCAGTCTCTCTGTCTCTTTATGAGACTGTCTGTCTCTCTCCTTCTCTCTCTGTATCTCTCCCCTTTCCTGGGTCAATACAATTCATTTAGAAGAAGATATGAGAGAAAAGAATTGGTGTTTGGGAATTGTACTTGCCTTCCAGCAGGTTGAAAATAATGTTGGCATTACCTACCTTCAGCTTTCCTTTGGCTAATTTTTTAACTTCTTGTTTAGTTAGGTGGTTAATGATGAAGCAGCCACAAGTTAACTATACCAGACCACATGTCATCAATAAATCACCAATTTGTACAATCTCAATCAAAACCTGCCATGAAAGCAATGAGCAAAGAAAACACATTACAGAAAACCACCTTCAGAGGAAAAAGTAATAACTTAAAATTGACTCCCTGAGGTTCAAAAAAAACTTTACTATTTGCAATTTAGCCAAGTGCTTGGAGGTGACTTACAATTCCCCAACATACTCTCAGATCTGAGTTTAAAAAGTGCTTTTTTGAGCTGTTCTTGCAGGATAAATTATGACTTCAAAGAAAAAATGTCTCCATTCACAAAATGGGTCACTGACAAGAGCTTTAGGGTGCAAAGAAATTGTAACAAGCAAAGAAATATAGCAACAAGAAAAATGAATTTACTCTGATTCAACTTCCTCTTATCTTTCCATCAGGCCTGCAGCTGAATTCACCTAGATGGATCGTCTCCCCCATTTAGAATGCTGAGTATTTGGAGCACAGGGATCCAGGGACTGTCAACCTTGATTTTTTTGGATTCCTGGAGTTTACCACAGTACTAGGCACATAGGAGGAGTTGTTTGTGCTTGGCAGAGTTGGCTACTCTTTCTTGACTGGTCTCCATCCTTTTGGGAGCAGCACCCATTGTTAGGATCTTCTCTTGGGCTTGGCTTTCTTTCTAGTCTCTGCCCTTGACTCTTTTTGGTGCAAGGACTTCCTTAAATTTTCCAAGACCGAATAAAAAGAAAGACTAATGATGCCTGAGGCAAGTGGCCTCAGAAAGGAAGGACTTCAGCTTTCCCCTTTCCCCACCTAGGTTGATTTAGATTCAGGGTATGCCTAGGCTCATTTGGTCCAAATTTGTGTGATGCGCTGTTGAAAATTTAAACAATATGATTCAATAAAATCCTTTTCTATCTAGTTACATGTCCCCATGATTTTGCCAGGGAATGCCTCCAAGTTTTAATCATGGTTAATCTGACCCTCTAAGACCCTTCTCATAGAATTGTCTCCTTTCAGACTTTTAACCTCATAAGGCATATAAATAATGAATTAATACTCTAAAGAAACATTAGTTTGGAGAAACTACTCTCTCTCTCTCTCTCTCTCTCTCTCTCTCTCTCTCTCTTTCTCTTTCTCTCTCTCTCTGTCTCTCCCTCTGTATCTCTCTGTCTCTCCCTCTCTCTCTCTTCCTCTCTCTGTCTCTCTGTCTCCCTCTCTCTCTTCCTCTCTCTGTCTCTCTGTCTCTCTATCTCTCTCTGTCTCTCTCTCTGTCTGTCTGTCTGTCTCTCTCTCTCCCAAGAAATCTGACTAACTCTTGAAGAACAAAAAATGACAATAGAATCTAGTATTTTGAGAAGAGCGAAAGTGAGGCAAAGTGTGAATATTCTCGGTTTTATCCTTGGCAACTGAGACAGCCACAAGCCATTGGGCAGCTGTGAGAGATTTCAGCTCCCATCTTCCCCCTTCCTTGTGCTATTTACTCTTTAACCTTCTGGCTTCCTGATAAGTAGCACTCAGAAGTACCTGTAAGAGCCATCCCTTGAGACCCCTCTCCTCCTACCCCTCTCTTAGGAATATAAGAGGCATAAATGCTTTCTACTTCAATAATAACTACACATGAGCAACTAAATCATAAAATAAAATCCTATTTTAATGAAGTAATTAGCATACATATGAATGAAGACACATTAAATGGGTAAACTTGAGCGTGTTGTTTTTCTGGCTAGAAGTATAAATATTTCTTCAGTTTCCCCTATAACATCGTAAATTACTCTGGTCAGCGGCTCCTATAACCTGCCATCTTCTCTGTTCCTATGCCAGGATTAGTGTATCATACGAACTCATTACAGTCTTCATCATAACCACATCCCTGCATCCCTGGGCCTGAATTTGTGGAGGGCCCAGTCTCGTTGGCAGAGCTGCTGAATTCTGTGGGATATTTCTCTGCTGAGGAGTCAGTATAGCTGAAGGTCCAGGCAGGAAAGGTTTAATTGTTTATTGGATTGAAGAACAGGGATTCTTCTTCACTTGAATCTCTATTTCTGAACCATTGTCTGGGTCAGTCAGTAAAAATGGTAAGCATTTCTTTTTGCTAGGAGTTCGCTAATACAAGACTCCATTCATCTCTACCCGACCATCTAAGAGTTCAACCAACTGACCCATAGAAAATAAATAGGGTAAACTGCCTTTCTAGGGCCCCTGCCAGTCTCTGGGCTTATTTTGTAAATAGCTGTTTAGTCTCTCCACAAGTAGGTATGGAGTAGCTTTCTATCTCTAATATGTTTCATTAACACCAAGATTTACCAGTAAACTTTTGTCACCTTGTTGAAAGTCTTGACAATAAACCCAATCATGAAATCATTGACTGTTCCTGGTAGTGCTTTTTTTGGTTGTTTTAGCTATGTGATAAGTTTCTTTCTTGTTTTGGATTTGAGCACATACAGTCTCTCCATCCTCAGAGATTGCAAAGCACAAGTCAATAGACAAGTGTGGCTCTCATCCAGACATCATCCAGTAAGGTGTGAAGCTGATAGCATAATTCCTTATAGAATGTACCAGGAATGTCACATGCCGTTTCTACTCAGTTTCCCTAAAACTCTCAGCAGTGTGTGTATGAAATTGCTGAGGCTGTAGACCCCTTTCAGGAGGGTAAAGTCAAGTTCTAGGCTTCTTGATAAAAGCTAAAGCTAACCTCTCCTTAAGTAATATGCTTTCAATGAATCTGCCTTAGTCCAAAATAATTATGATAAGGAGTCTACAGAGAAATACTCCTTCCACACTACTTTAGCACCTTTCTGTTCCTGTTCTGTGCCTTTACATACTTCGTGAAATATGTTGCTCATGTACATGCTATATTCTTACATGTTATCTCCCTCCAGAGATAAGAAGTCTGCAAAAAAGTCCCATAAGTTTGCTAGGGTTTATAGCCTCCAACTGGGCAGTGCAATTCTATAGTACTTTTATGGAAGTCTTATACTTAATGATATCTGAGATACTCTTAGGCCACTGAAATCTATTTCTTCCTAGTTCCAGGTGTTTCTCTTCACCCATATGTCTAAGCATGTAAAACTTTCATGGTAATATATAATGGGAATTCAACTGCCTCTTGGTTCCATGTGTGGGATCACCAATTGTCATGATTAATGAAAATTTTGCTATTTAAGGTAAAAATTCCCGGGACTATAATTTGTCTCAAGCTTTGATTTCAGCAATAGTTGTCAGATTTGTCACAAAGCCAATCATAGAAAATGGCATGTGTGGCAGTCTGAGGACTGCTAAGGTGGTTGTCTGCTCTTGGAAAAGTTTGTGAGGATAATATAGGACAAAGCCCAAATAGGAGCCTCCTGACTTGGTTTCCCCATTGTGTCATTTCCTTTCTGGGAAAGGAAAATGCCCACCTGGTTACTCCTATGCCTTGCTTTAACACTCTGAATCTCCATGATTCAATATGACTTATCCCTGAAATCAAACAGTTAAGGGGGCTTTCCCCCGTTGTATGATAACTATGCTCCTCTTAATTTTTCCTTTTATAGCAAATTTCTATAGTCAAGAAATTTTTCAAAATCATGTTTCAAATGAATGTCCCTCATTGACCTTCAAGGGTCATTCTGAACTTTTTAGCCAAAAGGAGGAGATAAGAAAGGAATTTATAATCTTCATATTAATCAATATGATGTATGGACTGAATAGACTAAGAATTCTCGTTTTCTCAGGAGCTGCCTTTTCCAGCTTATGAGTCAGACTCACAATGCAGCTTGAGCTGATCAATCAAAGCTTGACAAGGCTCACAATCACTGGCATCCTTCCACGTAGGTACCTGAAGTGAAGCGAATCAGAGACTGTAGAACCTGTTCCTGTCACAGAAACTCTGGTCCTGTACTTTAAAGAAGGTGGTTGCAACCCCCAAAAACTTGACTCCAGAATTGTTGCATTGTGGGACGCAGGGGTTTCTTGTGGGAAAACCACTAAACAATTATTCGTAATCTGCCTTCCTCCTTTCTTTCCCAGTTGTGATCTAAGTTTATAACCTGTGCTTTTACTTCAGCTAAGAGAACATTCCTCACTCTGAAACCGATTAATTAAATACTTGATTACTGGCAGTCCGGTCTCTAGGCCTGCCATGTGCCAGCTATGAGCATTCTCAGGTTAGAGACTGGATCAGTAAAAATGCTGGTAACAAGTAAAATATAATATTCTGTTAACAGCTCCTGGCCTTCTGCCTCTGTTGTCTCCCCCATGAGAATGTAAGCTCATATAAGGCATGAGGACACAGGGACTGCTTAATTTTTTATCTTTGGGTACTCTAGTGTCCAACTTATGAATGGCACTTAGTAGGTATACAATATGGGCTTGTTGATTGATTAGGCATAAATCGAGTAAGTTGTAGCTACATGACCACAAATGAGAGGTTTCACCTAGAGAAGGCCTGCACAACCTGCAGCTTGAGAGCCAAGGATTTCAGGCAGCCTCCGAAAAATGTGGAGGAAAATATCCTTTGTATGGTTATGCAGGCCTGACCTAGAGTAACAGGTAAATATGTCAAGCTTCACTTATCAATAGAAACCGTCTTAATATCTATCTGCCTTAACAAATAGGTCTCAGAGAAGCATGTCAAGTGGAGAGCAAGCTTTTCAGGACCCAGAGTCAGAAATGTCACCAGGAGAAAGAGGCATCAGAAAGTTCCGTGTAGATGGTTTAAAGCTTAGAGCAGTGATCTTTGGGGTTGTGTGTGTAACATTAACAACCACAAATGTGCTGATGAATTTGTCTTCTCACTCTCTGCTAGGGGACCACTCTCAACTCAGGACACACTCACACACACACTCTCTCTCTCACATACACACATACTCTCACACACACACACACACACACACACACACACACACACAGGCACCCGCCACCCACACACAGGGACAAGGCATAATCTTGCAAGGTTTACTTCTCTACAGAGAGGGGACAGACTTTTTTCATACTCTTTGGACCTTTCCATCCTAGAGCCCCACTGAATATCACTTCAAGTTTAGGTTTGTTTTACACCAAGGGTCTCCCCTAAAAAGAAAAACTATTCATAATATAAATTAGGTAGGAGGCAACAGGAAAGAAATGCTTAAACACAAGATACTCAAAAGCCTGAGTTAAACAAACATCGGTAATAGCTTAAAACTACTGTTTTACTCTGTTGTGATGTGGAGTATTTGATGAATTTAAAATGGTAAAACATGGAGCATTTCACAGGAATGCTGAATCAGCATTTAACTTCCACCTCAGCTCTACCTGTGCAAACAGCTCCCTCCAGGTCTGTGTCTTCTGGCAAACCAGGCCAGGGATTAGGCCAGAATATGCATTCACTAGTGTGTGAACATTTAGCAGTTCAATTTTTCTACCCAAAGGGGCAAGAGTGACTTGCTGCTCCTCCGGCTCTTCAGGGAAAGGCTCAAAGAGAGAGAAAGAGAACATAAGGACCCAGTCGCTCCCTTTAAGGTCCACTGAGCCGGCCACTCCCCCTAATTTAATAGCTAATTCTCTCTCCTGGGTCTCTTTCATCCTGCATTGAATGGAGCACTAAGGAACTCCTCAAAGTTGGCTGCATGAACCCAAAGCAATAAGCCCTTCAGGATTGAGCCATAATTTCCTGGAAGAGGCCGGGATCTAAATGCAACATTCCTCACATTCTGGGACCATTGGAAGAGAGATATTGTTTGTTCCCTAGGGAAGTTTTTTTTTTGGGGGGGGGGGAGGGTTGGTAGGTTCATTATTCCTGACAGTGTACTCTCTTCTCTGATGCTGCTTTGACACGGCCCACTTTCCTCCCCACCTTAGGCACCACAAAGAACACTAAGGGAACACAAGATTTGTTATATCATCCCAGAGTGACCAGTCCCTTAATATTAAGCCATGAGTCCCCGGGAGTGGCCAGAATGCAATTTCAGCAGCCCTTTATGGTGTGCTATAGCTAGACAGCCCAGGGGCTTGTGTCATACTCCCCACTGCATGTGAAATGCTAGTCAATTCCTTATTCCCAGGTTTTCTGGGTCTTTTTAGGTACTGTTTCAGGCATCAGACTCAAGAGCAATCTTTATCCCTGAATACCAGTTAATCTCCACTGAAAATCGTAGTACTGCTAAGGCTGACTTACCTGCTTCAACAAGACAGACAGACCAACAGGATCCTTTGGGAGTCATTCTTGCCTGGGGATATGTTGAGACAGTGCTTTGCTGGGCCTGGTATTGATCCTTCCACTCTAGATAGAGCTCACCAACTCAAAACGCAAGAAATTGTTCAGAACAGGAAACCAGACTGAACTTCATTCCGCTAAAGGCGTCCCAACCTAGTGCATGAGCACTGGAAAACTCTATTCAGTTCATTCAATAATTGTTTATTGAGTGTCTACCAGGTGTCAGGCACTGTCCTGGGCACTGATGATGGGGAGACAAAATGAATGTAGGACCTGCCTATATTCCATTAGAGGGAACTAACATGTAGATGGAGCATCAAATATATAAGGCAAAACCCAGGTAGGGCACAGCCTGTGGCTGAGGGCCCTGGAGGATTAAAGGAGTGAGAGGAGGGTAGGTTTCCTAGTAGGAAGCAGCATTTGAGTTGAATCAGATATTCAATAAACATTTCTTACCACCTCCTACGTGCCACTGTGCAAGGCATTAGGGATCCAAAGAAGACAAAAAGCAGTGCCTGCTCTCAAGGATCTCCTGGTCTAACAGAAAAAGCACCTTGCAAATAACTATGCACAAAAAAGCTATTGACAAGAGAAGTTGGAACGGCTAGGTGGGGCAGTGAATAGAGCACTGGCCCTGGAGTCAGGAGGACCTGAGTTCAAATTTGACCTAAGACATTTAACACTGACTAGCCATATGACCTTGGGTAAGTCACTTAACTCCAATTGCCCTGCATTCCCTCCTCAAAAAAAAAAAGATAAATTGGAAATAACCAACAGAGAGAAGATACTAGAAAGGAGTCTTGTAAAAAGTGGAATTTTAGCTGGGACTTGAAAGAAGCAGAGGAAGCGGGGAGATAGAGATAAGGAGAGGGAGATTTCCACGTGTGGAGAGAGCCAGAGCAGAGAGATGAAGGGCCCTGAGGCAGCTGGTGCAGTTGAGCCTGTAGTCAGGAAGACCTGAATTCAAATCCAGCCTCAGACACTCACTAGCTGTGTGATCCTGGGCAAGTCACTAAACTTCTGGTTGCCTCAGTTTCCAAAAACGTAAAATAAAGATAATAATAGTACTAGTCTCTTGAGGATGTTGGGAGGCTCAGATAATAGTTGGGAAGCACTTACTTATCACAATGCTTGTATATAGTAGGCACTTAATAAATGTTTCTTTCCTTGAGCAAGGAAGGGCAAGGAGTCTAGAGTCACTGAATCTCCGATTATGGGGTGCTAAATGAGATGTAATAAGACTAAAAAGGGAGGAGGGGGACAGGGTGTAAGTAGTTTTGAATGCCAGACAAAATATCTTACATTTGATCCTGGAGGTGAAAGGGAACCACTAGGGAGCATTGAATAAAGAGCAATAAGGCTGCCCTCAGTACTCACCGTAATCACTTCCACATCAAATTGCCTATTATTGAATTGGTGAAGATGTGGAGGGTGACATGGTCAGATCTGAATTTTAGGAAGATCAGTTTGATGGCTGAGGGAAGGAGCGGGCTGAGAATTGAAGCTAATTAGCAGGTTCTTACTCTAGTCCAGATGACAGGTAATGAGGGCTTGGACCAGGCTAGTGTCGGAAGGGAGAAGGCGGTATAAATGAAGGTAAAATGAGCCAGGTTTGGCAAGAGAGGGAGTGTGGGAGGGTGAAAAGGAGGGAGAGGTCAGAGAATTTAGGTGGTGAGCTTAGGTGACAGAGGATGGTGGCCTTGATGGTAACAGAGAAGTTCAGAAGCATAATGGGGAAAGATAAGGAGTTCTTTATGCACGTTGAGTTTAGGATGCTGGCAGAATGCTCAGTTTGAGGTGTCCACTAGGTAATTGGAGAGATGAGCTGAACTTTGAAGAAAGCTATGGATGAAAAAGGGGAGCAGAAGTGAGGGGGGAAAACACTGTAGTTGTAATGGAAGTTGGATTAGCCTAGATGGGCCATCCCAGGGAACGGGATCCTGGAGCTCCCCATGAAATTTTCAGGAACTACAGAAGCATGATAATTCAGGATTTAGCCACACTGGAAACAACAAAGTTCCTGATTGTTTGCAGTCACATGGTAGTCCAAGACAAAGAGGCTTTATTGCTTTGGTATGGTTGAGAAAACCCTGCGAGGTTTCTTGGTCCTCCCCTATACTGTGACAGTGGTAGAAGTGTGTGATGCCAGGTCAGGTAAAGGGATAGATAATTTCTGGCTAGTTCTCCCTTTCTCAAATCCTCCCAAACACCTCATGGAACCCTGAGTCTTCCAAAGAGGGATAAAGGATAAGCTGCTTTGGGTTAGTTGTCATGGCAACTGCTTTCACATGGCAGCTAGAGGAAAGAGACTCAACTAGGCAAGCTTGTTGTGCCTGGGACCTTGGAGGCCTTTCTCATGTTTATATTTGCTCTTTTCTGAACTAAGATGAACAGCATCTATTCCAAGATAGATGTATCCAAGCTTGAAGGTGACCTTGTGGATTTGAGAGGAAAAAAAATGTCTCAATCTTCACTCTAAGTCAGCAGTTTCTGTCCAGAAGTGAGTAGTATGTTCCATCCTAACTCCCCTGGAATTGTGATTGGTCATTGCATCAGTCAGAGTTCCTAAGTCTGTCTGTCTGTCTGTCTGAATATATGTATGTATGAACATAAATAAATGTGTGTATGTATATGTATACATATATACATATATATACATATTATACATATATATGCATATTTTTCATCTATTGATTTTTTAATTGTTCCAGACTTAAATAAACAAGCATTTCCATAACAAAGTAGAATAGAAAAACAAAAGGGTTGCCCCTGAAACCGCAGATCTTTTATGAACAACTTGCTATTCCTTTTAAATATGCCGCAATGTTGTCATGTAACTTTCTATTTTCCCCTCCCTCCCCTTCATCCTCGTGGTGACAAAGAATTGGAGATTGAAAGAATGTCCATTAGTTGGGGAATGGCCTGAATGAGTTGTGGTATATGATTGTGATGTAATATTATTGTGCTATAAAAAAAGAGCATTAGGATGCTTTCAGAAAAACCTGGGAGGACTTAACATGAACTGATGCAAAGTGAAATGAACAGAACAGGAGAACATTGTACACAGTAACAGCAACATTGTAACAATGATCAACTGTGAATGACTAAACTCTTCTCAATAATACAACCATCCCAGATAATTCCAAAGGACCCACGATGAAAAATGCCGTCCCTCTCCAGAGAGAAACCTGATAGAGTCTGAGTGCAGATCGAGGCATACTTTTCTTACTTTATTATCCTTGCTTTTCTTGACCTGTGTTTTCTTTTGCAACACAGCTAATGTGGAAGTTGTGCATGCCTGCCCATGCATAATTAGCATCAAATTGCAGCCTCAAAAAGGGGATGGGAAGGGAAAGAGAGAAGGAGAAAATCTGGGCTTATGAGATTCAAGCTTCATTTAATTCCCCACTCATCTCAGGCTCAGTTTTGGTAAGAATTAGTAACTCCTTCCTTGACAGTGGCACCCAGTAGCATACAAAGAATAGGGAAGCTGCGCTCAGTTAGGCCAATGTCATATCTTTGCTGAACACCCTTTTCATTCTACAGCTAGCAAAACTTTTTTGCTAATTGTTAGATGATCTATGTTTTTAATTTCATTCTAATCCTGAACCAGAACCACCAATCAATCAATAAACATTAAATGCCTACTTTGCATTGGGCACTCTATTAGAAATACAGAAACAGAATCCCTGCCCCTGAGGAGCTTGTTATTTATTGGAGGAGAGAGTGCACAAACATATATATACAGAGTAAGCTATGTAGAGGATAAATAGAAAGAGCAGAGGGAAGACCTTGGAATTAAAAGGGGTTGAGGAAGGCTTCCCAGAGAAGGTAGGATTTTAGTTGCACCTTAAAGGAAGCCAGGGAAGTCATTAGTTAAAGCAGAACCGGGAGAGCATTTCAGGCATGGAGAACATCCAAAGAGAGTTCGCAGAGCCAAGAGATGGAGCATATCGTTCATGGAACATCCAGGAGGCCGGTATCTTTGGATCAAAGACTATATGTCTTCGAATAAGGTGTAAGAAGACTGGAAAGGTAGAAAGAAGTCAGATTATGAAGGGTTTTGAATGCCAAACAAACCAGCCTGAGAATGACCTTACCATACCATGCCATGCCACCCCCACTCCAAGTAATAAAGCTTCTTGGATAACGGGAGAGGGATCACACATTATAGGTACCAGAATTATTCGTTTAAATAGGAAACTGCCAAATGAGCCTTCCTAGAAGTAGCCTCATGTTCTCCTACCTTGCTTGCCTTCCCCCATAGGGTAGTATCTGCCCTGCCCCCTCCCCAGTCTCTCCCCCCAACACACACACAGGTCCCTCCATGCAGCTTGTACCAAATGCAGCCCTTGTCCCAGGCTATAAAAATTCTTTGTTACAGCTCTGGAGATGAGGTCACAGAATTTTTTTATGTTTACATCTTTCCAACTCTCCATCCCTCCCCATACATTCATAATAATAACTAGACAAATAGGTACATTTGACATTTTTTTCATTCCACAAGTATACATAACCCAAAAAACCAAAATATTGTGAAGATTCTCTTTATGTTTTACCTGTAAAACAGGAAAGCCAAAAGAAATGGAGAAATAGTCTCTTTTTTTTTCGCTTTTTGGAGGGCAATTGGGGTTGTGATCTTCCCAAAGTCACACGGCTAGTAAGTGTGTCAAGTGTCTGAGGCCGGATTTGAACTCAGATCCTCCTGACTCCAGGGCTAGTGCTCTACTCACTGCACCACCCAGCCACCCCAAAAGTAGTCTTTAAGGTTTGCAAAGTACCCCTTATCACATTTTATCCTCACAATAACCCAGGGACATTGGTAATGGCTATTATGATCTCCATTTCACCAATGAGGAAACTGAGGTTGAATGATTTTGTCCAGGGTTGCAAGCTGGTAAATATCTGAAGCTGAATTTGAACTCAGGCCTCTATCTACCATACCACTCCACTGCCTCAAATTAAACCTGGAAAGTTATTTGTTTGTTTGTTTGATTTTAGGAAGTTTAATTGAGACCTTAGGATTGAATGTTAATTTTTTTTTTCCATTTTCATGGAAAATCTTTTCTGAACAGGTTTTTTTTTTCCCCTTGTTTTCTCTCGGAAGAGTTTGCAAAAATGGATAGGCTACCCTGGCAGGAAATATCATAAAAGTGACATCATAATTTTAACTTTCTTGACCATCAACCAAAACTAAGAGCAGGGTATCAGACCAGCTGTGCCTGCAGGAGGACCAGTTGTGGAAAATAATACATTTCAGACTGCCAGGGGCAGTCCAATTTCTTTCCTGTGGTTAAAATAAAAGCTATAAGCCTCACTCCCTCTCTTTACTATTTCTATGGAAGAGTAATGAATTCACTTATACTGGAAAATCTTACCTTTTTCTCTTCCATCTTAACTAACAGAAAAATAACCAAGATTTTAAAGGTTTTGCCAATGTAAAGTGAGACATTGCTATTTCCCCTTCAATCATCAGTCTGTTTGTAATTGCTGAGAACTCTGAATGATGGATGAGACTGGATGGCAGTTTGTGTTTATTAATGCTGCTTTGAATTGCTGGAGAAAATACGAAGGAAAGTTTCAAAATAATTCCACTTCCCATAATCTCCACACTAAAGAATGCTGAGGGAAGAAAGAAAGGAGTCCTTTATGACTTCCCAAATCACAAGCTCCTTATTTAATGAGAATGGTTATTATTCCAACACAAATCTAAGAAGACTGTGCAAATCAACAGGGGATCTGGGTCCTGTTGTTGCTCACCCCACCCCGGGAATACATGAATTCCACTTCTGTAACACTGGGAAGCTCATCCTCATTAGTATGTACAAGATGAATGAAATAAGCATGGGGAGATTTATATGGTACTATATATGATTTAATTAATATGCAACAGAGCTTATTTCTGGGAGAAAGAGTTAATGTACACAGATTCCTAGGCACCTTTCAGCCTAATGAGTTACATAAATATCTTAGAGCATGAAGACTTTAACAAGTGACCCTGTCCTTCTTTCCACTTAGTGTTTATTAACTAAGTTCTTCAATAACCTACAGATTTTAAAATACCCTGATCGTTAGAATGGAAGCAAAGGTTTCATTTTAAACCTCAGTCCCCATCCCTAGGCCCTTCTGTTAAGAGGTTTATAATGGATGTGTTTTAAAAGTAGATATATTTAATGGTGGTCTACAAAGGATTAGCCAGGAACTAGGTTTTTATTGCCTACACAGGTCAAAACTCAACTGTAAGTTATAAGATTAGAGAGCTGCATAAGGCTCAGAAACATTAAGTGACTTGCTCCTGGTGGCACAGCAAATAGCTGAGAATTACAGGAGTTGAACAAAGATCTTCCTCCTTTTGATTCTAGTGATCTAGTCATTATACCATGCTTCCTCTCAGAGAAAAAAAATAGTAAGACACATATTTTGGGAGTTGCCTCCCTAAACTAGAATTTCTTAATTCTCCACTACTTTTCTACATGATCAAAGTAAAATAGGTGCTGTATAGTACTTCTATATGTAATGAATTACTTCTATATGTAATGAAGTACTTCTATATGTAATGAAGTACTTCTATATGTAATGAAGTACTTCTATATGTAATGAAGTAATTCTATATGTAAAATGAAGCAAACTTCACTCCCCCCCATTTCCGTCTCAATCAGAATCATTATCTACCTCTGCTCACCCTACACCTCTCTAATTCTCATTCAGATACTACTAGCTTACTAGCTGTGTGCTCCTGAGAATGTCCCTTAAGCTCTTAGCCTCAGTTTGTTCACCTGTCAAATGGAGATAATAGTAACATCTGCTTCTCATCAATGCTGAGCATCCAATGAGTTAAAACATGGAAAACACTTGGCAAACTTTGAAGCTCTATTTCGATGTTAGCTAAATTAAAATGTTGGCTATTATGGACACATGCACATATAAAGATTGTAGGTAAGTTCTGGATACAAACAGGTATCAGATTTGATTTCTGTCCTTAAAGTATTTGCAATTTCTTTGTTAGGACAAGGTATATAATCCTGAAATGATAACTAACTATAAATAAATAACTAAGAGAGCTAGGTCCCAGAGATATGAATAGCATTCCCTATTCCTGGGGCAAGCAGCAGGCTTAGAAGGGAAAAGGGAGGCCTTGAAACTCAAGTCTCCTGCTAGGAGAGATCTTGGAACACCAGCTCCTGTTGGTGTAAGCTGTAGGACCACAGCTTCAGAGGCTGCTGCCGGAGAGAGAGTGGAAAAATAGACTGAAGAGTAGTAGTTCACCTTTAAATATGGGGTGACTAGTTGAGGGACAGGAGGATCCATGGTGATATCATATTTTAAATAATTATTCTCACTAGGTAAGTAGTAAGCTCTGTCATTTCTACCTGCTAAAGAAATATAATTGCTGTCAGTGCCCTCCAAATTCCAACACCCTGAGGCAAAACCCCATTTGCCCTCCCCAATAAGTGACAAGTGAGTGGCACAGGGAAAACTCTGTGGAAATCCAAAAGTTGAAGGGATCACTCTGGAATTGATGAGTGGAGAAAGGCTCCAGTAAAGGACGTGGGCTTTGAAGGATGGATAATTAAACAAGAAGAAAGGAGACTAAAGATGATACGTATATGCAAAGATATGAGAAATACCTACAGAACCACAAAATAAACTCTGATAGGACCCACTAGTAGCAAATAGCATATATGAGCACTCAATGAAATTAAAATCTGCCAGCTGACAAAAACATCTTTCCTGGATAGGGAAGCCTGAGGAGGGGAAAAAGAATGGGGAGTGGAAACATGGGCAGAATCTGTACTATAGAACACAGGGATTGTACCTAAAAGCAGCTTCCACGAATCTCTATTCCATTCTCATTTTCCGTTCTTCCAGATCCTTTACCTCCCTCTTTTTCCCATTCATCCTCTCAAGGTCAGACTCTTTCCACATTAACTCTTGTGTTAAAAACTCTTGATTCACTATTGTTTATTCCCTCTATAAGTGTGTGCAGTTGTTCCAAAGATGAAGTGAACAGGGCAAATCTAGAAATTGAGTCAAGTTTTGTGTACAAGTAAAAACTTCTCCCAAAGAAATTCAGCTGAACTAGTACCAACCACCAGCCTCTGTGAAATTTGCTTAGCACACAGACTTCTGAAAAAATCTCACAATAACTAAAATGTCTTGTGGAAGGCATTTTTGCTTCTAAGGCACTATCCAACCTTAGTCACTCTTCTATACCTCTAGAAAAAGAAAAGATTTGGGAGCTTTATTTCAACACTGAATTAAATACTTCAAACTCCAGTGGAATGCAACTTTTACAATTATGGTATTTTGTAGCTAGTACTTTGCCCTGATAACTTTGCAAAATATCACTGTTAAGAGTCTGATATCCAAGACATGATAGGAATAATTAACGCAAATATGTAAGAAAGAGTAATTCTCCCATGGATAACCAAATGAAATTAATAAGTACTCTTCCCCCCCCAAAACTGAAAACAATTAAGAACCACATAAAAGACTGATCCAAATCATAAAGAATAAGAGAAATGCCAATCACAACATTTCTGAGGTTTTACCTCACACCCAGCAAATTGGCAAAGTTGGCATAGGATAAAAATAGTCAATGTTAGAAGGGCTGTGTAAATACAAGCACACTATCATTCTGTGGATGGAGTTATGAATGGATCTACCCATTCTAGAAAACAACTAAAAAATGCAAAAAAAAAAAACCATGCTTAAAATGCCTATTCCCTTTGGCCAAGAGACACCATTGGAAAGAAAGGTCCTATGTACACCCAAATTTTCCCAGCAGTGCTTGTGTATATGTGTGTTTGTCAACAAAGAACCAGCGACCAAGTAGGTGCCAATCAAGTAGGAAACAGCTAAATAAATCATCACGCATGTGCAACAGTAAAAATAGCTTTGGTGGGGAAGGGCTGGTGCACTCATGCTCTCCTTTCCGAACCCATTTGCAAATGATTAAGGTTCAATCCTAAGGAATCCTGGTCTCTAGAATTAGGCTCTTTTGTCCCCTGCACTCTCTAGCTCTTTATGCACCCACCCTGGAACCCCAAGAGAAATCATTTAAAGATTATTTTTGGTTCATGTCTTAGAACTCCCCAAAAAGGAGGAAACAGAAAATGACTGAATGTAAAAGAGATACAAGATAGTTATTTCTTCCACAGAAAACAAAATTTTAACACAAGAAACTCATAAATGAGCATTAAATAAAGAACAGTAAAGACCTAAAATTATTGCTCTCCTGAGAAGACAAGCATCTGATGAGTTTAGAACAGTAATGCAACATTTTTTATGGGACAGCTGAATGAGTATAAATATGAACTTCACTTGATTCTCTATTCACATTAATCTCTACAAGCCGCCATCTTTCAGTAAGCCAGGCCAGGGATTAGGCCAGAAGAGAAGATGATTGCTACATGAGACAAGTTAGCCAAACCTCCTCAATGTGAGGAATGTGTGCCTTGGTCCCTACTCTCCCCAAACTCCCAGATCTTGGAGAGTTCTGAAAGAACTCCATGGAAAGAGAAAGAATATACCTGAAGTAAGAGCCACTCCCTTTCAAGTCCAGTGGGTAGGCCAGTCTTTCTGATTTGGTGGCCAATCCTCTCTGATACTGTTCCTTCAGCCAATACAAGGCGAGTGGACCAAGAGACCACCTAAAGTTTCCACATCACAATGAATCAACAAACTCTTTGGTGTTGAGCCATATTTCCCTGGAAATGACCAAAGGGTAGGTCATTGAAGTATTCATGAAATATGTTCAAATCCATGTAGGTTCATGAGGTCCTGTTGCTGATACCCCACTATACGAAAATACAAAAATAATGAAAATGAAGAATTCAGAGAAGCATGAGAACACATAAATTGATGTGTTGAAATAAGCAGAACCAGGAACGTAATATATACAGTTACTACAACAACAAAATAAAACTTAATGCTGTGTAACTATAGTGTTCAAGCTTGGCCCTGGAGAAGACTGGAAGACAAATGCTCTGCCTTGCCCTTCATTGCAAAGAGGGGGTCTATTATAGTAGAATATTGCATACACTGTCATATATGATCGATGTGTTATTTAATTATCTTTTTTTTTTTTTTTGCTTTTTGGAGCGTAACTGGGGTTAAGTGACTTGCCCAAAGTTATACAGCAAATAAGTGTGTCAAATGTCTGAGGCCAGATTTGAACTCAGGTCCTCCTGACTCCAGGGCTGGTGCTCTATTTACTGTGCCACCCAATTATTTAATTATTTTAAACTTTTTCTTTTTTAATCCCTATTATAAGGGATGTCAGAATGTGTACGGAACAGGGGAGGAATGCGTTCAGCAATAAGTCATTTAAGGACATATATCATCAATTCAAGAACCGGTGAACTTCCCAAGCTGATATTTTGCAGGCCTCACATGCATGATGTCTTTTGATTCTTGCGTCTTGTCAGGGAAGCCGTATATGCTGCATATGCTCTCCGACGTTTTCCACCTTATTATATTTCTAGATACTTCACTCTGAAAATCGACAATTCACATGCATTCCTTTGTATTATGCTGTGTCTGTTCCATACATTTAAAATAAAATATACTTTTTTAAATTGACAAAAGCATTGAGGCAAATTTTAGCCCTTTATGCAGTTTATCAGCATGTTCTTGGAAAGAAAGTCTTAGCGTTTCATTTGGAATAAGAAAACTTGGTTGCAGGTCACATTTATGACCTTAAGACAGTCACTTAAATTGTGAACCTCAGTGACTTTATCCGCAAATCTAGTTAATATCTACCCTGTTACTTCACAATTAGATCACAGAGTCATAGAACTGTGGAGTTGTAAGGGACCCCCAGAATTGTGTAGTCCAACATAAAATCCTTTTAAAAATCCATACTACAACACATCCAAAAAAGTAGATTCCCATCCTTGGCTTGAAGACCTCCAAGGGGAGAGAATCCCCTCCCTCCCAGAGTAGTCCATTCCCCTTTTGGAGAACTAGGTTAGGAAGTTGTTGTTGTTGTTTTTCTTACATCAAGCCTAAATTAGCTTCATTGCATCATCCATACACTGTTATTGGTCTGCTTTCTTGGGCCAAGCAAGCCTAATCACTCCTCCATACGACAGTCTTTAATTCTTGAAGCCAGCCATCAAATTCCTTTTGAGTCTTCTCCAGGCTAAATACCCCCAGTTTCTTTAACTGACCTTCATGGGGAATGACTTAAGACCCTTCACTTTCTGGTTGCCCTCCTCTGGATGTTCTCCAAATTTTCAAGGTCCTTCCTAACCTGTGGTGTGCAGAACTGAGTACGGTACACTATGACCAATGAGATTCTACTTCTAAATCACTTTATACTGATAAGGGGCTATCTCACATCCCCTTTGATCCAACAATACTGGGAATAGACTCCAAAGAAAGTTTTTGAAGAAGAGCAAAAGGAGTGATGTGTACAAAAATATTTCCTGCAACATTCTAAGAAATGAAAAAGAATGGATTCAAAGGAACCTGGGAATACTTGTATTAACTGATACAGAGTAAAGTAGGCAGAATCAGGGGGACTATTCTTATAATAAACACAATATTGTAAAGGAAAACAGTTTTGAAAGACTTAAGAACATTATCAATGTATAATGACCAATCAGAATTACAGAAGACTGATGACGGAGCATACCTCTCCATCTTGTTGGATAGATGATGAACTTTAGGCATAGAATGAAGTATGTGTTTTCTCCTTTTTTTAATTTCAAATTTATTATTTTTAAAATAAAAAAAATTTTAATCTCAACTTCTCTACTCTCCCATCTACCTCTCCCCCACCCATTAAGAAGACAAGAAATGTAATATCTTTTTATTTCATTTCATTTTATTTTGGGGTTTTTTATTTTGCTTTTGGGAGGGCACTGGGGTTGTGACTTGCCCAAGGTCACACAGCTAGTAGGTGTGTCAAGTGTCTGAGGCCGAATTTGAACTTGGGTCCTCCTGACTCCAGGGCCAGTGCTCTACTCACTGTGCCACCTAACTGCCCCCTTTTTATTTTATTTTATTTTATTAAAAAATGTGATATCAATTATGTATGTGAAATCATGCAAAATATATCCCAATTAGTCATGTTACCAAAAAAAGCAACAAAAGTAAAGTGAAAAAATCAGGCTTCAATCTGTGCTCAGACTTAGCTCTCTCTGGAGGTGGATGGCATTTTTCATCATGGATCTTCTGGAATTGTCTTGAATCATTGCATTTCTGAGAATAGCTAAGTCATTCACAACTGATCATCATTACAATATTTCTGTTACTGTTTACAATGTTTTCCTGATTCTGGTCACTTCACTTTGCATGAGTTCATGCAAATATTTCTGAAACTATCTTGCTCCTCATTTCTTATAGCACAAAAGAATTTCATTAAAATAATATAACACAACTTTCTCAACCATTCTGTGATTGAGGGGCATCCCCTCAATTTCTAACTCTTTGCCATTACACAAGGTTCTTCTCTAAGTATATTTATACATGTAGATACTTTTCCTTTTTCCTTGATGTCTTTAGAAAACAGATCTACTAATGGTATTGCTGGGTCAAAGGGTATGCATGCATGACAGCCCATAGTTCCAAATTGCTCTCCAGAATGGTTAGATCAGTTCACAACTCCACCAGCAGTGCATTAGTGTCCCAAATCTCCCACATTCCTTCCAACATTTGTCATCTTCCTTTTCTGTCATATTAGCCAATCTTACAAATGTGAGGTGATTTTTAATTTGCATTTCTCCAATCAGTAGTGATTTAAGGCTTTTTTATATGACTATAGATAACTTTGATTTTTTTTTCTTCTGAAAACTGCCTGTCTGTATCCTTTAACCATTTATAGATTAGGAAATGATTCATATTCTTATCAATTTAACTCAGTTCTCTATATACTTGAAAAATGAAATCTTTATCAGAGAAATTTGCTATAAAAATCCTCCCCCCTCCCCAGTTTCCTGATTTCCTTCTAACTTCTGCTGCCTTGGTTTTGCTTGAGCAAAAACTTTTTAATTTAATGTAATCAGAATTATTGATTTTATTTCCTGCGAACCTCTCTCTCTCTTGTTCAGTAATAAATTCTTCCCTTAATCCATAGATCTTACAGACAAATTTTCCATGCTCCCCTAATTTTCTTTTCATCCTTTATGCCTACATCATGAACCCATTTTGACCTTAAGTTGGAATATGGTGTTAGATCTTTGTCTATACCCATTTTCTGCCAGATTGCTTTCCAGTTTTCCTAGCATTTTTGTCAACAGTGAGTCCTTGTCCCAAAAGTTTGCATCTTTGCAAACTTCTTACTATGACCATTTACTACTGTGTGTCATGCACCTAATGTTTTCCACCGTAGATATATTTTGAAACATGACCACTAAATATCTATTTCTTTTTCTCACCTCTACCTTTGGCATAAGGGACAGACAGGAAAATCGAGGGGAGAAAGAGATAGTGATGCCAAAAAAAAACCTGTCAATAAAACATCTAAAAATACACAGAAAAGAGCAAAACAAAACTTCAGAAGAGGACCCAGGCAGCCAAGGCAAATAATAATACTGTCATATTAAATGTATCATATTGGGAATATTTTTAAACACACTACATGTGATAAATTCATGCATTCACACATAATTCCCATTATCTGGTGTTCTTTGTATATGGACTTTTCAATTTGTTGACAATATTCTAGTTCACAATAAAATTGAAGTGCTTTGTGAATTGTAGTTATTAGTTGTACCAACATTAAACTCTGGCAAACAAAATATATATAAAAAAATGAACATTGGCAGTTCACCCCTGAGAATTCTAATAGGTTAAGCTGAAATGGGATGGTTCTAAGCAGAGTGAGAAGAAAAAATCCTTTATGGACATGATAATGCCCAAATTAAAATCTCATGTCACAGTTGTGACCCACAGCAAAGGGAATCAAGAATGGTTCAGTTCTTTCAGAATAAATGCTTTGAGTGGACTAGGAGTCTAAAGCAGCTTCTTCTCATGAAAAACCTTACCAGAGTACATGTAGCTGGCTTCAGTACACATTACAGAATGGAGAAGGATCGTTTCCTTATAGCCTCCTTTACTCAATCACCACCCACATTTTACCTCCTGACTACAGTATCACCCCCCAGGCTCTGTGCTGGCTCTTTACACTCAGTGACCTCATCAGCTCCCATGGGTTTAATGATGATCTCTTCAGTTGTCATCTCTATATCATATTTAACCTAAGTCTTTTTCCAATCCTGCAAAACTAATTGCCCACTAGACATTTCACATTGGGAAACTGAGGTATCCCCAACTCAAATTCTCAAACTTCTGTCTAGGAAAAATCTAGGTTTCAGGTACCTGTATTTCTGAAAATAAAACTCATTATCTTTTTGCTTAAACCTGTACTCCTCCCAAGATTCCCTATTTCTGTTGAAAGCTCCACAATCTTTTCAGTTATCCAGGTTACCATATTTCAAATCATCCTGGACCTCTCACATATTCAATCAGTCGCCAAATCTTCTCAGTTTTAATTCTACATCTCCTACATATGCCCCCTTCTCTTCATTCACGTGACTTCCAACCTCGTTCTCTTTTTTTCTCTCTCCTAAATCTCCTAATTGGCCTCCCTACCTCAAGCCCTTTCCTCTTCCAGTCCACCCTCCACAAAGCTGCCAAATCAACTTTCCTAAAACACAGGTCTGGCAGTGCTATGCCCCTGCTCAATAAACTACAGTGACTCCCTATTACTTCTACGATCATATTCAAATGGTCGTGGTTGGCATTTTACAATTCCCTTTACCGCCTGGTTCCCACCTAAGCTCCAGCTTTGTTATACATCATCCTTCTTCATACATACATACATGACACTCTACCTCTCACCTCTCTCTGTACATGTGAAGATTGTACATCTGTGCAGATTGTTCCCCACTCTTGGAACGAATCTCACTCCTCATCTCCAACTCTTAGAATCCTTAGTTTCCTTCATCTATGCTCAAATACTACCTTCTGTACAATTCCTTTGCTGATTCCTCTACCCCATCTTCTAGCACCAGCCCACCCCTATTCCCAGACAAAAAAAAATGTCTCAGGCAGCTTGGTGGTGCAATGGATAGAGCATTGGACCTGGAGTCAAGAAGACCTGCATTCAAATCCAGCCACCAATAGATACTGTGTGATCCTAAGGGAGTCACTTAACCTCTGTTTGCCTCAGTTTTCTCATCTGTAAAATTAAGATAATAATAGTAGCTATAATATTTATAAAACACTTAGCACAGAGCCTTGCTATACAAATGTGAGCTGTTATTATTATTATTATTATTATTAATTTTGTATATACATATTCAGGAAGTTCCAAAAATCTTAAGGCAATTTTAAGCCCTTTGGGGACACAATGTGTGTGTGTGTGTTATATGCTATATGTATGTTATCTTCCCCAGTATAGCATAAGCTCTGTGAGGACATAGACTGCCTAATTTTGTCTTTGTATTCCCCATGCCAGGCACAAACAAGTTTTCGATAAATGTTTGTTGATTATTGAGATTTTCTGATTGACTTGGGGAGAGGGGAATCAAAGAAAAGAGAATGTGAAATACAATATGTTACACACACACACACACACACACACACACACACACACAAACACACACCCAATTTCTATATTTCCCTAGTCTTTGAAAATACCCTTCTGACCAGGCCATTGAGCATTCCAAAAACATTCTAGCTCTGTGCTTTTCTTTTGAACCCAACAGACATGGCTAGGATTCACTTAGATGAAGCGAGACACTCAGTCCGGAATGTACTTTGGCACAAAGCAAAGAGTGCTGATGAATTATGGCCAGGAATCCAGTATAAACAGGGAGTTCTCTACCTGCCTGTTACTTGTACGAACTTCACCAACACCTGCTTACCTGTTCATCTCGCTCAGATCCAAGTTTCCTCCTATGTAAACAGATCCTACAATTCTTCATTGCTCCTTTCATAAAAGTGGATTCCGCAAGTTAACCATAAAGGAGTGCAGCTCACCGAATTAGACTGATGCCTTTTTTTCAGTTCTAACTGAATGGTGCTTGCTTTGATATTCTGAAAGAGTCACTGATTTATCAGGTAACAGATAGGAACCCACCCACATACTCGGAGGCAATCTTGCTGAGATAATGGGAACGCAAGCATCCATAATGCTGCAATGAGCCTTCTGGACAGGAGGTGCTCCGAAATTGGACACACTCTCTTTTCTAGGTCCTTCCACGACCCGCTTTAGTTTATATTTTCTCAGCACAGCTCTTGAGAACACAAGGTCATCTTGAGGCCATGACTCTGTTGTTGCCTCTGTTCAAGAAAAAAAATTTTTCCATTTATTAATTTTAAATTGGATGTTAAGATACCTGGCTTCTAACAAATATGTAGATAAACAGTTAAGTCAAACCAAATTAAGTCAGGTAAATAAATATTTTATTAAACATCTGTTGTGTCTTCAGTTCTGTGCCAGATGTGATAGGAAGAAATGAAATGAAATGGAAATAAATAAATAAAATAAAATTGCAATGAAATTCCTGCCCCTGAGAACTAGTTGGGAATATGAGGAACATAATAGGCTCCTTGGTGGTTCAGAGGTTCAAGCAGTGAGTCTAGAGCAGTGGTTTTCAACCTGTGGATTATGTTCAATTTGTAACAATGAAAATACATCCTGCACATCAGATAGATTCATAAAAATAGCAAAATTACAGTATGAAGTAGCAAGGAAAATAATTTTATGGTTGGGGGGTCACCACAACATGAGGAACTGTATTAAAGGGTCGAGGCATCAGGAAGATTGAGAACCACTGGTCTAGAGGATCAGATGAATTCAAATCCAGTCTCATATACTTATTAGCTGTGTGACCCTGGGCAAGTCACTTTATAGCTATCTGGCTCAGTTTCCCTATCTGTAAAATGGAGATAATAATAAGTACCTACCTCCCACGGTTGTTTTAAGGATCAAATGAAATAATATTTGTAAATTGTCTTATGTATCTTAAACCACCATCAAAATTCCATAATTATGTATGTTATCTTGATTTCACTGGGAAAGTTATTCAGATGTGAAGAGATTTCCCTTTGTAGTATATTTTATTGCTTTTCAGTGCAATCAAGTATTTTAACACAGAAAAAAGGGGATTATAAGTGACATCAGTGTTTTCATTATTGTAATACTATAACGTCAGTTTCATAATATAATGGCACCAAAGTTGATATTTTCAATTTGGGGACTTTGCCAACTTCCAGCACATCTATGTGGGGGGGGGGAGGGGAGTTTGGAGAAAAACCTATGCGGGAAAACGATACTAAATTAGTGGAGCCCAGAATATTGTTGTATTATGAGAAACAAAAATGATGAATACAAAGAGGGTGGAAAGACTGATTTAAACTGATACAAAATGAAGTCAGGAAAAGAATGTATACAATAATTTCTACAATGTAAATAAGAAAGAGCAACAACTACAAAACAGTGGAAACTGAAACTTACAAAGGTATAAAACCCGACTTTGGCTCTAAAGAATAAATACAAGGAGACAGCTCTCCTACAACCTCCACTCCCTCCCCTTGCAAAGGTCTAGGGCCACACATCTTTCCAGTATCTTAATGCATGTTTACTGAATTTTTTTCTTTCTTTCCTTTCTTTTCTTTTTTAGGGGTGACATTTTTATTCAAATAGTGGAAGTTCTGTTCTTGCTTTCCTTTCTTTAAAAAAAAATCTTTGTTACAAGGGATGGCTCTCTGGGAGTGGAGTGGAGTGATATAAAGAGAAATCTAGGTGGTATAGAAATAAAGATATCAGTAATGATATATAGATATATAAAACATCTATTTTTTAAAAATCAGTGGAGCTGAAACCGTAGCTAAAAAAATACAGCAATACACCAGCTGTCCATGATTACATTAATGGAGCGTACCCTTGTGAGTGGGGTGGTAGGGACAAAAAAAATGAGAAAATGCATCAAAAATTAGATGGAATATTATAAATATTTCATACTGAATACATTAAAAAGAGCACATCAATTTATTTCTACCTGTTTTCTTTTTCTTTTAACTTGCTAAAGTTAAAAGGTCACTACCCCTAAGAAAGGCATTTCTGCTTTTCCCATAAATTGGGAATTAGATTAAAATTATTTATAAAATTCTAATGTTGAATTAATCAACAATAAGCATTAAGCATGCATTGCACTGTTGAATTAAAGATCTTGTTTTCCTTTCCAACTATTTCACAATTCCTTTCAAAACACCATCACCCTTTCTCATGGTAGGCGACAATGTGTTTGGCATTAATTCTCCTTCTCAAACACAAAAATATTCGTAGTGTCACACTGTTCAGGAGCCAGCACAAACACATGCCAATTTAAGCTGTCTTAAGTATTACTACTCCATACCAAACCGGATCAGAATCTGAAAGCAATTTTATGTGTTCAGTTGCCAACCATCCTTTGTCTGTACGTATATGATGCCAACCTGTCTGAATTTTAAAATGAACAATTCAGTCAATCATTTGGAAGTCTTGTCTACACAATGCCAAAAATCTAGTTATTAGGAAACATCTGGGTGAATGATTGCATTTTTCACTTTTCATCCGGATGTTTGGCATTTGGCCTCTATTAGCTAATAAGAAGAGTCAAGCGTTAATGGATAAAACATTCCCCCTAACTCTCTTGTTCTTATGAGCATTGGTCTAAATGCACCATGTTTCCCTTTTCCATTCCCTACTGAACTTTCCTGTCTGATTTTGTCCTTTTCAGCTCCCTCTTGGGTTTTCTTGTCCTGACTGCTACTTCTTCACACCTCCTGTCCTTTCTCCTTGATTCTTCTTTCATCCTTTGTTCATGCACATAGATTTGTGTAGATCCTACTGCCTTCTAGCCTCTTTCTCCCCAAGAAGAAAAAAATGATCTTATGAGAATTGTGACTCTCAATTAGAGTTTTTATTTAAAAGTATCTGATAACTATGAAAGGTTCCTAAGTTGTGGCAATATTGTAATCTAGCGGTTTCACATACCTAGTATTCTTAAGAGCTAAATAAAGGTACAGGGATTGGAACTAGAGCAGTAATCCCACTGATCTAGGGAATTCCCAGATGAGGAAATTCCCTTCACTTGTGTAGATTAGCCACTTCTCTGCAACTTAGAGAGTTATCTAGGGCACCAAGACTTTAAATGGCTTGCCCAGGGCTACAAAGCTATTATGACAGGCTGTCTTCTAATTTCAAGTGAGAAGTCACAAAAAAGATAGCTACATAAATCAAAAACCATCTTTTTCTGCTTTTAAAAAATTTTTTAAATCAGTTGAATAGTATTTTATGTACACATCACTGTTATAATACAGATTCCTCTAGGCCACTTATTTTCCAATTATGACAATTTTACACTTACTTTTTCTTTCCCGGATTTGAAATGTTCATGACCATTTGGGGAGGAATGATGAACGGCTCAGTCAGCTGCTGCAATAACATGATCCCCAGCCAAGACAAACTTCATCCTCTCACCCCACTCTCTTAAACTCTTGATCTTTGCCTTAACTTTATGAAATCTTGCTGTGGACAGAGATTTTATTCCATGAAAAATATGAAAACTGACCTGACTTTCCATCAAGTTGTCTTCTGTAAATTATCAGTGAGAGACTTTTTCTTTCCCTAAACAACTCAATAGGGTTAGTTTTGCAACATGATTATAGGAACAGAACCAGCAGAGCAAAAAATGAAGTTTATTTTCATTGTCTTATGTTACTTATAAAATTGTTGTTGTTGTCGTTTGTCCTTCATTCTCAAGGAGGACCAATGACACCAGGAAGGTGATGTCATGACTTGCTAGTGAATCAGATTTAAGTGAGGCAGGGCTGTGCAAAGTCACCAGCCTCACTTTCTCCTCGAGAGTCATCTGGGTCCAGTGGCAAGACATAAATCAGGATGCCTGGAGATGGCCCTGGATGCAGTGGGAGACCTTGGCCTTTTTAGGTTAAGATCTTTCCCAGGTTTCAGTTTGCCTGAGGCAATGCCCATTCGGTGATTAAGACTAGGTAAGAAACGTGCCCCTCCCCCCCAAAAGGCTTCTTTTACTTAGTCAAAAGAAGAAGGAAGAGAAGGAGAAAATCAATGTAGGAGGGGAAGACTCAGGGTTTCTGGTCAAAATAGAAACAATTTCTATTTACAATCACTCTGAGCCAAATAATGACCAAGTGAGAATTGGGCTGGGACTTGTTTTTGGCGTTCAGTGAGAGCCAGGATGATTTGGGTTTAAGGTGTGGTCTTTAAAAAAAAAATCTAGCCTGTAAACCCCAAGATAGAGTCATCTGGATCTCTATCTGGCCACTGGACCAGATGATTCTAGAGGAGAGAGTGAGGCTGGTGACTTTGCACAGCCCTCCCTCGCTTAAATCCAATTCACTCGAAAGTCATGACATCACTTTCCTGATGTTATTGATCCTCTTTGAGAACTTACAAAATGGTTTTATAAAAAGAACTTGTAAAATGCATTATTACAGGTAATAAAAATGTTAACAGAAATGTCTTTGGAACAAACACCTATCTTTACATAGCTACATTTGTCAGATTCTCACAGTACCCTGAGAAACTGAGGCAGCACATGGCAATTAGGTAAATTGAAGCCCCACCAATATCACCTTGACCTTCAGAATCTCCCCTCAGACATTCCCTGAGCCAGGCCAGGACTCTGAACCCAAGAGCCTTCGAAATAATAATTTGTCCCCCAATCTACTATCCCTCATAGCCATTATTGTGGGGGCGGGGGAAATCATTGTGGAGAAGGAGCCTACATTCCTCGACAGCTGTAGCAACAATTGCCAACCAACTGCCACCAACAGGCAGATAGACACAAGAACCCTGGCAGTAACAACACCCACCAAACCAGCGTTCACAGCCATCATCTGGAGAGGTGACTCCTATGGAGAAGGAACCAGCTACTCCCACCAACTGGTGCTTCCAGGGTAGGCAAGCCAGCTTAACTAAAGCAGCAAGACACCCTAAGGGAGAGACAGGAGGCCATGTGCACCAGGCAGGTCAAAACACTACCACCACCTTGACCACCATCTCCCCTCAGAACCTGAATGAAGATGATCCAAGACCCTGAATCCAAGACTTTTGGAATAGAAATGCTTCTAGCCCAGGGTCAAGAGGTTCAACATCAGAAAATGCTATGATTTCCTCAGTGGAAATGACATGAAAGGAGAGGCATTACTATCTGCTTTGCCCAAGTGATACCCTGAGGACCACAGGACCTTTCTGCCTGACTTGCAGATGAAATATTTCAAGTGCATTTTCTCCCTAATTAGAATGTGGATTCTGGGAGAGTAGAGACTGCCTTGCTTTTTTATTTGTATCCTTAGTGCTTAACATGAAGCTTTGCACACAGTAAGTGATAAATCAGTGATTCATTCATTCGTTTGCCTGTTCATTCAAACATAACCCCAAATAAGCCAGAAATCAGCTGTCAAACTGGGATCGCAGCTCTCATCCTATTTCAAAATTTTCACTGGATGCCTGGGTATCAGTTTCACCCCATCCCAGCTCTCTTCTGAATGCTTAGGGTCCTTGTCCAATTTTAATCTTTTCACCTTATTCCCTTTTCACCTCTGTAAAGCCAAACAGCAGTAGATTCCTGAGAGAATGCTACTGTGAAGAGCCTTTAAGATTTGGATTACACAGTATTAGTGAACACTCTGTTTATTCCATTACAAATCTTTATTCAGTACAATGTTCACAGTTTCAACAGTTCACAAT
>CM053599.1:207380818-207405795 GCA_028646575.1 Pseudocheirus occidentalis
TCTCTGTCTCTCTGTCTCTGTCTCTGTCTCTCTCTCTCTCTCTCTCTCTGTCTCTCTCTGTCTCTCTCTCTCTCTCTCTCTCTCTGTCTGTCTGTCTCTCTCTCTGTCTCTGTCTCTCTCTTGCGTAAAAGATCAAGTGAATTTCAGACTAGGGGCTGTTGTTCCCTATTGTGTATGGAAGGAGCCAGGGTAGCCTGGATAATTGTTGTCGGACCTTTATGTCTCAATGTCAATTATGTCACTTGGTATCTTTAGCAGGCAGTTATTTGTCACAATGTAAAGAGCAAAGCAAAACAAAACAAAACCTTTGGTGGAGTTCTTTGTTTTGCTTTTCCTTTATAATTCCTTGTTTGTAATGTTCTGCTGCCCACTCACAGCAACCATACATATGTCTCATGATGGCAATTATACTGGAAGGACATGGGCATTGAAACTATGGACCTACGTTTCAGAAATCACAAAGCAAAAAAGAAGATGAGCGGATCACATAGCAAGAGCAAGGGATAATCGTTGCAGTCCGTATTTTGCATTTCTCACAAGGTTAAGAGAAAATGAAGCAGTCCCTGGTATTTTGAGTGGGTGCCCTGTAGCAAACATATGGGAAGACATAGAGAAGTCACATTGGTTTTGAAGACATGGTTGTGTATGACCTAAATCATTTGAGGGAATGCCCACACCTATGTGATTATAAATCCTTTTTGAGATTTTTTATTTTAAGTTATTAGGATGGTTTTCATTTTGCAACAGTTTGCATTGGAAATAGGCAACTCTCTGAAACTTAGTTGATTGTCTCTCTCTTCCTCCAATGGTAAAACCATATAGCAGAGTCAATTTTATGATGTCACCAGCAAGATAGGAGATTGGTTTTTCTCTGGAAACCTTTTCAGTTCTTCAACCTCCAAACAAAGGAATCGTGCACCAAATAGGGAGTCATTAGACCTAACTCATTAAGAGAAAGTAAAGCAGTAAAATAATATTATAAATTAACACCAAAGAAAGCTAATACTCAGATCACTTACTTAGTGTCACTCTTGCTCTTCCTCACCATATCATCCCCATGGAAGCACAAGCTAAATTGTAGACCTGGGTAAGAGTCAGAACTAGGGTAGGAAGCTGCAAAGCTGTAGTGACTGCCCCAATACTCTAGCTACCTCTCACCCCATCCCCCAAGAAATGGTAGATATGGCCTACACACAATCCAATGGAAGGAAAGGAAGGGAGCAGAGATAGGAATTAGGATGGATGAAATGGGACTACAACAAGTGGCTTCTTCAGACCTAAGGGAAAGGGGATAGTTGTAAAACAGGAGACAGAAAAGATATGAAGCTTCAAGTCATATAGACTCTACTTTGACAAATGTTCCAAACAACTCCATGTTAATGCAACATCCAGATACCAGACAGTGGACATTAAAGTAGTCACAGAGAAAGAATTCTTTGGTGTGCTCAGGCCTGATGAGTCCTTCACCCGATGAGGGGGCCAATAGAACCAATCACTATTTTGTGTGTCTTTGTGGAGGAGTAGGAAGGCAAGGTGGTAGGGAAGGATGGAGATCAGCTCATCACACAATAGAACCAGAACTAGGTCAATCAACATGTATCCTTGTATTGCATGTGACAATTACAGCTTTATAAGCTAAATGAGCCTTTTTTAATCAATCATTTAAACCATTTTGATACCCTAAGTTAGTAAGATAACTGATGGATACCTTTCTACAATTGTTGTTTAAGCAACACTAAGCAAAGAAACTAAAGAAAGGGGACCAAAGAAACAACACAAAAGAAATAAAGGGAGGGAAAAGGGTATAACAATGACACTTTAAGTGTAAATGATTAAATTATCCAACAAAACTAAAGAATGTGACCAAATGGAAATAAAAAACAATTTATTGCTTATGAGAAACATATTTAATGGTAAAAAAAAAACACATAAAAATGGAAAATCAGAAGTTGAAACAAAATTTATTGTGCATCAGATGAATCTAAAAGAGCAGGCGTGTAATTATACTGTAAGAGCAAGGAAAAATAAGAATTCACAATATCAGAAGAGATAAATAGGGAAAATATTGTGTTTAAAAGAAACATAGTGAACCAATATCAGTACTAAATTTATATACACCAAATAGCATAGAATATAAATTCCTAAAGGAAAGGTAAACTGAAGAAATAGGCAAACTTGTAGGAAACTTTAATGTTCCTCTCCCACACTTGGACAAATCTGATATAAAGATAAGTAAAAAAAAAAAAAGTTAAACTATTGGAAAATTTAAACCTGGAAAAACTCATAGTGTCTTCTGGATGGTAAAATGTCCGTAGATATACATGAATATATTGATGATAGATAGATCAGTGAACAAATTGATATATCTATATAGAGACTGAGAGCTATATAGAGATATAAATCAATGTATATCAATCTATATTGAGAGAGATACACATTTCTTGGGATCATTACAAAAACACATTGCTTAGGCACAGAAACATTACAAATAAACGTAAAAAAGATCTGCTCACTGCCCATTACTAACAATAATGTCATAAAGTAGGAATCAATATACAGAACAGACATCAAAGATGCTGACCTAAATTAATGATGCCATGAATAATGAGTAGTTCAAAGAACAAATCATAGAAGCAATTAATAAATATGTGAAACAGAATAATAATGATATTATATGCCTGATTTCTGTAATACAATGGGTAAAACAGTTCTCAGAGAAATAATCATATCTCTGAGAACATGCCTTGATAAAATAAAAAGTGGGGAATAATAAACTAAATTTTGATTGTAAAAATTAGAAAAAACACAAAAAGAGGAAATTTCAAAAATTAGAATAGATCCATTGGAAAGTAAAAATACTGACAAGTTGATCAACAAAATGAAAAGCTGGTTTCTTAAAATTTTAGGGTGGAAAAATCAATTAACCCTTAGTTAACCTGATTAAAAAGAAGGAAGATAATTTAATTATAAGAACAAGGTGAAATCGCAACACCAACAAAAGAATAATCAAAACCTTCTTTGTGCCATAAAGCCCTGAGATTTAAAAGAAGTTAGGAAACATTTATAAAAATATAAAATACACAGATTGAAAGCATAGGAAGCATACATATTACGTAATGTAATTTCATGGGGGGGGGGGGAGAGGCAGGGCTTTAACTAGCTAAAAAGAAACAACCAAATTTAAAACCACTTGATTCAGATGGATTTTCAAACTAATTCTGTCAAATGTTTAAAGAATAATTACATCTGTATTATATAAATTATATTCAAAAATTGGAAAATATCCCATTAAACTCCTTTTATTAAATGAATGCAGTTCAAATATCTTGACCAGAGAAGAAAAGAGCAAAGATAGGAAAGCACAGACCCAGCGCCCTAATGAATATCAATTCAAATTTTTAAATAAAATCTTGGTGAAAAAGTTATAGAAAATATTTGTTAAATTCACTCTTCTCAACTTGAATTTATAACAAATATGCAAAGACGACATAGAAAATCAGTTAACATAATTGATCACTTTACAAACAAAAATATCCAAAATCACATCATTATATCTATATATCTACATAAAGATATAGCCTTTTTAAAAAATATAATACTCAATTATACTAAAAAACCCTACAAAGCATGTGAAGAGATCAAATATTTTAATATAATTTTTAAAAACTATCTAAAACTAAAAGTTTGCATTATATGTAAATGGGGAAACAGGAGCTTTCCCAATCAATATAGAATTAAAACAAGAATGTCCCTAATCTTAGCTATTATTTGCATAGTCCTAGAAATGTCAGTGAAGGTAAGGCAAAATAAAGAAATACAGAAGTATAAACAGGCAAAAACAGATGAAGCTATCCTTATTAGTTAATGACAATGATTTTTATGCAGAGTAGTCTACAGAATCAGCAAAGAAACTGAGACAAGCAAGAGTTTAAGCCAGTATTGGGATACAAAATAAACCTATAAAGAACAACATTATTTAAATATAGCTATAACAAGACCCAGGAAGAAAAGATAAAAACAGGAAGTGCCATTCAAATACTTTTTAAATGGGGCAGCTAAGTGAATAGAGTACTGGCCCTGGAGTCAGGAGGACCTGAGTTCAAATTCAGCCTCAGACACTTGGCATACTTACTAGCTGTATGACCTTGGGCAAGTCACCTAACCCCAATTGTCTTGCCTTCCCCCCTTCCAAAAGTAATAATAATAATTTTAAAATCCCAAGACATAGTTAAGACCCCACTGGAGCCAACAGCTTAGAGACCATCAAATGCAAATCCCTCACTCTCTATATGAGGAAGCTATTGTTGTGATTGTCAAGTTGTATCCGTCTCTTCATGACTCCATTTGGGGTGCTCTTGAAAAAGACACTGGAGTGATTTTCCATTTTCTTCTCTAACTCATTTCACAGATGAGGAACTAAGGAAAACAGGGCTAAGTGACTTGCCCAGGGTCACACAGCTAATAAGTGTCTGAGGCCAGATTTGAACTCAAAAAATAAGTCATCCTCCCTCCAGGCCCCACACTCTATCTACCTTGTCACCTAGTTGTCCAAAACTGAGACCCAGATAAACTGGTAAGCAACTTCTCCCAGCATCACTCGACTAGAGAGAGGACAGGATGTAGGGGTAGGGAAGGGCATCGGGGTAACTCTTGATGGTGTAAAATAAGGCCCACGGGACACTTTGATCATGATGGATTCTCTTTTTCTTCACTTGCCCTAACTCCATCTTTTTTTTTTCCTTTCAATATTATATAATAATATTCAATATTATACTTTCAATATTATTCAATATTATGACCATAGTTTCTGTCTTTCCCTGACCCATAGTATAGTATCTCTTCCAAAGTTTTCCAAAACTCTTGATTCAACTAATCTTACATTTTACAAAATCCCAGAATCTCACAGCTGAAAGAGTTCTCAGAGAACTCTTTGTGCAACAACTACATGAACAGGAAACCCCGCAAAAGCAGTTTGTGCTTTTCAAACTCCTTCCACAAACACTGAATCTGATCTTTTCCACAATCTTGTGAAGTAAGGCAAACAGGATCATCTTCACGCTACAGATTCTGAAAGGCTCAGAACGGTTAAGTGACTTGCCTGAGGTCCCCTCAGCTCATAAGTGCCTGAGCCTACAACACAACATGCCTCTTTCACTATGGCAAAGTCGCACTTCATGTCTAGTAGACTTTAAGTGAACTTGAAGAGAGAAATCAGGTGGGTCTTCAACTGTCCCAGCCCAAGCTCCACTCAAAGGCTGCATTTGGGGCCCTCTAGGCTTAGTGCGAATGTCCATGGCAATTGTTTCTCTTTGGTACAGTCTTCGCCTCCCAGCTTGATTTTATTTCTTTTTTTTCTAATTATCTTTAATTAGAAAATTAGACCATCCCTTGACTCACTTGTTAAAGTGGTCTATTCACTGAATGGCCTCCCTCTAAGTGAGCACCTGAAAAGACCTTAGTCTCAAAGAACCAGGGTCTCCCTTTGTATCCTGGGTCATGTCCAGTCGTCCAGATGAGTATCTGGCCCCTGGACGCAGATGTCTCTGGAGGAGAAAGTGAGCCTGGTGACCCTGCGTAGCCTCCCTCCCTCAAATCAAAGTCAACTGCAAGTCATCTCTTCATCTCCCTGAGGTCAAGGTCCTCTTCGAAAATGGACAAACACAACAAAAATAAATAAGGGGGCTCTAGAGATGCAAATGCATATGGAGAAGATGGCTATTCAATTGACCTTTCTAGGCTTAACAAGAAAGGACCACAGGACTCCACAAAAGGGTGGAGTGATGGGCCCATTGCCAGCCCTAGAGAGAGAGCTTTGCATTCATTCCTAGAAATCTAGTGTGCCCCGAGGTATGAAAGGGTGGGGTAGGGGAAGGATATCAGAAGGAGAAGGAAATTGAATAGGTATGTCAAAGGCGAAAATTTTCCACTGGTTTTGTGGAGGAAGTCCTCTCACGCATCATTACTTCTGGATTCATTTCAGGGGAATCAACAAGTCTTTACAGCCCAGCATCCTAAGTGGGTAACAGCACTGGGCGGAGGGAGGGGGAACAGTCACTGACCTGGCATTTTGTGCGCTGGAAAGCTGCGGATTCAATCCATACACTTTACACAATGGATATAAGTCAGAAAGTTTGTTTACAAATCTGATTTTTATAAATCAAAGCATTTTGGAAGCACCAGGAGAGCCACTATTTACAGAAGGCACCTGCAGTGAAGCCTTTTGAAAAAGCAAAGAATTATTTAAGTGAATCATACTGTACTCTTGCTTATCTGACTTAAACCATTATTTGGTTTAATATTTAAATATTATCTTTTTCCTGTAACACAGTCTTTATATGGTATTTTTGTAAGTTTCACAAAAGTATCTTTTTTTTGCTGAAATTATCCTCAATTTACTTTACTTAGCTTACCACATAAAACTGTATTTTTTTAAATCACCAATAATAGTAAAAATATATTAATATAATGTGATCCAAAGAATTTTTTTTATCTGTGCAAGTTTTTCAAAAAGAACAAAGGCAGCACACTTCCTTTCTAGCCATTACGGAATTCCTACTTTACACCATCCTTTCTTTTGTTACTTCTAAAACTTTTCGGTTTTCTGAAATTTGTTTGCTACACCGTCATCTCTTCCTTTCTCAATAGTTTTCCTAATTTGCATGAAATCTTTTCCCAAGAGTCTTTTCACGCTAAATTCAAGAGAAGGATTTACTGTAAGCTAAAACCCAAGAACTACTGAACCCTACCTAGCAGGCCTCAATTTTGCTGTAGCATCAAGCCCTGGGTCTTAGATCCACGGTCTTTGATTGCTACCGTCTCACTTCCCCCATGCTGTCATTATAACCCAGGTTTTCTTATGAAAGGGCATATGGATTTTTCTCTTCTATACCGCAGTACTCCCTAGAATCGTAGACATCTTTGACTTAAATTTGTTTATGGTGGGACACTAATACACTGTTGGTGGAACTGAGAATTGATCCATTTTGAAGACAAATCTGGAATTATACCAAAAGAGTTGTAAAACTGTGTGCCCTTTGATCCAGCAATACCACTGTTAGATCTGTTTCTCGAGGTGATCAGGGCTAAAGGAAAAGGACCTATATGTTCTAAAATATTTATAATAGCTCTCTTTGCAGTGGCCAAAAAGGGGAAACTGAGGAGATGCTCTTCACTTGGGGAATGGCTAAGCAAGTTGTGGTATATCATTGTGATGGAATATTACTATGCTATAAGAAATGAAGAGCGGGTTAATTTTAGGAAACATGGAAAAACTTGCTGGACAACAAGCAGGACCAAAAGAATGTTGTGTGTAGTAACAGCAATATTGTTCAAAGAACGATTGTGAATGACTAAGTTACGTTGTGTATTGTAAACAGCAAATCAACTACAAAGGAAAAATGCTAACCGTCTCCAGAGAAAGAAGTGATGAGTATACGTATGCTTGGTATGGTTTTGTGTATGTGTGAGTGTGCGTGTGTGTGTGTGTGGCAAATGGTGGCCTTAACAGGTGAAGTGTGAGAAGGGAGGGAGAGAGGGAGCAAGAAAGTTCAGAACTTAGAAAGTAACCAAAAAATTGAATTGAATTTTTAAAATTATTATTATTTTTTTAATCACCAATTACTCTAAGTGTAGTAACCCACTCTGTAATTACTTCTCCTTTCCATTCCCAATGGTAGGCTCGGGCCCCAGAAGCCGACCTCACTCTTTCCCCAAGAGTTTGGTGGGATAACTCTCAGGGGTTAGGGGATCTATTACTGTTACTCCTGAGATACTCTCTGATATATTCCCATCAATATTGATTAATCATCTTCCTCAATATGAACTAACCATTTAATATCAATTCATTTTTACAAAAGAATATTTGTTTTGAAGGCACAGTGAGGAAAGAAACATAAAAAACTCAAATGGGGAGGGGGCAAGGATTTTTAATGCCTCTTTCCTTACTATGCCTTCACAACAAATATCCTTTGGTCAAAATGAATTGATATTGTTTAATTCATATTGAGAAAAGTGAATAATCATTATTGACGAGAATATGTCAAATGAGGGTCCAACCCCCGTCCTTCCTGCACGTCCATACGCAAAGGGGAGAGCGCACTTCAACTGCACTTACATAGGACAGAAGTACGCGTGGGGAGCAGATATGGCCAAGAAGGACCACTCGGCCTTGACTCTCTTCAAGGAGTCCACACCAAGCTCACGTCTGAATGAGGGACAACTCATGGGGAAGAAGCTCCATTGCTTGCAAAACATTGTGTTTCAGGTTGATTCACTGCTAAGCTTGGTCAGAAAGGTCACTCCTGAGGGCCAGCTCCTCCTTGGACTCAGCTCCTGTGGTTACGACCAGACTATGCTACTGGCTTCAGCTGTTGAATCTCTAATGGCTATGGCAACCTTTCAAAGTTTGCACGATTACAACCTGGTCTGTTCCATCTCTGGGGCCTTATTTACCTCAGATGAGGAAAAAATAAACTTAAGAGACCAAAAGAAGTACAAGGCCCTCAGAGATCCGGGTCAGCTGAGTAAAAGATAGAGCTTAATGCTGTTCCTCCATGTGGACACCCATATTTATTTTTCCTCCTCAGAACAGCATCTAGGAAGAGAATGAGAGATTGCTCACTTGAACCTTTTGAATGTATGTTCTGTCTCAGCAGACACTTAAAAGACTTTTTATCCCCATTTGGAATGCCAAGAGGAAGCAGAAGGTACCTGCACCTACTCTGAATGGAGGGAGTGGGGGGAGGGTCCCTCTACTACATAAGTCCAAAGCCAAGCTCATCTAAGTTTCATGGGCTAGAATGGCAGCAGGTAGAGAATATTGTGTATGTTCTGTATAATCACTCAGAAAGGCAAAATCCACACAGGCTGCCAGGACTGGACCCTCATTGGCCAGTCTCCCATTACACAAAGAAATATACTTGGATTTTAAGTACCAAAGAGAAACGGATGATGTTATACAAGTGTTGGCTTAATTAACCATGGCTTTCTATGCCGAAGGATAAGGAACTACTTAACCTCCATCTTGACTGGCAGATGGCCTTCTTTCCAAGTCTGTGTCCAGAATCTTGTCTAATGGCTCTGATCTCAGGGGCTATAGTGCTCTGGGGCCCTGGAACACAAACCTCTGGACCTGAAATCTCTTGGATTGGAGACCATAAAGTAGGATTCTGATCTTCAGACTGGTCAGTCTCCACCCCCATCTGGTGAGGTCCCTTCATTTGCAGACCACCAGCTCCATTAACGGTCCCTCAATGCAGCAGTCCTAAAAAGCCAAGACATCTGTCCCTGGTTGCTGAATGTGCTAAGCCACTTCATTTTCAGTCCCATTTTGCTGGAAATCCAACTTTTATGGGACTGCCCACAGCATACAGAGAATGCTGGATTTGGAGCTTTTTCCTGTTATTGTTCATCCTTCACTCTCAAACAGGACGATGACATCATGACAGTGATATCTTGGCTTGCTCGTTAACTGGGATTTGAGTGAGGCAGAGCTGCTCAAAGTTGTCAGACTCACTCTCTCCTCCAGTCAAGTCTAGTGGCAGGACAAAAGTCAAGATGCCTGGTGACGGCCCAGCATGAAGTGGGTGATCTTCAGTAAGAGCCCGCTCCCTGTTCATTGAGAAGACTCTCTGCACATAAGCCAAGGGGCTCTTGCAATGACCACAACTTAGGCATTTGCATAGCACCTTTCTCCCAGTTCAACCACCATGAGGCCATGTCAACCAGGAAGTCATCTCATCTCGACACAATTACCAGCTACACCAAATGTAAAGGGCAGGCTTGTTGCCAGCATCCTGTTATTTAAGGTACAATTTGGGGACAACATGAGGTGCTCATAAATCATTTAACAATTAACAAAAGGAGATTTACTTAATTCCAACATAATAAGGATATACAACGAGGACACAGCGGCACTCAGCTCCTGTAGATAAGGCCTGCCTTATCTTCATATGTCAAGCAGGACGGCAGAGTATGGTAACTCTTGTGGTCTCTAGATAACCACCGAGTCAGAAGGGCCCTGACTCCATGTGATTGGGACTGTCTATACAGGTTGTGACAAAGGAGGCAGGAATAAATCAGGACTGGGGGACAACTGTGCTGCCTTTTAGGGAAAAGTAATCCTTTTTCTGGGAGTAAGGAGAAATCCTAGTAAATATTGATCTTTTCACAGAGAAGTCTCCTTGGGACTCTGCTGAGAGGGGTATTCCAAGAACTGTTTGCATTTCAGTTTCTCCCCTAACTTCAATCATTCCCTCTGCAGACTGCCTGTTTCCTTCTGTACTGAACAGTTCCTACATATGTAGCAAGGCTAAAGGGGCATATATCAGCCAGCTCCAGGCTAGCGGCTCTTATCTGGTCACCGTTCTGCATTTCTGACCGCATCCTCTTCTGTACTCTTCCCTCCTGGACTCCTCCTTCCTCCACAACAGCCCTCTTTGCTTCTTCCTATGCCTGGGAGCTAGTCTGGTTCATGGGAATAAATGGGATCTGGGGCAGACAGAGGCAGGGTTGTCCTTTGGAGCAGCGCCAGAGGGTTACATCGGAATGTCCTGGTCCATGCCTAAAAGTTGTAGATAACACATTGTGAATGCAGGCCTGCCTCTGATCAAAATAAGGACACTAGGAGAGTTGGCAAGATCTCCAGAGGCTGTGGGTTAGCGAATTTAGTCTTTGTTTTGGGGGTTTTTTTTCTACCAGAATTACCTTACAGAGGGGCAAATTCCTTCGATTTTCCTTCAGTTCAAATCTACCCTTCTCTCCACTCACACAGCTACCACCTTAGCTCAGGCCTTCATCACCTCTCCCCTAGATTATTGTGACTGCTTTCTAATTGGTCTTCCTGCCTCAAGCCTCTCACCCCTCTAGATTATCCTCCCTGCGACTGCCCAAGCGACTTTCCTTAAATTAAGATCTGACCGTGTAACTCCCTCATTAATTCCATTTGGCTCCCTAGCATTTCCACTATAAAATATAAACACTGTTGGTGTCTGTCCTTCATTCTCAAAGAGGACAATGACATCAGGGAGCTGATGCCATGACATGCGAGTGAATGGGATTTAAGTGAGGCAGGGCTGTGCAAAGTCACCAGCCTCACTTTATCCTCCAGAGTCATCTGGGTCCAATGGCTTCTTAGACTTACCAGTATAAAATATAAACACTGTTTAGCTTTTAAAGCACTACACAACCTAACTCCAACCTAGATTTCCCACCTCACTGGGATATTACTCCCCTTTTCACATACTACAATCCAGCCAAACCTGCCTTCTCTGTGTTCTTCCCACATGACATGCCATCTTTAGTCTCCATGCTTTCACACTGGCTTTCCCTCAAGCATGCATCTCCCTCCCACAGAATATCTCCCTTCTTTGAAGAGTTTCCAGTCTTCTGCATGAAGCCTTTCCTGATCTCCCCAACTCCCTCCAAAACTGTCTTCTGTGTAAAGACTCTCAATGTATTTGTGTTTATTCTCTCTATATTTACATTATCTACTAAACTACAAAGTCATTGCAATAGGGATTGTTCCACTCTTTGTACATGCACGCAGTGCGCAGCACATAGTAGGTGCTTATTAAATGATTGTGGGTTGATTTTTTATTCGTTTCCCTTTATTGCTTCCATCTGGGAGTGCTTTGTATTATTGGAGGGAGGGAAGAAAAAAAGAGAGAACTGGTCGTAGACTCTTTCATTCATTTACCTTCCTAGGATTCCCCTGGCACATAGTACAAAAAAAGGTACTTCTTGAACATTTAGAAATGCTCTTGGTAATTAGTGAGACACCATTGTATTCAGGAAGAGTATGTCATACTGGACCGATTTAATTTCCCTTTTGTTATTAGATGAGCAGATACAAGCAAGGTCTTAGAGAAGTTACAAATGCATAAAAACAGCAGTTCTCAACTTGTGGGTCATGACCCCCTTGGGGGTCAAACAACCTTTTCACAGGGGTTGTCTAAGACCATCAGAAAACACATATTTCTGATGGCTTTCGGAACCGAGACACCACTCTTCTACCCATTTCCAGGCGAATCCGCCCACATGCAGATATGCCCACATTAAGGGGTTGCAGCACTAGGAAAGTTGAGAACCACTGTTGAGAAGCCATGCCTTCTGACTCCAAGGTCATTGTCTTTACAACAGCAAAGCACTTGACAAAATTTTTCTTACTGTCTTTGTGACCGTATGAATTAGATATAGGTTCTCTCCTCTCTGGAGGCCTTATGACCCAGGATTTCTAAGAATCCTCATGTATTTAGATGGATTAACGATCAATGGATAAATGACCAGATCCAAATAAGACATTGTGTTTTCCATTTTATAGAAGGGGAAACTGAGGTTCAAAGGATAGAAATGAGTTACTCAGGGTCACATAGTTAACAAATATCAGAGCCTGGACTCTAATACCAGTTCTTATCACTATGCAACATAAATTTAAATCCCCTCAGCTTAGATCCATGCCGAGTGGAAGGGAGGTCACTAGTGAAGTGGCCCAGCTACAATAAACCTTCCTTTTCTAAATGCTCATAAATCATTCTCAGAGAACTTATTGACTCTGTGCTGTTCAACATTTTTTTTAATCAATGGCTTAGATAAAAACAGAGATGGTACTTATCAAATATACACAAGGCACAAAACTGGAATCCATCATGAATATGTCAGAATACAAAAGAACCTCAACAAGTTAGAATGATGTGATGAATATAATAAGAGAGAGTCAAAAGGGATAAAATGTAATTATCATAACACATCTTATAGTGCTTTGTAAGCACCGTGAATGACATTTTTTAGCAGCTATGTGATTTCACTGATATAAGGAAGGTCGGATCAGGACCCTTCCTCTATCAAGAAGATTGGCATGTGCTCTGAGACTAATACAACAGAAGAGCTGCCTACTGCTATGTTCCTCAGACTCAAACTAGGATCACTAAACTATACACGTTTCCCTGAAGGCTTGAAACTGGTTCAGAAAACCACATATTAACATTATATACATTCTATTGAATTTTTATTTTGTTAAATGTTTCCCAATTACATTTTAATCTGATTCTGGTCTAACTCCAAAGAACAGTGCATTCCTGTTTGATGCCTCTGGCCATAGAGAGGTTAGATGAGTGGTTACACACCCGGGATGTGCTAGATTCCAGACTCAGAACTAGGTCTTCCAGATAGGACTAGATGATATTTCAGATTTCTTCAAGCTCTGAATCCTATGAACTTTTGTTGTGGTCAAGGTGAGATTAAAAAGAGCAGAAGCTGATTGTAGAAAAATACATAGATCTGCTTTCTATCCATTATGTTATGACTGCCTGCTTTTGCTCTTTTCCTCAGAATAACCCTGGGAAATAAATAGCACAAAGGCTATTAAAACCATTTTACAGATGAAGAAGCTGTGGTTCAGAAAGCCTGTGTGCCCAGGATCACATAGGCAGTTGGAGTCTGGACTTGAAGCCATGCCTTCTGACTCCAAGGTCATTGTCTTTACAACATAACATGTGAACATTAAGCTCTACACTTAGCATTTAACAAAATCAACTGTATAAGTACAGAATGAAGGCAGTGTAACTCTATAAGCTAATGGAGTTGTTTAGGAGAGTCCCATAGTCAGATCTACTCTTAAGGATGATCAGTTGTGAAAGACTTAAGTACTCTGAACAAGACATTTCCAAAGGACTCTGGATGAAAGATTCTATTCACCTCCAGAGAGAGAACTGACGGATTCTGAATGCAGATTAAAGAATACTTTTTAACATTTTCTTCATTTTTATTTTTTATCTGGTTTGTGTTTTATTTTGCAACATGACTAACATGGAAATATTTTGCATGACTGCATACATATAATTAGTGTTAAATCACTTGCATTTTCAAGGAAGAAAGATGAACAGGAGGAAGGGAGAAAACTTGAAACTCAAAATTGTTTTTAAATGATTGTTCAAATTTTTTTAACTTGTAATTGGAAAATATTTTGTGAAATAATAATAATTTTAGAGGAGAAAAGTTATCAAAATGTATATTTAAAAACTAGTTCACAGATATCAGGTTAAGAACCTTTAAATTCTAGTGAAATGATTTCAGTTTTACAGATGAGGAAACTGTGATAAAGTGAATCACCTAAGAACCTAGGTTTTGATGTGTCTTGAAAGAGCTATCACCTCCTTCACCCTTATTTTCATTGTGAGATCCTATTTGAGATCCTGGCCTCATCCCTTAATTTCCCAGAAATTCAAGCTGGGCTGAAGCTGTCTCACCCATGCTCACTTGTCAGATTTTCAGTGTTAACATTTTCACCTTTGAAATCATCAAAGTCTACAAATCAAGGCTAGATTTATCATTTTGTTAATTGTCTAGATTTAAGAAAGTGATAGAGATATATCAGTAATGCCGATGAAACTTAAAGGTGATTTTACTTTTCTGAACTCTGGTTGTTAAACATTTATCCAAATAACCTGTGATTATGCCTTATTTAGCCTCCAAAGAATCCTTCCTTGGACTTTAAGCTGTGCTACTCCCAACTTAAAATAGTTTCCTTAACTCCTCCAGACTTTAGATAGCACCAGACCTTGAAAACAGCGTCTCTTGTACTAACACATTCTTCTTTGTTCTGTTCTCTGTTCTTTGTTTCGTTCTCTGTTTTTATATGTGACCATTAGTCGCATACAACTAGCAGCTGGTCCTTCCCTTTAGGTAATGTTTGGCTATTGCTTTAGACGGACACTGTGACCCAAGATCCTTGAAGCCTAGGCTGCCACAAAGACATTTCCTAGACATGAGTACATCTGCAAGGGGTCTTAGGTTAGAGTAACCTTGGGACATCTCCTGAATATAAGGTTATGACCAGAATTAGTTTAGACATTTTGGTCAATACTCTAGCAACTGGTTATGTTTTCTTAGAATGAAGACTGACCCTAAAATTTACCTGGTCTCTCAAGGGGCCACTAAAGCTGAATTGACTAAACCTCTAACAGGCAAGGTTGTGCTGGAACAGAAAAGTCACACTCAAATAGAAGCAAATCCCTGCACACTAAATATTGACTTAGAAAATCACAAACTGACATCTATTTTGCACTGTATTTTTATTTATGTTGTTAAACTTTCACAATTGCATTTTCATCTATCTTCCCACCCCCATGGGAGAGTTTGGCAGTTAGGGTAGCTACTTGCAGGCGGGGAGTCTGACCACTCTGTGCCAGGCTCAAGAGAGACAATTGTTAATTTTTCAGTATAAGCATTTAAACCTCATAGTCAGCAAATGTTACAAATAGAAGCTCGAGTTGCTGTTTTGTTGACTGTCTAGTTTTTAAGAAAGTCATGTAGGAAAGAGCAATAATCAAGATTTAATTTAGCATGTACCTGTATTTTTTTTTGAGAGCTAGTTGTTAAATATTTACTAACACACCACTGCTGCTACAGGTGTAAGTTGGACAATTCTACATCTCCCAAGGTTGCTCTGAAATAGAGTTGTCCTCTAGAGATGGGAGTAGAGCATGCCCTCAAATTGTGGGGCTTCCATCCAAACGTTGGAAATGGATTCAATCTGAACAGTAGCTCCTAAGAACTGGGACTAGACCAGGAACTTCTCATTCTAAAACTATTCAGTGTGCTCATTCCTTCCCTAGTTACTAAAAAGAATTATTCTACCCCATTCCTACCATTCTCCTTCAATTATAAAGGTAAATTATAAGTCAGTCCACCTCTTCCCCCTACCTCGTGTGAGACATTTTGCTTCCTATGACTTTAGAATGGAAGCTATTAGAGATGGTTCTGTGTCATGGAATTCTTCAGCAGATGGACTACTCAACTTTAAATGTTATACTAGTACTGGCTAGTACAGGGAGCAATGGTATAATTTTGGTTTCTTTAATACTTTACAAGAGTTGTGATCTCATCAGCGTGGGCACCCTCCATCAAGATAAATTATAATGCTTTCACATCTGTAGACAGTCCTCGCGAGTTGCTGTGGCCAAAAAAATATCATCACCAGGTGTCCAACCCTCTGATAGCATTTGGTCTCCTTACCCTTAGTTGAGGGCAACTAGATGGTACAGTGGATTGAGTGCTGCGCCTGGAGTTGGGAAGTATCATCTCCCTGAGTTCAAGTCTGGCCTTAAGACTCTTAACTAGCTGCGTGACCTTGGGAAAGTCACTTTTAGTCCTGTGTGCCTCAGTTGCATCATCTGTAAAATGAACTAAAAAAGAACATGACCCCCAAGCATCTTTGCCAAGAAAACCCCCATGAGGTCATGAAGAGCTGGACACAACAGAAAGATGACTTCACAGCCAAGTCCCCCGGAGACAGACACCACTCAAAGCTTTGCCTCGCTTTTTCTTGTCATGGTCTTGGAATTTAGGGTCATTTCCGTGCCAGGTCTGGGTGAAGAACCAGAATAAGACTTGAGTGAAAGATGAAGATTGTAAACAATAATGGCAATTTATACACATAGGACACACAGGACTAAATGCTTAGTATGCATTATTGCATTTGCTTTGCTAGAGAAGCGTATGGTGCTCTCCAAAGCGAAGTGGATTTAGGGTCCAAAGACCTGAGTTCAAATCTCAGTTTTCTATTACTTGTATTATGTATGATTTTAGATAAGTCACTTAACTTCTATGGGCCTCAATTTCCTCACCTGTAAAATGGACAAAAAGACACATAAGGCCTTTTCTGGCTCTAAATCTATTGTTCTAAACTGGTAGCACTCAAAACTTTAAAGAACTTTGTAATTTTATCTATTTGAATGCCCATTCTAGTGATATTATTCACAGCCCATCTGTGCCTTTGCATTTTGTACAGCTTTTTTTTGGTCTTTTTTGGAGGGGGGAAGGCAGGGCAACTGGGGTTAAGTGACTTGCCCAAGGTCACACAGCTAGTAAGTGTCAAGTGTCTGAGGTCATATTTGAACTCAGGTCCTCTTGGCTCCAGGCCTGGTGCTCTATTCACTGAGCCACTTTGCTGCACTGTGTATAACTCTTGTTCATGACTTCCCATAATTTCCACAAAAGAGGTCCATCCAACAAACCTTGGGGCCTTCCTCTGTTGCCCTCATAGATACCAGCTGGAGAAGTATCAGTATCATTCTATGACTTTTTTTTTTTTGCTTTTTGGAGGGCAATTGGGGTTAAGTGACTTGCCCAAGGTCACACGGCTAGTTACTCCAGGGCTGGTGCTCTATTCACTGCGCCACCTAGCTGCCCCATTCTATGACTTCTAAATACAAGGAAAGCATGACTTAAAGCAGCCCAGTCAGCAACACTCCCGGTGCTTCCTGAGTCCAGTTAGAATATAATTAGAAAATATTTAGCAAAATAAATAAAAATGTAACAGAACATATATGATGTTAATATGGGCTTTTCTAACATGTGGCCCACAGGGATCCTTAGTATAGTTTAATTGGCTTGATGGCCATTTCTATTTGATTTTAACACCACCGACTTAAAGGAGTCAAATGGCTGGATATCTCTCTGAGCCCTACAGATAGTAATGGTGGAGATGACCAGGCTGAAACCTGAGGTTGTTGGTTCTGTGCAGCTTCCTGAGGCAGGGGGCAGATCCTTTCTTAGTCAGCAACCCCGGGAGGTAGGCACTATTCTTATCCGCATTGTATAATTGAGGAAACTGAGTCAGATAGAGGTCGAGTAACTTGCCCAGGATCACAAAACCAGTGCTCGAGGCCGCCCGATTTGAATTCAGTGTTCTTTCTCTCTTTTTAAAAATTAATTTTTAGTTTTCAACATTCTGAAGTCAGATGTGTGTGTGTGTGTGTGTGTGTGTGTGTGTGTGTGTGTCTATATGTCTTTTTGGAAGGAGCAAGGCGGGGCAATTGGGGTTAAGTGACATGCCCAAGGTCACAAAGCTAGTAAGTGTTAAATGTCTGAGATCGGATTTGAACCCAGGTCCTCCTGTGAACTCTCCGCCTCCTGTGAAGGTGTTCTCAACTCTAGGCTGAGCACCCCATCCACCACACAACCTAGCTACCTTAGGGAACCTAATGGGATCAGGTATTTTGGAGAAATAAATTCATTGGAGGAATAAGTGTCCATTAATAGAAGAGTCACTCCATCGTAAGAATGACGGAATCTGGAGGCTAGGGACTCATTTTGGGCCCCAGGAACATGAGATAATATTACAATGCAATTCATTTTTGTGGTTTATAGTGTACATTTCTCAGTGAGAATGGCAACATTTTTACAAAAAAGAAAAAAAAAGCCAAGTAACAAAGAGAGAAGTGTATTGAGTGAGGAATCGTGATTGAAACAGAAAGGGAGAATTACCCAAGGCAAAGGAGTCCAGAAAAAGACAAAGACAAAAGTGAAATACCACTCTAAGCATTCAGAGATTTATTTTTTTAAAAATCGGATTGCAGTGAATAGATACTAGAAGGATACAGTTTGTGTGGAGGGGAAGGCATGGTGGGCTGAGTTTCAATCGTCTGTTCAAGCAGAAAGGAAGGTTTAAAAGGAAGATTTGGAGAATGGGGATAATTCAAAAGCTTTGGGGCATTGAAAGAAAGGAAAGCTGCAGGAAGTGGGGTGGGGGGTCAGGGTGGGAGGCAAGTACTTTGTTTTGTTTTTCCATTAAAGAATCGAAATGGCAGAGCTTAATACTTTTGGCAAAAACAGGTAAATAAGGTTCTCGGTGGTTTTTTTCTGTCTCTGAGACCATTTTTTAAATATAGCATTTTAGACAAGATCAGCTTGTCTGTTTTCACAAATAGAATATTTATGGCAACGACTGATTCCATATTTCTTAATTCTGGTGAACACTATGAAGAATAAACTAATCGACGGAAGAGGAGAATTACAGGAATCCCATCAGCTTTTAAGGAAAGCCTGCTTTTCTCGTGGTCCTTATGAAATGCAAATTAGGACCCTTTCCTTAAGAGTGACAATCTCCAATTTTCATTAATTCTATCTGGTTAAGTGAAAGTGAGCATAGTTTTAGAAAGTTGAGGCAAACAAACCAAGGATCTGCAAAAACTGCAGGGTGAAAAAATGCACTAATAAAAAAAATGACCTTTTCTATCCTCAAAGAGTAGGGGGAATTTGTCTTTCCAGGGCATGATTTTATGTTCAGAAATGTTATTTTTAAAAGTTCATTTTTAAAAGCCTCGTTTTAAGTTTAACATATCATTTTTCAATTAAAATATATTTATCCTTGGTAATTATCCTCTCTAGTTGAGATTTTTAAAAATAGTTGTCTTCTGGTTTAAATTTTCAGTGCAAAGCAAACAAAAAAAGAGCCTTTATTATTCTCAGTTTCTCTGGTTGGAAAATTACTCTTAAGTATATATTCATCATAACTAACCTTGAAAAGGGGAGGAAAAAACTCTTGATATGAAGAATGTTTTCTCTTATAATGTAAAAACCTAGAAACAGGATTAAGTTAATTGTAGTTTTTGATATTAAAGCAAACAACTATAATTTCTTATTGTCCTCTTATTTTCTAAAAAAAGAAATTTAAGAGTTCAATTTTAAATTCAGTAGTCTTGCTCTGTGTATGGACCTGTCCTCATGGGGTTTCAAGTCTAATAAGCCTTCATGAACTTTACCAGATTATAAGCAGTGTGTTTTCCAGCAAGAAGCTATCTGTAGTAAACGAGTAAATGTTTTCACTTTAATGCCTTCTTCACGGCCAAATGCTAAATATCAAGCCGCTTGATTCTGCCATTTCACTAGTGTAGTTAAGAAGAAGGGAAAAAAAAGGCCTGAGTTCAAGCAAGTTTCTGATTTATTCTGTCTCTTTGACCCTGGGGAAGTCTGGGGGACTCTAGTGAAGTCAGTCAGACCCAGGGGAAGTCACTTAACCTCTCATTGCCCCAGGCAAATTCCTATAAATTGCGGAATAGTTGGAGATCCCAATGGAGAGAGGTGATTTCCTTGTGGGGAGTTCCCTATCTTTTTTTTTTTTTGGTCAAAGACAAAAGCACCTTTAAGTATTACATTTTAAATGAATTCATTCAAAATAGATACTGATCAGTCTGATTACCAGTAGAAAGTTCACTTGTAATGGGTCACTGCCAGGGAAAGAACCTGCATTCAATTTCTTATCTGCCCTATGAGATCTTGAGGAAATGGCTTCCTACTTCCCTGGAACTGAGTCTCTACATTTGTGAAAATGAAATGATCTGTAAGGTACTCTCCAGCTCTAACTCCAAGATTCACAAAAATAGTTGTTGTTGTTGTTTTTTAACTTAGTATCGCATAACTGGAAACCTCAGAAAAGTGTCAAGTACTGTAGGTCTGGTACACTTCACATTAATTGTTGATTCATTACAGTGTTCAGGACTAGCATTCTTTACATTTCCCAAACAATAATTTGATATCAGAAGTGAATGGGACTAAAGATAGGATACAGCACAATGGAATGATTATTGAGCATTTGGGGACAGGAGAGCCCTATGAAACCATTCATTGACTAGTCTACAATAAATCACTGTTTCCCAACACTTGCTTATTGGTGACAATCAAGGCAGGGAGATGTTTTTGTATTGTCTGAAATGGATTCAAATTTATTTTCTTTCCTTCACAAGATATTTGGAGTTGTGTGTCTTATTCTTATTTCAGCTCAGTTAAAGCATCCCTGCTTGTTCAACTGTAGGTTACTTGCTGATTATAAGTCTCAAATGCTTTTGTACTTCCAAATTCTTTTCCAATCCTGAGACTTGCTTGTCATTGAATATATTGGCCTGTGATCTTCAGAACTTCAATTTGGGTATGAGGCTATGTGTGGGCATTAGGGGGAGGGGGTGGAAATTAATATAGATTCTTTTCATCTAAACCTGTTATTCTTTTAAATTGAAGTGAGGAAATGGCTTAATTTAATTTCTCCCTCTATTCCTACCTCCGTCTTCCCCAAGAATCCTTTCCCAAGCTTCATTTCTCCATGACATCCATAGACTCATAGATTTAAAGCAGACAGATCTTAGAGGTCAACTAGTCCAGTCTATCCTTTTGCAGATGAGGAAATTAGAGACTCAGATTGCCCTAGATCACACAGGTGGTGAGTGAGACAGCCGAGATTTAAACCCAGATGCTTTGAAACTTAAATACAGTGCTTTGCCCACTGCACCAGAAAGGTCCAGAAAAAAAGATTGCCCAATAAGATAGCTTTCATTTGCTATTAAATTAATAAAGCTCTTCTCAATGCTGTTGCACTTGTACACAGAGAGTTTTGCAAATTTTTTAAAAAGAAACAACAGCCAATTTATACTGGCAAAAGTTTAGGGTCTTAATCCCCAGCTCTATTGCTTATTTCCTGTGTCATTTCATTTCTCTTCATTTGTAAAACATGGGAGTTGGACTAGATGACACTGAATAGGTCCCTTAAGTTGGAATCAATCAATACATATTTATTGAAACCTTTCTATGCTCCAGGAACTACACTTAGGGTCAGGGGAAACAGATACCATGACTTCAAGTAGCTTCTGCTCTAAAGAGACAGTATTCACATAAATGGGTACATACACATACTTATAGGATGAATGGAAAGGAGGGAAAGGCTCTAGCAACAGGAGGGAAGAGAAGGTGACTTCTTGAAATGTGGAGCTCCAGCTGAGACCAGAAGACAAGGATTCCACAAGGTGAAAGGAGGAAGGCAGCCAACGGCATGGGAGGTAGGTAGGGCAAAGTCAAGAGGATTGGAAATGGGGATTGGAGATGGTGCTGCATTTCATGTGAAACAAGAAGTAGGCCAGTATGACCGGTCCATTGAGTGTGTGGAGAGTAAAGTGTGAGAAGGCTGAAAAGCTAAGAAGGGGTCAGGCTAGGAACTTTAAATGCCCAACAGAGGAGTTTATATCTATCCTTAAGATAATAGACAGTCATTGGAATTTATTGAGTTGGGGGTGACAAGGTCAGACTCATGCTTTAGGAAAATCACTTTGAAGCTATCTGGAGGATGGGTTGGAAGCCGGGAGAAACTGGAGGCAGGGAGGCCAATTAGCAGACTATTGCAAAAATCCAGATCATTTAATGAAGGCATGAACTTGGGTGGTGGCTGTGTGTGGAGAGTGGAACGCATGAGAAAGCTGAAGTGGAGAAAAAAAAATTCTCCTAGGTTTTCTTGACTTTCCCTAAATGTTTGTGCAATTGAATTGGATCTCTTAGCCAAGGAACTGGAAAGGGAGGTGGAGGGAGAGGGGGACTGAGAGGATTATAGACATCAAAGGCTTTTGAGCGAAAGAAGTTGAAGAGGAGACACATTTAATGAAAAGTTAAAAGCAACCTGGGACTTGTGGGAGAAAGAAGTGGGAAATGACATCATTATGTTTCAGTGGGCAAGCCTGGCTACAGGTGCTCCCCTGAGGGCCTCAGGAGGTAGTGTAGACACAAAAGCTGTCTTTTCTCTAGAGTTCCGGGAGTCTCTCTCCTCCTCAGGCAGGTGGAAATGAAATCCCACGTGGTTAGAATGGCTGCCGCCTCTCTGGATTATACTACTTTGGAATATATTAAATGCCAGAAAGATTCTGTGTGGTATTTCTGTGCTATGAAAAGTAAGCTCATTTTTTTTCCTCCCGCATATTTTGTAATTTCCAATGAAGAAAACTGAAACTTTCTTTTCTAGGCTCTTAGTTCCTGTAAATTAAACGTACAAACATTAATACAGAAAATAATTTTACTCCTAAAAAAAATCCAGAAACACGATGTGTAGCATTTCAAATATATCCATAAAGCAAACAAGACAGCTTAATTGTTTGTTTCTCTAAGGGAAGGAGCTAAACCCGGAATGAATTTGGTTCAGCCTATGAAACAATTCGTTTGCTCTGCCTAATTCTGGCAATTAAAGTTTTCCCAGACACAATTAACATGTAAATCAGAAGCTGAGGGGGAGGGAGGGTATTGTGTGTGGACTGAGGAGGGGGGAGGCGATAAGTGAAGTAGGATGGGAGCTTCCGAAGCTAAAAGCAGGGAATCCAGTCCCCGGCGCCCTTCTGCCCGACCGGGGCTGCCTCCTGGGAGGGGTAAGGGTGATGCAAGGAAGGTCCTCCACCCGCCGCATAGCAGCTTTTGAGGATGGAGGTAGCTGCGGCAACTGTGCAGGGGCTTTGAGAAGGGGAAGAAACGAGTTGCTCTGCGACTGTTCCGACCCCCGGTCTTGTTTTGATTGCTGAATTAACCCAGTCTACACCTAGCTAGGATAAGTTAAAAAAAAAAAAAAGTCAGAGACTACGAGTGACTGCAGTGGCAGAAGGCATCCACCGCTGGGTAGCTTCCGCTACTCGGAAAAGTAGCGGGGCACAGCACGGGGCACGGCTCTGTGATGAGTGGGATGAGGGTGGTAGGTGTTAGGGTGGGGGTAAGGTGACATTGTTGCAGGAATGAGATGCTCCTGGGAGGGTCGGGAGGAGACAGCCTGCTTAGCTGCCTCCCCTCACCTCACGTCACCTCCCGAGGCCCGGGCGGTAGGGTTGTAAGCAGGTGTGAGTTGGCAGCCTTTGCCTTACTCCGCAGTGCCTCCAGACCTGACTGCAGACCGCTCACTCAGGCTAGTAGCGGGCCTGCCAGCGCTAGTTCCAAGGCAGCCAGTCTTCGGCGGAGAGGTGGAGCGAGCGGCCCCTGCTGTCAGCTCGAGAGAACAGCAAGGGAGTCCCTGCTTTACTGTGTGGCTTTGGCAAAGGGGAGGGAGTTGTTTAATTCCCCTTCCCCCCACTTTATTTCCTTAGCCACCACCCTAAATTTTCTCTGCGGCTTGGGCGGGCTGGAGAAGATGGAAGGCCTTAGACAGAAAGAAGGGCAAATAAATTGTAGTACATCGGGATCAATACAGGGACCCTTTTGTGGGCCCACAGTCCCACTTTGATTACCCTGATTAAGTCATTTATTCAATAACGCCGAAGTTGAAAAGTTTTCTTCGTGGCTCCCTTTGGGGTACCTGTGCAGCTGGCGTCTTCTGCAGAAATAGAACACCAGGCACTGTTTCCCTAAGTTTTACCTCCCCCCATCCTTCGCTTGTCCCACTCCCATTCAACACCTCAGTGTTTCTAGTTTTCGTTTGAAGAGTGCCAGGGCGCAGGCTCCTTTCCTTTTCTTTTTCTGTTTTTAAGAGAGTATTTGCAGACCCTGAATAATCTATGAAGCTCCTCGTCTTTAAGTCACCCGGTACCCCACCAGAGAGGCCCATACTGTTTTGAGAGGTTGCAGCCTGTGCAGTGTGATATGTTTTGCAAATGGAAGTAGGATGGAGATTTACTGACCCTCAACTTTATAACATGGAGCCAGCGACTTGAGGTTCACGGGTGGAGGGAGGGCTTCGCCTGCCCTTCTCCGACGTAAACACAGCTATACACTGTACTTCGGACAGGTTATTTTGTTTTCTCACTGGGGTTGTATTTTTACTGCTTTTATGTGTGTGTTAAGGTGCTGGTATTTCTCAGTCTACATGTCCTCCACTACATTTGCTAAGAAAATGCCAAACAATTTTCTGTCTATTAAAAAGATTCCTTTTTAAAAAAAATGCTTAATGTGCTTGATTAACACTTGTCTATGGATAGTTCTTAGTAACAAGTTCGGATCTTCGAACGGTATTTTTATCCACATCAGTTTAGATACAATTCAACCGAGTACGTAAAAGGTGCCTCACTTTGGGATCCACGTACAGATACAGTCATCAGGATTAGAAAGCCTTAAGGTTCACTTACCCTCATCCTTTAAAACTTTTCCATTTAAGAAAATCGATAAGCAAATCCTTTCTTGTAACTTGTCTCCTGGATTACTTCTATTTTTATTTTTTCTGATCTGGCAAGGATCAGCACTGCTACTTCTACCAAGACCCTGACCCTTACCCTACACTGCCCCACCCCCACCCCAGCAGATGTTGAGGTGGGGGGAACGGGAAAGTACCTTAGGAGCTTGGGGCTCCTCTTTGGGGACCTGTTAAACGTGTGTGTGAATGGGTGAATGAGGAATCCAATTATAAGGGAAGGGCTTAGCGCCACGTCGTCTTCCCCATCACTACAACAACCCTCCTCCGCCCCCCCCCCCACAAC
>CM053599.1:207406295-207423048 GCA_028646575.1 Pseudocheirus occidentalis
TCCCTCCCTCCCTCCGCCCTCTCTCTCCCTCTCGCTCTTTTTCACACGCATACATACACACATGTACACACGCACACTCGCACATAACCGGTAGCTCTGGGGTAGGATGAGCAGCCAGAGGAGGAAGGGTGACATGAAGGGAGTCCGCTTGCCGGAATCCAGTCCGGGATTTGGCTCCACCTCTGGAAAAAAGCAGCCTAGCTACTGACAGAAGAGTTGCGAGCTGTGGAGGGAGAGGCAGCTCTGAACTCAACTCCTAAACACAGTTCAATGACCACTTGCTTTGGGCCGGGAGCAGTTGCGCTTTTCCGCTGTGGCGAACAGAAAGAGGTGGCCGCCTAGGAGTTTCTTTACGGGGCCAACATCACCATCACCTCAAAGGCGTCCGCGCTTCTGGAAGAGAAGAGGGAGCAGGACAAGAACGCTCCCGTCCCCAACCCCCATCCCCCCAGCTTTGAAATGACTTGTTAATCGGCCGAGCTCCGACTGAAGGGGACTTGACTGGAGTGAAATCACTTGGAATCTAGATTTGGACAAGAGTTGCTTGACCACTCTCCCCCTTCCCTTCCCCCCTCCCCCTGTTTTTTTCTTCTCCCCTCTCCCCTTCCCCTTTTCTCCTATCTTTGGAAATGAGCAAAGTGCATTTGTATCCCAGAAAGTGGTAACCCCTAATATTGCACCGAAAGAGCGAGTGAAGAACGCATGTAGTAATGACAAAGGGTTGCGAAGGAGAGAGTGGACCGCGCTGCCCAGAAAGATCCCCTATATAATGGATTACTAAATGGGACACTACATCAGCTAGCTCCGTGCTCTGGCTGCCTTGCCTATACATGCACCGAAAAGGTAGAGTAACCCTTCTTTGCATCCCGCTTGTTGGGTGGCTCCGAGAGAAGACAACTCCGGTTTTGCTTTGGCAGATTCTGAAGGAATGAGCTTAGTATACAGTGAGGTTGGAGCCTGCCCCCCTCCCTCCCCGTTTTGTGATGTTTTTGTTTTGTATTTTCTATCTCGGAGCGTTTGCACTGCCTGGGAGGAGTCGGAAAAGAGAGGACAAGCGCTCCTTCTGTCTATCCGTCTTTGCTGTTAGCCCGGCTCTCTGGGCACCAGGTTCTCTGGGTTGGCACAGACGCCCGGCTCCCAGCCCCAGAAGGCTGAGGACCAGTGAGGGCTCCAGTGTGGAAGGCGGCAAGGCATGGCATGTATCTGTGCGCGTGGTTGGTAGTCCGGTTGGTTTCTTGTGGGAGTCCGCCCGCCCCAGTGGATTCTGACTCTTGTGACAGCGCAGAGCGGTTTCGGGTGGGCTTCGAGATAGAAACTCGGACACGATCGGGAGGAAGAATGGGGAACTGAGAGGGAAAGGAGACGAGACAGTCTTTACCCTTTGCACAGTGGAGCTAGGCTGGGAGTCTTTTCGTTAGAGGTTGTGAAGAAGGGGGCTTCTGTGGAGGAAGTGCAAAGGCTTTTGTTGTGTGATCAGGTTTTGGGGTGGGTTCCTATGATAAGCGCGCACCACACACACACACACACACACACACACACACACACAGACACACACACACACGGCAAAGGAAACTTGCGATGGTTCCCCCAGTCCTTGTCTCGCTGCGTGCTTCCTTCCCTTCTGCAGATGCCGCTTCCCTTGCTCCTGGCTTTGTTTGCTGGAGTGGAGCTGGGCGGCCCGAGTGGCGCTGTCCCAGCGACCCCCTTTCTCTGGCTCCTGTCAGCCTTCTGTTTTGTTTTGTTTTTTTTTTTCCTTTTCTGCTTCTTCGCGGGAGGTGGAGGAAATAGGGCTGCGTTCCCCCACTAGACTCCTTAGATCCTATTGCTCACAGCTTCTCCCCGGATGAGAAGTCTGGGGTTGGCAGTCCGCTGCCTACTAAGCTGTATAAGGCTCTCACTGTCTGAGAAGGTTGGGGGGGGGGGCGGGGGAGGGTCGTAGAAGCGAGTCTTTTAGCCTTTAGACGACTCCACCTCCCTGGGCCAGTTTCTCGCCCAGGTTCTGTCTCTTAGGGGGTCTGGGTGTCAGATCCCCCTGCCTCTCTGCTGCACCAAAGATAGCAGAAACCCCTTCCCCAGCAACCGGGGATGTGGAATCTGCCCTATGATTCGGTAAGCTTTTTTTGGTAGTATCAACAGCCCTCCTCCCCGTCGCTCCACCCCAGTCATCACCTCTCCTTGGTCTTAATCTATTAGTCTGTCCCGAGTCCAGCGCCCCACCCCATGATTGTCCTCCTTCCTTGGAGGGGCTGCGGGAGGGAAAGAGAACTGGGACTCGCCACTTCCCACCCTTTTTTCCATTCCTCCTAAAGCGAACTTTAGGGTTTCCTAGCTGGCTTCTTACAATCTCTTCTTGTTCTGGCCCGAGTGTGAACTGAGGAACAAGGGATGGGATTAAAGGGGAGAAGAAGTAGAAGGAAGGTGATGATTGTATTGTTAAAGGAAAAGACTCGCCCTCCAGACTGGCCCCTTCCTGCTTTTGGCGAACCCCTTGTTTTGTTCCTCACCTACCACCCTGTTCGCTTCCCTTTCCAGCTCCGGGCCCCGGGACGGGGAAACCAGCAACCTGGGAAAGTTAGGTTTAAAAGCCATGGCCAAGGGTAAACTGGGGTTAAGGCACAATAGAGTTTTTGTTTCGCCGTTCCTTTTAAAGGTGCTGCCTGGATGTAAATAACACACTATGGAAAGGAAGGGAAATGTGAAGCGGGGTGGGGGGGGAGGAGAGGGGAAGGAGGGGGGGGGAGGTTGAGGGGGGAGCAAAGTACCTGCCAAAAGGAGCCTAAAGGAAAACCAGCAAGCCGCTACCGCACCCTCCTCCACACCCTTACTACCCCAGCTGGACCTATGGGCGAAGGAGGACTGCAGGTTCCAGGGACCTAGCCTCTCTACAGTCAAAACCCGGGAGCGAAGGGCCGGACTAGAGGCGGGGAAAGGGAGTATGGGTTGGACAGGGATTCGGGATGCTGCTGCCGGTGATGATGATGATGCTGACGAGGATGACGAGGAGAAGCCAGAGCTCGTGTGTGCGTGTGTGCATGAGATTAAAGCTCTCTTAGTTGAGAGTTCTGCATGAAGCGCTCTGGCTGCGAATTTGTATGAGTGGAAGGAGGAACCTGAGCCTGCAAAGCGGCTTGTGTGGCCTGACTTGCTGGTGTGTGGAGAGAACTGATTGCCTAAGGGACAGAGATGAGGAGAGGGAGGAAGGGAGCCAGTTGATTGAGACAAACTAAATTGTTCCCATTTTCGAGAATCTATAAATCATCATACTGGACCAAACTCTAGGATCCACTCCTCCATCTCAGCATGGTGTTGGGGGACCCCAAAGGGCTTCAAGAGGGGAGCAGAAGGTTGTTTGGTGACTTTGAAGGGCAGATAGACAGCCTTCAAATCTTCCCTAAAGTTATGCAATAATAAGCATAGTAAGAATATAAAGCAACAGTAAAGCTTTTTCTGCTTGCAAGACTTAACTTACAACAATAGTTTTAACCAAGTTGAAAGTGCAACTGTCAGCAAATCTCCCAGCAGTGTATTTTCTGCCCCCATTGGTGTCTGGGGTTTACTTTCCATTTGATGGTAGGAATAAATTTGTCTTGTACTCACATCCCCTCAACCCCCTTCCCCCCCGCAAAAAAAAGATCAGGATAACTTGCACTTAATTGTGGTCAGAAGCAGTTTTTTATTCTCTTATATTGAGCTGCTTTAGTGACCAGAAAGATGTTGTTCAAACTAGTCGAGTGCTTGTAGGTGCAGTAATCCTTGGTTTCAGGGTTGGTTGGTTTGTTTATTCCCCAAAGTGCAATTATGTCTGCACGGATTAACAGATTACTTTGGACCTACCTAAGAAGACTTTTTCAGGACCTACCTATTTGTCTTTTAGAAGTAAAATAATTTTTAAAAACCTACAGAATCCTCTCTGTGGTTAATGGCACAGCTTTATTTTGTGAGGTAAGCTCTGGTGATAACTCCTTCAAGAAGCAGAGCTAATTATTAGCCAAATTTTAAATACACTGGAAGAACTGTCTCCACCCATTTACCTAAACTATGTTTTAAAACAAAACTGCAGGGTTTATCAGAGTTTGGCTTATCTAGACTTGATGACTTTGTTCAGCTAACTGATTTGGATCTGCAACAGGGTTTTAAAGTTGGTTTAAGAGATGTGTGAGTTGAGATCATTTTAAAAATCAGACTAATAGTCATACAAAGTGAGAATCTGGACATTTATAACCTTGCTTCTCTTTCTGGATTTTCATCTTTTTGATAAAAATGAATATAACAAGTTTCTTGTTTTAAAAGTTTAGTGGAAAAAGTAGTCTTCCAAAAGTGCTGGGTTTTGATATCACTTATTAAAAATGTGATATCTAATATACATGAAACAAAAAGTGAGTCATTGAATACTAAACTAACCATAAAAATCAATATGCTTCAAATAGTTTCTAGAACTTTTAGAAATCATTATTGTAACAGGTATGAAAGAGATTTTCAATAGTTTGAAAATTCATGGAGAAAGTATCCGATGGTCACACATAGGGAAGACATTTTCACTTGTGTTAAAACTACATATTTTTCTTAAAGTGAAAAGTTTGTGCTATCAACTAAATGCTTACTCGAGGGATAATAAACCTAAATAGATGTGTGATTTTCACTTACTTGAAGAAGAAAGTACATGTTTAATGTATCTTTTTTTTTAAAAGATAAACATTTGGAACTCAAATAGGGCACTATTAAATCACAGAAGTTGAGTATGCCACAAAGATGACAAGAAATCTCTGATATTTGAAAAAATCATCAGAATTAAAATCCTGAAATCAGTTTCCCCTCCATCCATATTGGCTATGTGAGCCTGAGTTGCAGAGAAGATACCAATCCCTCATTGCTAGAGGAAGCTACCTGAATCTTCCAACAATAAAGAAATAGTAGCTCTGTTTTGAAATGTCCAAAATTTCTTACAGGCACCTGGGTAGTTGTGAACTTTGTATGTGCCTGGCATGAAATAAGACAAGGCATTTATTTTCTGTTGAATAGTGAGGTGAGCCAAATTCTTTACTGCATATATAGTGGTCTTGTTCTGCTCAGAGATGAATAAAGGAGTGATATCAGGAAGCAATTCTAGGAATCCAGTTGGACTAAGCATCTGAAAGGAAGGCACCATAACATAAGCTAAACTCATCTCAAATGCTTTAATTAGACATGTCTTCCATAGCACCATAAAACCTGGCAATTATTGAACCTATTCTCCCTCTGTCCTTTAGCTCATTCCTTAAGGTAGACTTAGAAAAGGAATACTTAAATACATCTACTAGACATGTTCCTTACCTTTTCAGCATAGTTCCTGAGTCTGACTCAAAAGAGGAACTGGCCAAGAGAAGGTAAAACAGAACTTGATGATATGGTGGTTCTGCATTAGTGCTCCTTCTGCATTTTTTAAATCAGCTTTTCTGTGACCTAATCTTGGCCATATAGAAAAAGACTTTTCTCTACCACCTTAAAGCCAGCATGCATGAGCAGCTGAACCATTCTCCATGGGTAAATTTGTAACTGTCTTAGGGGAATTTGGTAGGTTTGTAGAATTAGGGGGTTTTTTTATCTTTAATTTAACAAGTATTTATTAAGCTCCTATTACATACAGGAATTGCACTTAGCTCTGGATACACATAGACTAAAAACCATGAAAGAGTCCTTCAGAGTCACAATGACAGGTTCTATTATCATGGCTTATTAGCCCTATGTATGACCTTGGCTAACCCTTATGAGCCTGAAGCACTACATATAAAGTTAAAAATCAAATGAAATAGTCAATGTTTGTGAAAACTGTAAGGTGCTTGAGTTCAATATTTCAGTGTGAGATCATTATGGAGTATACACACAATAATATTGCTCAATGTTTTTATATAAAGGAATACCTCTCTTTAGCAGATTTATTCCTGAAAAACTTTCTGTAAATCTAATCCTTGTTAATACAGTGAAGAAGCATAAAAGCTATTGATAGCCAGATGGCATAGTGGATAAAATAATGGACTGGTAGTCAGCAAGACCAGGGTTTGAATTCTACCCTGTTGAATGGGTATGTGACCCTGAGCAAGTCACTTAACTGCTCTCAGCCTGTATCTGTAGAAAGAGATTCATAATAATCCTTACTTCACCAGGTTGTTTCTTAAAAGGCAGTTTTGTTTAGTGGATTAAGAGTTGGCTTTAGAGTCAAAAAGACTTGCGTTCCAGTGGTACTGGTTCTGTGACTCACTGGGAAAATCACTTAATTTCTCAGTGCTCTAGACAACTCTCCAAGACTACTGAAGTGAAGGTGATGGATGGCTTGTGTTGGTAGAGGGAATTTCCTAACCTGGGGGTTCCCCATACTAATTATAGGTCCATCCCTATCCTTAATTGATCTCTTAGGTATATTCATATTTTCACATATCAAGGGTGTGTGTGTGTGTGTGTGTGTGTGTGTGTGTGTGTGTGTGTGTGTGTGTGTGTAGGGACATAAGTAATATTCCTAGCCCACTGTGGTGCATTGAGTTGTTGGTTTTCTTTTTCCCCACACATAGTGATACATTTAAGTTGCTAGATCCATATGTCTTCGCAGAATTTCTGAGCTAAAAGTGACCTTAGAAGCCATCTAGTCCAACCCTCTCATTTTATAGGTGTGGAAAGGAAGGTTTAGATAAGTTTGATGACTTCTCCATCAGAAGAATAAGGGCTAGACCCTGTCTCTTTCTGTCTATGTCAGCAACCTTTGCACTTCACTCAATTTTATTCAACAAATATTCAATTCATTAAATGTTTAACAAGCACTTATTCTGCTCAAGGTGCCAAGAGGCAATAGGCAGACAAAATAAGTAAGACATGAGGCCACCCTCAAGAAGCTTAAATCTGGAAGAGGGAAAAATGCCCCTCCAAACAAATATAACATGCAATACCCTAGAAGGACCAAAGAGAGGTTGGAACAGCTGTGCAAATTTGAGGGGTGAGAGATTACCTCTGGTTGAGAAGATTAGAGAAAACTTTATGGAGAAGGCATGTGAGCAGGACCTTTGAAGGATAGATGGGTATACCGGGCGTGTGGGATGTTCAGCAGGACAAGCACCTCTGATGAGAGGGTTTGCTGAGCCCTTTGCAGGATTGCTCATCCACCTTTGGTGTCCACCTGATTCACCCAAATCTCATTTGTGGCTCCAGGAAGTTATAACATGCACAGCAGCCACGCCTCAGTAAAACCAGCTAGGTTGACAGGCTAAACCAGGTTGAGGGTTACCAACAGACCTTCAATTCATGAGTGAATTAGGGGGATGCCTGCCCAAGATAAGGAAGATTCCCCCTCCCCCATCCCACCCCAGAAATAGGAGGATGAGAACAATTTATTTCAATGGCCATGAAAGCAGATGAACCGGCACCATGAATACCTTAGAGCTTGGTCAGACATTGAAAATGCCAAGGTCATTCATTGAATCCCAGGCCAGACTTTTGTCTTGTCACTGGACTTCTGTCACTCTGGAAGAGAGAGTGTGTAACTCTACCTCACTTAGATCCAATTCATGGGCAAGTCAATGCATCACCCATGATGTCATTGGTCCTTTTTAAAGACAAAAGACAAAAGAACCACAACAGTTACACTACCAGACTGGGACTTGGGGAAGGCACTGGAAGCATAGAGAATAGTGTGATTGAAAGCAAGTAAAGAGTGGAGAATTTCAAGTAGGCTTATTTATCTGCAAAAGACTGACATAAAAGCAACTATTGTATTAGATAAGTTTGAAAAGGTAGGATGGATCCAGATTTTTGAGAGCTTTGAATGTCAAATTATGGAATTTAAATTTTACTCAGTAGACAATGGGAGCCATTGAATATTTTGAAAAGGGAGAGTAATGTGAGCAGAACTGTGGGTTAGGGAGTTTAATCTGGCAGCTCTATGTAAAATGAGCAATAAATTGAAGACAGAGAGAGACCAGCTAGGATGTTATTGTAGCCATATAGGTGAATTAAAATGAGGGCTTGAACTAGGGTGGTAGCAGTAGGGATGGAAAGGGTAAGAGAGACTTGAAAGATACTGTGACAGGAACATGAATTGTATTGATAATGAGTTGGTTGTAGAAGGCAAAGGAGGAAGGCAGAGTCAAGATTAACAAATGCTGAAAGACGAATCCTGGATTTGGTAATTGGGCAAAGATGAGGGTTGAGGGTAAAAAGCAAGGGACAATGGACTCTCACTGGCCACCTGACAATTATCTGGCAAGGCCATCACCTTGAGTTATTCTCTCCGGAGAGAACAAAGGTCTCCTACAGTTTTTTTGTCCTTGGGATTTTACTTGGGAAATGCTAATTCAGATTCCAGAGGGTACAGGGCACACACTTCCAAGGCACAAAGATCCTAATGGAATACAAGTATGACATAGCTAAGTACAAATGTGTGTATATGTATGTATGTATATATGTACATATATATGTGTTTATTTAATACTGATTTAATTATACATCTCTAAATGAGCAAAGATAGCACTTTTAATGAGAAAGACAGCAACCATATCCTTATCTACGTAATAAGAAGGGGTCATTGAAACTACCAAGATCAAACATTATGTAAAGTATTACAGAAATCAAAGATCTGTTGGCCCTTCCACAACATGGGACTAGAGGATGATGTGGAGGTGTAAGGGAAGGCTGTTTTGTTTGTTTGTTTTAGGACTGGGAAGACCTAAATATATTTCTAAGCAGAGAAGACGTTTGCCTCAAGAAGAGAAATATTGAAAATGCAGAAGAGGGGAGGCTAGGTGGCACAGTGAATAGAGCACCGGCCCTGGAGTCAGGAGTACCTGAGTTCAAATCCGGCCTCAGACACTAACTTGATTTTTTTTTCACTGTAGTACAACAGAGAAGCCTACTTTCCCCTGCTTATTTATATTGGCCTTTTGCTAGCATGTTAACTTAGAAAGAAATCCCTAGTGCTGATATGTGCCAGTGGACCAATATGGATGGAACCTTCTCAAATACTACCATGCCTGATCCATCTGGGACTTGGGCTCAGTTCACTGAATATATTCAAGGAAAGGATGTTGGGAATAGGCCACTGACCACTGAGCTTCCAAATACCAAATACTCTGATCAGATATGCTCCCATTTCCTAGGGATTTCAAGATCCCTCTAAAGATGCTCAATTACTCTCATTTGAGTCTTAATTTTCACAATTCTCCTTCTTTCCTTGAAAGCTGAATTTTGTGAGGGTGATAGGTGTAATGGGGAAGGAAGAAGAGTCTGGACCAGTAAATTCTTTAGCACAGAGAACTTCTGGTAAAGAAAATCCTTCTATGAAGGTATATCAGCAACTCTGCAATTTATCATTTTGGAGAATTGTCTGGCACGCTGGGATTAAATGACTTACCCAGAGTCACATAATCAGTATGTTTCAGCAACAGGACTTTAACCAGCCTTTCTGACTCTGAAACTCTTCTCCACCATGCCTGACTGCCTCTCCTGTCTTCTGGCTTCTAGATTTGTTTTTTGTTTGTTTGCTTGCTTTTTGGAGAGAGGAGAGGTAGGGCAATTGGGGTTAAATGACTTGCCCGAGGTCACATGGCTAGTGTGTGTGTGTGTGTGTGTGTGTGTGTGTTAGTTAAGTGTCTGAGGCCCAATTTGAACTCCTCCTCACTCCAAGGCTGGTACTCTATTCATCCACTTAGTCCCCCTAGCTTCTAGATCTGGAGGCTCGATTTGGGTTCCAGAATATTTGTTTGGCCTAGGTTTAATGAGAAAGATAGGACATGCAAAAATGCATGATAAAATGTAAAACTATGTAAATGAATTCAACTACTTAAAATTATATTACTATATACTGAGAAAATGCTAGGATGAATATAATAATAGATTAAGTTGGGTAGGGCATCCAAGAAAGGTAATGCAAAGGAGGGGAATGCTTAGATTTTTTAAGCAGGAGATGGACCTGACATATTGGAAAATGAGTCTGGAGGAAAGGTGATAAATTTCTGCCCTATCTCAAAAGATGATGCAACAGAACCAATTCTGTGCAATAAAAATTAGCATTTACGTCATGTACAAACTTTAGTATCATGGGTTTTGTGCTGAGAAATGTGTAAATAGGGCATTGAAATGGGAGGGAGGGTTGACAAACCCTTTCCTTCCCTCTATCTCTGATGAAGCTTCAGGGTGGATATTAAAACATGAAAGATAATGCATCCATACAAAATCAAACCACAGTTCCTCACATGTAATAAGTACTCAGAAAACTGCTGAATGAATGAAACCAGCCCTTTATTAAAATTCTTTTTAAATCTAAAAAGAAAATCCACATCTCCCTCACTTCTGCAATATCCAAGACACATTTAAATTTATAATCAGAAAGGAACTAGTGACCAGCAGTTTTAGCCACAATGTTGGCTTGACCCTTAGGAACATAGTAGCATAAGGGTCTTATGATATTTCTTTTGAGCCTGGGAAGTTCACATAGGGAATTCTTTGGCCAAAGGAACTATATTGTTTTTTCCTCCTAATTTAAGTCTGTAAGGGAAATACTTCAATACCTCCAAAAAATTCATGAGTTCTATTGCTTGCCTTCTCCATGGATGGGGGAGGGATGGGAAGGAAAAAAAGAAATTGGAAGTTAATTTTTTAAAAAAATAAATGTTACAAATAAATAAATGAAGTTTTTTTTTTTTTTTTACAAATTCATTATTTAATTGGTTTGGGCCTACCTTTCATAACCATAAATGAAAATCCCTCTATGCCTTTAATAGCTGGCTTTATAAATTTCTCTGGAGAGAAAATTTCATCATATGATGGCCAACTTTGTGATCAGGAATGAGACCATGGGCAACAAGCATATCTGTTGTCAGTAGACCCGTACTTGAAGCCTTTCCAGTTTGGCCAAAGAATTCCCCCAAAATTCTGAGCTTACATTGCCACTGACATAGCCTTCAGGGACCCAGGCAGGATCAACTCTGTACCACTAGCTCCTTAATGAAGGATGAGGAAAATTCACCCACAAAGAGCAGAATGTCCATCTGTCCTCAATCTAAGGACTGTCACAACTGAGGGCATCAAGTTAAGCAAGTTGCTTATTCTAGTGGAAGTGGTAGCAAAGACTATTTCATACAGACAGATAGACAGACAGACAGATAGACAGATAGAGATATAGATATATTTCCTAAGAAATCTAGAACTTAATTAAAATAATAGTTTTATAACTTAGGTGTTTTTTTTAAACCTGACTTCTAAAAGGCAAAGTAGAAAGAGAAATGAATCTATGTTATCCCCCAATTTCCTGCAGCATTTCCTTGGGAAGTTTATTCATTCTTAAAGTCTCCCTCCGCAGTTATGGACTTACAGCTGTTTTCATCTAGAAAAAAAAAAAGATGATTCTATCCAAGATATAGAGATTTTCTTTTATAGCATAGAGATGGATTTTGGTGGGATGTTTTTGTATTTTTAATACCCCAAGTATATCTTTTTGGCTGAAACAAATATAAATGGAGGTACATAAACCAGGCATTAATAGTTGCTATTCTTTCATTTCCAGAATAAAGAAGCGTAGTAATTCCTGACAATTGTTGAGGACCTGTTTGTTTTTTAAGTGTTTTGTTTTGTTTTTGATTTTTGGAGGGGGGAAGGTAGGGCAATTGGGGTTAAGTGACTTGCCCAAGGTCACACGGCTAGTTTTGTATTAAGTGTCTGAGACCAGATTTGAACTCAGGTCCTCCTGATTTCAGTGCTGGTGCTCTAGTCACTGTGCCACCTAGCTGACCCTAAAGCATTTTTTACTGAAGAGTCATTCTATAGTCACTATTTCCAATTTGGTGCTTGACACTTTCATCATAATATGACTGTTCTCTCTTTTTTTATTTCTAAGTAACCTAGCACTGATTTCCTTGAAAAAATATTAAACAAAAAGAATCAATATAAATTTTAAAAGAAATGATGAGTGAATAAAGAATCAACCCTGGAGTTAGGAAGACCTGAGTTTCAGGATTTCACATCTGGTCTCAGACACTTGATATTTAACTAGCTTGTGTGATCTTGGGCAAGTCACTTAACCCCAACTGCCCTGACTTTACCCTTCAAAAAAAAAAAAGAAATGATGCTTTTTATATAGATTTTATGTGAAAGCAAACACATGCATATATCATGGGACTATAGGAATCAGAGCCCCCACCCCCACCCCCCAAAAAAGGTAGCATGAGATAGTAGAACAAGTACTTCATTTGGAATCAGATGTGCTGGGTTCAAATCCTGACTGTCAAATTCTCTGTTTGACCTCAAAGAAATAACTTATCTGGGCTTCAATTTCCCTACATATCCTCCACTCTCAAATGAGGAGATTGGTGCCACAGAAGGGGGAAACCTGTGGCCTCAAGGTCACATGTGACCCCCTAGGTCCTCAAGTGCATCCCATTGACTGAATCTAAACTTCACAGAACAAACTCCTGCAATGAAAGGATTTGTTCTATTAAGCTTGGACTCAGCCAAAAGGCTGCACCCAAGGTCCTAGAGGACCACATGTCACCTCTGGGCCAGAGGTTTCTCAGCCCTGGCAGATGATCTTTAAGGGCCCTTCCAACTCAAGACCTATGATTCACCCTAAGACAAACTCTCATATTTTACAGATTAGAAAACTGACCCGATCATTCTGCCTTCACTAATAATTAGATTTACTTATGCTTTCCACTACCTATTTCCTTTTTGGCTGCAATTTATAGAGTTGTATTTGGAGAGCTGGTAGAACAGGGTGGGATCGGTGATTATAAATTCAATTAACTTCTTTCCATGAAATCTACATATTGGGGATAGGGGGCCCGGGAAGAATTAAAGACTTTTCTTATTATAAGTATTTGGTCTAATTACAGAGATATTATGTGGGAGATTTATGTATGAGATTTTTATGATGGAAGCAGCGCTCTCTTCCCAGTGCCTAACACTTTTTTTTTCCTAGGGAGTATTCAATCTTTTCATTAATATTGCAGCATCTCTAGTGCTTCCCCCACCCACTCCCCCATTCTTCTACTGTCCTTGAGCAGTGAAAATGAGAGAATAGGATGAGGTGGGTGAATGGAGAATGGCCATCCCTTGAAAACTGGAAGCTTTATGAAAAATTACACCCCCAACAGAATATCTTAAAAAAAAAGAAAACCCACCCAGTCATTGGCACTCCTGTCCATCCCAGTACACCACTGTGCCTCTTTCAAATACTGCCATCACCAAAGGTAACTACATCCCTTTGTACTCTGGTGACAGATACACAGGTGGAGAAGTCTCTCATTGGATTTTTCTGAACATTCTTTAGCACACTGAGTATTTGAGAAGACCCTTATCTCTGTTGTGTGAGATAAATGAAAACAAAATTGTTTATAGCATTCACCACTTCCGTTTATTTAGCAGGAGCACAGTTTGGTTGTTTTCTATCTAAAACCCTACTTGTTAAGGGTGGTTGGAGAGAGATTCTATGCTAATTCTGCTTGCATTCATGAATGATGGCCCCAGCTAGACACTGTCACTGGGATCTTCATCTATTAATCATGGAAGCTGCTTTCTCATTCCGTTGCCATAGTTCCCATGTCTCAGATAGTGTTGGGGTGTCTTGGGAAAGGCTTGAGATATACTAGGACTTGCAAGCCTTGCAGTTCTTTTGGCAGTTGTAAGGCAGTGAAAGAACAGAAAACAGCTCCCAACATAATTCAGTGTTGTATTAAAAGAGGCAACTTCTGAATGTGTCTCTCTGGACCTTGTTATGTGCACATCCAGGTGATATTTACTCCAGGATTTGCCTCTTGCTTAGTCCTGCTGCTAAAAATTTATGATTCAAAGACTAATGGCTGTATTTTCATCTTTCTGGAAGAGAAAAAGGGAGGCTTTTCATTACGACTGCTTGTGCTGTAAGTGAGCAGGTAAATGACAACATTTAGGGTTTACTAAATGCTGTCTCATAATTTTGGCTCAGGGATCATGACCAAACCGACAAAATGAACTTTAAAAAAAGAAGGCAAATATTTATAGTGCCCAGCAACACTTCCATTTCACTTTTGGGGGGAGGGGTAGAAGAAGGTGCATAAGACTTGACATATAAGTAGTTGGAGATCATATAAAACTGTCATAAACAATCAAAAAGAATAAGAATTTGAGCTTCAGAACTTCTACTTTGTGAGCAAGCCTTTTTTCCTTACCTTATTTTTAATGTTTTGATAAGATTTTTCAGGAATATTATTTCCATCTGGTAGGAACAGCTTTCTGACTGTCCATATTGTAGAAGCCAGACAAGTAAAGGCAGAGTAAAAAGCCGAAAAGAAAAGAGGTCTCCAGACATACCTTAATGATTGACATTCCCCATATATAATGTAAAGCACAACTTCCTTTTGTTGGGCAAGTTTGGTCGCTGGTAATGGATCCTTGCATATTTCTTAATGTTTTATTTCCTATTTCTGGAGGGAACTTGCAAGGACTGCCATGAAATTCTAAGCCATGAAATCTGCTTCTTCTTTAGATTAAAAAAGAAAAGACATATTCTCAGGTATTATCTCTTCAAAAAAAGTGCACAATAGTTGTGCAAGGCATCATATTAAAAGCAAGCAGTTAGATTAAGATTTTCTAAGTGAGATCAATGCATATGCCCATTATATTTGGCTCTCCCTTACCAACCATATCAAATGATTGATTTCAGAGTCCAATAATTTGAAGCAAATGAAAAGGAAAACATGCCTCTAATTGCTATGAGCTTCACCAGGCTTCTGGGCACCAACATTCCTTGTGGAGAAACACTTTGAGAGTCACAGCAGTTTTAGATCATGTGGTCTGGCTTTCCCATAGGCTGCAATTATCCCTCTCCTCAGCCCCCTACATCTCTCCACTAAGCAAAGAAAACACGACATTGTCTACCTAGTATTATGGTAGCTTGACCATTTGACAGTGTATGAAGGATAGGTTCTGCTCATTTTACCATTTCCTTGCAAAAGGAAGTTCTATTTTTTGAGCTTTTTTCTTCAAATCAAAGACTTCTCTTGTTTAAGGAGGTAGCTAGTATGAATTCAATTTGCTTTCTCATTTCAACTTTAAATACCAACTGATTTGTCTCAGATGTTAGGTCAGACATAATACTACTCACATAACCATAAAGGTAAGCAGTCATCTTGTGCAGGCGTCAGTCAAACACAAATGTGGATTTTAATTCATCTTAATTAATGATTTCTGATTAAGACATAAGTCAATTTGAGGTTGTATTACTGGAGAGTATTTTCAGTCAGCAATGGCCTAAGTATAGCGCTATTGTCTGAATTGAGATGTTTCCCATTTTGGTCCATAGGACTTTGAAAATGGGTATGTAATGAATGATGCATCACTTGAGGTTGCCGGCGATATTTAGCTGATGTGGAATGTTCATGTTTCAAGTTGAAAATGAAAATGTTTACTTTGAGAGGATTAGAAGTTGTCCAGTAGGTACTTACTACTCCATAACTACATTATGAACCCAATTTACTCAGATGCCCAGTCTGGTATTTGGGAATGTAAGCTAATGCTCAGGCTACCATAGTTGGATTTTTTCTTTGTTTATTTGTTTTGTTTTGTTTTACCACTATAATAATGGACCGAAAATGCTCTTTCCCTCGTGTCAAACTTACCACCACGGAAGAATGTAGGAACCAGGGAGAACTGAGCTTACATCTTATTAGAAATACCTTTTCCTCATGTGCTGTGAGCTCCACATAGACATCAGCAAGTTGAATTATAATGTTAATGCATTGTTCATATTCTTAATAGTATTCAAGTTTTAACTAGAAGTTCTAATAAAAATTAGATGGAATACATTAATGCCAACTTATGAATTAAATTTGTGTGAAAAATCATTTCTTAGCTCATATAAAACTCTAGCAGCACATAACACATCTATTTCAGAATAATTTGCGCTTATTAATTATAAATGCTTAGCTTTTGCAATTATGACTTACTGATCTTTACGCATCTTAATGAGAAATTACCTAAAATAAATTGATTTGTAATATTTGCTCTAATGCATTCTAGGATAGTGACTATATAAAATAAAATTTCAGAATGGTATACTTCTACAACTTACTTTAACAGAGGCAAACTCGAAAGTTTATTGTGAGAAGAGAATGGCAGGCAGAAAAGTAAGAGAAACAGAGAAAGGGAACAGTTTCATTTCTAGTCCAGGGACAATGTCATGGATGCTCTTTTTCAAAACAGGAAGAGTTTTTTTACTAGATATGCAAGCCTTATCTACAAGGTGTTTCCTTCCTTTCTGATGAAGGGAAGCACAGTATGTTGAATTCTCTGATGAATTCTCAAGGGATATATTAGAAGGCCAAATTTCTGTTTTCACCTTTTGCCACGTCCTGAACACAAGACCGATTAATATTGCCAGAAGGCTTCCTTTCCCAACGATTAAGAGGACAGCATGATTAGTTCTGCCATTAGGCAATAGCCAAGTATAGCTCCTCCAACAGATTGCCTAATGAGCCAGAAGGTGTAGAATAGAAGGCTTTGGGATATTGTAAATAACTTAACATTATGACAGTATTTTGGAAATGCACATTTCCCCAATATATTATTTGAAAGAATGTATTGGGGTGGCTGGGTGGTGCAGTGAATAGAGCACTGGTCCTGGAGTCAGGAGGACCTGAGTTCAAATCCAACTTCAGACACTTAACATTTACTAGCCATGTGACCTTAGGCAAGTAACTTAATCCCAATTGCCCTGCCCTCCAAAAAGTGGAAGGAAGGAAGGAAGGAAGGAAGGAAGGAAGGA
>CM053599.1:207423148-207436613 GCA_028646575.1 Pseudocheirus occidentalis
TAAGAAAGAAAGAAAGAAAGAAAGAAAGAAAGAAAGAAAGAAAGAAAGAAAGAAATAAAGAAAGAAAGAAAGAAAGAAAAAGAATTACAGATGTCCATTGGGACAATGTTTTTCTTAATATGCTGTGGATTTAGAGGGAATGGGTGCTTATTATATGCTAATGATGATGTATCTACATTTCCAGTCTTACTGTCTTCATCTAGGATGTGCTTCTCCTGCTCTAATGACTAACTAACCTAGAGGCCGTGGTAGGCTAGCCTTAAGGGGCATGTAAGGATGAACCTCCTACTTGACAAGACTGGTCTCGCTGGGTCATCAGGTTTAGAATGTATGTTTACTGTTATTGTTACTAACAATCATAGTATATCCTGTTATGATCAACATTAATTATAATAATAAATACCTGTACCAGTTCCCATATTGTAAAGCACATTTGCACACATCTCTGTATCTGATCTTCATAACACTTCTTTCGAGGTAGCTCAAGTGGTTATTAGAATCTCTCTGTCTCTCTTTTTTTGGCTAGGACCTATGATTTCATTGACATGATGAACACTCAGTGTATATAAGCTCCCTCTACCGACGTAGATCAGCAACTTTAATTTATAGTCTTAGAGAGTTGCCTTTGGTATTGATAGGTTAGATAACTTGCCCATGGTCATGTAATCAGTGTGTCAAAAGGTTATAACATGTCTTTCTTACTCTAAACCTGGACCTCTGTGTCACTTCCACTGTGTCATGCTGTCTCTCATCCCCATTTTACATATTAGCAAACTAAGGTTAAGAAGCCAGCATAGTACCTTGAAAAGAGCACTGGGTTTGGAATCAGAGGACCAGTCAAATCTTGACTCTGCTTCTACAGACATTTGGTAAGGAGCAAAGTGGTGAGTGTAGGCAGGAAATTATGTTGAGATGTTTCCAGCATGATTTTATGCACCAGTGTTCTACAACAGAGAGGGGGAGCTCTGTGGTCAAAATATTTCATTAGAAGCTCATACAAACACCCCTATTGGGGGCCATAAAGGATAGAACAAAGAGCAAGGTAGTGAAGCAAGCCCTGACCCTTCTCATGAAGTCTTAAGAGAGAGTATTAAAGAAAAGATAAGCTCCTGCTATAGTTCTGATCATGTGTCATAGAGATGATTCTGGAATCTCAAAAACTTTGCTCCAAGAATTCAAGTTTTGGCAGGTCCTACAAGATTTGAAAAACTTTGAGGATACCTGGTGGTTGCCTATTAACTATTCCCTAAAGACCAACCTAGCTAAGCATGGAAATGCCTTGTTGCCCAACAGTTGACCTCCAGGTGATGGCATTTTGGGCCATAGCATCTCATGAGGACCAAGTTCCTAAGGTTAGGATGGGTTATAGTCTGTACTAAATTAACAATGAAACTTCTGTAGATCCAGAAGACTGGGACCCTGGACCTTCTCCCTCACTAATAAGGGGTCATTCTCAGTTCTGAAATTCAGTTCTGAAACTATCTCAGTCTTGGGGGGGAGGCTAATCAGCTAAAAGGAGGGTTAGTCTTTTTTTTCCTCTCACATTCTTTGATTCTCTAAATCTTTACCCCAGAGCTACAGGGAAATTACTTAAAGCTTAGTTTTATGCTCATGTCTAAGGTCTCCGCAAGTTGGGGCTTAAGAAACGTACTCAGCAAATGTAGATTAGATAGAGGACAACTGTTTATTACTTCTTCACAAAAGAAATACTTAACACACATAAAAAAAAAAACCATGAATGTCCATTGGATAGAAAACTTGAACAAGCAGTAGCAGCAACATGATTACTGTTATACTCTCTTGGGTGGTTGATATTTAAAACATCAAAAGGTGACATAGTTTGTGGGACTGCCGAATAGGCATTTTACAGTTCCCTTTGGCTCTATGTTGTGCGTTATTGGCAAATCAGGTCAGAGCCTGGACTCATTCTCTGTTCTACTGTTATGTTTTCCTCATAGAACAGAGTGGCAAATGTAGACAGTACCTCCCATAGCATAGCTGGCACCAGTTGAGGAACCCAGGAATCTTGACCTCTTGATCTCTTAGGGTTCCTTAGGACATATCCATCTCCAGATCCAGGGAAAGAAGCATACAGATGGAAAGGCAGTCAGGGGTTCCAATACCCAAACTTGGCTTGCCTACCTCATCTCCTGCTTTATTGCCTGATAAGAACAGTCACCAAGGGAAGAAAACTACTTTTTCCTCACCCCTCACTGGTAGTACCAACATTGCATTATGCCATATGAAAAGTCAAAAGAAGAGAGAAACCTGGAACAGTCACTCCCTTTTTGAGGTCCACTAAATGGCTATTTCTCCTGGTTTAATGACCTATCTGTCACCTCTTCACCCCATTTTCAAGTATCAGGTGAACAAGGGGTCAACCCCAGATTTTCTGTTATTCATAAGTGACAAGTCTTTCAGAGGTGAGCACATATTTTCCCAGAAGCGACAAGAGTGGTTGAGCACAAGCCTCTGCTTGCCCATCTCTATGCCATGATCACTGGGATGCCACCCTAATATGATCCTACTAGTAGTTATACTCATAAAAATACAGGGGTTGGGGCTTTGGGGGGTACTTTTTTTTAACATATCAAGAAAGTCTCGGCTAAGAAACTATATTAATTGCCACAGAAAGTCCAAGAACTGAGATTAATTTTCTATACCTAGTTAGGTTGACACTCACAATATTAGAAGGATAGCATGAAGGAAAATGGAGAAATTTCCTTGGTCAAACAACACATACATCCTTTGGTCCCAAAAAAGACAAGAATCAGCATTACATAAGTGCAGAAGGATGTATTTGGAACGATTAACTCATATAAGAATTAGGGCACATTCTGAGCCACCTGCTTTCCTATTTTCCCCCCACTTTTTGACAATTTTTGAATTTTTTAATTGGCTATAAACTCATGTAAGCTTATTCATTGGATATATTTATATGTATGTTTATCTCTGAAGATGTCTTGTGTAACAAGGAATGTTGGAGATGATATCATTCACAAAGAACATAAATAGTGCCTACGCGGTGTTGTTTGCTTAATGACAGTGTTAATAAGGCGGCTAGGGCTTTTTTGTAACATTATGCTAAAATGGAACACCGCTTATATAGAGACATGGAAAATGTGAGGTTTTTGATCATGTTCAAAGTGGTATAAAATGAATCTTCCTTAGAAAAATATTTAATTTCTCTTGAATTTCCTAGCCAAGCTATTCAGTTTTATCATAAAACATCAATTTCTGTGTTGGTCCAAAAGCTAATTACCAGCAAAAATAAATCATCCTTTGACCTTGCAATATTTTCTGAATATTTTGCTCTAGCATCTATTTACCTTGATTGATCCAAATTGAATTCTAAGGCTTTTCAGTTCTCTGGAGAAGAGGCACAGCTAGCAATTCCTGTAGTGTTCCTGGATTCATGGAGATGTTTATTTGCATAGTATAAAGACTTGGGTCTTGGTTATCAGTAAGCTGGTGATTTTCTTTAAATATACTTGATAACCATTAATAGACAAATCTCAAATGCTTTTGATGATATAAAACAGTATGCTACTTGTGTTACTAAGAATTCTGGGAAAGTGTATTTGGTACACCTTCATTCTTTCTTCTTTCAGTGATATCTGAAGATTAAGACTTTAACTTGAGGAAACATTCTAGACACTCTCTTTCTCCCTCTGCATACAGTAGAATAAGATAAAATAAAAAAGTAAAAACTATTTGACTCTAGGTTAAATTTAAAAAATTAAATTAAAAAGCAGCAAAAAAAATAGAATAAAAATGTTGAGATTCAGTATTGAAACGGAAAAGCTTTTTGTGAGTTTAAATAAATGAATTTCCAAACGAGATAAGCTGTTAAAAACCACTTACTTTCAAACTTACTGGGAAAGACTGATTTTTAATTAAAATCTAGTAATAATTATATCTCCCCCATAGAAGAGGTACCTTAGTTGAGTCTGTGATAGTTATTTTAGTTTTGCTCAAGAAGTGGAAATAGTATATTTTTGTTTCAGTTTTATCTTTTAAAATTAATAGGCTTTGAATATCAGCTTCCCCATCTAAACAATAAAGGTTAGACTTGATCCCTCAGGTTTTTTCCAGCTGTAAACCTATGAATATGTGCTGCCCTCTAGTGGAACTAAATGTCAGCACAGCCAATGTGGACCAACTGGTGTTTGAAAGGCATGAAATGTAACCAGACAAAAAAAATTCCCTTCCAACTAATTCTGAGAAGTATGATTTTAAAAACAGTTTGTAAAAGACAGATGATAAGTTTATGATGCACAGGCCCTTAAAAGTAGTGAGTAAATAACAATGATAAACTATTATTGTATGAAAGAGGTTTTGGCCAGGCCAGGGCAATCTATAATCTGAATTTTTAATGATGGCATAATTAGACTACAAGAAAGACCTCTCAGATTAAACACGGCGCTTTTACAAAGCGGCTGGATTGACTACATTCTCAGAATGACGATTCACTGCTTTGAAATTTACCCTTGTTTTTCATTAAGGAGGTGGCAAAGACTCATTGTACCCTAACCTATAGTGAAGTGGTTTCAATCAACTGTATCAAATCTATGGTCTTTTCCTTTTTTAGATGAAAAGAAAGCAAACTCAGAAGAATTTGCCCAAAGTAAAGTCAGGGATTAACATTTCAGATGGTGCTCTATTTGCACGTACAGTGGTCTAGGAGCTAGTCATTAACAAAAAGTTACAAGTATTCCAGGTAATCCACATTTACTGCTCTCCTCCCAACAATCCTGATGCAAGTAGTGAAAGTTCTTTTTGCAAATGAAGAAACTGAAGCTTGGGGGTCATGCAGTGAATTGCCTAATTCATCTAATACAGTGGTTCTCAGCCTATGGACTGGGACCCCTTCGGGGGTCAAATGACTCAAGGATCAAAGGGGTTGCCTAAAAGCATGGGAAAACACATATTTCTGATGGTGTTGGGAACCCAGACACAGCTCTTCTATCTGTCTCTAGGCAGGTCCTCCCACATGCAGATACACATACAAGTATTAAAGGGTCCTGGCATTAGGAAGGTTGAGAACCACTGATTCTAATAAGTGTCAAAGCTGGCATCTGACTCATTTCTAGAAATTTCTGTACTCCATATGCTCCCACCTACCACAGCATAGGCACAGTGTAGCACCTAGTAGGCACTTAATAATAAACATTTGTAGATGATAACATTTGATTTGAGCTTTATGGCCTAGACCTGGGAAAAACTGATTTTAAAGGGATCAACAGAAAAATAGATGGCATCCCTTCTACCAGAGAAGTCAGCCCCAGAGGGATGAAGACACTCCAGGAGCCACAGAAATAGACAATGTCAATGAGGATGAAAACTGGGAGTTGTCGGATGAGTCTGATGTGAATTAACAGGGATCTCACTAACCACCTTAGATTCTAAAGGAATCATCCAGAAGATGGAAGCGCAGGCAGATAAAAGAGGTCATGTCATAGCTCTGTAAAAAGCAAAAATTAGGGTCAGAATTGTTAAAGCTCAAAATGAGCTGAGGCTAGCAAAGGAAGTAAAGGCCAGCAGGGAGAAAAAGTTTGAATTATTATCACTTATTTGCTCCATTAGGAGAAAAAAGAGGACCAGAGAATGGATAACAGGGGACTTGTGGGGGACGATGGCAATTAGAAAGAGAGAAAAAGAACAGCTGTTTAAATCTTATTTCCTTTCTGTTTTCTCTGACAAGGTGAATGACCTTTGCATGAGAAAAGACAGAACAAAAATGGCTAAACTGGGGGTTAACACCCAAAGAACAGTGAGGAGATGGATGGTAAGAGAGAGCCTATCTGTCCTTGATGAATTCAGGCCCTGGGGCCCGGATGAATTGTATCCTCAGCTGCTGAAAGAGCTAGAATCTATGACTGCTGAGCCCCTGTCAGTGACGTGTGAAAAATATGTGAGAACAGGAGAGGTGCCACAAGAAAGGAGAGGGATGCACAAGTTTCTTGATTTTCAGAAAAGGGAAGAGAGTAGCCCGAAAACTAGAGCTGTGGCCTTGATGTTGATTCCTAGAAATATTTTAAGTGGCCATAGCCCATATCCCAGGGTTACTGTGGGGATCAGATGAGAAAATATTATAAAACTCTTAGCACAACACCTGGCCCATAATAAATGCTGTAAAAGGTCGACTAGTATTATTAAATGTTAGCTAGTAACGCTGTATATATAATTTATCTAGATTTTAATTTAAAAAAGTGATAAAATACTTCATTTTGTTCTTGTGAAAAAGATGAAGAGATGTGAACAAGATAATCAAATCGATTCAGAATTGGTTGAATGGCCAAACTCAGAGTAATTTTTAATGGATCAGCGTCATTGTGAAAGTAAGTCTCCAGTAGAATGCCCTTAGGGATCTGCGCTTGACCCTGTGTGACTTAACATTTTAATAAATTACTTAGATAAAAACATGGATGATTTGCTCACCAAACCAGCAGATGACACAGAGTTGGGAGGCATAGCTAGTACCGGATGGCTGAGTTCGGATCAGAAGAGATCTTGACAGGCTAGAGCACATGACTAAATGGAATAAGATAAAAATTCAATGCAGATAAATGTAAAGTTGTGTACTTGGGCACAAAAAAACTTCACAAATACAAGATGGAGAAGGCGTGGTTGAATGGCAAAGACCTGAGGCGGGAGACTAATCGGGAGAGTTTCAGTTGCTTATTCTCATATCCCACTTATTTGTGATCAGACCATTTAAGACGTATTAAGTCAATGATTACTGTAGCAAGGTGCTGTTTGGAAACTCCCAAGTGGTCAATAGGTTTCTAGCGATGAGTCAACTACATTTATTTTGAATTCTATGGTTTCATGTTCAATTGTATTCTTAATATGATTTAAGATAGGTGTTGATATTTAACTCAATATCCCTGAGTTATATGACTGTAGTTTCCTGAGCTAGCTATACTCTCCCTGGGAATAGAAAAGATGGTGGTTGTCTATTGATTAATTCTTGAGTGGCCTTTGTGTGTATGGTATTTGCAATGCAGATAATATCTGAAGTCAAACTACTTTGAAGAATTTTTATTTAATAGAGAAAGGAACTAAAAGAAACCTCTTACATTCATTTTTCAAAGTACTTGGAGAAATATGGTTAAAAGCTTCATGTAGAACTATGGTTAAAAAAAAACACAAAAAAACCACAACTTATTTTTACATAAAGCCACCACGCAATTATCTATAGCACTGGAAACCAAGAGGTAAATTAAGCCTGTCCACAATCTCAAACTTATAATATGAGTCATTCATTTTAGCTTCTTCTTCCTCTATTAAACTTTCTTTTCAAGTCATTGACAGTAGCAAAATGGAATTGAAATTAATCTTTTAAAACATTTTCTTTCTACTTATATCTTCTGCTGTGTTAACCAAGGAGTCAGATGAAAAAGCCAAAAAGGGGGAAAGGGATCTGTATAACTCACCAAATGCTTAATTGGCTTCTGTGTGAATGGGAGTTATTATTTATCTTCTTGAGTGTATCATTCTAACTGTTTGGGTTGAACGCCGTGTGCTAAACTTGTTTATAGAAAGAAAGGAGAGAGGAAGGAAAAAGAGAGGGAGAAGAAAGGGAAAGAAGGAAGGAAGGACAGAAAGAAGAAAGGAGGAAGGGAGGCCAGGAGCGAGGGAAAAGTTGCCCATATGGTAGTTAGATTGACTAACAAATAAGATTTCAAGGGACTGGGTGTCTCAGGAGATTGGTTATGGAAACTGGAGCCTCTTGTCTTGAGCTCTAGTTGAGAATGGAGCCTTGTTTGGCATTCATTGAAAGTCAGTACCATCCGACAGCTGTTTGGTGGTTCATGTGAAATGACTTGGTCTCTGTCCAGATGCTAGTGGACAGATGTTCACAACACAAAAACCATCATCAAAATTGGCACTAATTGGCATCCTTCTGGGAACCTCAACAAATAAACCATGGATGCACTATATGTGTGTAGTGAACCTCTCAACTCCTTGGCATATTTTGTTTAATTTTGGACAGAACCTTTTGTCGGGATGACAAATCCATGATTCTCCTTTTACAGTGGTTTGCAGTCTCCATGTTGCTTTGAAAGGAATATTTAACTTTTCTTAAAAATTCAAGTCATTTATGAAGGTCCATAAATCAAATATTATGTAAACTTCACAATTCTCCTCCTGCTGGCAAGCCAGAGGATGTTAAGGTTGAAGGTTGTCTACTCACGTGCCATTTCTATGCTATACTTTTCAAGCAACACCTTATGAAAATCATTACACGTCTCCTTTTATATGAATCTTGTAAGGATGGCAGATTCATTTCAAATCTTTGAATAAAATTGATTGGTAATGACTGTAATTTAATACTTTTTTTGAATGTTTTGGTTAGAAACTGGAAAGTTAAAAAAAAATCTTAACTTAAAATGTACATTCGAAGGTTAAACATACCCGATAATGACCATAAATGATTAGGTGACCTTGCTTCTACTTCTCTAGGTTGCTATTAATGATCTTTGGTTTCTTCAGACAAACATTTTTTCTTGGCCAAGAGCATCTTTTAAGTGAGAATTCCTCCATCAACTGCGCTCCTCTTCCTCTATGCCCACTCCCCCAGTTTTGTGATTTGGGGATAAACTTTAACTTTAAATGAACATAAATCAGCCCATTCAGGGCCAATTCTGTTTGAAGTCAGTTTATCTATCCAACTTCCACATATATTAGAATGATACTCTATGTTCAAATATTTTTATTCTTTTCTACCTTTTGCTACGGGTAGTCTAGTTGTTCATTAACATATTGGACTTACTTTATTCATATACCATTGAATCTGACAAAATCCAAAACCTTAGATGAGGTGATGCTTACTACTCCTTTCAATTTTAGAATCTATAATAAAATAATTGAAAAAAAAAGTAAGAACAGCAAAATTGTCTCAATTATATTACTATCTTTACCTACCAATGGTGATGACCTACCCCTTTTCAAGAGTATTGTCACCTTTAAACAACAATAACTCTGTTCCAGTGGGTCAAGAAATTTCCTGAGACCCAGAAGTTGCCTCCTCCATCTATCTGTCATCTAGGACCACCAATCTCCATACCTCTTTCCTAGAACTGATCAATTAAAGTCAAGAAATATTTCTTGGTCTGCATAAGGCAAGCTAGAATGTGTGTGTGTGTGTGTGTGTGTGTGTGTGTGTGTGTGTGTACACATACCATTTTCATCGACCCTGGAAGTGACTTGAGAAGTCATCACAAATTCCAGAACACAAGTATCTAATCTTAATAGAGGCCAATTCTTCTAATTAGCCAAGTGTGCTTATTCATTATTAACCACAGTTTCTAAGTATTCTTAAAAATATCAGGAGGAAGCATTGAATTGTTTCTTTGCTGGGGTAATTAGGGCAAAGTGTGACACAAGTTGTGGAACCAACATAGTTGTTAAAGCATTGCAACTGTCCTTTTTTTATGCCCTCATCACACTCTGAGTAACTGGTTGCACAAACTCCAGTTTATCCAGCTTAATTCTACATTAGTTCCTTTTTGCTCTTGAATTTCCATTGATTATATCTGGAAAAATTTTTTAAAAATGAAGAATGAACTGTAAAATTGTATGCATTGTAATAGCATTTCTGTCTATTACAGTCTTCTTCAACTTGGCAGAGTTAGACTTGGCCAAATGTACCAAACCTTTAGTAGGATTTCTCAACATTGGGGTGGGGTTTAGTCTATGTCAGCTAATTTGGGGGTTCTCTAAGAGAGAACCCTTCTATGTGGGTGTCCACTTAAATCAACAGTTCTTTGGGATCATGGTAGTTGTAGTTCATGGTTTCAATCTCTCCAGCCACTGTTGCTACCATTTTTTAGACGGATTCAAATACCCAGGGAGGCATGTGATTGAAGCTCTGAATAGTCAGTTTGGAGAGAGACCCTTTGCACTCTGGGTAAAGGTTATCAGACTGCAAAACCAGAGACTCGGTATTAACATTTATAAGCTGAAAGCCTGGACATAATGATTTTTAAAGCATTTTTACAAACATTTTAAACTAGGTTTTAAAAAATTGTTTTTCAACAGATATAACAAAGAAAGCTCTAGCAATGCTGACCAAAGGTTAAATCTCATACTGTTGCTAACCACTAAGTATGGATTTAGTAATCACATCTGAAATTTTCGAGATGAAGTGAAGAGGAAATTTAGAGAACTCTAGGAAGTCAGGTTTTATATAAACACACACAAAGACATACACACCTGCTTAATAGATACCTTTCCCAAAATTGTTCTGTTTATTGAAAGCACAGTGATTAGTCAGTTCCTGGAAAAGAAAAAAGATGATTTCCTATACTGAGGACATATTTGGAGATATTGATTCTTCTTTGAGAAATAGGAACTAATATGTTCCCAAAGAGATAAATGAAAGAGAAAATGGACTCAAATGTACAAAAATATTCATAGTAGCTCATTTTGGAGCAAAAAAACCCAAACCATGGAAACTAAAGGGCTACTTGCCTACCAATTGGAAAACAAGAATACAGATTAGGGTATATGAAGGTAATGCAATATTGTTTTGTCATGAAATTATGAAATGGACAATTTCAGTGAAAAGTTGGAAGATTAATATGAATTGATGCAGAGTTAAGTGAATGATACCAGGAGAAAAAATTTATATGATGACAATGTTATAAAAGAAAATAAGGCTTAGAATATTTCCTTCCTTGGCAAATAATCATTGACCCCAGTGGATAGCATTCAGTGGAATTATGAAGTAGCCAGTTTGCTTTCGGGGACTACTGACTTTCCATTTGGGTACCATCCTTCCATCACTCATTTATAGTTCTGGCCCCACCCTCTCTAAGCAGAGAGCATATAATGTATTTAGAACCTTATCAACATACTCATTCCCCTTTCTTTCTGTCTTCGCCTCTAACAGTGCAGCCTTCAACTGAGTGACCACAAGCTGACCTGACAAAGGAACCATGAAAAATCAGAGAATACTGAGGGATCTGGAAAATGCCAAGGACTTTAAATTGTCACTTAGTAGATAAGTCCTAGAAAGTTGTCCAAAGCCCAGAGAGTTTAAATTAACTTGCCCAGGACCCCTCAGTTAATGTCTGAGGCAGGATCTGAATCTAGGTGTGCCTGACTGCAACCCCAGCACTGACCGCAATATATCCTTCAAAATATGGGGAGGGTTATATACATAATTTGACTTGGAATAGAGAGGACCATCGCACATATGTGGCCAAAAGGGCTCCTATTCATCAATCACTAGCCTTTGGAGTTGAATAAAAGGATTCCCAGACTTCAAAAAGAGACCAAGTTCCCACGGGTCAAAGGTTTTCCAGGCTAATCTGAACTCAACTCTGGCCAAGGTCAACAGAACTTCAGAAGGTCTCCTTCCCCTTCTGCTGTGGTAGTCTGTCAATGCAACTAATTAAAGATGTTAAGACAGATATAGAACCATATATGCAACAAGATACTGCCATGGTATTATCTTTGCTGCTAAATATTAATAACATTAGAACATTTACTCTATTTCATAGCTCCGATTTTCAGTTCAAGAACTGCAACTCAGAAGGTATATGTAGTAGTATCAAGTAACCTCAGAGATAATACCTCTTTCCAGAGACTCTCCTTTCTCTTTTTAAAAGACATTGCTGACAGGGGGAAATTTTTGACAGGTTGAGAAGTTGATTTTATTTTAAAAACAAAAACAAGGACAGCTTAGAATTGTTGCATAGGAAGAAATCTGAAAATTGTTGCATAGAAGAAAATTCATGGGCATGAATAGTTTCTTAAAATATGTACTTCTTAAAAAAACATTCAACAATCTCTTATTAACATTTAGCTATGTACAAAGCACTGTTAGTTACAGAGATAAAAATGAAGCAGCCAGGGAGGATGCCACGTAGATCTACACAGATAAGTAAATACAGGCTAACTGTATTTCTACTACCTCTCTCAAAGGGCTGTGGTGAAAAAGATTAATTATGTAGAAATGTATGTTACTGTGATTTAGACCCCACCTTAGCATAAGCACCATAGGCAATAGGAAACTGTGACCTGCATACAGAAGAAATGAAGAAATGTTTCTTCCTATTTCTAATTTGGTCACATCGATACAAAAAGACATAAAATTGATTTTGAAGCATTTGACTTTAAGCAGCATTTAAATCATCTCTTCTTGCTAAAAAGAAAAATTAAGTCAATTTCAGATAGGTCAGAGTTTCAAAATCAAAGTGTGGTCTAGTACCTGAGATGCTGTTGGGGGTCCACAAAGTCAAAACGTATTTTTTAAATGATACTGAGATGTTCTAAATTTTTGTATTATACTAAATATTAATGGATAGAACTTATATAATAAACAGGAGATCGTTGGGGAAGGGAGGGTCCTTAATAACGTTTAAGAATCCAAAGGGGTCCGGGCAGCTGGGTGGCTCAGTGAATAGAGCACCGGCCCTGGAGTCAGGAGGACCTGAGTTCAAATTTGATCTCAGACATGAAACACAAAAAAAACCACTAGCCGTGTGACCTTGGGCAAGTCACTTAACCCCAATTGCCCTCTAAAAAAAAAATAAAAAATAAAAAAAAATGAAAAGAATGCAAAGGAGTCCTTAGATGAAAAAATTCAAGAACTGAACTTTTCGGAGGGCAGGCACTGTCTCTTTTTTCTTATCCCCAGAACTTTAGAACATTGCCTGTAGTATGCATATAGTATGCACTTTTCAAATATTATCTCACTCGACCCTTCCAATAACCCTAAGACATAAGACCAGCTATCCTTTTTCTACAGGTGAGGAAACTGAGACAAACAGAGGGTCACAAAGGTCATAAGTATCTGAGGCTAGATTTGATCTCTGGAGAAATGGAGGAAAAGGAATCGAAAGTTCACTTGTTTGCAATTAGTGGGAAATTACAGTCTTCATGGTGTCATATTAATTCATAAATTCCATATTATTGGTAATACAAACAAAACACATCATGCAGTTATCTGCTAAACAGTTGTTGCTGCGATACCGTCCCTACAGAATGTACGAGAATGAAAATTATGTATATTTTCTAATACTAATAACATTTAGAATAAGAATTTTAAAAGTCCAGATAATACCCATGTGTTCTTTCTGCTGGGACATCCCTTTGGCTCATTTAAATGAGTCTGTTTCCTTCATTTTTGATTCAATATTTGTTCCTAACTGGTCTTCCTAGAGACGATCATAGAATCATCCTCATCTATTTAACCATAAGATTTTATGATTCCATTTGTTTTGTTTGTATTATTACTTTTTTCCAATTTCTCCTCCTCTTACATTTACTTTTTTAACTGCTTTATGTTGGCAGAGGTGAGAAAAGTTGTCTGTCTTCATTCTTGGTTACATCATTCATTTCCACAAGGTTTTGAGTTACAGATTTTCTCCCCTTTTTGCCCCTACCCCCCAGCCCAGAACATTGATCCCACTGTAAGGCCCCTCCCACAGTCTGTTCCCTTTTATGCCCT
>CM053599.1:207437113-207481594 GCA_028646575.1 Pseudocheirus occidentalis
CTCAATGCAAGAGCCCTTGGCCCCGATGGATCGCGTCAGCCCCCCTGCTATCTGCAGGCCGAGGGCTCTGAAGCAGCCCAGTGGGGGCCGCTGCGGCTCTCAGATGGTCCTGCTGGTACAGCTGCCTCCTGCTGCTTCCTTGCCCTGGGAGCAGTTTGGCCAGACCCGCTCTTCTCCTCCCCAGTTAGCAAAATCCACTGACCTTTCTCTTAGCCTTTTTTTCTTCTGGCCTGATAGATGTGGTAATTGTGTCTCCAGTGCAGCTGATCAGCTCTCCTATAGCCTGGTTCCCTGCCCGGTGCCCCAGGGCTTGACCCGGCCCAGGTTCGGCAGCCCGGGTCCCAGACTGCTGAGAAGAGCCCCGCCTGCTGCGCTGCCTGTAGCAACAGATTTGCTTTCTGTCTTGTGGAGAGTTTTGGAACTTGAAAATCTGTTTAGCGTCCCATTTTATGAGTTTTTTAGCGTGTTTGTGTGGGAGTTGTGGTGCTTTGCTGCTTCTATGCCGCCATCTTGCCTCCGCCGCCCCCAGATGGTAAGGTTTTGATGTTGTGACAAGGTGTTAAGCTTTCTATAAAATTGTGACCACAACCTTTTTGAAATATGAACCCCTTTCTGTACTGGAATTAAATGTTGCAGACTCATTGGATGAGCAACAATCAGACAAACTTTCATCAAGGCCTTAAATCAGCGGTTCTCAACCTATGGGTCATGTTCAATTTGTAACAACGAAACTACATCCTGCATATCAGATATTGACATGACGATTCATAACAGTAGCAAAATTACAGTATAAAGTAGCAACAAAAAAATTTTATGGTTGGGGGGGGTCACCACAACATGAGGAGCTGTATTAAAGGGTCTTGGCATTCAGAAGGTTGAGAACCACTGCCTTAAATAGTTAAGACCAGGAGAGAGTTCATCAATTCAAGCTGTTGCTAGAGAAAGGACTTGGACCCCATATAGTGATTTACTCTTAGGTGGGAGAAGGAGGTTTCTTTCTCCAGGTCCCTCCTTTGCCCCATCAACTGTGCAGCTTTGAATGACAGCTACTCCACTAGTAGGGGACACTGCTTCCAGTGGGGAGCTACAGACGCGTATCCCAGACAGACAAGGTTTCAGAGAAGCTGTCATTCAACGGAGAAAGCAGTTTCAAAGAATGAGTCATCTTTCCTCTCAGTCACCCCTCGTCCAAACTTTTGAGAACACCGCCATCCCCCCAGCCCCCCAGCTGGACAGTCTCAGTGTCATTCTCAGCTCATCACTCTTACCTGCCCTACATTTTCCATCACTTGTTGGTCTTACCGTTGCTGTCTCCTCAACATTTCTTGCGTACAACCCTTTCTCTCCATTCAGAGATCTGTTACCCTCATTCAGGCCCTCATCGTCTCTCACTTGGTCATTGCATCTGCCGCTCAAAGGGTCTTCTTGCCTCAGGTCTCAAGCACAATTTGTCCCGCACAGCCTACACCCAAGTGATTTTCCTAAATTATCTGTTTGACCTTGTCACTCCCTATTCAATAGACTCTAGTGTCTCCTTGTTATCTCAAGGATCAAATATAAACTCCCATTCTAACCTGTATGATATTGCTTCCCCTCAGAGACAGCACTACGCAGTGATTGTGTGGGTGTGTATATGTGTTTATATTTACACATATGAGTATGAATGTACATGTTGTTTCCACTCATTAAAATGTAAGGTCTTTGGAGGCAGCCATCATTTCTCTTCTATCTCTGTTTACCGCAGTGCCTAGCAAATTGTTGTCTAATTGATTGAGAATATGGCCAGTAATAGTACGACTGGGTCAAAAGAGATATACAGTTTAATGACATCATTAGTATAATCTCAGTGTTTTCCAAGGCAGATAGACTAGTTAATAACTCCTCCAATAGTGCATTAGTGTGCCGGTCTACTTTCTGTAGTGTTTGATTTTCTTCCTCTTTGATCCCCATTCCCTCAGTAGAAGTCTATTCAGATTCTTCATCTTCTCTGGGAATTGACTTGGAGGTCTAGGGAGCTATCCAGTGGAATAAGCCACTCTGCCAGGCAGATGACAGACCTGTGATAGGCTGTGTGTTGCTTGTGCAAGAACCAACTCAGCTGAGTTCAGAGAGGCTCATGACCTGAGAACTACCCACCAGATGTGATGCATTATTTTGGCCATAGAAGTCTCAAATTCCTATTAAGGTATGAAGAGTGGGGTGGGAGTGATGACCTGCATTGGGAGAAAGAAGACCAAAACCAATAAAATCATAGATCCTTGAAACATTAAACTACGTAGGAGTGAAGATCATTAGAGAGAGTCTCATCCATAGTCTCTAGTATTTTAGGATGCATTTGGTGTAAAAGACATGTTCTTGGTTTATAATGAGGAAGAATCCCTTATATCTGTTATATTTTATTCTACATCAGATAGTCATTTAAATGTTTTTCCTTAAGTTCTTTTTGTGACCTTCAAATTATGCCCTGAAACAAAAATCCATCTTGGAAAAAGCAATATTCTCTAGGCAACTGAACGGTACAATGGACAGAGTGCTGAACCTGGAGTCAGAAAGACTTACATGAATCCTGCCTGAGATGCTTATTGGCTATGTGACCCTGGGCACTTAACCTTTCTCAGCTTGTTTCCTCAGCTGTAATATGGGGATGGTAAAACCAGGATCTACCTCGCTGCGATGTTGTGAGACGGAAGAGCACGTGCAAAGTGTTGTGAAAACATTAAATGTACTACACAAATGCTAGCTGCTGCCATTAGTACTATTAGGAGTCATATTTGGAGACGTACAACACTTTAGTCTCGGAATAATTGAATTTAAGGGTTATCCAAGGGACAACGGGGAGATACATGGTTTGCACGAGCAATGAAAGCATGTCACAAATGAGAAATTTATACTAGATAAGCCGCTGAAGGAGTTCATCAAAGAAATAAATGAATGAAAAAAAGATGGACCAATTGACAGCCTACGCGGTCCAATGATATCATTGTGATGTCAGTGGAAATTGAGGAAGGCCCCCAGCACGTTGGATGGTCTAACTTTGACATTTGGAATTTGTGGATGTACATAAACAAGAGTCCCCCAAGATGAGCCCTCAAAGAACTTACAAACTAATGGGGGAAGATAATAAATACAAAAATGAAGGTGAAAAGTGGGAAGGAGTGGTCATGATTTTTATGGAAACCCAACCTAGCCCAACTGCTGTAAAATGGAGAGTCACCTGGAAAGTTTTGAGCCCTCTGTAGAAGAAGGTGCCCTGAATGTGACTGAATCGTTGGAGGTAATACCCATGTTCCTGAGATCATAGAGCAATTTGAGTGAGCATTTAGATAGCCCAAAGGGTACCATTTTGTAAAGAAGCCTGGATTTGGGGTAGGGGGCTGTGGAGGGAGGACTTCTTCCTTTGCTTTGTTATATGTCCTTAAGCAAATCCTTCTTTCTGGTTTTCCTGTTCCAAGTAATGTCTTTGATAGTGCAGTATGATGGAAAGAGCAGTGCTTCTGCAGTCGAGAACCTGGGTTCAAATCCTACCTCTGACATCTACTTAACCTGTGAGAACTTACATAACAGCTCCCTGGACTTCAGTTTCTTCATCTGTCAAATGAAGGGAGGTTCACTCTGGGGAATGTGGTACTATTTAGGTAAGAAGATTCTCTTTTACTTGGCATGCACCACCCTTTTAAAGGCTCCAAATAGAAAAGAATTTTTCATAGACAATAAAAAGTTCTTTAAAATTCCTAAATCTCAAATGCAGTTGAATTTTTCCAAAGCCCAGTGATAGCCAGAGAGAAGGGTGATCTTCTGGAATACGTTTTCCTTCTTGCCTAAAATAGACTATTGTGTGCAACTTTTGTAAGGATCACGGGAGTTTGGCTCTTGGCCCTCTACCCAATTCCAAAGCAAGTTTACTGGTTTTGTATAACTACAAGTGTATATTCACCTAGAATATGTCATGAGCCACGGCAATTATTGTTCTGCAGCCTTTAGCATGACAGCTTAATTGACAATATCACAAGTATGCCAGTCTTTCTTGAGAGCAGGAATTAAAACCTATAAATCCTATCTCAAGTCAGGAAAACATACCATCAGGGAGGACAAAGCTGCCGTGAACTAACAGCTGGTCTACCTTCTCCAATACAGGCAGTGCTGACACCCACAGAACTTTGGAACTGTCTCAAGGGCTACATCAAGTGTCCTTCTCAGAGCTGGACATTTGCGTGCCATAGCTGCCAAGGATGCCAGGGTTGCAGGCATTCGTGTGAATGTTAGAACTGATGTCTATTATATAATAAAGAGGGTAGTTTTTGAGCCACATTCTTCCAGTCAGCCAGTCAATAAACGTTTATTAAGTACCTACTATGTGCTCGCCACTGTGCTACAAGCACCTACTATGTGCTCGACACTGGGAATACAAAAGTGTGGGCAGTACATGGGCGAGAAAGCTACTACTTTTGGAGCAGTTTACCTTTGCTCGCAGGTACTTCTTTAATGCAGTTTCTACAAGTGCTTCATTAAAAGAATAGCTTCTATATTGTAAGGTTCTAGACACACTATATCTCTGGCTTTAATTAACAGCATTGATAATAATCCTTTCATAAATGCAAAGTGCTTTATATTTATTTGTGGCTTCTTGGGATTGTTCTATTTATTCAGTCAGTATCAAGTATATATGGTATACATCAGAGATTTCCTCCTTTAGCTTATATACTAAGCTAATAACCAAACTGAAAATATTTACTTTTTAGTAATATGTTATACAATGCAAGTTTCTAATTTAGATTGCTATGCCTAATTTTTAAAGCATTTTCTCAATCAGTATATTATTTACAAGAATAAAAATGAAAAAGAACAAATGGTTTAAAATATGGCCATCTTATTTTTAGAATATATGAAAATCAGTAATCAATCCTTGTGGATACAGATTTCATGCTTGAAAGATACAGCATAGATTTTAGAAGTTGTGAATTTCAGAAGTTTGAATCTAGGAAATATGTCATATCGATGCAAATTTGTTTAATACAATTTAGAAGATATTTATTAACCTACTACGTGCAGAGCACAGTGTAGGCATTCAACAGATGCAGATGTCAGATAAAAGTTGTTCGTTGCTGCCCTTTAATCTCCAGCCATTTTGTTGTTCAGTTGTTTCAGTCATTTGGGGTTTGCTCTACAAAGATACCGGATTGGTTTGCCATTTCCTTCTCCAGCTCATTATACAGATGTGGAAAATAGGGTTAAGTGACTTGCACAGGGTCACACAGCTAGTAAGTGTCTAAGGTTGGATTTGAACACAGGTCTTCCTGATTCAAGATCCAATGCTTTATCCACTGTGCCACCTAGCTGCCCTCCCCAGTGATGAGCACAATGCTTTGCTCAGAGACTGAACTCAATAAATAGTATTTGTTGTATTGAACGGATAAGGCAAAGTTCTTGCCTTTATTGAGCTTACAATATGGAGTGTAGGGTTGGGGGTAAGAAGAGGGGTAAAAAATCTACAAATAAGAATACTACAAAGTTATGTGTGCGTATACCAGCTAGGAAAAAGGCCACGGGAGCTTGAAGCAGGTAAACACCATTCCTTGGGAGATCAGGTGGTATTTGGGTTGACCTTTAAAGGATAGGTAGGGGAAGAGAGAGAAACAAATTTATATGAACTGGCACAAATCCTAGTCTGAGAAAGAATTTTAGTTTATCCTAGAAAAAAAATCTAATTATTGGAAGATTTCTTATAAAATATTTGTGAAATGAACGAATTGTTTTTTCCAAGGTATTCGGCAATATTAGTACCACTTTTTTCAGTCTATTAATTGATACACTGACAGAATGAACTTGTGAACAACGGTGAGGGTGGGAAAAATTGGTAACATTTGGGAAACCTGATAGATTTAAAATAGCTCATTGTGTATCACAAAAATAAGCACACACCAATGCGGATCATTTAAATTAACACAGAGCACTAATAAAAATTATTTTTATGCCAATAAACAAGCATGTACCAATACATTCAGGGTCAAATAAAAGTGAATATGGATAAGATGAAAGTTAGGAAGGAGGCCTAAAATAAAATAATCATTTAATACCTCTTAGTTCCGTTCAAATAGGGGTTCCAGGTTTCTTTGTTGTATTGTAGAACTTGAAGGAAACTCGCTGTATTTCTCACTAAGCAGACGTTTGTATTTTTTAGTAGGTGATAGGGAGCAATAAGAGAAGGGATTATCTGTAAATAGGTAGAAATGGCTAAGAATTGGTTGGGTGAGTATCAATAAATAAAACTGGGACAAGTACAGATTTCTTTCTGACCAATGATTAATGAAAACCCTTTTGCAAAGCTTATTCATTTTGTTATGGGAGGACTTATAGAAAGGCTCTATATAATTAATGTGCATAGCTTCCTGGTCAGTCTTCTGTTATCTACAGAAAAAATAGCTTCTAGTAATTACCTAGATATGTTACTATGGTAGCCACAAGTAGTCCAAAGGACAAAATATGGGAAATACAGAGGAAGTGGTTTAATAATAGCTTTTCGTTCACAAAGGAGGAACAGAGCCCTGCTGTTTGTTGATCTTCCAGTTGGCTTCCCTTTGTAGACAGGGAAGTATTCACTAGTTGTTTATCTTTACATGCCTAAAAATGTCATAAGTATATCAGTTAAACTAGACTTTGACCTGTGGTATCTCTGAGAATTCAATACTTATCTAATGAACCCATAACCATATAGGTTACCAGAAATTGGGCAGGAATTCTGAGAGGGATTAAGAAGGATTAAGCTAGTTTGGATTATGTTATGTTTATCACGTGTGTTTGAAAGCATTTACCCTAATAAAGATTCTGTCCTTGGTTTAGAGATCATATTCATTATTGAAATGGTTTCCCGTGGGATAAAAAAAAATTTTTTATTTGGTTCTCAACCTGTGGGTGGCAACTCCAGTGGGGGGGTCAAATGACCCTTTCACAGGGGTCGCAGGGGTCGCCTAAGACCATTGGAAAACACATATTTCCGATGGTCTTAGGAACCGAGACACCACTCCCCTATTTGTCTCCAGGGGGTTCCATCCACATGCAGATACACCCACATAGGAGTATTAAAGGGTCAGGGCAACAGGAAGGTTGAGAACCAGTGAAGCTGAAAGAGACTGCAAGCCTTCATTATACAGATAAGAAAACTGAGGCCTAGAGATGTTAACTGACTTACAGCTTGTAAGAGATAGAACTGGGATTCAAACCCAGGTCTTCTAATTCCAAATTGGGCACTCTTGATTGTATCTCCTAGCTTAGGACTGTGGCCATTTGACTCCTTCAAAGGAACTGGGAATTTCAATAGAAATATGAAATGGTCCAGTTCATGATCCAGAATATAAGGTGTGCTACAGATGACTGACTTCTGATATAATAATGTACAAGCATGATCAGTGAATTCTGACAATGCTATGATAGATGACGGGATGGGGTAGGGTCATTTAGCTAGCAGAAAACACAGGTGTCCCTATTTAGGAAAAGATCTTCTGCTCTAGTTGTAATTTCTCAGAATAGTGGGTGCCTCTCTGGAGCTTAAAGAGGTCAAACCTGCCGCTCTACTGCATGATGTTGGACCATTATTATTCTCTAGAGTAACTAGGGGATGATACATCAATAAACTATGCATCTTATCTCATCTCACATGACAGTTGGAAGTGGGGCTCCACGTATACCATTTGCTACCTCACCATCCACACCAAAGTCTAAAGTAATAAATACCAAACTAGAAAAATAATGAGACTGACTCTGTCCTTCCAGACTTTGGTTCAAGGTCCTCAAGTGGGGTTAGCTTGGTGAATCATCTGTGTGTCTAAGGGAGACATGGCCTGTAGGTAAACTATTAACTGAAAGGTGTGGAGGAGGGGAGTAGAGAGGGATGTTGGATTGGCCTGTGCTCTGACCTAGCCCCCTTGCAAGGGATTTTGGATCTAAGAGAGGGGAAGGGAACGATCCAAAGACTTCCTGGTTGGTTGTGTTTTGTTTTTTTTCCCCCCCGAAGTGATTAACTTCAGCTACCCAGTACGGTGGATAGAGCCCTGGACTCTGTAATGTTCCATACTTACAAGGAGCTCATATCAGTATCTTGAATAATAGTGAAGGTAAGAGAAAATGCCCAAAAAAGGATTAGAACTGATTCCCGTACTTGGACTCTGTTTTCTTTTCAATGCCCAGATCATTCTCTAGAATTAAGACAGAGCCTTTAAGCAGAATCTTTTACTCATTCAGATCAACAGGATACCATGTAACATGTGGCAGTGTGGTGTTATAACAGTGAGTCTCATACCACCAAAGACCTTCCTCCTATATTTTAAGAAAGAGCTGAGAAAGGGTGGGAACTTTTCAGTAGGAGAGTTAAAAAGAACGGGAAATGTGGATAAGTTGACTACAATAGGGAAAAGTCCTTGTTTTGGAGTCCTTTGAAATAGCCTCTAGAGACGAGGTGATCAGCAAAGCTAGTATCTGTGTCTGTTCTCTAAAGGTATCTGCTTCACTTATCATATTGTCCCATTCTCTCTTATTTCCCTTGCCTGTTCAGACTCATATCAGCATGAGAGAGGAGAATTCTGCTGCATAATCTAAGACAAATAGTCCTGTTAGATCAGGGCTATATTCAAATTGCTAACATTTAGAGAAGATAAAATTAACCATAGTCTTTTTTGAACATTGGTCAGTTTTTACTCCTGTGTGAATTCAAAGCCCAAGATGTTGGCATTGTTTCAAAAAGGTAACAAATCCCAAAAGAAAGACTTTTCTTTTGTGTTGATAGCTTCTTTTTGCCTGGGTTGTCAAGGTTCCATAAGTATGAATAATGAATAGAATGACATTTTGATAAGAAAAAATATTGATTTCAGAAAGAGCTAAAATGAGAATACAATTAAAGGTGGAGATAATTCTTCACTTGTGGGTAATCCCTCAAGAGGGAGGGAGGAGAGCAAAGGATAAGAACAGGAACAAGCAACTTTCTTGTACTGGGTCATCTCATATACACACTCCAAAAGCGGTTCACTGCACTCAATATCCTTGAAGACTCAAGACCGAAAGAGCTTTTCCATACATTAAAAAGGAATGAATTTGAGTAAGAATTATTCAACCATGAACAAAGTATAAAAAATGGACTCTTAATGGTTTAATGGTGCCCTGACTGCAGTAAAAGCTTAGTCAAACTTGTCATCCCTCCCATTATCTTTGAAAGAAAAAAATCGACATTTCCTTCAAAGGATGATAGAAACTTGGCACAGTGTATATATACACATGTATATACATATATATTCCAGTATTCAATTTTATGACACACTAGTCTGTGTGAGGGTCCAAATAATATATTGAAATAAGCCTTCATTTATAGTACTTCAATATAACCTATGGAAAGTATTTTTTTTCATCTTTAAAATGACAAATGTTGGGTAATAAATGAGAAGACCAGTTGGTATGACCAAAGAGGTAGCTAGTACTTATCACTCCATCCTTAAGGAATAAGAAAATCAGGTCATGGAACAAACGGTTATTCACTTTGTTGAATCTCACTTTGCTATATGACTTTGTGTAGGTCATTTTGCTTAGCTTTGTTTCCTCATCTGCACAATAAAGGGGTCTCCAAGGTGCCTTCCAGCTTTAAAGTTCTATTCTATCTGGGCTTCTACTTCATCTCCTTTCCAAAAGTTGAAAGAGATGTTTAGAGGAAGACAAAGAAAGTATTTGTAAACATTACTCAATCTGTTTTTCCAGTTGTAATCATATATGTTAAGGTAGGTTTTTCCCCTTGAGTAGGATCCTTCAAACATACATACATACATACATACATACATGCATGCATACATACATACCACAGATTACATGTTCTTTGAAGACAGAGACTGCTTTTTGCTTTGTCGTTATAACTTTAGCTTCTTCCGAAATGTGTTGCATATAATAAATATTAAGTAAACATTTGTTATATTTGGATTTGGCCATGGGACAATTGGTGTTTGCTAAAATTATAGGAAGGGAACAGAGGCTGGTAAATAGTTCAAAGGAATGTAGTAAAGTAAGGGCAGAGTTGAGACTAGCCCCCTTTCCTCACCCATTGTAGTTCACCTACCAACACTGTCATTTCCAAGGGTCATTTATATTAGTCTTGCAGAGAATGTAAAATGATGTTTAGCCCCATGAAATTAGTCTTTACCATCCCCACATTTACACCCATCTCCTAGTAGAAAGTATAACTAGTTTTATATGCCTGGGGAGCAAAAGAAATTATGATGAATACTTTGTACAAACTATGCAGCCTTTAAAATGAAGGAAGTTGGCAATTGAGTAGAAAAACCTTTCTGACAAGTTAAGATTATATTAGTATGTAAGAAAAACAAGAAAAAGCAACAGAGCTATGAAGAGTAAAAGATATAAAATAAAATAAGTTCTGATTGTTCTTTGGTAGGGACTTTGTTTCTAAAAGAGTTGCTGGCAGGTCTTTCACTTGTACAAGCATCAAAGCAGCAAAGTCAGCCAAGGTTAGTGGGTCTCTCTGTGTGTTTTCTTGTCTTCATGTAGCCCATGATTTAGTCTGCAAATGACAGCATTTCTTACATCTGAAAATGGCAATCTCTGTCCCTCCCTATGAGATCTGAAGTGCACGTCCAACAGTTTCCCGTAACAAGAAATAGAAGACAACTTGCACAATTTTTACAATTTAAAAGAAAAGACAATCTAATGTTTATAAGATGTGGCTCTTTACGCTTTGTCCTACCTGGGGAAAAGTCATGCAGGGTTTTCAATCTGATCCCTGGAAACAGATGCTGATAGGTCTTCTTAATGCTGGCCTTCTTTTACAGGCAACACTTTTGTGAGTTGGGGAGTGAAGGTTTTGGCTGTAATGACAGGGACAGAAAGGATAGGGCAAAAATGAATTCTAAAATGAGCTGTGTTTCACTGCATGAAAACCCTCATCGAGACAAATTAATCACCTTTCAGAATTTAATGTTTATTCACATGTGATTGGTTGGTTGACGTCACTATGTCAGAGTCAAGGTATGGTGTGTAAGCACAAAGGGGGGGGGCGGGAAGGGACTTATTCCTATCTTTCCCAACTCTTAATTACACTAAAATGTAAATTCCTTGAAAGTAAGGACTATCCATCGTATTGGTATACCTGGCACCTAACACTGTGTCCAATTTAATAAATGCTTGTTGATAGGTTAGTTGATAAAAAAAAAAAACCCAAAGTCTAATCTATAAGCTATTATTGGAGTGTTAAGCTATAAAAGATGGGTCGGCCCCCAGATCAGAGATTTCTTTTATCAGATATCAATGTCTCTCTGATTAAAAAGAGAACAAGGCATGGAACCAACAAGGATTAATTAGCCAAGCCTGCTAAGGGTTTTAAATAGCTAGAACCTGAGGAACTTGGATCTAAGCTTAGAGTAGTTGGAGAGTCAACTCCTAGGGAAGAGGAAAGAATTTCTTCCCCATTTCTTCATTAACCACTTAGCTTTGGAGATAAGCTAATAGACCCATAGAAGATATACATCCATCTGGATCCTTAGAGTCTCACTCCTGACTGATAAGAATAAGGAGAGACAGCCAACCAAAGGAGGAAGCTGCATCAAGGACTATGGAAGGGAGCAGACCCTAAGAATTTAGTGTGATTGTTTTAGGAAAAGAAAAAGAATTTCCAGGAACCTTCCTGTCACCTTTGCCTCATGTAAAGACTACATGAGGCCTCTATCATTGTCCCCTAAGTTTGAGGCTGCTTCCCATGGATATTATATGTATTTTGGGGAGAGTACGCCCCGGCTTTATGAAAGGATTTTTGTTGTTGTTATTAACTACCCTTTGTACTATGCCATTTTAGTGAATACCTTTGTTAAGACCTAAATGTGTCTATTAGTATGATTGTTAGGAGAAACACACTAGTGGGGACATGTAAGCCATGGTGGTAGGAGTGGTCAGCCATCTGGTTACTGCTAGAACTCAAGGAAGCCGCTGTCCTTCGTGGTCTTAACCTGCCAGTGTGAGGCCAAGTGGAGGGAGTAGCCCACTTGAGGCTACACACATATTTAAGACTTTTCCAAATTGACTTTATTTATTTGTGTTTAAGTCTATAATGACAGTAACAGGAGATCTGTATTGATAAAACAAGCTTATTACAGGAGCAGTATATGGAAACCCAACAATTAGTACTTTGTTTTATCCATTCAATTCTGAGACCATGCTTTCATATTATCGCATTCAAATCCTGATGAATACTAGTAATTTAAATGTGAAAAATCATTGCAAAGGTTAAACAATGTATAGCTTTCATCATCCCCATAAAAACAGAATCAATGTTTCTTCTGAAAATTAATAAACGGCTTTAAACAAAAGGTCCATGATTGATTTTGACCAGAATGTACATTTTTGTACATGACAAAGCAGGTTGATCATCACCAATTAGTAATTTGCCCCAGGCGTGTCAGCATGTGACTGAAGTATTCTTGGGTTTTATCTCTAAAATAACCAACATGAATGTTATCACAGATTTCCAACCTTAGGACTGGCTGGTGACTGTCTGGAATAGTTATGACTGTCAACCTATAATCTTTTTTATGTCTGGGTTTTTTTTTTTCCTCCTGAAAGTTTATACCAAACATAAAGGCAATGGCTGAACAAACCCTGTCACAATTCATCCTAAGATGATAGGATCATAGGCTTAAAGCTGTCAGGGTACTCAGAGGCCTTCTCATCCAATCTCCCCATTTTACAGAGGAACCTGAGCCCTTGGAGGGTTGTGACTTGTTCAGGTTCGCTCAGGCAAAAAGCAGCAGTGGCAGAATTTAAACCCAGGTCCTTTGAGTACAGAGCCAGTGATCTTTCCACTTTACCAACCTCTCACCTCTTTTAGTATGAATGTTAGTTTTATTATGCAGCACACCCTGAAAACTATGACAAAGATTCAGCTTTGCTGTGGGAATTTTTTTGTTCTTTTTGACACAAGGTATTTTTTTCTTGTGGGGCAGCTAGGTGATGGAGTAGATAGAGCTACAGGCCTGGAGTCAGAAATACTCATCGTCCTGAGTTCAGATCTGACTTTGGACACTTACTAGCTGTGAGACCCTGGGCAAGTCATTTAACTCTATTTGTCTCAGTTTCCTCATCTGTAAAATTATCTCAAGAAGGAAATGGCAAACCACTTCACTGTCTTAGCCAAGAATACCCCAAATGGGGTCACAGAGAGTCAGACATGACTGAAAAACAATTGAACAGCAGCAAATTTTTTCCTCATGCCTGCATTCAGTCATGTAGACTCAAGCCATCACCGCCAAAACAAGAAGTCGTGATCTGATGCGTTAGCAGGCTTATGCAGGTGCCAACTGGTAAAGTTGCAATGGCCAACAAAGACATTGCAGTGGAAATTACAATTAAGGCCAAATGATTCTGGGTTGGGTTTTTTTTTTTCAAGACAAGGTGTCCAGCTCTTCCATAAACTTCTGTGTTTCCTTCTGGTCTTTTTGTTGTCCTTTGTGCATGCCAAAAACATTCCACGATCCTCTTCTTTCTTTCCTTTTCTTTTGAGGAGCAACTCTATCCCTAGCCTTCTTCTTTCTCTCCACTCCCCACTTCACCCATCCTCAACTGAGAAAAGGAAAAAACAAAAGTTTTGGGGGCGGCTGGGTGGTGCAGTGAAGAAGGCATTGGCCTGGAGTCAGGAGGACCTGAGTTCAAATCCAGCCTCAGACACTTAACACTTACTAGCCTTGTGACCTTGGGCAAGTCACAATTACTCTCCCTTCCCCCCTCCAAAAAGAAAAAAAATGCAAGCTTTGGAACAAATATACATATTTAAGCAAAACAAACTCTCCCATTGACTGTATGTCTCATTCTTCGACTTGAAACCTTCACCTCTCTGTCAGGAGACTGGTAACATGCTTCCTGGTTGGAGCCCTGCAATTGTGACTGGTCATTGCATTGACCCGAGTTCCTAACGCTTTTAAAGTCTCTTTTCTCTATGATGTTGCTGAATTCTGGTCTGTTAACCCTCAGTTTCTTCTCTAAAACCATCCTCTAGTTAGCGTCTCATTATGAAAGAGAAGCGATTCTGGTCTCCAAAAGGCTATGCCGGTGAAGAACAAACTCCAGTTTTAGAAAACGGGAAGGCTTTGAGTTTAAACCTGGAAACAGACTCTGTCCCTCCCATCAAAGGACCAGCCTCACTAAGTGTGGCTAGAAGATTAGCTGCTGGTGAATTAGTTTTTTAGCCATGGCAACTCATGAAAGACACATGGCAGGGTTTTGATCTGCATTGATGGAAATATACACATCTGCTCTGAGTTATACTAACAGGCACGTTGCTGTTAAAATATTCCACCTCAATATTCCTCAAATATATTACTGAATGAATATATTATTAAGCAAGTGCATAGTTTGTTCTCAAGTGTGTTCTTCCTCCTAACTTCCCTTTTTCTTCTTGTGGCCCAAATCTAATTATTAAGGCACAGAAATGTTGACCTTTCCCTTTCCCTCACTCCACATATCCAATGAGATGTCAAATTGTTCTTTCAAAGCAGCATTTGCACCCTTCATCTTATTTCCAGCCCCGGTGCTCCTACTCTATTTCAAGCCTTCATTTTCTCCTTCATGGACCATAGTCTCCTTTCCTCTGGTCTTTGCACCCTCCAGGATTTACTTCCTCGTTCTGTTGAGTAGTTTTCCTTGTACACAACTCTAATAATGGCTACTCCTCTGTTCAAAAGCTTTCAATGGATCTCTGTGGCCTGTTGAGCAATGCCCTCATTCATTTGTCAGATGCTCAGGACCCAACATATTTGGCTCCAACCCATCTTTCCAGTTTAATAACATTTCACTTCAGGACTGTGCATCTTAGCCAAACTAGACTGGTTTTTGTTGCTCAAATTTGTTGCCTTTGTTCACATCATCCCTAGAAACCTAATCTTTTGGAATCCTTCAAGATCCTTCCACATTGGTACCACACTCTCCATGAAGTCACCTTGATTTTGCCTCCCCTCCATCCCTGCATCTCTGATGGCCCTTTGTCCAATCCCTACACTTTTCTTTTGTCTGGTCTGGACCTCTGATTCCTCAGAATAAAAAACTCTCAGTATGGAAATTCTCTCCCTCAAATTAGGTTAGCCTTTTGTTTGCAATTTATCATCTTAGAGCTTTGCTTAGGGCAGCGGTTCTCAACCTTCCTAATGTCACAACCCTTTAATACTCATATGTGGGCATATCTGCATGGGGGCAGACTCACCTGGAGACAGACAGAGGAGTGGTGTCTCGGTTCCTAAGACCATCGGAAATAACTGTTTTCTGATGGTCTTAGGTGACCCTGTTCAGCCCCCAAAGGGGTCGCGACCCACAGGTTGAGAACTGCTGGTAGGGGGTCTGATGGTTTGTTTTACAGCTATTTGTGGATCCATATTATTTCCCCCACTAGAAACTGATTAATATCTTTGAGCCCTGATTTCCTCAATCTGTACAATGGGAATAATAATAGTTTTGCTGCCTGTTTCTTTGGATTGGGATGAATGAAGTGCTTTGCAAACCATGAAGCATTATGTAAATGTGAGATACGATTGTAAGCTGTTTGAAAGCATGAACTAACTGTACCTTTGAGTCTCCTATCACCTGATAAAAGGCCTTGCTTAATAAGTATTTGTTGAACTGAAACTGAGAATAGTCACTGCATAGAGTAATGGGACAGACCGATTTTAGCAAAGTAATATATTATGTACCAGGACGTTACAATATAGAAGAACAAAGAATGTATGCAAATGTCACTCTGAATAGTTATAGAGGGCAAGCTCCCTCTGTAGCTCCTCTTCAGAAATACCTGATGCAGGAAGAGATTGATTACATAAGCTGTCTAATGGGCCACTTAAGGATTTGGGACTCATTGGGAAGGGCACTGGTTGGTAGTGGATAAAGATCAACCTTGGCAATCGGAAAGCATCATGGTGATAAAGTACTTGGTGAGCCAATGAAGTGGGAGCTGGGGTAGAGAGGTGGATGAGGGAGGGGAGGTGACATGAGTCAATGCACCTCCTGGGCTGATCCTAGTCTCCTCCCCTCATGTCATTGATGTGGGTATGGGGTTGTTCATAGGTGTGTCCCAGTCCTAGTCAGACTTTTTGGGTTGTTACATGGATAGGTACCATGAATGTCTATATGGAGAGTAAGAAATGATGAAGTTGTAAAAATGGATTCAATCTCACCTTGTTTAACCAAATTGTGCCAACTGAGATTGATTCTGATTCTCATTGCCTAGAATAGGGAACTGTTGGTGCAGCACTAGGCATTCTTACCTTGGTCAACTTACCATTCTGCTTAATAGATTGGGTAGTCTACTGTTCAATAAGCCCAATGAGCCAGTAACACTTGCTGAAATTGCTGTTTTGCTCAGAAGAAATATTCCAAAGGAATAAAAATAAGTATTTGTGATTCTGGTTAAGGACATGAAACAAATTTGGAATTTGGAGGATATTAAAGTTGGTTTATCATCTCAGCAACTTAGGGAAGGGGGGGGGGAGAATTTCTCCATATATATAAGTTTAACATCTCAAGAAACTGTGCTTAATAAATGTTTACTTATTGATTAATTAATTTAGAGTTGGAAAGTACCTTAGAGAGAAGTAAGTCCTACAGCCTAACCCCTTCATTTCATGGATCAAGAAGTCAAAGCGCGGAGAAACGGAGAAATGAAGTGGTTAGCCCACAGTTGCATGGGGAATAAGACAAGAAGCCAGGATTTGAGCACAGGTCCCCTCACTGCAGGGGCCGCTAGGTGACACAGCGGATAGAGCGTCAGGTCTGGAATCAGGAAGACTCATCTTCCTGAGTTCAAATCTGGGTTCAGACCTTGGACAAGTCACTTCTGTTTCCTTCAGTTTCCTCATCTGTCAAATGAGCTGGAGAAAGACATGTCAACCCACTGCCAACAAAACCCCAGATGGGGTCACAGAGAGTAGGACACAGACGTGACAGAATAACAACAATCCAGACTCCAAATCCTGTGTTGTTTCTTCTTCAACGTGCTATTCTAGATGAACTCTGAGGTCCCTCTCTAGTGGTAACATTCTGTGATCATATTTGTATTATCCCACTGGGAAGCAGCCTCCGTGCCAGTTATCAGTGGTTTCTATTTACTGGATAACTCTGTGGAAATGGAGTCATTTCTGGATTAAACCTTTTTGAGACTGTATGGGGGAAACGGGAGGGAACAGAAAAGCAGGGGGAGGGATTGTTACCATTAAATCTCTACCAATGTTCCTAAGTCCAAATACTAATCTAGCTGATGGAAACTCGGCTTCCTGGCCGGTGTTAAAAACAGTGTTGCATAGAAGCCTTGAATATTCTTCCAATACTCTTGTTCTAATGAATTGTCCATCTTATCTCTCCTAATAAGCCGTGAGATTTGAACTTAGAGTCAGCAAAGTAGTCTTTGTGAGGCACAAAAGAACACCAGGTCCTTATCGCACCAGGCCTGAACCAAAAGCTGGCCTGCCATTCAGTCTCCGTCCGCATTGTGTAGCCGCCTGGCACTGCTGAGAACACCGTGCTGTTGACAATACAGTACCTGAAGGCAACACTGGCCCACTGAGCTATTCAAGGGAAGGTTGGACTTGGGACTCTTGCCAGTTTACTCAGTGGAAGGTTGGGGCCTGTTTTATTTGGTCAATTCCTTGTAAATGGGGTTGAGTAGATCCGGGAGTGCAGAGGAAAAGAGAGGGTTGTTGTTTGTTTGCCTGCCAACTTTTGTTTCAGAGTTTTATTGCCACAATGCCTTTTCAACACGTTGGCACTCCACGACCTTTCCTTTTTGCTCCCATCGCCCTGCTATCTAAGAGCTAGACTTTGGTAGGTCACAGTCCAGTTATAGTTTGTACGCGGTAGACGATTGTGTTGACAAGCTTCCCATGAATATGGCTCCCTAGGACAATGTCTCTTTCTTCATCAGACTGTTGGTCAGTATCTGGTCAGTCTCATCTATTTAAAATCAGCCAAGCAGCAATCCTAGAGCTGGCGAGAGGACTCTTTTGTTTGCTTGTAAGTAAACAGTAGTTTCAACTGTTCGTAATGTAAAGGAGGGGTGTCAGGGGAGCACCCTTGCTTTACAAATTAAAATTCAATATGAATTGGAGTGTCAAAATAATGTTGGTGGGTGGGTTAGATTCCACAGAAGCCAGAAATCCACATTGAGGCTGTTTTTCATGACCTAAGAATCTAAGTCAGTTTCCTGTGGAAAAGAAATTACCTCTGCTTGAGCATGTACACGTAGCAGATTTAATTGAAAATCTAAACATCTTCCTTTGAAATTCTTTATTTGGGGCTAGATACAGTGGGTATGATACATGACATAGCACTTTTTAAATACTTTTTTAAGGAAGGAATTAAATACTAACTGCTTGTTTAGAGTGTCTCTGAATTGTCCTCTATTTAAGTAAACTCAATAGAAGAAAGTTTGAATTGTTTTTAAAAGGAAAATTAGGGGATGATTTCATTACTTTACAGAAAGATTTTTCACTTTATAATTGTATTCATGATAGAATTTTCTTAAGTAATGTATTCTGCTAATAACTCAAAATATGAATTGATTTATAAAAACTTAAAGAAAGATTTTCCAGAAATGCATCCCTCTTTCCTTCCTCCCTCCTTTCTCTCCTTATTTCCCTTTCTTCTCCCTTTTTCCCTTCCCTTTTTCTTCCTTCCCTGTTTCATATCTTATTCATCTAACTTTTGAGCCTCTTAGTTTTCTTATTTATAAAACTGAAAGAATATATCTGCTACTTTCTCACAGGGTTTTCCACTTAGAATAAAGACTATCTACTTTCTCAGAGTTTGCTGTGAGGATCAGATGAGTTTATATGCATGAAAGCATTTTATATTGGTAAAGATTATATTTATATATGATCTATGAATATATATATGTGTATATATATATATATATATATATATATATATATATATATATATATATATATATATATCACATAGTGGCAGCAGCTTCCCACATACCCATCTAGGTCATTAGGTATGGCCCACAGGATGCTCAAGGTGGAGGAGGAAGGAGAGAATGGTTCATTGTGTAGCTGTGACAGCCCTACATTCCAACAGCTTTAACTCTTAGACAGTTCTATAGGAAAAGCTTAAAATCCTTGGGAGGTGAACGTGTGCTGTCCTCTTCTCAGCAGCCTCTACTGAGAGAACAGAGGACATTCTTCCTGGCGTTGGCATTCCACATTCTGTACCCGCCCCACCCCCCCCATCAGATATTGGCAGGAGGGATGTGCTGTATTCATTCTTTTGTTCCCAGAAAGAAGACCATAAACACGATCTTGGGGAAGAAGGGAAGAATAGATACTAGACTTTAGTATCTAAAAGGGCCCATTTATAACATGCACCATTATAGGTTCCCAACATTCTTGGGCTCTCTGTCTTTCTTGAGAATGGGGGAAGCGACAGATTTGCATTCGTAATACCCCTCAGCTTGCCCTATTGATGTCCTCGCCTTGATAGAGCACCACTGCTTGGCTACCTCTAGGCCAACCTTATCAGATTCATTATATGGTAATCACTGAATCTGGCCACATAGAAAACCCAGCACATTTCCTTTCTTGATCACATCTATTGGTGAGAGCATACATGGAGTAAAGTCATGAGCTGCATCGTGCTGCCTGCCCTTCAGCTATCCCTCTGATCAGGTTGGCTGTCAGTGTGAATTACATGCACAGTAAAATCCTGATGGAGCAGGACCCACCTAACCAGAACCCTCAATAAATTACTCTTTATTTCAGCGCTTTACCTTAAGAGAAAGGAATAAATGACAGTTTTTGTTAGGCTGATATCAGAGGCTTAGTCAAAAAACAAATGTATAAAGAAATTTCCATTTGCAGAGTCACCTCTTATTCAGCCCAATGGAATATAAGCTCCTTGAGGGCAGGGACTGCTCATTTATTTCTCTTTGCATCTCCATTACATAGTATGGTGCTTAAAACATTGCAGGCACTTAATAAATGCTGATTGAGAAATTACTAAATCATTTAACCATTACAATTCTGTACACCGATCACTGATACAAAGAATGCTTACTCTGAGCTCCAAGATCCTCAGGATTCAGTCAGTTATGTTAAGGGCATTCTATTTCCTAAAAAATCCCAAATATATAGAGAGTTCCAAAAATCCTAGTTCTGAGACTTTTGAAACATCTAGAATTATAGAAAGATTTCCAACAACAACTACTAACACCTAACTGGGATAGCCCATTGGAGTATGGAGATGACCTTAGGTTCTCAAAAGTTTGGGAAGTTTCTCCTGGACTGCAAAGGCTTCAAGTACAAGCCAGGAGATGGATTTTCTGTCTGACGTGAGAGGATCAACCCAAGTTCACAGGGGCTTATCCCAGAATATTGTCAACAATTTGATGATTTCTTCTTTTTTTCCCCCTTTGGTCACAAATTCATGAAAACCAGTTGCTAAAGCATGGATAAGATCATGATCTGACCCAGTTCTGGAGAGAACACCCACACTGATGAAGCCACACATTTCTTTGCAGTGTTAAAGAAGGATTTTAACAAGGGTTGGAACAAAACTCCCCCATTAGGTTAGGAGCAGTTTGGAGGCAGGAACTGTCTGTTGCCTCCTTTTGTACCCCCAGAGCTTAGCACAGTGTCTGGCATGTACTTGGCATTTAATAAATATTGATTGATTGGTTGGCTGACCCACTGTCTTTGGACCAGCAAATCTATTTACTAAAACTTTCCTTCCAAGTGTTTCCAGTTGATTCAGGTCTTATGACCAGATGACAAAATGAAAAATATAGCAGTAGTAACCTTACTAAAATGTTCTAGTATCCATAATATGTATATAGAGAGAGTAACACTGAGATTGATCAGAGTTTAATGTAGGAACTGTTGCTTCTAAAGCAAAGGAGAGGTAGAGGTTGATCTCACCTGGGTTATGGCCACTGGGAAGAGAAGGCATGTCTCAGGACACTGAGTCTTCTTTGTCCTGCTGAAAGATTGGCCACTACTGGGGAGGTGGCTGGAGACCAAGGGAAAGTACCTGGGAGAGAGGCAAAGAAAGTACACTGTGAGTTGGTGGTCTTGGCCCCCTCTAAATGGTGGCATCTTTGAGCAAAGGCCCCATCTTCATGCCTATGATATGTAGTCTTCCATTTCATCATTGTTCTGTAAAAGCATAGTGTTATATTTCTACCTTAAAAAGAACACCCAACACACTGCATGTAAAGAAACACATATCCATTAGTTGTACAGAGCACGTCAGGCCAGTTACATGAAGATGAGAGTGACATTTTAGAAATTTAAGTTAATGGCAAAAGGGGATCAAACTAGCTATAGACATTCACACAAGGAGTATGCCAGGAATCATTGTAAAGTATTCTAGCTATAGACATTCACAACAAGGAGTATGCCAGGAATCATTGTAAAGTATAAGTGCTGAAATGCTAACTACCTAGGAAGTATTTGTGGGCTATTCACATAGGCAACTGATAGTGGGGTTGGGAGGGTGATAAATTATTTATTGGTAAAAAAAAATTGTATAGTGTTTGCACCTGTCATCACCATCTGTTGCTGTTACTAATAATACTTAAACAATTGGTTTATGTGTGATGGGATGCAAAGAGAATGTATTCTCAAAGCAAACATCATGTGGAACTCCCATTCAAGTTCACTGGATTCCAGGTGAATAGTAACGTTTTCCTGTGACATCTACTAGCGTTTTATTATCAGGAAAGGAGATTTCTGGTGTCTATGTGGACAAATGCCTTTATAAATCTATTGATCAGTCAGAAGAGTCTTTCAACAGAACAAACTGTTACGATCACCCTGAGCCCAACATTAGGAAGATCTGTAGATTGGGTGCCCCTGTAGGCAACTCACAATCAGTGCTGAACTACATAGAAGGGCGTGTAAGCACTTACCCAGCAGTATATTGAACAGCAGTATATTGTATTTTACCAGAGAGAAACTGAGAAAGTAACAAACAGTGGTTCGCTATTCTGAGTGGTTCACTGTACCTTATACCTAATCATAACTTTTAATAAGATCATAGCAATGTTAACCAGCCACAGAAGCAATAGCCCTGGGACAATCCCAGGTAATTTCCAGTGGGGAGGGGGAGTAGGGGAGAGGAGATGTCTCAGTCCTAGGGTAGTAACAGGGCCTGTAAAATTATGTAGGTCTTGAGGGAGATGCAAGGCCTCTAGAAAAAGGAGAATGACCTTGACTATTTGGGAGCTTTGGGGGTGAGTTCCTTGCATCTGGGTAGGAAACAAATCAAAAAGAAAGGTTTGAATATAAGAAACTTTCAGGATTAACCAAGTTCATTTCTTTGGATGTGGACCAAAGGGTAGGATTCTGGGAAAGTGGTAGAAAGAATCAGTTGCCTCTGAAGGCAGTGAATTCCCCATCATGGGAGATCTCCAGGCAGAAGTTGAATTGACCGCTAGTCAGATGTGTTATGATGGGGATTCCTTTTCAATTGTAGATTGTATAGATTAGTGGTTCTCAACCTTCCTAATGCCGCAACCCTTTAATACACATATGTGGGTGTTTCTGCATGTGGGCAGACCCACCTGGAGACAGATAGAGGAGTGGAGCCTTGGTTCCTAAGACCATCGGAAATATGTGATTTCCGATGGTCTTAGGTAACCCCTGTGACCCTTGTGAAAGGGTCGTTCGACCCCCAAAGGGGTTGTGACCCACAGGTTGAGAACCTCTGGTCCAGACCATGCTTGGGACTCCACATTGAATCTATAGCAACGTTATGTATATGAGGAAGGGGTCAGAAGGATGTTATGAGCAACAACAGTTTATTCAACAGGTCTGCCCATCACATGCTCTCCTTTTGCCACTTCCTGTCTCTCCTCTTCCATTAGGCACTGCAACAGTACCAGGAACACTTATTTTTCCTGCAACCCTACATTTCTGTAAGTTTAATCCACTTATCAAAAAAGTTTAGAGAAATGGTGTTACTTTGTTCATAACAAACAAAAAAACTCACCCTGAAAGTTGATATGACTGTGTGTTGCCTGATACACCAGAGGAAATGCTTTTTTGGGTCAAACAAAGGAGATCACAATTCTTGTCATTCCAGCACCCTGTTCTTACTATCCTAACTACATAGGCTTAGTCCCCAACTACACAAAGTATTTGTTCCATCCTTTCAAAATATGCGTGTATGAAGTATAAAATGTCGCAAATGAAAAGTTATTAATCTGAACAATTGAGTCAAATAAACTTCCCCCTAATGGTTTTAAACCCAAAATAATTTTTAACTTTTAACAAATCGCTCACTAGCCAAATAGCACTGTTCCTTTTTGGAAATAAATTTACATCTAAGCTGCCAAATTTCAATCTAATGAAGTTTGGAACAGCTGAGTTATAACTTTTAACCTCCCAGAAAACTTAGATTTATAAGTGGATAATTGAAAGGACTTTTATTTATCTTTTTAGCTACATGGAAGTGATTGTTTTAGTGGGAAAATACATATTAAAAATTAAGAACATGTGTAATGGGTGGGGCATCTGTATGGTCACAGACTGCAACTTGAGATCACAAAGATTTTGGTTTATATATTAACATAGAAATTGTGTCCTTTCATGATTATAAGTAAAATCAAACTTCATGTTATAAGGAAAGTATATTTGCATGAGTAATAACCATTTATATTTCTAGAATATTAATTAAGAAGAGCAGCATTTAACATTGATGTTAATACAGTGACATTTTGGATTGAGAGCGTAAGTTAATTGCAGGTTACCCCAAAACTGAAAGAAAATAAAGGGAAAATTTTGCTTGAAACCATGGACCAAATATCCTGCTGTAAATAAATATTATGGGCTTCTTATTCCTATATTTAGACTCCAAAATGACTGGTCAATCATTCAGTGGTTGATTAGTCTACATGACACCAAAAAAATAGGCATTACTTTTTCCCCCTTTTGCTAAATTAAATTATATTTTACACATACTCTGTCTCCCATCTCTATGTCTTTGCTGTTGCTTTTCCAACTTAAAGAGTTTGTATTTTATCCTTTTAAACTTTCAAAAAAGTTTTATTGATGTGTTTTGTTTTCATATCACAAATATTTACAGATTATTTCCACTTCATGAGAGGTCTCTTGTAAAAAGTAGAATAGTTACAACAATCTCCTCTGAAAGTAGATGCAACATTTCACATCTGTAACATCCCTACCTCTCAGTTAAAAAAGAAAATTGAACAGAAACCTATTTTCTCATCTTTCTACCCTATTAGAAAAAGAAAAGAAAAATGAATTTATTGTAACAAATATGTAGAAAAATAAATTCCCTGCAAGACGGTCTCAATTGTGCAACTTAAATTATTCATCTGGAATCATGAATGGTCACTGCACTGATCATAACTCTTACAGCTTTCAACGTCTTTATAGCATTGTTTTTTGTATAAGTTGTTCTCCTGGTCCTCTTTATTTGAGGTCTTCATCGGCTCTCCCCTATATCTGAAATGTCCTCCTTTCTCCCCTCTGTCTTGTGCAATCACTTGTTTCCTTAAAAACTCAAGTCAAGAACCACATTCTGTATCAAGCTTTGTCTGCCTCTCAGCTTCCTCATTTGCTTTTGTTTATTCTAAATATAATCATACACGTAGCTATTGTCTATTTCATTTACATCTTTGTATTTCTCGTTTAGTTTATATCACGTTTAATAAATGCTTGTTAATAAGTGTCAAAAGAGCCCCAGAATGGAAGGTAGAGGATTTTGGCTTGAATCTTGCCTTTGTAATCTTTGCCATGTGTGTGACCTTGGCTAAGTCACTTAGCCTCTCTACTTTAATTCTCATGTATAAAATAAGGGAGTTGGCCTCATAATACCAATTCTTGCTCTGAATCTCTGATTCTGGGTTCACAGGGAACATTCAGGGTTTTTGACATTATTATACCACCTATACAATTTAAACAAATTAGTTAATTTAACATACACAGTAGAACATAAATGAATGAATATTCACTCACTACTCAAAGTAGAGGGGAAAAAAAACTTATTTCTTGGATGGGGATGGAACAAAATGAAAGTTTCTGGGGGCTGGCCACAGGCAACTGTAGAGCAGAATGTGATTAGGGGACAGAATGACAGAATGACTTTGCCACAGCCAGTCTCTGCTATCTGCTTTGAAAGCTGGGACAGAAAGGCTTATACTTTTGTATGTTGAAGTCTGTGAATGCCTGTCTCAGAAGTAGCCACACATGTCAGTCATGACTTAGACCACTAGCTGTAAACTATCTTTTGCTCTTTGGAAGTTTGCCTACAAAGAAGATTATGTCTAGGTTGAGGGTTGCAAGAAAGGAACCAGTGCTGGGTAAAGGCTTAGGGTGATGTAATGAAGACCACTCACAAGAACTGCCCTGCTTACTATATAATTAGCTCAATGGATGTTGAATGGATATTAACTCAATGGATATTTGAACCCAATGAGTATCAAAAGTACAAAGGAGAAGTCATCTCTTTCATTGTTAATTTACTTGAATTGACTCAACCCAGAATTAAATATCCCTGAAGTATCAGTCCTCTTACTCACAAGAAAAATGATCGTATGGGTGGGAGAAAAAGAAATAGGGAACCTGAGAAAGGGATCTGTGTAGTTGTAAGTAAGGCATCTCTGTATTTTCTCATAATCAAATATTTTCTCTCCTGATTCACACCACTCTTGCAAGTCAGAGACAAATGGGGAAAAGGTTATGAAGGCTTACTACTACTCATTTCTAATTTCAAAGGGATGATTTGGGAACGGAAAGAAAATTCTTTGTTATGTTATGATAATCACTCCAGACTTTAGGAAGGAAGAAAGGGAAGGGGTCTGAAATGTGGTAAGCTAGATAGTCTCCCAAGAGAGGCAAATTAAGTTTCAGCTGTAGATTCACTTTAACATGGTCTAAATGTAGTTGTCCCTAATGTTTCTATTCTGCAAGAAGCTTCTCATTTAAGAGAAACCCTCCAGCCCCTCTCCCCTTTTTGCCATCCTGGAAGTTAGTTTCTTTGTCTCTCTGTTAACAAGCCTTTTCAGTTACTTGAGATACTTGGCTTTGGGTGTTGTAAAATAATGACACCTTAGCCTCTTGGATGGAACACTTGAAAGCTATTCGGTTGTCAGGCTTTAATCTTATCTAAGGTTTTGTGGTGTCCCAAGGTTTGCTTTTAACTCTGAGTTCTTTCTAACTTCCACACTGTGTTATTAACTCCAACTGCCAAAGACTTAATCATAATAATTAGGCTTCATTAGGCATGACTGGTCTGGCAAGAGAAATGAAACTCGTTGTTGGACAACAGAGAATGTGTTAGCCAAAAACCAATGGAAATTTTCCCCCTAATACTAGGGGTCAGTTGCCTGTTCCCTTTATCATACTACGTAGACAAACACCAGCCAAATAGGAGAAAAGTAGCTAATTTTTTTACTTTTCTCATCTGTTTTGAACTTTTACCTTCTTGTTGCATATTAGGTATAAAAGATCACTTTCTGAAACTACTAAAATGAACATTTTTAAAAAAAATACTCAGGCCATGTCACAAACACTTGTATTCTTTTAGATCCAATGTACTCATGAAGCGGTAATTTTACCAACCACCAAAATTGCTTAGTTAATTTGGTAGTACTTATCCCTTGGCCACATTCAATTTCTCGCATCCCATATTTTGGAAGATCCAACTACCTCCACATTTACAGTAGATAAGTTGAATTACTTAAGAGTCTTTGTCAGTGTGGTGCTACCCTAGTTTAAAGGTGGGCATGAACACTAGGTATTGTGTGAATTCAGTCTCTTGGAGAAGTAGGTAGCAATTTGCACTCACCAATTGTCAGCAATAAATTAATTTAGTGCTATCAGCGTCCTCCCAGTGAGGGACTCTGAATTTGCTGAACTTTTGTAGCTTTTTACTTCATTGTCCATGTAGCTGAGCGAGAATATCTACTCTAATATGATATTAAGGTCATAAATTTAACAATACAGAACTTGGGAAATGCACATTTTCCTTTTCTCATAATAACATTTTCTCCCTTGTGCTCTACATTGGTTGAACTTAAGCCATATTCTGGGAGAAGTAACTAGGTCAGGGATTTCAGTAAAATGTAAAGGCATTAGTGTTGCTGTAAGAGCACCAGTGTGTTATATTTCATTTATATTTCATAGCTCTTGTGTTCCTAAATTTGCAAGATGAATGGCCTTTTCTATTTGTCCTGGAAGAAGATGCTAAGTCAGTCTGATGGATGTCATTGGGGCATGCATAGAGTGGCTTTTAGAGCCAGGACTGAAAATCCTTTGGGAAACGTGGTCCCATCTGTAGCTGCAGCAGTATTTCCAATCCACTCTGAAATGGCCCTACAAAATAACATCTGAATCTTTCCGGTCCGGGCCAAACTCCACTACTCTCCTACTCCTCAGAATCTATGGCATCAGACTCAGGAACTGATGGATTGTTCACAAGGTGGGGCAGCATTGATTCACTTGAGGATTATGCTTTAATATCAATGCTAACATTTCCATTATTTTCATTTTTTTCACAAATACAAATGATTAAAATGCAAATTAGCCTATCTCTTCTTGCCTGTAGCTTCCGAATTTTTCCTATGACACTTATGTACACTGCTTAATTGGCCCTGAGGAATAAATGTTTTTCCCCCTGAGGAACTTTTTTGCTTTCTTTGTACCTCCTTCAACCTCTCTTAGACTAGGCCTCTTAAGCCAAACTAGGATAGTCACAATAAGTTATGGTTACTTCAGGAGCATGTGGGAGGAGATGTCATACGGCCAACTTCATTACACCGAGTAACATTTTTACCTTGTGACCTAATTGGGCATGTTGGGAACTACCGTGAATTACTCTGGGTTAATAAGGTTGCCACAACACAGCGAGAAATTCAGTAAAAAAATTTAAAGGATGTACCTCCACCTTTCAGTTTATTGAAGATGACATAGTCAATTGACATTGTCCCAAATGTATAGACATATTGAGCTTATTTTCATTAAGAAAACCACAATTCCGGGAAAATCTACAAGAAAATGGACATAAGTTTTGCATAACTGCACACGTATAACCTATATTGAATTGTTTGTCTTCTCAGTGGGGGTAGGTGAGGAGGGAAGAAGGGAGAGGATCTGGAACCCAAAGTTTAAAAGCAAATGTTAAAAAAAAATTGTTTTTTACAGGCAACTGGGAAATAAGATATACAGGCACTGGGGTATAGAAATTCATCTTGCCTACAAGAAAGTAAGGGGGAAGGGGCTGAGAGGGGATGGAGATGTATAAGAGGGCAGAATGGGGGAGGAATAATCAGTGTGCTTGCCATCTTGGGGTGGGGGTAGGAAAAAGACAGGGAGGAAATGTGGAACTCAAAATCTTGTGGAAACGAATGTTGAAAACTAAAAACAAATACCTACATACATAGAAAACTGAAAAATCAAATCAAATCAAATGGCTGTAAGATCACAGATTTAGAGCTAGAAGAGAATTTGGCCATCAAGACCAACCACCTCATATTACAAATGAGGTAACTGAGTCACAGAGATTTTTTTTTTTAGTGCCTTATCCAGGGTCACACAGTCAGTGTCTGAGGCAGGATTTGAACCCAGGTTTTCCTGACTTCAAGGTCAATGTACTATTTCATGCTATCTTTGAAGAAAAATATGGGAATTCGACCCATTAGAGAGTCAGACCCTAGTCTCCTATATGATAGATCAGGATACTTTCCACTATATTAAGAAGGCATTAGATGAAATAAACTTCATATTTAATTTGTTCAGTCACGAGCAATTATTATGTACTTACTCTATGCACTGATAGTACTGTACTAGGCATTATGGAAGCAATTATTATCAGAGAAATAGAAGAGATAATGCCTTCTGTGGGTGAGCTGAAAATTTGGGAATGCCAAACATACATAGACTCACAGACTCAATGGTACAAGGTACCATTATGGGCAGCTGGGACTAGGCAGGCCGGGTTTTCAGTCATAGCCCTTCAACTTTCTTTCCTACCTGGGTAATCTTCACCAAATAACTAAAGTTCTCTGACCTCAATGTGCTGTCTATAAAATTAATAGTTGGTCTGTGCTTCTGTCATCCTGGGAGTAACCAGAAAGTGTTGCTGTAGAGGGCAAATTGGGCTGACTGATACCTGCTCCTTTCTTCTCTACCTTCCCTTCTGGAAGGGGCAGAACTGAATCCTCACAGATGGCTCCTGCATCTACCCATGGGGCTTGGCTTTCTTTCACTGCCTCTCTTCTCCCTAGTTTGGGCTTGCTATTGAATCAGCCCACAGCTTGCTACAATAATTAGTTCCTTATCTTAGACATGAAAGAAATCCTCTTGGTCCCGTGTATATTTTGCCTGTTGGAAAGTTTGTCAAATCATTAATTTTAGAAAATCATAACACAGATCCTGGACAATGTATGAGCATGCAATATACAGCTCTTTGGGGCAGCTAGATCTCGCAGTGAATAGAAAGCCAGACCTGGAGTCAGGAAGACCTAAGTTCAAATCCAGCCTCAACCCTTAATAGCTGTGCAGCTCTGGCTAAGTCACTTAACTCTGTTTGCCTCAGTTTCCTTATCTGTAAAATGAACCAGAGAAGGAAATGGCAAACAACTGCAGTATCTTTGCCAAGAAAACCCCAAATGGGGTCACCAAGAGTCAGACATGACTGAAAAACCACTTAGGTCTTACAGTTGACCATGGCTCTTATTTGAAGAAAAATCAAAATCAGGAAAAGAAAATAAAAAACAAAACTTAAGAAAATCTGAGAAATTAAATCATATAAGAATGACAGATAATGAAAAGTCACAGAGAGAAAGGGATACAAAAGAGAGACCTTTAGTTTGCTCTCCCTCGCAGAGAGAAACATTTCAGCCGTCTCTCTCAAAGGTCTAACTCATGACTGGAGGCACAGCCACAAAGGTCAAGTCTATAATCAGAATGAAGACTCTATCACTCTGGTCACCATGGATGCTGTACTTTCCCTCTTCCTCAGGTAGTAGGGCATGCCATCACCACCACCACTGTCCCTATTGCTTCTGCTGCTGCTGCTGCAGCTACACAGCTCCAGGGCCTAACTCTTCCCACTCTGTCATAGACTAGGTCAAAGGCTTACCCTGCAAAGGTATAATAACCCTGCCCAATGTAGGTCAGCTTCTCTTTCATGTCTTCCAACACTAGTAAAAGACAACAAGCCCCAGGGTCCTAAGCAAGAATTAATAAAATTTCTGTGATGGCTTCAGGACTCTATCATGACCCAGGAGGAGTCTGAATACCATGTTATCATTTTACAGAGGAGAAAACTGGCTTAAGAGATATTAGTAACATATGGCTAGGAAGTAGAAGCCATGTCCTTTGACTCCTAGTCCACTCTTTTTTGAAGCAACAGAATAGAAACCATGAAGTCACATCCAAGGAAATATACGATAAATCCAAACAGTCCCCGTGGTTCATCAAAATGGAATTCTGGAAACTAAATGGGAAGGAACCCTGAAAAATAGCTCATTTTAACTTCCATATAATTGGGTTAAGGATAAACCTGCATTTATTATTTGGTTGCACCAGATGGAACTCAGTGATTGATGTGAAATGCCAATATCCTAATTCCAGGAAACTGAAGAAGAACAGATTAATGAATATAAAGGATTTTTTTTCACCTAGTAACAATGGATAAATGAGTTTGCAAAATGCAAAGCAGTGAAAAGTAGAAATTGCCTGTATAGTACTCTACAAATCCCATACTTAAATACTAAAGGAACTTAGAGTAGTCATATTGTAGAGTTAGCGTAGGGAGAAACATTCTGTGATTCTGTCTACTATCACACCTTTTGGTGAATGAAGGGTGGAACAAAGATGAAATGCCTGCTTGCCTTTTTAATTGAGTCCTCTTTTGAGAAAAAAGGCTCAGGCTGTACCCTCAAGAACTCTAGATTTGGAACTAGAGGATTTGGGTTCAAATCCTGACTCCAGACCACTTGCTACCTATGTAACCTTGGGGGAATTATTTTACCACTGTGGGCCTTCCTTTTCTCATCTGTAAGTGAGAAGGTTGGGCTAATTGACCTTCCAGCTCTAACTCTTAAGATACCCTTAAGGTCAATCTTGTACCAGAGAAGGGGTTGAGCATGCTTGCCAAGTGGGAAGACCACGGTGTAAGTAGGCAAACACACAAAAATAATAGCCACCAAGTTATGCAGGGAAGAAACAAGGCTGGTCTCTTTACCATCCTTTGCAAATACATGAGCTAAAATCTTCTTGATGAACTAACCTGATGAATAAAAATCCTGTACTCTCTCTGCATTTAACTAGTGTGTCAAAAACAGTTTAATCAGTACGTAAGCTTTGCTGCTTGATAAGAAGTCCAAACGAACAGTTTTCTCCCTCTAATTGGAATTATCTCTGATCCAAACATGTCCACTTACATTTTATGTAATAATCATAAAATGAAAAACCAAATTTCACAGCAAGATAATAGTTTGGGTTTAGGGTTTTCAAAACATTTTCTCAAATGAAATAATCACAAAGCTGATGTCAGTACACTCTCAGAGAAATATCTTAACAAAACCAATCGCTCTCTCAACTCTTCAAGGTACCATTCTTAACTGGACTAATTAAATACTTCCCACTTCATTTGGTCACTCAGACAAATTTTCATCTTAGTTTCAAGGAATCAGAATCCTTCCCAATTTAATCTATTCAAGGAAGATGTGTTTTCATTCTATTTAGGCCAAGGAAGTTAGACTACAATAGTAAAAAAAAATTATTTCTTACAATTTTGGAAGACAAACTTCGCTGCTTCCACAAGACTCACATAAATGTTGGAGTTCTAAGGTTCAATATTTAGGGCTGCCACAGGCGCAAAATTACTTTAAACCCTATAAGACACAAAAACCTTGGATCTTCCTTGTTTCCTTGGAAAGTCTAATTAATATCTTACTGTAATTAACATAGTGACTCAGTCAAGGACAAATACCTGGGATCTATTGAACTCCTTACAGGCTACTTATACATACACACATAGAATACACCATTCAAGGTCACAGACACTGGAAAATAGAAGGTTATGTTCTTAATCTTAACTGTTGTTACTGAATTTGCTTCTGAATCCCAATAATAATTGTTGTTTGACTGTGCTGTATTTTTTTTTCAAGGATGCCCTCTTATTCAAGAGGTTTAAGATTCACAGCTGTGAGCAACCAGCAAGTAATGAGAAAGCCAAGCTAACACACAAAAAGGATTATAAATTGAGTGTCGCCAGAGAGACAAATAATCTAGTCCATGTTTCTTTAATTGAAAAATGATTCTTTCATGGACAACTTTTCCTTCAGCTGAGATAATGAAATCAATTGTGACTAGTTACAAATGATGTGTAGTTAGTACTCCTCTAACAATCAGTGACTGCATGTGTATTTCCCAGTTTTTCAGGGAATGTCAATCAGAAAAGATATTTTGATAAACCTCAGTGAGAAGTTTCCTCACACAATACTCACCCTGCTTCTGTTGGTTTGCTTAATTAGGAATCGTGCTTCAGACCTGTCATAAAATGAGAATATATTGATTGTCTGTTTACATTTGAAATACCTTGAAAGCAGACTATTGACAAAGAAGACTGTATGGTTCCCTGTTCTTGTTGTTGTTATGGTTGTTTTTTAAGTAAGGGAGTTTTTTAATGACTAAGGATGAGGTTGAGGTGGCAGAGAGATGAAAGAAACTTAGCTTTTTCTTAAGCCACAATACAGAGCTGGCAGGAGCTCGGGGTTTGGGAGCATGATTGATGGGTCCAGTATGGCTGTGGCTGAAAACACTGAAATAGAAGGTATTATGAATATGATTTGGTTACCACTGGTGATTTTCTTCTAGTGAGGCAGCAGCTTCAGTGGGTTCTGGAGATGGGCATGAAGACGTTGAATTATGCAGCAGGGAAAAGAGCGTTTTCCTGAATGAGGACTTTGGGTCATGAGGCAAAAGGAAAGTTCTCGAAGAGGAAGAACATTTAACTAGCTAGAAAAGGCCTTAGAAATCATTTGACTTCCCTTACTTAAGAAACAAAGAAATTGAAGGCTTGGAGAGACTTGCCTATGGTCACACAAATAGTAAGAGACAATTGTTTATAGATGAAGTTTGGGGAAATGATTCTTAAGGTGAAGAAATGTATCTGATACATAATGGGAATAGAGAACCTAGCATAATAACTAAGGAAGGAAGGAGAGAAGTAGTCTTTTTTTTTTTTTAGTTTATCTCTAGAATAGGCCACAGTGGTAAAATGGGGTGCAACTGTCTAACTGTTCTCTTCCCCCAAGCCCCAAATTTTTCCACTACCTCTTCCATCCACCATTGAAGCTACAAGTTTTGTATCAGTTGTACTAATATCACTCTTGTTTTAAGATAAAAGGTGTTTTTCCCCCAAACTCAACTAATGTCTCCTCTCTACGTCACAGGACACTAAGGGGAACAGTTCTTCTCTATAAGGGATTGAGACCCACAGTTTAAGAAGTGCTGAAGGGTTCATGAGTGGAAAAAGTTTAAGAAGTCCTGGAGTCCAAGGAGATTTAGCATATGATAAAAGGGCATATGCTTGGGAATGTTACAGAAGAATCATTCAGCCACAGGGTGGGAGGATCCCACTCAGACTGAATATTGCAAATGTAGGGGAAAAAATACTTCCTGATCCAGTGTTTTAATTACATTTATAAGAAGGAAAAAAGAAAGGTGGGGAGGGAGGGAAAAAAGGAAGGAAGGAAGGAAGGAAGGAAGGAAGGAAGGAAAGAAGGAAGGGAGGGAGGGAGGGAGGGAAGAACGGAGGGAGGGAGGGAGGGAGGAAGGAAGGAAGGAAGGAAGGAAGGAAGGAAGGAAGGGAGGGAGGGAGGAAGGGAGGGAGGAAAGAAGGGAGGGAGGAAGGGAGGGACGGACGGATGGACAGACGGAGGGAGGGAGAACTGGAAGAGAGAAGATCCAAGCTTTGAGTTTTATAATCATCAGAGGTACCAACTCTAATCATATATGATTCAGTCAGTCCCGCTTTTTTTTCTTAGTATGCTTGTATTTTCACTTGAAAGTTGATAAACATTTATGTGCCACTGCAGCAGCTTTTATATTATGGAATAGCAGATCAAACATTTTTTGCATTGCATCTATAGTCCTAGATAAAGCCAATTTTCACCATCTACAAAACGTATGTAAATATAATAGCCAGGAGCATTGGAAATTGGTTCAGCATTTTTGCATAGGGAGGGTTCCTGGAAAGCCCTGGGAGGCTTGGCAGGAATTCGAAAGCCTAAGTCCATTCTTTGTCTCTGGAGCTGTCCAAAGACTTTTTAAAGGTCATTCAATTTGGGTCTACATTTCAGCTTTCTTATCCATAAAACACAGTTGGTAATTTCCAGATGCAATTTCTCTCACCTCAGGATCACTGTAGGAATCAATGATATTTATAAAAAGTCTCAAAGTTATTCAAATCAAATCTACATATCAAATATTTGTTAAGCATTGATAATGCACAAAGTACCATATGCCATTTTTAATAAGGGATCTATACTCTTACCTCTACAAAGTAGTAATTATGTGTTATTTTAAAGAAACTTTTTAAACATTTTCTAATGTTCTATAATTAGCTCATTGAAATGTGATATTTACTGCCAGTCAGTCTTTTGACAGTTTTACGTACCCTTTTTAGAAACCTAAAGTTAATCTTTTTCTTGCCTCAACCCAGCCTCCTTTATTAAAATAATTCCCATTTTGTGAGGTAGGTGTGTGTTATAATTCCCAGCTTAGTTTCTTCAGAAAACCTAGGCCCAGGGACATGAGATGTCTTGTCTTGCCAGAATTAACAGATCACAAAATTTCAAAGTTGGAAGGTACTTCAGAGGCAGGCTAGTACAAAAAGAATTCCCTCTACAATATCCCCAACCCATAGTCATCTACAATTTCCTCTCTGAGTCCCTGTGAGGGTGAATGTCCTGAGTCCCTGTGATGGGGACTCTTATTCTCTTATCCCCATTCACTTTGTCCCTCCCCCTTTCCTGCCCCACTTCAGTCTTGCCTACCCCTACCCCTATGGCTGATGGAATTCTAGTTCCATAGTTAACAAATTTCTTTACATTTTACATCTTCCTCTCAAGGTTCTTTCATCTACTTACACTCAAAGAAATTTCCCCAATATATTACATCCAACTGGCTGCACTTTGTCTTCCACACACAGAGAGAAAAAGTCTCCCATTGCCCCATCATTTAGCAGACTCTCCTCCTTTCAAGTTAACTCCTTTCCAATTTATCATTTAAAGCAAGTCCTAGAAAGAGTAATATATCAGGATCCAGGACATAGTTACTACTTGCCAACCCCCAGCTCTAGATTATAGCCACCATGTTCCTTCTCCATTCCTATGTAAGGGCTGCTGAAAGGAACTGAAGGAAATCACACAAGACCCAATTAGTCCACTACAAATTAATGCCGTTTCTAATCTAGTGGGACTTTTACCACAACAAGATAATCCTTCTATCCTTTTTTAATTGATTCTCTATCCCACTTATTTCAAATTATTCCCAAGTTATTCCAAACTTTCTCTCCTCAAGCCTTTCACACAATCACCTCTCTATACCCTCTCAATTTAGGATTTCATTTCACACTTTGCTGAAGAATAAGAGACCATTCCCCAGAAGCTTTCTCTCCTCTCCTTTCCTACATATTAAAACCCTTTAATATCACCCTTCATCCTCTCTTGGTGGCAATGTGGTTCGTCTCCTTGTCAAGGTCAACTCCTCTGTATATACTCTTGTTCATCCCCCCAATGTTCAGTCTTTTTCTATTCCTTGGTTCCTTCCTTACTGCCTGCAAACATACCCCAGCTTCCTTCAACCTTAAATAGACCCTATCATGCTTTCAAGCTGTCAGCCTTTATCTCCTCCCTTTCCCTGCATAATTTCAGTGGGGGTGAGGTGGGGTGGGAGGAAGAGTCCCACTTCCTCTCCTTTCACTCTTTTCTCAACCCTTTGCAACTTGGCATCCAAGGTAATCATCCAACTGAAACTGCTCTTTCCAAAGTTACCATTGATCTTAATGTTAGATCTGATGGCCTTTTCTCCATCCTAATTCTCACTGAACTCTTAGCAACATCTGATACTGTTTACTATCCTTATGGATATCCTTTCTGCCCTGGGTTTTCATGGCAATGCTATCTTTTATATCTCTTCCTATCTATCCAATTGAACCTTCTTCTTCTCCTTTGCTGGTTTATCACCAGTACCATGGTCCTAATTGTAGATGCGCCCCAAATCTCTGTCTTGGGCCCTCTTCTGCACTCTCACTTAGTGAACTTAGCAGCTCCCATGAGTTTTTATGTTTCCATGCAGATGACTCCAAAAACTAGACCTACCCTCAATATTCAGCTCTAGTTGTACATCTCCAGCTGCCCACTGGATATTTCAAGCTGGATCTTCTAAAGATTTCCATCTCTGCATTCTCCCTGCCTCATTCTCCTCTTCAGCTATCCAGTTATCTAACCTTGGGAATTCTACCTCCACAATATCTCTCACTTCTGTCCCCTTCTTTCTACTTACATGGAGATGATCCTAGTTTGGGAACTCATTATCAATACTCTTTGGCCTAGACTCTTGCAATAGCCTCCTATTTAATTCCCCTGCCTTAAGCCTGCCCCCTCTCTAATCCACCATTCACCTACCAAAGTGATTTTCCAAAAGTGTGTTTCTGACCACATCGCTCCCCTACTCAGTAAACTCCACAAGTTCTCTGGAATCAAACACAAGGTCTTCTAGCATTTAAAGCCCTTTATAACCTGGCCCTAAATTAGCTTTCCAGGCTTATACATTATTTGCTTCTCACATGCTACAATCCACTTTTATGTCTTGTAATATCTGCCCCCTGTTTTGGGAATGCATTTCTCCTTCACCTCTACCTTTTAGAATCCCATATTGCCTTCAAAACTCAGCTAGAGCAAAACTGTTGACAGGAAGGCTAAAGAAATCTACATCAAGATGAATTATGTGTTGAAGAATGAGATGGGGGGTACCTTAGAACCAAGATAGCCACCCAACAACTTTTTTTGTAGTAAGGTCAACCCCGAAAATTACTAGTACATTTAAAAGAGTTCTAGAGACCAGAGCAGGAAGATTATTATATTTCTTCAAACTCTAGCCAGCAACATCTGTATATCCTCACTTCAGTTGGCTGGCCTAGCTGAACAAGTCTTGGGAGAAAGTAAATGAGTCACTGTGAAAGGATTAGTAAAAAGGGCAGAGTCAAGTTATTTGTTAAGCTTTACATGTCACTGGACTTGAACTCCACTAATGAGCGGTAAACAAGGTCTGTCTTCAGGAAGGGAGCATTGTAATTATACTATGCCCACAGAGATGATACTCTGAGCTTTATCAGAACAAAAAGTAGGAATGTATGAATGCTGCATGTTTCTATCATTTTAAAATTGGCATTTAATTTTATTTTTTTTTTTAAAATGCGGATACTTTTTATTTTGAAATAAGAGACAGTTTCCAACAAACCACCAAGTTTATACAGTAAAGTACATTCCCAGAAATTAGCTAAATAGGGCTGCCTAATAACATAGCACATTTTCATCTGCCTCCTGTTTATAGGCTGGGCAAATGCTGGCGAAGGTCAGCTTGGCTTCAGATCAGAAGACAAAAAAACTCGTCAAACTGGGAACCTGAAATAGTGAGGGTCGTTCCAAATGGGACAGCCTTGACTTTCAGTCTTTCCATTCTAAGGATATTCTATCATGGACCAAGCTGCCTGGGTGACTGCCAGTAAGATCTGTATCTGTAGCAGGATTTTGTCAAAGGATCCACCCTGTTCCAAACAGGACTGGCTCAATGCTGTGCAAGGGAAGAGCCTCCAGTAGAATTTGTCATGACATACTGATATATCAGCTCTCTTTTAACTACACTTTCTTAGAAGTGACATCATCAGTCTTAAAGACCCACAAGTGCTTTTTCCATTAATAAGTTCATTTCTCCTATATCTGAAATAGTATATGAGTTCATACACATGGGGTCATGTGGTACAAGACTGTCAGAAATTCAAACATAATGGTGATCTTTGTATCTTCACAGTGTTGCACAATGCAGTCCTCTAGAACTGAATTTATTATGCTATGCACTCTTCAACCCACCATCATGGAGAAAAGAATTCCAGCAATCAGATTCTGTAATTCCACAGTCTGAAGAGTAAGGGCCAAGTGGAGATTCAAGGAGACAGATTATGATAGAAATTAATAAGAATTAGTAAAGATCATTTATAGAATTTCTGCAAAAACATCTGAAAGACTTCAAGTAAGCTTCCTTCAAGGCACAGTGGGTGGCTTGAGGGATCTCGCCCTTTATCCATTCATTCCACAAAGAATTTATTAAGCTGTTACTTTGTGCTAGGCCCTGGAGATAGAAAGACAATTAAAAAAAAATAACCTTACCCATACCCTTGAGAAGCTTATATTTTGGGAGTGGGGGGTGAGGAGAAAATAACATTTAAGTAGCTAAATGAATACAAAACATGTACAAAGGGCATGACACAAAGTAATTTCTCAGATGAAGGATACAAGCAATAGAAACAATCAGGAAAGTCCTTTTGTCAAGAATCTGACTTGAGCTGAATCTTGAAGGAAGCTAAGTATTCTAAGGGCCAGGTGAGGAGGGAGTGAATTCCAGGCATACCCCATAAACACACATGGGAATATTCTGAGGTGGAAGGTATTATACAAGAAACAATAAGGTGAACAGTTTGGCCAGACCATAGGATGTATAAAGGAAAATTGCACTTAATAAGCCTGGGAAGTTAGGATGGACACAGATTGTGAGGGGTTTTAAATGGCAAACGTAAGGATTTGCATTTGATTTTAGAGTCACTAGGGAGCCAATGTACCTGTTGAGCTAAGAAGTGACATGGCAAGACCTCTTCTTTAAGACTATCACTTTAGCATAATCATACACAATGGATGTGAAAGGGGAGCGAAGGAAAGAAATTCAATGAGAAGACTTCTGAAGTAGTGCAGGCAAGAGGTGATGAAAGTCTGAACCAGGGTAGTAATGGTAGAAAAGGGGATAGATGTGAAAGATGATGTGGAAGGAAGGAAGGGAGGTAGGGATGAGAGGGAGGAAAGGAAGCAAAGAAGGAAACAATTATTTATTAAGCAACTGCTGTATGCCAGGCACTGCATTAAATACTTGCCATATATTTTCTCATGTGACCCATATAACAACCCTAGGAGGTAGGTGCTATTTATTATTATTATTATTATTATTATTAACATTTTCTAGTTGCGGAAATCAAGGCAAAGAGATTAAGTGACTTGCCCAGGGTCACACAGTTAATAAGAACCCTAGGTCAGATTTGAACACAAGTCTTTCTGACTCCAGGCCTAGAGCACTGTGTCCTGTGCTACTTAGCTGCCTCTGCTGAATTTGACGCCTCATTGGATGTGTTGGGGGAGGGCTGCTGTAAGGGACAGTAAGGAGTTGAGGATGACTAAGTTTGCAAACCTGAGTAATTTGAAGGATAGTTGTGCCCTTAACAGAATCAGGAAAAGGGGAAGGACTTGATGGAAAAAAAATCAATTCTGTTTTGGACATTTTGAATTTGAGACATCTATGGGACATCTAGTTAGAAGTATCCAATAGGTCCGGAGCTTAGGGGAGAGATTGGGACTGGGTGTACAAATCTGGAAGTCATATACCTAGAGCTGATAGTTGAATCTGTGAGAGTTGATAAGAGAGTATGTAGAAGAAGAGCAGGGGGCCCAAGGCGGAACTCTCGGGGGGAGTACCCACAAATTGGAGGAAGGTCATATAGGGAAACAGCATGGCACAGTAGAAGCAACTCTGGTTCTGGAGGCAGAGACCTTGGGTTTAATTCTCAGCTCTGATTTTTTTTTAACTATCTGACTTTGCACACAGGGGAATTAACCTCACGTTCCTCACCTATTAAGTGAGAAGGTAGCCCTTGAAGCCACTTTCTGATACAGATCCATGATGTGATGATTCAGCAAACCATACAGGGGGAAAAAGTAGCCAGACAGGTAGAAGTCCAGCGGTGTTGTGCATACCCTGCAAGTAAAGGGGTAGTTGGTAGTATCCAGTGCCACTGGTAGGTTGAGAGGCATGATGATTGAGAAAAGACTTACTGGTCTGGGCAATTACGAGCTCATTGGTAAACTCGGAGAGAGAAAGAGGAAAGAGGCTACATGATGTGGTAAGAAGGGATGGTGAGAGATTAAGAAGAGAATGAGAGAAGTAGAGGCAAAATTAGGATAGACTTTTTCCCTCCAATTTTGGCTGTAAAAGGGAGGAGAGATAAGGAATGATAGCTTGAGGAGTCAAGTGAAGGTTTTAATGATTTATGATTGATGAGCATGTTTGTAAGCAGGAGAGGAGGGAGGAATGAGAAAATCACGATAAGGGTAATTGTAGAGGTGAGCTGCTGGAGGAGAGAGCAGCGGAAGGGATGGAGAGCACAAGTAGATGGGGGAGAAAGATCACCTCTTCATCAGTTACTGGAGCAGAGGAGAAAAGGATGGGGCAAGGATTCAAGTAGTTTGTTAGGTAGAATAAGAGAGAAGAGGGAGCTGAAGAAGTGAATGGCTATGTTTTCTCTTTTTTAATTATTTATTTCAATTTTTAAGCATTTTATTGATATTTTTGTTTTATTTCACATTTATGAATATCAACATCCACCCCCAAACTTCTAGTTAGTTTCCCTTGCAACAAGGAAAAACAAGACCAAGGAACACAGTAAGCATGTCTGACAGGGCAAGCAATAATCTGCCCCCGTAGTCATCCAAGTCTCTAACAAATGGAGCATGGTATGGCATTATTTTTATGGTAAGTTTGAGGAGAGAAGAAAAGGTATGAAACCTTTGCTGAGGAGTGTGATAGGGAGTCACTTAAGGAAGGTTAAAGGATTGCCTTGCTTAAGTGATGGTCCCATTGATATGAGACAAAATGGGCCAGCTAGGTGGTATAGTAAATAGAGCACCAGTCCTGGAGTCAGGAGGACCTGAGTTCAAATCCAGCCTCAGACACTTAACCCTTGCTAGCTGTGGGACTTTGGGCAAGTCAGTTAACCCCAATTACCCTGCCTTCCCTCCAACAAAAAAGCAAAAAAGGAAAGAAAAAAAAAAGGTGAGACAGCGTAATGCAGTAGTGGACCCAGTCAGCACAGTTACATGATTTCTTCCAGCACCATTCAGCAGATGATGATCTAGAGCAGCGGCTCTCAACCTGTGGGTTATGTTCAATTTGTAACAATGAAAATACATCCTGCACATCAGATATTTACATTATGATTCATAACAGTAGCAAAAGTACAGTTATGAAGTAGCAATGAAAATAATGTGATTGTATTTATTTATTGCAGCTATATTAAAGGGTTGCGGCATTAGGAAGGTTGAGAACCACTGATGTAGAGAGAAGAAGGTATATGGTGTAAGTAATCTAAAGCTAATGTTTGTTAAGGCACGAGTAGTTATAAAGTAAGAGATTTGTGGATTGAGTACAGTACAATCATTCAGCATTACAGAGATGATAATAAATACCTGGGAGAGCGTTAAGGAGTGGAGTGACCGCCAGTCACAGAGAGAGGTGGAAGGTTAGATCATCATTATCAGAGTTCATCATGCAAGTTATGGGTGCTGGTGAGAGAAGGTCTCCAAATGGAAAACCGATGGGTTTGTTGTGGATTAGGGAGAAGGAACCAGTGGGTAAACTCAACAGTAATATCTAGTAGCTACTGGCGAAAGTGAGATGTGATGAATTTGTGTAAACAAGCTAAAAGACTGATTAGAATGGACAAAAATGAGGTCCCCAGAATGCTTCTGTTGTACTTTCCAAAATATTTTCTCCTAACTTCTATGCTTAAGTACTTGTTGGGACTGCCCCATTAGAGTTGTACTATCTCTCCAGTTAAGGAGGACTAATCAATATTATGTTTCTTGTTTAGATGGTGAGACTGAGTCATAAAGTGGCTGAATTGTCCAGGTTCATCAGGTAGTTAATAAGGACTAATTCTCAACTTTCTTGGGTTAGTTTCATTAAGGAAGGATTGCATTAAATACCAGTTCATACTAGTATAGACTTCTGTAGTAGATACTCAAAAGAGGCAAATCTCCTCTTGGAGATATGAAAAGCATGGTACTGAAATGGTAAATAGTTCTATTTAAGAAAAAAAGAAATTCTGTCTTCATCTTCAAGTTATTCAAATTAAAACTAGAGAAGATTGTTACTGATCACTAATACCAAGAGAAATGAAGATCAGAATACCTCAGAGATTTTATTTCACACACAGCAAACTTGATAAAGAAGACGAAGATGTTGGTAATTTATTTTTCAGACTCTATGGAAATGCGCTCTTGTGGAACTGTGAGTTGGTTAAACTATTCAAGAAAGTGATTTAGAAATATGCTAATAAAGTGATTTAAATGTCCAAACTAGAGTTTTCACTGCTAGATATGGGTCTTAAGAAGGTCAAAGAGAGAAGGAAAGGTCCTATATGATGCAATTGTCATAGTTGCACAGGACTGGGAAGAAAGCAAATGTCTACTGATTGCAGAATGACTAAACCTATTGTAATGTTTATGGAATGGAATACTGATGTACCATAAGAAATTATGAATGTGAAGAATTCACAGAATGCTAGGAAGTCACATGACCTGATGCAAACTAAAGTAAGCCGAACTAGGAAAGCCATATACATAAAGGCTTCCTCAGTATAAATTAACAGTATAAAAATGAAACTGATGGCTGTATAATTAGGGTCAAATTTGTTCCTGACAGAGAGATAAAAACATGCCCCTCTCTTTTTCCTTCTTTCACAGGGGGTGGGGGACTATGAACGTTGAACATCATATATATTGTTGCTAATTTTCCTGAATTGCTTTTTTTTAATTGTAAGAGAAGGTTCACTGGGAAAAGGAGGGAAAATGTATTTTTTTAAAATGAACATTTTGGAAAAACAAAAGATTATCAATAAAAATGTTAAAAGTAGGGGGAAATCTATGTAAACTAGGTGAATCACCCTTTTACTAACAAATTCCTCCATTAATTTGGATGAATTAATCCGCATGAATTCTCTCTCAATTGTTTTTGCACTCACTGTTCAAAAATGTCCAGAGCCTGTCTGACACACCTACAGCCTCTGCTCTGTAATAAACTGTGGCCTGAGTAGCTTTTAGGACCATTTAATCTTCTGTTTCTAGTTCCCCCGGAAGAAGAGTATGTGGACTGAGAGCTTTGTATTATCATGGTGTGAATACCTACCAGCATGTGTCTGGCTTGCCGTGCCTGTGCCTCCCTCACTCTTTCTCTCTGAATTATCACCTCTCTTTGTCCAACCCTCAGTGCCTCATTTGGATTTCCACTTGTCACAATCTTGCTTATTGGATAATTTCACATTTCCTCATGATTCTGGTCTCTTTGGCAGAAATCGTAATTATAGTGACTGTGTGGTGTTCTATTAATTACAGGAATTGTGGTTTTTATATTCATGGGTTAATTGGTGATATTTGCATATAGAATTTTCTCTCCAGATAATTTAGACTGTAGTAATTAACCTTGTATCCGGGTTATCAGTTATTAACTATTTGTCTTCATTGAGTCATAGAATTAGAATTCATACTACACTTGGCCTGGTTTGCAATCTAAGAGAAAGGAGGCAATGGAGAAATGAATATTTTTCTAAATATGGATTATGTTATTCCTCTTAACTATTTCTCAGTCATCTCAAAAGACTTCCAACCCAAACCAGAAACTATATCCAGAAATTACATCTTCTTACCCTTGCTACCCTATTCCTTCCCCTCAGTTTAAATTGATTGGTGCTTTTAGGAAAACACCTAAGTAATTTAATTCTTAGTAATTAGCAAATAAATCTATTGATTCTGACAATATATGTGATGTCCAACATCTATAGTCACCCAACCTCACCCCATTCCTTGCAAAAGAAGGGAGAAGACAGGCACATTTTCTCATCTGTCTTTCAGGAACAAACGACCATAATTATACAGCGTTCAGGTTTTTTTGTTTGTTTTTTAAATTTATTGACTTGTTTATTTACTTTTAGTTTACAAGATTCATTTACAGAATCACTTGAGTTTCAGATTTTCTCCTCTCCCTTCTCTACCCTGCCTCCCTCCCCCATGGTGGCGTACAGTCATGTATGGGATCTGCAAACACTTTCACATTGTACAATAGTCTGGTTGTATAAAGGCGTTGTAACCAATGGAGCGAATAATGGGAAAAGAAACAAAAGAAACAAAACCAAACATGGAAAAGAACAATAGCATGTGTTGCTTCAGTCTCCATTTAAACTCTGGTCTTTCTAGATCTTTCTCTGAGTATGGGTATCTCCTTCCATCCTGAGACTTGTAGAGTTGTCTTTTAACTGTGCATTGCTGAGAAGAGTCCAGTTTATCAAGGTTGGTCATCACACATATGATGTGTCTGTGACTGTGCACAAATTTTTCCT
>CM053599.1:207482094-207519594 GCA_028646575.1 Pseudocheirus occidentalis
GAGAGAGAGAGAGAGAGAGAGAGAGAGAGAGAGAGAGAGAGAGAGAGAGAGAGAGAGAGAGAGAGAGAGAGAGAGAGAGAGAGAGAGAGAGAGAGAGAGCCTGTGTACCTTAAGCAGCACCCAGGAGCTGTGTAACACCATGACTTGTTACGGGTGATCCAAATTTAATCTAGGCTATTGGGTAGACACAAATCTATGGTGAAATATACGTTTAGTCTTCTGCTTAGAAGAAAAGGACTGAAAATCATTAAATACCCGAGAGAAAAAGACGGACAGTGTGTTACTCTTAGATTCAGAGAACCTGGCCTGAAGAGTTTAATTCCAGAGAGAATGATTTAGATTTTTTTCCTTATTGAGATTTGCTGAAGATCTTAAAAGCAACAGCAAAATTAAAAGCAGAGTGTCTGCAGGTCTTTGTTCATGTGTTGTGTTTTTTTTTTTCAATCAATGATTAATCAGTCAGCAATCAGTACCTACTATATGCCAGGCACCCTTCTGGACCACTGCCTTATTGTGGCAGAGGGGCTTTCATAGCCCAAGGAAAACATGAGCTATTCTGTGTAAGGTTACCCAAGATGGGCAGGTCGTAGTGGAAAGATCTGACACAAGGTGATCAATCCACTGGGGAGGGAAATGGCAGACCACTCTAGTGTCTTTGCCAAGAAAACCCCATGGACAGTATTGGTGTGCTGTGGTCCGCGGAGTCATGAAGAGTCGGACGTGACGGAACAATATTTCTGGGGCAACAAAGCAAGGCGGAAAAGCCTCTGCTTTTAAGAAGCTCAGTCTTCTGTAAACATGCAGGACTTTCATGTTTCAGTGTTGCTTCAGGATAGAGAAAGAGAGTCTCTCCTTCTTGATGTATCTATGTCACTATTGAAATATAACTTTCATTCCATTGGAGGGAGAAGGATACATCTAGGCAAGTAACTAGACCTGAGATTTCACAGACCAAGTGAGGATCCGGAAGACAGATGCTGCTGGTGCAGCCTGTCTGTTTTCTATAAACCATGCTGAGATTGCACAATAAAGTATATGTCAGCAATGGTATTTCTGTCAGAAGAAATAATATTGCAGCATTTTAGCTTTACAATCAATTCAGAATTTTGACAGAAGTTTATAGAAAACTCTAACAATCACCATCTCTTCTTATTCCTTTAATACACTATTTTTTTTTACCAGCGGACATTTTATAACTTTATTTAAACGAAGTTCAATTTAGTTTTCATCCACATTGACTGTCTGTAAGCTTGTGAAAGTAGTGACAGGCACATAAGTAACCAATGTATACAGCTTGTTTGGTGAATCTTCATCCTCATTGCATTTCCTGGACAGATGCACTCAGATATGGTATGGGACTTTCCTTATTCCTTTGGCCCAAACAGCTTTGTTGAGTCTGGTGTCAATTCGTACATCTGGAGTTCCCATTTTTTTTCATGGCAAATTTGTGGGTTTCCTTTAGAGCCCAAGGAGCTTGCTTTTTGAAGCCTATGCCACGGATCCGCTTGTGGATGTTGAGGTCACCACCTCGTTGATGGCTGAGGATCCCTTCTTCTCTCTACTCTTCTTTGCGGGAGCCATCCTGCCTGGGACGAGGTCAAAAAGGAAGCCCTTTAATACACTATTACTATGGCTAGGAAAAAGTTGTCTTCAAGTGGAGCATATTCTTAGAATAAGCATAAGGTTGAAATGGTAAACCTTATCCACTTCCCAAAAAGCTTTAGGTGGTTCCTATCAATTCACAAAATCTCAGAATTTGAAGGGATCTTAGTAAAAGAAATCTTGATTTCTTTAAAAAAAATTAATGAAAAAGCCAAGTGGCGCAGTTGTCTGGGGCCTCACAGAAACTTGGAAAAGAACAAAACAGAAAGGGCATTGAACAAGTTATGACCTTCCCCCACCCTTTCCTTTAGCTTTTGTCTTTTAGAGGTTTTTGACAGATGAAGATTTTCTAGTACTGAACAGTGAGAGGTGTTGTGGTACAAGGGTAGACAGAGAACTGGTCCTCGAGATCTCAATTGAGTCTTGTTCTCAGCAAGTCACTGAACACCCCAGTTCTCCAAGAGACTCTCTAGGCAACTAACTCTATAAAGTGCAGAGAAGGTTCTAGCCTACCTTGGTAAAAGGAGTTTGCTCATTTGAGACTTCTCCATCCCTATGAAATCACAGGTCCAGTCCCAGCACCGGCATTCAGGATCAAGAATCTACAGGACCCAAAATTTGAGCAAAAGGAGCAAAGAAGGAATCAGTGGGCTGAGGGAAAGGTGGACGCTTGGACAGATCTGAGGATGAGCTAGCTCAACCAGAGAGAGGCTGTGAAATGTTCAGTGTGAGCGTTCATGCCTCCTGAATTGGCAGCTACAAATCAGAGCTTGATTCAGCGTCTCAATTTAAGAAAGTGATGATCAACTGTGAAAGACTTAGCTACTCTGATCAAGACAGTAATCTAAGCCAGTTCCAAAGAACTCATGATGAAAAATGCTGCCCCACTCCAGAGGGAGAACTGAATATGGATTGAAGTGCAGTTTTTAAAAACTTTTTTTTTTTTGGTTTTGGGTTTTTGTTTTGTTTTTTGCCTGAATTTTCTTTTGCAGTATGGCTAATATGAAAATGTTATGCATGACTTCACATCAATATCAAATTGCTTACCTTCTCAAGGAGGAAGGAAGGGTAGAAAAGAGGGAGATAAGTTGAAACTCAAAATGAAAAAAAAAACCAAATGTTTAAAAAATTAAATATACCTGGGAAGTATTTAATGAAATATATAAAAGTATGCTCAAAGGAAAATGAAAAAGAAATACAAAATAACCTTTTAAAAGTGTTAATAAGGCAGATTAAATTAAAAATATATACATTCCTCCTCTCTACCACCCTTACCACCTTCCAGCCTGGTTGTTAAGCATTTGTACCAATACGTTCCTGCCTTGCTCCCTAACCACTACTTGAATGCAATAGAAGCCTGGGGGTATGAAAGCATCACCAGACTGCAGGCCTGGTAACTATAGGTTAAGAACAGTAACTAAGTTTTTTAAAGTTGGCAAAGTACTTTCCTTGCTTGTCTCATTTGAGCCTCATAGTGCCCCTAGACATATGACAGTAAAGGGAGAAGAGCTGTCTGAAAACTACTAAGAAAATTCAATGGGAAAAGTCAATGTCGGACCCTTTGGCCCTTGCTCAGAGACAATACACAAATAGCAACAGTTTTATTTTTTAATAAAAAATTTCTAGAAGTATTTCCACTCATAGACTAACTTTGATGTAAAATATGGTATAGTAGAAAGCTTATGAGACCGAAACAAAGAGACCTTGACTCCAGCCCTACCTTTTCCTAAGTGTATCACAGTGGGCAAGTCCCTTAGGCTCCCTATGCCTCAGTTTCTTTCTCTGTAAACCATGAATTTATCAAATATTTATGACAAGATTCATTGGCAGGCCTTTTTTTTTCTCCAGACAAATGAATACATGTGGTCTATGACATTTCCCTTTCTTCTGAAATGTGTACTTTTATGTTCCTGCCAATGGAGGAGAAGAGCCAGGTGCTTTATCAAGAATCTGAAATAATCATTCTTATTTGTATTGGCCTTATAGCTTAATGAAACTATTTCAGTGCAGGTGGCCCTGGTAGATAATTTACAAGGAAGATTATAATCAGAATCAATAGCCTTGAGCTGTTTCTAATTAGTTGGGAAACAGCCTCCTGGATGACTCTTCCTTAAGCCAATGGTACCCCAATTTTTTAAAATCATTCACCACTACCAAAAATATATATTTTTAAGTACACACTCCCATAGGCACATGTCTATTTCCTTATAAATTGTATGGCTCTCTGGCTCTCTTAACATTACATAGAGACTATAATAAAATATATACAAAAATAAAAATTTGTAAAAGATGATATAGATATGAAATTAATCTTTTTTACACTTTATTGAGGGTGTGTGTGTATGTGTGTGTGCACGCGTGTGTGTGTGTGTTTAGAGAGTGCCATGTAGTGGAAAAACTTTTTTTTTTTAAATCTTGATTTACTAAGTTGTGATGAAGTGGCTTCAGTGAACTTGTTAATTGCAGTGCTTGATTTCATTGGCTGTCACAAAGCTACATAGATCCAAGTGGAAGATTGGCATCGATGGTTGAACTTAATAAATCATTATACTCATTTGAGATCCCATCTACCAATTATGTAAAGGTTTTGTTGACATTTAAGCTGTAAATTCCAATCTTTGGCATGGAGGAGAGGAGAGTAAGAAAGGAGGCCGCACCTCAGGAGGTCTGGTCTCAGGTCCAAAGGGTGGCAGATCCATGTAGTGAGAAGTTGGCAATTTGGCAAGGTGCCCAGATAAACCCTGCTTCCTTGGTGCTCAGTGCCTTCTTCACTTGTTTCCAAGCCATCAGATAGGTTGGGGATGGGTGGGGGAAGAGGGCTGGGTGTTCTGGGAACCGGGAGGGCAGCTCTGAGAGACTTCTGTGCTTGGCCTCGTGAAGCTCCAGAATCCTGGCTGCAGCTAACTGCCACTTGCTTCCATTCCTGAGGCAGTGGCCGCTGCTGCTTTTTTTTTCCTCTTCCATTCTCCTTTCTGCCACTCCTCCCAGACTCTGTGCAAGCCTCCTTTGTTCTTCTATCTAGGGCTTAGGGAAAATTAGAGCCTACCTAGCTAGGTAGGCAAGGCCTCAAGAAGCTCATATCCTTGCCTTCCATCCCTAGAATTCTGTAGGATATACACCCCCAACTCCTATTGGTGGAGTAAATGGCCCTATCCATCCTCTGCCCCTCTCTTCTAGCCCTAGACCTTGGAAGGGTCCTTGCTCTCAAGGAAGAGGGATTTGCTTGTGCTTCTTCAGCTTGGGGGATATATGAGGTGTACTGGCTGCTACCGCCAGACTGGAAGGAGAAAGGGGGGGAGGGGTGATTACTTGCCCACCTGCCTGCCTGGGGAAGAGCACACACAGCTGATTATCCAGCACTGCCTGCACTGAGGGAGGGGAGAAGAGGCGAGTAGCAGAGTCAGGTGGCAGCTGTGGGTTCACTGAACAGCTGGGCTGCTCTCTGTTCTAATATTTTCTTCAAACACACCAATGAATCGCCTTGCATACCCCCCTGGAGTATGCACGCCCCACTTCGGAGACTCCAAATGACAGCATCCTATTAATGCCAGAGTCCTTGAAACTGTGCTGCATAGGTCAATGGAGGGCACTGTCTATTTAAATACTCATTTGTTTTGTTTCAATTTTCCTCTTGTGTGTGAGGATGATCAGTAGTTCTGATCTCTGCAAGACAGGTTCCAGGATTAAGTAGGCCAGGTTGTACCCACAGACCTGACACCTGCCTCCACTGTTCTTCAGGGAAGGTTTCTCATTCTGGCGTGGGGACCATCCAAAATTTCACCTTATCAGTTACTGAACCAGGGGAGCAGGGCTGTTCCATTTCATAGCTGACATAGTTTCGGGTGATTTATTGCTTGTAAAACACCACAAATGAGAGAAACTGAAAGGAGGGGAATATTTATACTTCACAGCATAAGCATGCTACCGGATAATCAAGGCTTCCTTAAACTACTTGGAAAATGTTTGCATGGTTCCTTCACCTCAAACCTTCAATAATCATGGCACAAAATTGGGTGAATGTTTCCACACTCACCTTTTAAATATCAACTAGGTGCCTAGATCTTCTTTAGTGAGGCCAATAACAGCTCTCAGCATCTCTGGCTGCATTTATTGACCTTCCCATCCGAGCATTAGACATGATTTCCGTTATTTGAAATGTCATATCCTGCTCCCCAAACTTCTTACCTTGTCTTTTTTCTTATTCTATGGTATTTTTTTCCTCTCTGTTTGGTGTTATGCCAGATAATGGTCCATATTATAAAGTGACTAAACAGACAAAATGCACTAGGGACAGATTTCTGCCACGCCCAAAGTGACCCTGTGTTGAGGGAGAGAAGTGACCTATATGGCGGACCAGCACATGACTATATGGTCAGAGGAAGGAGTCTCTGATGCCGTTCCGGGACCATGATGCCTCCAGGGGAGAATCTGCACTGGTTTAGCAAAATTCAGAGACGATGCAATGAAAAAGAAGCCAAAGGCTTGATCACCAGGTGATGGGTTTTTTATCCTAAGCCAATTCACTAAGGCATGGAAGGGGTGTGATCTAGGTCACTGGAGGGAACACCCAAAGAACTTTGAAGCAACTAACTCTATTGTACCATAAGAATTTAAGCCAGCCCCCTCTGTCCTCCCTTTTTTTTTGCTAGCTATATATGACTGTATCTTAACACCAAAGTACCAAAGCATTTATATTTTCACAGTACCTGGAGATGAATCAAAAAAGAAATGAGCCTTATTATTCCTTTCACTTAAAAGTATCAATGGGCCTTCTCAGGCTAAAAAACCTCCTGTACGCCTCATCCTGCTTACCCTGCCCCTGATACACACACACACACACACACACACACACACACTCTCTCTCTCTCTCTCTCTCTCTCTCTCTCTCTCTCTCTCTCACACACACACACACACAACTACAGAAAATTGGGACCATGGTAGGAGACATATTTCAGGCTATGTAGCAGCTGTGAAATGTTCTACAAAGTTACCATAACATATGCACCAGGATAGAGTTTCTTGAGGTATCTCCCCACACTTTTCCCTCACTCTTCTCTCCTCCACACTGCTAGCAGGACAGTCTGACTCTGGAACTATGAACTGAGTTTCTAGGTTCAGAGCTGCTTCCTGTGCTAGAACTGGGGAAGAGCCCTCCCTATCAGCATCAGCATCATCATGTCTAGCATGCCCAGTACAGACTGCACAAACAATGGCTCTCCTTTTCCAGTGGGAATAATAACTGTAGGACTTAGAGACTAAATCTGTCATTTCACCCGTAATGTATAGGGAACTCCTGCTCTACCCCAGTACCTCCTTCATAACTGTGTTTCCTGAACTAAGAAGTTCAGTGACTTACCCAAAGTCATACCAGTAAATGTTAGATCCAGGTCTTGAGCACAGACCTATAAATTTAGTTCTCTGTTCACTGTGTTCTCTTTCTGGGATAGAGTTGTTAGTCAATAAAGAGGTCTTTGTAAATATTGATTGCTTCTCTTTACAAAGTGCTCAGACCACTCAATCAAAGCTCTAATTATTGGTTATGTCTGAAATATTCCTCTAAGGTTGGTAGGAAGAAGTTGTTATTTTATATAGAAATTTTATTTTTTATTTTACATAGAAACTTGGTAGAAATCTTTCAGAGTAAAAATGGTGAAGATGAGAATAGCTCTCCATGTCCTGATATATAAACGTTTTCTCTATCCCATAGACCACACTTCTAAGAGAGATTGTAAAGGGAGATTTTGAGCTTGCAAAATTTCAAATGATTTTTTTATGATTACTTTGATTATTTGGATCTGTGACCTCATAAATGAGGTAAATCATAACCTTTCCTTCTCTGGCATTATGTGACTCTTACTTGTGTCTTCCCATAATTCTCTGTGGAATGCATCCAGTGTACTGGAGGCTTTCTTCTAGATTTCTCCGCATCCTAGTGGAGCATTTGGGCTCTCCATGGGTTGTCTCTTGCTCTAGTCAGATGACCAGTGCCACTGATAGCCTTTATATAGCTTCCTTTGAATAATTCTTGATTGATTCCCTGCTGCAGTCTCTTCACATCCCACCTACACCTAGCCATTGCCTCAATATTATTACTTATTAAATGATTGTCCATACCGATGACTTCCGTATCTACCTGTCCAACCTTAGTTACTTTCTGGAGCTCCAGTCACACATGACAAACTTCCTGTTCAATCTTTCGTGCTGGATGCCCTTTAGGTATCTCAAAAACAATACATCCAAAGCAGAACTCATTATCTGTTCTCCCAAGCCCACTCCACTTCCAAACTTTACTGTTCTTTTCATGGCCACCACCATCCTTCCAGTCTCCCAGGTTTGTAATCTTAGACTCATTCTCAGCTCCTTACTATTCCCTACCCCACACATCTAACCATTTGCCATATCTTGTGTTTCTATGTCCACCGTATCATATCTTTTCCCTTCTCTCTACACAAAACCATCATCTTAATTCAAACCCTCATAGCTTGGATGACTAAAATAGCCTCCTAGCTGATCTCTGCCTCAAGTATCTCCCCACTCCAATCCAGCCTCCTGAACTATCAATGATCTTCCTTTGCTGGTGGTGGTAGTGGTAGTAGTTGTTCTTTAAGTGAATTGTTTCAAGGCCAGGGTTTCTATGAAGTCATCTCAGACTAATCCAAATAGGAGTTATTTCTCTTTTTTGGCAACCAATAAGTGCTAAGTGAGTCCTATAAATAGGACAGAGTAGACACTATTTATTTGCTTTTATTATCTTTTGTTTGTGTGTGATATCCCTTGTTTCCCCTCAAACGAATTGTTATTGCAAACAAGGTTATTTTGTCAGTATCTTTTATTTTTACATTATCTTCATTTCCCACTCTATTGTTCCTTACTCCCTATATCCAATTCCATCTCCCACCTCCACATCTTTATCCTAGCTGTCTCTCCCTCCCATTCCTGGAATGATCTCTCCCCTTAACTCACCCTCTCGGAATCTCAATTTTTCTTTAAGGATCCATTCAACTTCTCTATGAATTCTTTCTTGATGCCCCCTTTTCCCCCTCTTTCCCCCTGCCCAAATATCTTGCATGTGTTTTTGAATCTGTTTCATATATATCCCTATACGTTTTCATCTAGTCTTTCCCAGTTAGATAGTAAGCTCCTTAAGGATGGAGACTTTTACTTTTGACCTTAAATCTCCAATATGTAACACAGTGCTTGGCACAGAGTAGACCTTTAATAAGGTTTGTTGATTATTTTATTGATGTAAGCATATAAAATAAGTTCTCTCTGTCCTTGAGGAAATAGCGATTTGGTTGAAGGAGACAATGTTCGCCTGTGCATGCGCTCACGCACACACGCGCACAGAACAATACAAGTGAATCAATAGTGGCTTGTGTATCCGATTGATAGGGCTCATTATCCGAGCATTTATTGGAAGTTAAAAAGAGATATCACTCCTCTCAGGGCCTGTCAAAGAAAACTTCACAGAAAAAGACCCTTAAGAATAGGTGCTCACATAACAAGGAACTTGTTGGCTTATTCATGGAGTGGTTATAGATTATTTTCAATAAACTGGATCGTGAGAGGTAGGGATTTCTGACTTTACAGTCAGATTTGAGTGAACAGTTTTTCCAAGTCAGAGTCGCATGACTTTGTGTCATCCTAGATTGTGTAGTTCCACGAAGCCAGGGAATTGTGTCTTCTCTAAACTTTGTATCACCCTCAGCATTGAGCACAGTGCCCTGCACACACTCAACACACGGTGACATAGAAAGGACATTGGATTTACAGCTAGAGGATTCAGGTCCACACCCTGGTTCTGTTTCTTACTACCTTTGAGACCTTGAACAAATCATCTAAAATGTGATCACTAAGGTACCTTCGGTGAGTCTGTTAAAGTGTTTGTTGAATTGAATTTATATGTACAGAATGAAGACGTTTGGGGAAAAGCAAATGTTAGTGTGTGTGTGTGTGTGTGCATACACATGCATATACACGTACATACACACTCATACACACATAGAGCTAGTATATATAATATAGTATTATGTTATATCATACCATATCATATATCATATTATATATTATATTAAATCACACATCACATCACATCATATTATATTATTCATGTATGTTATTATATATAACAGAGTTAGTATATATTACTATATATGTTAGTGTATATGTGTAGATATACACAATATGCATATATAGATGCCTATATGTATACATACATACATATACACAAACATATACTTCAATAAAACTTCTGACTTTAATACGATTATATATGTATAGTTAGAAGGGACCTTAGAGGTCATCTAGGTCCAGATGTCTTATTTGACAGTTGAAGAAACTGAGGCCTAAAGAGGTTTAGTGATTTGTCAAAGTTCACATATAATAAATGGCAGAATATATTAAAACTCAGGTCCTTTGACTATATGATCAGACGTTCTTGCCAGGTGCCCCCCTCCTTTACATATTAAAACTTACTTGGGGGGTGGCTAGGTGGCGTAGTGAATAGAGGACTGGCCCTAGAGTCAGGAGTACCTGAGTTCAAATCCAGCCTCAGACACTTAACACAAAAACTAGCCATGTGACCTTGGGCAAGTCACTTAACCCCAACTGCCCTCCAAAAAAAAGCAAAAAAAAAAAAACCAACTTACTTGAGTATGACTGATTTGCAGTTTTTGGCAAGAATATTCTTGGAGAACTTAAAGACATCTTTTTAATGCTATTTTATTTGGCTTTCAATACCCTAAAAACCCAAATGCAGATGGTGGTCAATTTGTATTCAGCACTGTTTAATTTGCCTAAAAGAAACCAATAATAATGACTTTATGTTTGTTTGTTCATCACTATTTCAATATCCAAATTGATTTAGTAGACCAAAAAAAGCAATAAAAATAATTTATCAGCTTTAAATAAGCAAAAAATAAAAAGTCAACACACCTTTTCATTTAAATCAGACCAGATTAATATAATTGTTTCTAGATGAATCTGAAAGTATTTCATAGATTTACCATACAAAAATCCATGAAGAGCAAGTCAAAATGTCCTTAAGGAGACAGCAAATTCTAGGAACAAATGTAATATCAAAAGCTTTACAAAAACCCAATGAAATAGTATATTTTATGTGTGCCAGCTTCAGGGCCAAGGAGGTGGGAAGATAAGACAATTAATTATCCAGGTGATTATAGTAAAATAAGCTTTCTATGGAAGTAAAATGTTGTAGCTTGAATTATCGCCATGGATAGATACAATGACCAAAATCTTGACTTAATTGCTTGAATACATAATATGATTGTCTTGCATAAGTACAGAGAGCAGAGAATTAAGAGAATGTCTCTGTGCTTCATGTTAACAGTGGTTTTAGATGAATCTGAAAGTACATTTTTATGGTAACTGCCCCAACACGAATTTCAGATACTAATATAAACATGTGGCTATTGTATGTTATTATTTTAGCTCCTGAAAAGTCAATACACACTTGGTCTCAGAGAGAAGACCCAGATCCTCATCTGTAATCTTGAAAATGAACAAACAAGTGATATCTGTCCACAGAATGGCAACCAAAATTTATACTGTTTTCTCATTTACATGGGCAAGTGGAATGGGGAAAGGATAACAGATCAAAATATCAGAAGAATAAAGCTTTAAATGTCCATGTGCTTAAGCAGTGCTGCTCACACCTTTACTCATAACACAAATGTTAACTAACCAATGGCATAAGAGGTATATGGAAAAGCATATAGCAACCTTTTTTTTTTTCTGGAGACATCTATAATGCCAAGTACGGGCCACTTTCCGGAGGACTGCTGCTGTGAATAGCTCTAAGATTCTGATCACATAATGTAGTGAACTCTCTATTTATTCAGCAGTAAACTAAAGCAAAACATTCACAGAAACCAAAGGACAGCATTCACAATGATATAACATACCAACTTATCACTAAAGTGGCCACATAGTTTTAAACAAAAGATATTATTTAATTAACCAAATTATCCTTAAGAAGCAATCTTCCTTAGGGGACACAAAGTACAAAGCTCTAAGCTTTCCCATCCCTACATCACTTTGTCTTAATCTCTCAGTCAGAAAGTCTTCTTTCTTCTTGATTGGAGATTAGTTTCCAATCATCCTTAACTCAATCATCCCTAAGGGTTACAAGGTACAAAGTACAAAAGTTCTCCCACCCCTAGATCACCATAAATCATGATCTTGTCAGTCAGCACTAAGTCCCCAAGGAGAGGTCTTTTCATCTTGGCTGGAGTCTGGCTCCCAAATTCCATGGTTCCTCTTCCATGTTTCCAGCTCCCTGGATTCACAGGAAGGCAGCTCCTTGTTCAGGTCCTCATCCAGTTCCCATTCCATATTGAAGCTCACAGTGTCCAGTCCACCTCAAATCTTTCATTGTTTCTGTTTGTGGGAAGACAAAACTTAACAGAGCCAAAACAACATTCATGCACATTGCCAGCACCATCATCAATTCACTGTCTACCAGTGAAACCAACACAGACCCACAAACGAGGTCTGAGAACTCGACACAAATCGTCAGTAGAGTCCCAGGACCTCTGAAACCCTCCACTAGGACTTCTAGAAACAGACAACAAGAAAAATTCCAGTAAGGTACCAGGGCTTTTGTACAAAGTATCACAAACACAATAGAACAGACAGAGTGCCTAGCCTCCACAACTGTTCCCCTTCTCCGTTCTATTCTGTCCCAGCTGTGTTCCTCCTTATATATGGTGGTTCTCCTTCCTGTTCCACCCCTTCCTGTTGCATTAGCAAGTTCCACCTTCAAATCACAAGGGGCTCAAACAACTTGAGTAGTACTTAGGTAGCTGAAACAGGGCACTAAGTATGTCTTTGCTTGCCATTACAACATCTAGATGGCACGATAGATCAAGTGCTTGACCCAGACTCTGAAAGACCTGAATTTAAATCCAGCCTCAGACACTGAGAAGCTGGGCAAGGTACTTATGATCTGTCTGCCTCAGTTTTCTCATCTGCAAAATGGGCATAATAGCACCCACCTCCCAGGGTTGTTGTGTAGATAAAAATGACATAATCTTTGTAAAGTCCTTTGTAAACTTTAAAACAATATCTAAATGTTAGCCATGATGATGATGATGATGATGATGGTGTGGCCCCACTGTGAACACATTTGATTTACCAGGCTCCAAGCAATTACACTATCTACATATCAAGATTAAAGGAAGCAGTTAGATAGATTTCTTCTGGGAACACTGATCTTCTCCACTTTAGGGAAGAGCTTTGTATTTGACCAAAGCAATTATAAGATTGCAATAATTGAAATTTGTTGATGTAGTAAAGCTGTGGTACTTCCCCCCCCTCACAGTGCATTCATAGAGAGAATAATGTATTTGTAGAGTGATAAGAATTAATTTCTTACATAAAGCATGAAACCCCCTCATTCATATAAAGCATTAAAAAATGAGTCTTTAAAAGCAGAATATTGTATTTCTGAAGACATGTAAGTGGGAGAAAATCAGCACTTGTTTCTCTTTTATTCTTCCCTTAATGTTACAAGCCCTCTGAGGTAACTTATGCCTCTGCCTAATATTGTAATGTTTCCCTTGAGCCTTCAGTGTATTATTATCTTGCCCTCCCCCTCTCTCTATATGCTTTTCCATCTCAGACATAATAGCTAGCTAGTTTCTATTTCATGTTTTACTTACTTTAGCTTTTGAATCCTCCTCCTCATTGTAATCCAGACAACAGACGTGGAAGATGGTAGGAGCCTCCCAGCTGACCCTGGATGAGCCATTCTTTGAGTTCAAACCCTTCATAACATACCAAACCAACCAAGCTTACCTCATCACTACTTATAACCCGCTTCTAGACATAGACAGAGAGGGCATTTATGCCCCCTTAGTAATGGAGCGCTCTTATAGGCAAGTCATGCTTTATAATTGAATTTTAGCCCACACTTGAGGGATGTAGATAGGAAACTGTCCCCCCCCACCCATCCTTTTATTTTCAAGATAAAAGTAAATTAATTAATGTGCACTTTCCAATTGGTGTTATGATTAAGACCCAGCTGTGGCTGTGAAATTATATGCTGAAATGCAACAAAGGATTTGTTAATGTTTTGGGGGAAGGGGAAATAGGGAGAGAGGTGAAAAAAAAGAGAGGCCATAGGTGTCTAATATTAAATGGTGTTATAAAAGCACACGTTAGTACTTTGTTTACCAAATCAGCTTTCAAAGACCATCTAGGTTATGAAGTCTGACTCTTCTACACGCAAATCTTCAGTGATTGATGGGGTACTGTAAAAGAGCTTCGTTCAGAAAGATCATTTTTGGCAGACAACTTCAAAGGCTTAGAACACAGGAAGGATGAAAGGATGGCTTCATTTTTACATTAATTTCCCCCCGTAGATCAACATCTAACTGAAATCTGCCTGGGAATTATGAGCTATTTACTTTATTACACGATGTTTTCTTTCATTGTATCCAGTGGTCCCCATGTGGATCTTTTCATCTTTATGGTTTAGGGGAATTTTCAGATGTGTGTGTGTGTGATTTTGAGTACATACATCAGGTAATGGGAATAAAAATATTTTTAGGTAGCCCCATTCACTATTGTTTTATTGCAAAGCATCATTTAAGGCCTAACTTATAAATGAGCAATGGGATGGGGGTGGGAAGGTCAGTAGGTTTTATCAGCTTCCCTGCCTCTTCTCCATGAGATGTAAATGGATCATTTTCATTGTTACCGTTGTGTGGTTTTTTTAATTTAGATACTGGGATATGGTTTTCTTTGTGCTCATCATCTAGTTATATAAACCTGCCAAGAAAAAGAACAAAGCATTTTCCTAAGAACTCTAATTGCCAATTTTCTTTAAAAACCAGAAGGCTTTCTACCTAGCAGCCTCTAATGTATTAAAAACTGTTCACTAGGAAGGATCTTGCACTGTACCAGTCATCAGCTTGGAGAAGTTTTTGAAGGGCTTCACATCAATGAGGAGTCACGGCAGATAGTAAGGAATTTGAACATTTCCCTTTGTTGAACTACACTAACAGCCCAATTTATAATGGAAAGGAGAGAAAGCAGAATTTTCTTTTCTCTTATATTTAGCACAATAAAGTAGCATCTTGCTGGACAGAATTGAATAACACCAAATTAAAGGGGGAAAAAAGAAAGAAAAATTCTTTTTCTGGTCTTTGGCAGGGTGAAGTAAAGAAATAAAGTCTCCCTACTGAACTACTATGAGGTCAGAAGCTTTGCTGCTGTCTCTCACACTGCTACACTTTGCTGGGGCTGGTTTCCCAGAAGATTCTGAGCCAATCAGTATTTCACATGGCAACTGTAAGTATTAACAATCTCACAGATCATCTGTGCACCTGCCTGGCCCAGTTAGTTGGAAAATACTTTTATTTGCTCTGTTTTATTTGGATTGTAAGAGTAATTGTAGCTTCACATGCAACTCAGTGATGGGCTTGGTTTCCTTAGGGGATCAGGCAAAGGCAGAATTCCAGTCTGAGGATCTCCTAAATAGTGATTTTATAAGCAGCAAAACCAGTTACTAGTACTAACAATATGAAGGAGTCAACCAGCGTTTACTGGCTGAATATGCAAAAGACATCAGACTCCCTTCCCTCAACGAACTTCTGATCCAGTTAGGCAGAAAAGACCAATTAATGCACACCGAATAATGAAAGAATAACAGATAATACACAATTTGGAGTCTGTATAGGATTCTCTATAGATAACAGTCTAGTCTTTGTAATCCTCCACACTACCATACAGAAGAAACCCAGGCCTGGAACATTCAAGGTCATTCATTACCTAAATATGTGACTTTATTGTCCCTCAATTCCATAGTGTTAGAAAATCATTATTTTTTTTTTACATCACTCTCTCTCAAATCTGGGTTAATAAAAAAGACATATTGTCTTTTAGCGAGTCCTTTGGATAAAAGGTATAGATGAAAATCCATAATAGGCACTGAAAATAAAAATAAAAAATCTGAAAACCCTATCCTGTTCAGCAGGGCATCACAACGGTGGCTTTAACTCGGGTAACCAATGAAATAGATGAGAAGCCTGCTAGTTAACTTTCCCATTGTGGATATAAGGAAAGTCTAAGATTTAAAACAAATAATATAAACAGAAATCAGGGTTATAAAGTTTGATTTTTGAATAAATATCCTGAATCTTTAGTGATTTTCGGCTTATTATTCCACCACCATTGCCACCACCACCATCCACCCCCCTCCCCCCCAATGCTTAGCTTCTGTTTAAAGAAGCAACAACATTTTATCTGGTTTGGGTGCAGACCCAAGTGTCAGAGTATCTATTGACTTTTTCATAGATCTACACTTGGCCAGTAGCTGAGTCATGACAATGGCGTAGGAGTTGTTAAATAAACCAAAACAGTTCAATAGATTAGAAAAAATTCTCCAAAGTCACACTTGTGCTTCTAAAAACTAATAGTGTAAGTTAAATGAGAAAGGAGGACTTGTATTAGCTTTTAGTAAACCTGTAGTTAGTATTTATTGGCAGCTGGCAATACCTCCTCCTTCTAAGTATGGACTCTGAGAGCCTTTCCCTCTCCATTTCTTAAGAAGGTATTTCTGGTTGGGAGTGCTTTCTGGAACTGGCTGTATGTTCTATAGCAGAAAAATGTTGGGATTTAGGCAGCATGGTATTATTAGAAAGCTTACTGGAGTGAGACTCAGAATCCTGTCTCTATTTCTTGTCACACATGTATGTGTGACCCTGGGCAAGCCACAATCTCCCTTGCCTCAGGTTTCCTTATAAATTAACAAGGGATTCAAATCAATGAGGTCTAAGTTGCTACTTCTGAATTCTAGATGTGTTCTACCCTTGGCTTTTAAGGTGTTGATAGGAAGTACATGTCCTCGGCCAATGAGAGCTCAAGAGAAAAATATTCTCACCAGGTGCCTGTCAGTGCTATAATGTTACAGAATTAGTTACCTCCAGAGGTATGCAGGCCCTTGAGAGTTGATGGTTAAATTTTCAGTGAGAACATTTACACTTTGGAAAATGGCAAACTCTACAAATCTGGCTTGATATATTATTTTGTTATTATTATTATTTTATTATTATATATTTGCTTATTCCTTTAAAATTGCTGTTAGCATGAGGCCTGTTTTTTAGATGTATAGACATCCTCTTAATTTCCTAGTCTGTGCTTATGCAAGCCAATTATAACATGTATTTGAGTAATTATTTAGAGATTTTGATCATTGTCTCAACCCATGTGAATAATTCAAGTCAAAATATTTTACTTCAATAAAATGTTTATTTCTACTGAAATAAGCTTAAGAAAAATTGTGTTTATTTTAAAAATACTTAAGAAAGTTATGGAGAAAATGTTAATGCAGATTTAAAAGTACTTAAAAGTACATTGTGCATCCAATTTTTTTCCCCAGAATGTCCCAATATCCTTAGCAAAAAGTTCCTGTCCTTTTATGTACTTTCCATACCATGTACTTCCCACCCCCACCCCCAAAGAGATTGCTGACCAATTGAAAACCCCCAACAATAAACTGCCCATAATTCCTAGAAAACAAGACAACCAACCAGCAGTATTAGACCAATCTAACTGAAGACAGTGTAGGAGAGAAAGAGAGAGAGAGAGAGAGAGAGAGAGAGAGAGAGAGAGAGAGAGAGAGAGAGAATTACCAGCCCCCCTCCCCCCCTTGGGTCTTGAACCTGAGCTCTCACCACTAGACCATATTGACTTTACAGTGATAACTTTGTACCAGGAGAGAATCTTTGGCCGACAGTCCCTGAGGCTTAGCCCTCTGAAGTGGATGAAAAGAAAACTGTATGAAAGACTAGAAGCCCTGTGTGCAATGGGCTTTCTAGATTATTTTAGCTTCAGTGAGGGTGGGAAAGAGTATCACAATTTTAAACTGACAAAAACCCAAGTGTGCTTCTTTTAAAATCTGTAAATAAACTTTGATCAGTTTGTAAATCCTTACCCTTTTACATTTTTACTTGAAGTTACAGAGTACGCAAGAAAAAAAGGAAAACCAGAGTGCAGGGAGTGCTAGCAATACTGGGGCTGCATGCATGCCTTACTTTTGTGATCTTGTCCTCTCTTTTTTCCCTTTAAAAATCTCCTTCTCCTGCTTCCCTTGGTTTTCTTTTATGTTCCACCTCCCCACCCACTCTGCTTTCCCAGATACAAAACAGTATCCGGTGTTTGTGGGCCACAAGCCAGGACGGAACGCCACACAAAGGCACAGACTGGACATCCAGATGATTGTGATAATGAATAGGACCCTCTACATTGCTGCCAGGTCAGTGACATTTTCCTCATTCCTTCCTTGGACAGCTTTGTGCATCCAGAAATGCCTTGGATTATTCAGTCGTGAATTTATTTGTCATTTAATGAAAGCTCCTAACCACTTATTTTTAAAATTGTAAAATACAGAGTAATTTTTAAGTCTTCATGTAATTGTTAAGTTATCATTATTTATTTAAAGGCTCTCCATTCTGGTCCTTTAATTCGTGTTTCTGTGAGAGGATTGTATATTTCAGGAACTTAAACCCAAATGATCTGCAGGGAAATTGAATGCGTGTGTGTGTGTGTGTGTGTGTGTGTGTGTGTGTGTGTGTGTGTGTGCAGTTTTTTTTTTTTAACAGACTTTTGTCTTCATCAGGAATTGCTGGTGAGGAACTTCTACCAATATAAATCATCACAACTCTCCTTAAGAGAGTTTCCCAGGCACTGAGATTAAGTGATTTGCCCCAGGTCAAACAGCCAATACATGTCAGAGATGGAACTTGAACTCAGGTCTTTAGGTCTCTGAGGACACCCAGCTCTGTCTCTTCCTCTCTGTCTCTGTCTCTGTCTCTCTTTGTCTCTCCCTCCCTCCCCCTTTTCTATATGTGGATGTTGTTTGTATACACACACACACACTCACACACACACATGCACAGGCCTTATAGATGGGTGATTTCATTGGTGTGGTATTTCTTCTACCAACTCAGATGATAACTGCCCATACCCCACCACTATGATAAATACCAATGTAACCCTCCTACACTGCCACTTTCTGTAGTTACTATGTTCCAAAAACTGGTCTAAAATTCATAGTGAATTGATTCTTGGGAGTAGCCAGAGGCTTGAACTGATTTGATTAACTGCTAATCCATTCCATTAGTAGCCAGTCTTTATGTGTTGTTGTGGCCAAAAAAAAATTGCCTAATGATTGCTCCTCAGGTGATTAACCTCTCCTAACTGGTCCTCAAATGATAGGTCATCTACTCAAAGTCTTTTCACCTGGTTAGGATGTGTCAGACCTTCTGCTCCATTGTCGTATCATTTGAAAGCCCCAGTGCCAGGGTTGAAAGGGTGCCCTAAAGCCAAGTACAATTCTGCTTGGCTGTTCTGTGCTGTTAACATTTTTATCAATTATTGAATCAAGGCATAGATGGTACGCTCATGAAATTTGCAGATGACACAAAGCTGGGGAGTATAAATTATACACTATGATGGAGTCAGGCTCCAAAAGTATCTTGACAGACTAGAGCATTGGGCTGAATCTCATAAGATAAATTTTAAAGGCTTACACTGTAGTACAAAAAAATCAACTTCACAAGTACAAGATCTCAGTGGGGAATGGCTGGTTAGGAGCTATTCTGAAAACAATCTGGTGATTTTAGCCAACTCTAAGCTCAATGTGGGTCAGCAATGTGATGTAGCAGCCAAAAGAGTTCATGCAATCTTGGGTTGCATTAAGGGATGCATAGCCTTCAGGTGAAACAGATATGGAAGCTATTTCGGGGAAATATTTATTGATAAGCTAAATACTTCTATTTATCAGTAAGCTCACTTCTGGACAGGGTTGCTCCACTAACAAATTGGGGGAACAGATTCTTGTGTGGGCAAAGAGCACCTAGATTTCAGCAGGTCTGGTCAGCTTTCTCAGGACATCCTTGTGGACACAATAAAGAAGTACTACTGGTTACATGACAGGACCTAAAGAATCGGGGCAGTGTGGGATCGTGGATAAAGTCCTGGATTTGGAAGTCAGAGGACCTCAGTTCCAAACACAGCTCTGCTGCTTGCCCCTTGTGTGATCTTCAACAAATCTCTCCCTGACTTTATTTCCTTATTTGTAAAATTAAAGGCTTGAATAATACGATCTCAAAGGACCCCTTCAAGCTTTACATCTATGGTCTCATGGATAATGGATCAAAGTCAACCTAGAAGGAAGTTCAGTTCTCATCTGTCTCCTGTTCATCATTGTTATCAATGGATGAAGACAAAGATGGCAAATCTATTTATGTCAAGACACGTGAAGGGTTAGCTGACATATCAGCTGATGAAATCAGGGTCCTAAAAATTCTCAGAAGAGTGGAAGAATGGGTTCGATTACAACAAGATTAAATTTCAAAGGGTAAATGTAAACTCAGCACTAATGTTTGGAAAATTAACACAGTACAAGTCTAGAATAGAGAAGATGTGAGAGGTCTGTCTGAAAAAGAACTAAGGTTTTTAGCTGACTATAAGCTCAATAGACATCCATAAGGGGGGAATAAAAACTAATGAAATTTTGAGCTGCATTAATAGAAACATAGTGTTTAAAATAGTCCTGATAGTTCTTCATACTGGTCAAAGCATATCTGGATCAGTATATGCATTTGGGGGTACAATATTTTATGAAACCAGAGCACAAATTAGAGAAAGTGACTACACTGGCGAGGATGGACCAAATTGTGTTCATGTAAAGTTTAATTAAAGGAACTGAGAAAGTTTAGCCCAAAGAAGAGAAAACTAAGTGTAGCAAAATCACTGTTTTTAAGAATCTCAGGGGTTGTCATGTGGATGAAGGATTAAACTGATTCTATGTACCTCTGGAGGGCAGATTTAGGACTAATAAGTGAAAATTACATGGCCACAGATTTAAGCTCAATGTAAGAATGAACTTTCTAATAATCAGAGCCTTTCCAAAATGAAATGAGCTGCCTCATGGGGTACTGAATTATTGAAGTTGTTCTAACAAGGGCCAACAAAACCACTTGTTGGGAATGCTATGGAAGGAATTCCTCTGTGAGTCTGGGAACCAAACTAGATAGCTGGTATATGGTTCCATGTTTTATCTTGAAGGGAAATTTAAAAATTATATGCCTGAAACATGATACCCAGAAAATGTGGACAATCAGACGTAGCTTATATGATTAGGAAAGAGTCAGTTGAGTAAGAAACACAAATTGGTACTGGGAGGAAGAGGTGTTGAGGAGATGAATACCTCCTTGGTCCTTGGCCCAGATAGAAGGGTTTTCATCATTGATTTTGATGAGAGTTGTGTTACTTACTACACTTATCTACCATGGCTATCACCTTAGAGAACAGAAATTGAATTCCAACTAATCGTGACAAGTTGTAGAAATACGTGCTCCTATTTTTAAAATTGTTTAAATAGGGCATTCAAGAACAACAATTCCTGGGGCTATGAATGTAAAGAGGAAATACAAGCTTCATAAACAGGACATTGAGAAGGACTGGCTGTGTTCAAATGTGGCAAATGAAAAGCACATTAAGTCCTTGAGGATTTCTGAGACCCTCAAGGTAAATATGAATCAGCAAGGTGGTGCTGAATGTAGTCGTTTTGAAAAGGAGCATGTGATGCTGGGATATAAACTTGGGAGGGAATCTCCTCTGAGCCCTGAGAAGAATCTCCGAAGAAGATTTGGAAGAATAGCCCAGAGACCTGACAGAAGCCAAATTTAATCACAACAGTCATTCACCAATCACTTCTTAAATGTTTACTATCTGCAACCCACTCTTAGTAGGTGCTAGGTGAGACATCGAAGTCAGTAAGACTTAGGATGTGTTCTCAGGGAGCTTACAGTCTAATTGGGGGATAGGCCAGAGATAAGACATACATGGAAATATACAAATTAGAATGTGGTAAGTGGGTAAAAGAAATAGAGCTAAGGAAGAAATCAGTAGTTAGGGAGAGGGAGAGAGATCAGGGGAAAGGAACTTTGGTAGAGTAGGAAGGGGACTGATTTTAAAGTCAGAGGATCTGAATTTGAATTCTGGTTCTTACTACCTAGGGAACATAAGCAAGTTGGTTCTCCTCTCTGGCCTTGAGATTCCTCATTTTTAAAACAATGAGGTTAGCCGAGATGACCTCCAACATGCTTTATAGCTCTAAATTTATCATCTTGTCAAGTAATACTGTGTGAGGCTGGTGTCATACAACCTAAGTGATCTGGGCAGAACTTGCAGGAGAAACAGAGGAAAGGAACAATAATGAAAATTAGCCTCTGAGGAAAAAATATATAGAATTTAAGGTGAAGACTTGGGGGGAACAGATGAATGAATTCATGAAAAGAAAAATACTTTCTTAAGTTCTTTCTATATGCCTGGCATTTTGTTAAATTGTGGGGCTACAAATATAAAAGAAAGATGGTTCCTGCCCACATATGCCTGGAAAGGGTGCTTGGGTTAGGGAGGTCATGAGGATGGCAGTTGGCTTCATAGGACGATTGGCATGCCTTCTCTAAAAATAGTGGTGGCATTGATTTGCCTAATTTACCCAAAACAAAAGGTAAAAAAAAGTGGAGGTAAGCAGGGAGTTATTACAGTGGCATGGCAGGGAAATAGTAGAGAACCACAGAGATGGCCGTTAGATATGGAGAATTCTTTGTAAGATGAGGTTTAGGGAATCCTAAAGCTTCAGGCAGAACAAGGTGAAGAAGAGGAAACATTCGCCTTCAGCCTCCCTGTGGTTCCCCCTCCAACATCAGAATTGAGCAGAAAGTAGAGAAAAATAAACAAGAAAGAAAAACTAGAAAGACAAATGGGGTTGGGGAGAAAATCTAGAGAGAAGGTAGGGAGAGAAATGAGAAGGAAAGGAACTGGAACAAGATGCATTTTTCCCGAAGTACATGGAGAAAGGGGGTGAATGGGATCAATGGGCATGGGTTGCCTTTAGCATTTCTAGTACCCAAATTGTATGAATAACTGAATAGTCTTCATTGATGAGAATGACCAGATGAATGGGGAGACAAACTTTGAGAAGAAATGATTGAGGTAAGGAATTCCTTTCTTGGAGAGTTGTGAAACATCATGGTTTGGGATTTGGAGAAATCAGGACTGAAATTTTCAAAGAAAAGGTAGTCAAGATTATCAATATGATACCAATTGAGTTCCTGCTAGATAGAACCTGTGTCATTTTATGGCCAAGAAAGAACAAGACAGTTCTCAGTGTCAGACTATGGGCTTCATTTTAATTAAATAAGCGGGCACACTTTACTACATGGATTAAACTAACAAGATGGGGTGAAAATACAAAAACTATTCCCCACTTTGACCCAGATGCCTAGCTTTTTACTCTTTCTGTTACCACACGAAGCTATAAGGAGCTATAATGTGGTCACTCTTAGGAACATAGCTACCATAGACACTTATCCAAGAGCGTCTCAGCTGAATTAATTGAAAAATGTCTTCAGCAACCATCCCTTAGGCATAATATCAGCTTTTCTTGAATGCCATTAATTTTTTTTTTCTAAATGTTGCAGTGCTAAAGGTTACATTTGTACTCAATTATCTGAAACCTGGTCAAAACAAAAGATTAAACAGCCTGTCTGTGAAAATGTAGGCTGACTTCAAAATCCTCTGTGAATTGTTCACTTTGCTGTTGCTTCTCTGGAAGAGAAAAAAGAAGAGTAAACACAGATGAGATGTGTAATAGCAGGAGCTCTTGCTAGATGCGCCTCAGGAGAACTGGGGCCTAATCCCATCTCTGCCTCTACCTATGGGGCTTGGGGCAGGTCACTGAGGCTGGCTGGGCCTCAGTTCTTTTTTTTTTTTTTTTTTTCTCAAGGGAGCTTGAGAACAGGAACTGAATTTAAAACAATCTTGAAAGATTGATGGAGCACATGCACTCCGCTCTCCCCCACCCTTTTTTTTTTTTTTAAGATGGGTCTTCAGGGATCCCTAAAGTGCTTCCTAGTTTTACAAGCCCGTGACCTTAGAGACAGAGGCTGTTTTAAAGCTCAACTCCTTAGGTAGGAGTAAGGTGCTTATATTTCATGAGGTAGAAACCTTTGCTATAATTATGCAGACCAGTTGCAGGTTTTATAAATTAAGGTGAGCCATCCAAGCTAATAAACCCTGAAAATACCTGATATGTCTGTTTTAAATCTAACAAGCAGCTTCATTCTCCCCAAGGTGACATGCCACCTTGCACAAAATGTGCAATCTGCCTGGGATCCCAGTTTTTCGTGTTTCTGGCCCCTCCTGAAATCACTTCCCCAAAGTAAAGAGAACCAGCAGAGAAGGTGTTCAAAGCTGGCCACTTTGAGAGCCCCTCCTCCTGGGTGGCCCAGGAACCTGCCAATTGCATTGTTGAAATTTCCTTCCTGCCTTTGCCACAAAATTCAATTTTGCTGACTGGAAGTGGGAAATCGGAAATACTAGGATTAAGCCAGTTTGTGTTAGAATAGCTTAATTAACAAACAGCTGTAGGCTCTGGAATGCTATAGGTGGTGGGGGGAGGGGAGAACAGAAACACCTCTTTACCTTGAAATTGCCTACAGCTCCAGACGTGCACTTTTCACACTTGAGAGCCCTTTTAAGGACTGGTCCTTTTCGAGATTTTGCTCATGGAAAGTGCTTGTCTTTATCCGAGAAAGCAGGGCCTTTCATTCATGCTTTTCCCTGCTTCCCCCTCCCACTCACCTTTCTTTGGAAAAGGCTGCTCAGTTCCCAGGATTACTTTGCTTGAGAAAGCTACTTTCAGAATTTAGGGATTGGGAGACTGGGGCCTCTTTTGAATCACTATTTTTATCTGCTGTTAGGTTTTGTTTTTAAAGAAAAATCTCAACTACTAATTAACATAAACAGGCCAAGCAAGGAGGGGACAATCTGAGAACTTTCTGAGGTGTTGCCAATGCATAATAATTAGCCCTTAATTTACAATTCAGATGCACGACTCTCACTTTTGTCAAGGGGGGACCAGGAAAGGGGAGTGTAGGAGGAAAAGGAAGAACTGAAGTCATCCATAAAACTGATAACAAAGTAATAGGTAATTTTATGCCAGTAATGACCTGGACCCAGGCGCCACCAGTAAAGTCAAGCAAATAATGAAGGAAGGTTTGAAAGCAAACTTCAGTTCTGGTTTCCTACTGACGCCTGAAGAAACTTCCCAATTCAGCAATTTTCAAAGCAGACTAGCCAGTCTTCCACCCCCAAGTATTCAGTGTTCAGTGGCAGGCAGGGGATTTTTTTTTTTTCTTTTTTTAAGCCTGTTCCCATTAACAACCCTGTCTTTGCTCCCCCACCCCTTCACGTGAGAGGAGTTCTACTTGGTACTCTTCTGCGTGGCTGTAAGGATCATTGTGTGCCCTGCTGGTAGAAGCCTATTCGTTGTTGGGTTTTTTTTTTGGCCAGAACTGATAAAAATGAATTGAATCCTGGCTGTAGGTGGGGGAGGTGAGAAAGGGTGGGGCTGTTGGGGGACAGAAAATCTCTCAGCCTAAAGAACCTAGTTTAAAGCTTGGGTAATTTTGCAGCCCTGGGACTTCATGCATTTTAGAAAAATGTAATGTTATTTCAAGGGAAAATGAGATGTTTCACTTTCATTCACTAACCCCCTCCTCATTTCCCCAATTCGGTGGAGTTCTTTCCTTTTCTTCTGATTTTCACACAAAAATGTCCTTGTACTCAGCTCACACAGAAGGGAATATTTAAATATAACCTCAACACCTGAGCTGCTGCTGTTTCCCTCTTCCAAGGGGCGATTGGCAGTTCAGCGTAGAGAAGCAAATTCTCAGTAAGGAAGGTGAACAGAAGAAACAAATGTAAACTTTTGCAGGAGTGTGGTTTATATACTAAATTGACTGTAATAATGGGAGAGAAAAAAAGTGACTTCTTGACACATTTTTGTCACTGACATCTTCTCCCTTTCTGACTTGTCTGTCAAATCATCAAGGCTGAAAGCTATAGTGAGATGTTGAAAGAGAGAGGTAGAAAAGGCATTAACTTCTTGTTATCTTTCTGGATGAATAAATGTGGCATATTGAATACCAAGGAGTTTTGAAAATACCACTTTAGTCATTTTTAGAATAGGTAAACATCTCTAAACCAAGCAAACAAATAGAATTATCTTTCCTGAACCACTTATATGAATATATTTTTTAATTTTATCAGAAAGGCTTTTTATTTCTTCGAAGTAAGGTATAAGTTTAAATTCAGTTGTGCTTTATCAGTAGAAGCAGACTTATCAGAATTCTCTTGTGTGGTCTTTGCCCTTTTTATTTTGGTCTGTGTGTGTAGGGGTGTGTGTTGGGGGGGTGTTCATAGGGTGGTGTGTGTGAGTGTGTGTGTGTGTGTGTGGATACTGTACATACAAATGCCCACAAATGACTGATTCAATAGAAAACAACTGTCTTGACTACTGCATTGTCTTTATATTAATTTTCCTTTGTTTACAGGGACCATATTTATTCTGTTGACATAGACACACCAAATGCAGAAGAAATTTATTGTAGCAAAGTAAGTAGTTTCTAAACCATGGTTCTGGAATCAAGGAATCTTGATTCCAAGAGGAGGAAGGTGTGATCTCATTTTTCAACTACTGTTTATATTTGAAAATACATGAATTCAGATATATCCCATCCTTTAGATGCAGTGGTTCTCAGCCTTCTTGATGCCACGACTCTTTCATACAGTTCCTCATGTTGCGGTGACCCCCAACCAGAAAATGATTTTCATTGCTACTTCATCACTGTAATTTTGTTACTGTGATGAATCTGATACACAGGACGTGTTTTCACTCTTACAAATTGAACATGACCCACAGGTTGAGGACCACTGGCTTAGAGGATTAGGACCACAAATACTTTGTGTATTTTTAATGAAAAGATTTGTTCTGTGTGTGAGGCTCTATATTATGGAGCTGAATGAGTCTGGTGTGGTAAAAAGAGCATCCGACTGGGGTGGGGGAGGGAGGTGGGGAAGTGAAGAGACCTGGGTAATGGTATTCATTTCAATTAGCTTTGTGACCTGGAATGTGTGATTTCATCTCTCCTCCTCTCTTATTCAGTTTTCTTTTCTTTACATTTGAAAAAGTTGGGCTAGATGACATGAGGTTCTTCCCGCTAAAAATGTTGATGATTCTGCTTGATGAATTCATTATCCATCACATGCCTGTTTGCAATGTGGAGATCTGTACAATTTATATACTCCCATAATATTTTTAATGGTTACACTTGTATTGGAAAATCCCCTTTTGAATCATTTCGTGTGCATAGGCACATCCCACAGCATAGATTTAATCACTCAGGTGTAATGCTCCCATTTCTTGGCATTTGAAGTTCGTCCTGACCTTTTACATTTGTACTACAGTGAAAAGAGCACTGGATTTGAAGGGAAAAGGACTTGGCTTTAAATCCTGTTCTGCTAATTACTACCTGAGTGACCTTGAGCAAGTCACTTAATGACTCTGAGCCTCATTTGTTAATCGACTGGTTCAGACTAGGTGATCTCTAAAGTCCCTTCCTTCTTTAAATCAAGGATGGCTCTCCATGATGTAACTATCCCTCATTTCAGATAGACATAACAATCTCTCCTGAGATTCTTAGAACAACACAAGGGGAAGGTTTAGTTTTATAAAAATCTCTTAAGTTTAGTACGATCAGAAGATCCCCTCAGCCTATTAACAAATTGGATTCTTTTGCCTATCTAAAATAAAATGTAATTATAGGAAAAAAAATCTCCATACGTTAAAAAAAAATAAAGACATCTTTATTAAAAGGAAACCAAATGAAAGGAGAGGGCTAGAGCAGACATTTAGAAACGCACTTTTACAAGTTAGTTTGGCTACTTTTTGGTTAAACCCACTTACTGATCTTTTTTTCGGAGCATCAGACAACAGAAGATCATTTTGTAGTTTAATGAATAGAGAGCAGCTCGAAATGAAATGAACATTTTGCATCACTGATCTTTTGTTGTTATGGTGAATTAATCATGGGGAATGGGTGCTGAAAGCTTTCAATAAATATATGTTCAGCTTCTCGGTTCCCCAAGGGAACTCTTACTTCTGAAATCAAATGCACCAACCTCGGAGGTCTAATTGATTCTTCCTTGATCCCTGCAGAAACTGACATGGAAATCTAGACAGGCTGATGTAGACACGTGCAGAATGAAGGGAAAACATAAGGTAGGCAATTTTCTTTCCTCCTGAAGCTGCCACTTCGATTTAGGTTTTTTGACTGTTAAATCAAGTCGTCTGTGATGTGGAATAGATACTGCCATTCACTTCTTTCCTAGTAATGGCTTCTTCCATCAACTTATTGAAGGCTCTAATTTGCAAAAATAGTTTGCTTTTAATGTGATGAAACATTCCGACAGCACCAGCCAGAAAGGCATCGTGAAACGCTCCCGTTGCACTAAGGATTGTGGACACCGTGTTCACTATATGCACGCTGCTTAGCACTCTCTAAGAGAGCTAAACATTGCTGCCCTTCGCCCGTTGGGAGTCTCCTTTAAGGATTCATAAAAAGCTACAAGCAGACTTACAGGGTTTTATGCCTTCGGTAATATAGCAACATAAAAAAGACCCTTGAGCTGGGAGTCTTAGCTACATCAAGATACTACAGGATCACCTGGCATTAAAATTAATACTGTGAAATTTCATTTCCACTATTGTCTTTGCAGCATAAACTTTAACTCTTCGATTTGGGGCTTCATTTGTGTTTATTATATATGATGATGTAACTATGGCATTGTCTATTTATTGTATTAACTACAACAGAATATATTACAATGTACAATGTGATACACACAGTAGAATATAGAATAAAATGTTGAGGTAGTAATATAATAATAAAAATGTGATATTCATATGGCAATATTATATGATAAACTGTGATACAAAAGTTCTTTTATGCCTAATATTATATGACATTATATATTATAATGAACATTGTCATGACTATATAAGGCTATACTTACATAGTAGTACTCTCTGATAATAAATAATACCAGCAACTAAAAGCTCGTTAGCATGACACAATAGAGAAGTGACCTCAAAACCAGGGATTCAAGTTCTACCAACACAGAAGAAATTCACTGTAGCCAAGTAGTACATTAGAGCAACTTAACTTTTCACTAGTCACTTAAATTTCATAGGGCTCTAGACCAGAGGTAGCAAACATGTGGTTTACAAATAGCCCAGATTCAAATGTTATTGGAAATATTTAACAAGACAAATAAAAATGAATTAAAATATAGATAATATTAAATTTTTCTTTTTTAATTTAATATTTATTTGTAACTTAAAAAAAACTGATTTCCCAATTCTCTGTCCCCTTCAATTCCCTCCCCTCTACACACTGAGAAAGCAGGAAGGCAGGAAGGAGGGAGGGAGGGAGGGAGGGAAGGAAGGAAGGAATAAAGGAAGGAAGGAAGGAAGGAAAGGTGGGAAGGGGCTGGTTTTGTATCTTCAACATCTAACTCACTGCCTGGAGATATTTAATAACTGCTTTTTGATGAGTTGATTTTGTATTTTTCCCAACATCTAAGTATAGTGTTCTATGTGCATTCTAAGTTGTCCTTCTAAGGTATTCATTTTAAGAAGCCCCTTAATAAAAATTTATTAATTCATTGATTGACTAATAAAATGGAAATTCTTTGTCACCATCATCTTTTGGGTACAACAACATGGATAGAAGAATGCTACTAGGCTTCCTTCATTTTAACCTTGATGACAATGGATCAGAATACAAAATGAATGATGGGCTCTATTAAGAAATTGACCTGAAAAAAATACATTTGAACTATTTTCCCCCCAGGATGAATGTCACAATTTTATTAAAGTTCTTCTAAAGAAAAATGATGATACACTGTTCGTCTGTGGAACCAATGCCTTCAACCCTTCTTGCAGAAACTACAAGGTAAATGTTACTTTTATATGTCTGGAACCATATGGTTAGGAGGCACTTTGTAATTTACTCTGTACCTGCAACAAGCTAAGAACTGTAATTTAACACTACCCAGTTTCTTTTCACTTGTTCAACTTAATGTATTGCTCCACATGAGTGAGCTTGAGAGTAGGCTTCCCAGCTTCCTGTTTGGTCAGGATTGATTGACACATCCTTAAGGACCCTACAGAGCTAAGCTAGTTTCTGTAAGACCCTATTCTTTGCCCGGTTGACTAATACGTGGTTTACATTAAGTACAATGTGAATATATTGTCTTAGTCTCTTCTTTCCTCTTTTCATCTCTTCTCTTCTCCTCTCCTTTCCTGACTTCAACTCTCCTCACCTCTTCTCACCACTCCTGTTCCCTTATTCCTTCCCCCTTCACCTCCCTCTTTTTCTTTCTTTTTCTTTTTCCTTTTCCCCTCTTCTCTTTTCCTTCTCTGTCTCCATTTCCTATTCTCTCTTTCCCTCTCCCCCTCTCTCCTCCCTCTCCCTCTCTTTCTCCCTCTCCTTCTTCTCTCCTCTCTTCTCTCCTCTCTTCTCTCCTCTTCTTCCTTCTCTTCCCTCTCTCTCTTCTTCCCTGTCCCTCTCTCTCCTCACACACATAGACACACACCAAACACATTTGTTTTATGAGAATTTCCTGATTTCAAAAACATGCATCTGAAGCTGCAAGTTTACTTCTGCATAGGCAATTTTGAAGAATTCGAAATTCTTAATTTCACCTTGTAATTGGATGACAAAGAGAGTGTCTTACTTGACACCGTCCATTATACAAAGAACATTTCCAACCACTTCTCTGAGAGGCAACACTTCCAATTAGTCCTGATTAAATTGTTTTTTAAAAGTGTCCCTGAAGAAGATAGGGAGCTCTTAGCATTCTGGGTAGTGGTAGTAGAAGCAACAGTGCTGCTATATGAGCCCATCTCCATCTGTTTCACCTTGCTGGTACCCCCTATTTTTCTTTGTGGTATAGGAACTGTAAAGACCTTCTTATGGAGAGTACACCAGTGCATATGCTGACCAATGCTGCAGCCCTGTCTTTTGTTTCTGTTCAGCTAGACCCCTGAAGGAAATTTTTGCATTGGTTACAAGCTCGTCTCCCTCTGGTCACATTTTTGATACCAGGCTGTCAGCAGCAGCAGCCTGTTCTCCCTACCCCAACACATCCCAACTTTCAATTGATTGTCCCATAGCAAACATCTGGGTCTTCAAAATCAAATCCACCATTTAGTATTCAATTCCTGTTTGTCATTGTTTAGTACTCATTAAGATTAATTCTCCTAATAAATCCCATGCTGGAAAGCTCTTCTTTATTATAAATGCAAGTTTTCTTGGCATTGCAACATAAAGCATGTAAATGGTCTTTATTCTTTTTTTCAGATATTCTATTCCTCATGATACATAACCCATGTTGATTCTTACTCCTCTTTGCTTGAACTACCCACCCCTGCTGGGAAATACCTTAGGGACCTATAGGAAGTCACAAGAATACATTTATTGACTTTCCTTGTCCATAATCTTAACAATATGGATGGCACTGAGGCATCATGGGCATGACATGAGAAGATCTATTCTCAGAAGCATAAGGTGAAGGAGCAGATGCTGCTAGAATGTAGAATTGCAGGGAAGGAAAACTCAGTACAGTGTTTTTATCCTAAAGTGTCTCCTTCAGAAATGATTAATATCTGTAAAAAGATTTGGACAGAATGGCTACATAACTGAAAAAAACACAGATCATCTATTGTGTAAGTCCCATAGTTTAAGAGCTTAAGATTTATTAGAATAACTTGATGGGGAAAGGAGGATTATTTTTTCATGGTCTCTGACTCTTGAACTCTGTCTTTGGTTTATACACACTGTGTGCCCCTCAAGGAAGGTGAATGTGTTGGTAAGATGATCATTTGAAATAGATTCGCTGATGCTTAGCCATTAAGGCTAAGAATGAGGAACCTAAGCTATGCTCTCTGGGCTCAGTTTCCTCATTTGTAAAATGAAGGGTTTGGGCCTTGATGGCCCCTAAGGACCCTTCCATCTTTAAGTCTGTTATCCTCTGCACACCTTCCCCCATTGTTCACTAAAACCTTTGGAACTTCAACGTGAGGTTGAGTTGGTTATTCGTATAATTATCTGTACCCTATGGTGAATTAATTTCCCTGGGGTTGCTGTTAAGTCTGAGATTTTATGACTAGTACACGGATTAATTCTTATTTCATGGAAATAGGATTTCTCCATGGCACAGACTACTCTGCTGATACCGTTTAATCTGCCACATCCTTCCAAACTTCCAAATCAGCAGAGGACAATTTCACATTATCTTCTAGCTCTGATTTAGCTGTGGCCACATTTTTAGAAGTAGGTACACAAAGAAGAAATTCTCCCCTCCCCCAAGTGTTTTGTTTCTTTTTTGCAGAGTTTACAGAGTGTGCACTGCTCTGGGTAAGAGTGTAAAATCCCACTCTTGAATCCTTTCCAGAGCCTCAGACCACAGAGCCTGTCACAGTTCAACAGGAAACTTGTGTTCAGATAAAATGTCAGCAAAAGGCTTTGGTAAAAATGGATTGAGGTGTGGGGAGAGGGGAGAACAACGAGATCATTATGTTTTAAGCAGTACCTGATGACGGTCATATTTTCTTAGGAGGATTCTTTTTTTTCTTTTTTTTTTTTGGAGAGGGGAGGCAGGGCAATTGGGGTTAAGTGACTTGCCCAAGGACACGGCTAGTAAGTGTTAATTGTCTGAGGTCGGATTTGAACTCAGGTCTTACTGACTTCAAGGCCAGTGATCTATTCACTGTGCCACCTAACTGCCCCCTGGAGGATTCTTTACAAAAATACTGTAGCTTTCTGATACTCTCAACTTCAATTTGAAAAAAACCACAGCTTTAATAAAGGTCATTTCAAAGTCCTTAGGAGTGGAGAAGACCCTTTACATCACAGAGACTATTCACAAGAGATGGGGCCAAAATTAGCAACTGGACAGTCCTCCCTGATGTTCCTCGAGATAATTTCCTTTTCCTGGATAACATTGGGAGCTTTGAACTAATTCAAGTGACCATCTAGTATATTGTCCTTAACTTTGTTATGTCTCAGTTTTCTTATCTGTACTGAAGCATCCAGGACTCAAGCATATAATGAAACATAGCTAAATGGAGTCTCTATAGACAATAAGGATCTTTAGAGGTAGCTAGGTGGGTCAATGGACAGAGCATTGTGTCTGGAGACAGAAAGACCTGATTTCAAATCTTCCTTCAGATACTTCTAGCTATGTGACCTTGAGCAAGTCAGTTAATCTCTGCTTGCCTCAGTTGCCTCAGTTGTAAAATGGGAGTAATAATGGAACATACCAATATTTGTAAAGCACTTACCATCCTTCCCTTCCTTTATCCCAACTTCAGTTCACACTGATGAATCAGTCCTGAAAGAACAAGGTTCTTTCCATCTCTCCCTTGGGTTTATAGAGGTATGGGGATGATTCTTCTCTAAGTAAGCTTGGGTGACCATTCTAGTGTGTTTTCCCAGTATCAGTTGTCAGTGACTAGCAAACCAATATCTTTTCACTAATAAATGTCAATTAGATTGTATAGGAGAGTGTTTACCAAGATGACAGGACAAGAGCAGAAGTGTACTCTCTTCTACATGACATTGGCCTCTGGAAAGAGTGGGCTCAAACTTAAAGACATTTCTTCACAGCATTGGCCCCATCAAGGTCACTTCCCAAATGCAGTATATGCAGTGGATGAATTTCTCCTTTTGGCAGGACCTGGTATTTTGGCTTTGGGGTCAATCTACTTGCTGTTCTGATAGACTAAGGTCATATCTCCACAAGCTGGTGGGAACTCCACTTCTCAGACCTCTCCCGGGTCTTCCAACCTTTAGAAGCTTACAAGGTCACAGGTTAGGCTATTCTATCTCCAATACTCCTTTACCCAAGTCAGGAAAAAATAGAAGCAATGGCAGGTCTTTACATTCATGGACCACATGTTGACCCCAAAGTTAGCACTATCTCCCACATGGAGACTTATAGCAGTCATTGATTACTCACTCAAATGAAGTCAGGCAGGAAAGAGGATTTCACTCTGGCCAGTTAGGGCCAGTTCCAACTTGGCAGTCAATCACAAATTTGTTTCTTCACCACATGGTTAGTGGGCTAGAAATGCTTGTAGCCCAAAGTTGGGGATCAAGGCTTTTCCATTAAGCATGCCTAGAAGCAGACTTACAGTCTCCTGTGGTACAAAACAGGTAGAACGCTACATGTGATTGAAGAATGGGACTGCTGTTGACCCTGCTTCTGTAAACAACGACTGTAAAGTTATTCTTGATACACCTCTTCCATTCCAGTTAGTGCTCTCCTTTCAAATTACCCTTTATTTGCATAATTATCTGCCCCTGTGTTGTGTACTTTCACAGAATATGAGCATGTTAAGAAATTGCTTTCATCTCTCCCTCTCCCACACCCTAGCACTCTGTCTTCCATAGAATTGATGACTCTTGAACTTCATATAGAGAGGATTATAAAAATGCTTAATAATCATGGAATAGAGAAGTTTGGAGGGGGGCTTAAATTACTGAAATGCTACATTTCAGAAAGGTTCCACGGATCAAGGAAGGAGTATTTGATGACAGTAAAGCACTGGACTGGCCATGCAGAGATCTGGGTTCTAATCTCACCTCTGCTGCCAATGTCATATGTGCTTTTGGCCGAATTACTTCACTCTTACAGGGGGCAGGGTATTAGTCTAGATAAATAATATGATCCCTTACACCTCTCTAATCAATTTAAAGTAGATCAAAATGGCTTTCATTATCGCACTTGCATCTATTCCTTGTTCTACATTACTTATGCTATATTCCTCCAAAAACTAAAGCCTAGGAAAAGTGCTGAGACTTGATTCTTCTGAGATCTGACCTACAAGAGTCATGTCTCAATAGGAAAAAGAAAAACCAAACATTTAGGCAAGTTCCTGTACAATGCATGACCCAGACTTGTGGGCCATTGAAAAATAAAGAAAAGAAAAGGTTTATTTGGTGCTGAAATGTCCGCGTGATTGCCATAATCCTTATCATTTTACTGCTAGAGACCTACATTTCACATTCTGGGTTCCAGAACATCCCAAACATAGCCAGTTCTTGTTACTGAATAGAAGCAACTGTTTCTTTTAGATGGATACTCTCGACTCCCTTGGTGATGAGTTCAGTGGAATGGCCAGGTGCCCCTACGATGCCAAGCATGCCAATGTCGCCCTGTTTGCAGGTAAATGATCTGCCCTAAATCTGCTGGGATGTTTTTTAATCATTACATTTCCTTTCATTTCATACATCTAAGCCTGACAATATAAATCTCCTTTGGGGGTATTTGTGAATTCAGAATTGCTCTTAGATTCCCAGCTGTCAACTATAACTAATAGTGTCCTTCTCATTGGTGATTAATTTGTAAATTGCCCCTTTTCCTCTCTGTCACCTTGATTCATTCCTTTGTGATTTTCAAACCAGATAGGTACATAGAACACTGCCCCATTTTAGCATAAGGAGGTACTTATTCTTTAAGAGTGCCACCTTCCACCACTCCCCACTGCCAATGTCTTTGTGGATTGTCTGAAATGCACTGAGAGTCTTCACTCGGGAGGATGTGGGGAATCCAAAAGGCCTTAAGTCTCTATACCAGCAGACTCCAGGCATTATAGCAAAAGCATGAAGAGGTCAAGGTTCAGTCCTAAATCCATCAGAGATAATTATTAACGCCGGAGCCTAAAGAAGGTGATCTGGAAATAACACACAAGGAATCAAGGGTTTCAAGAGCCGTGTTGTTCCCACCCCTAATTTTAACCCCACCAAGTCTTGACAGATGGATTCTGCCAGTGGAAAATGCAAGAGCAGTTCCCAGACATGGAATGAGCCTCCTTCCACAGTTCAAGAGCTAGAGATGATAAGCCATTGATTGTCATTTCAGATTTTTATTTAAGAATTTGTTATTGGCTGTGTATGTGAGGTGGGTATAGAGAAAATTGTTGGTATAATAGTCACTGGTGGAGCACATGCTATAGTTGGGAAAAGTTAGTGCTGTGGTATCTGTGGAGGAAGGGGGAAATGAGGCCTTTTGTTGTAAAGCGGGTTAGCTAACACTTCCTTATTTATACTATTATCAGGACCCCTGAGGGGGCCTGATTCCCCAACTCATACTTTATAGAGGTGGGTTGGATAGGAGAAAGAAAGTCTTCCCTGGGTCATCTTCTAGTCTAGGGCCCAATATTACTGAGGAACAGCACTTATATGCATGCATACAGTCCCAGAGCCCTGTGTGGCACCTTGGACAGGAGCAAGGTCAGTAGCAGAAATGCCCTGGGACCTTTTCAATTGCACAGCTCCTACCGGTGCTCTAATATCTACAGGAACCTGCATGAACTAGTGGCAATGAAGGATGATGACTACAACTGGTCAGTTAATCGTGTGCCTAGTTTGAGCAGAAAAACTAGAAGGTGTGTAGAAAGAATGTATCCTGTGTGCCACAGGGTAGGAAGAGGCAGGATGGCACAAGGATAGGGAATTGGAGTTGGAGTCAGGAAGATATGGGTTCTAATCCTACTTCAGATACTTACTATGTGACCCAGGGCAATACATAAAAATACTTGGGGATAGTGGACACAACCGAAAATATAGGTACCCCTGGGGAACTGCTAGCCTTTATGTAGTACCTTAAGGATATGGCTAGACATGTGGCAAAGGCAACCCACTGCTGGTATTTCCTCTTTGTGGAGTCCTCATGAACTTCCCTGCTGGGCATGGCATCTTCGATAGGCAGCATCTCTGCTGATAAGCTGGGCTTGCCCTGCATAGGCGGTCCATGGCGTCTTTGCTGGATGGGACAGTGTACTGTGCCCTAGGCTTGCAGCCTCCAGCTCCAGCCTCAGGCTCAGCTGCAGCCTGGGGATGCTGCTGCTCTTTTTCAGAAAGAATAGAGATGCTTAGCTTAAGACTAACAAGTATCTCCCTTTCTGTGTCCTCAAGGCCCTGGCTGGGAACCCTTGAAGTCGGAGGAAAATATTTTCCTTCTCTTTTCCTAGTCTTCCTAGTTCAAGGCACAATCCCCTCAGTAAGAGAGACCTCACTCTAACTTATGGTGATCATTCAGTACATTTCCCAAATCTTGGTAGGCTAGGCCTTAACCAGGCAATGACCTCTTGCCAAATAATTACCAAATGGCTCTGGGATTTAGGCTTCTCCAGTTTTGTTTTATGGTTTGTTTGTTTTTTTTCAATTCTAAACTTGTTTACTTGGTCTTGGCAAAGAATGGCTAGAGAAAAGGTTCAGAAGTAACCTATGCCTGGTGAACAAGTTCATTGTTTCTGATGAAAATTTAGTGACTTTATTAGCCCTTTAACATACTAATTAATTACTCAAAACTTCATATTTTTAAGGAGATATAAATTGATCAGATGTACCTCTCCCTACTTAGATATTTAAGTAGCTCACATACAAAGGAACTTCACCTCGAAATCTGGCTAGGACTGAAAGGGACTCCCCCATAAACATACTTATGTATATATATAATTATATGTGCGTACATATGCATGCATGTATGTGTGATACTGTTACAGCAATTAGCTAGTCTTAAGCTCAGGGGCAATATAATGGATGGCTCATTAGGTCTCTCTTAAGCTTTATGGAATTTATTTTATATAAAAAGTTATAAGTTTAAATATAATCACTTTGAGCCTCCAGTTAGGAAAATTCCTAACATCTAAGCAGTCACTGGACTTTCTACCTTACCTTACTTTTATATCTGTTTCTGATTACCTCTTGATCTCTTTATGGTAGAAGAAAAATTGAGTTTTTAGGAAATATCTGGATTTTTTAAAAAACCCAGAAAATTATATTATAATAACTGGGAATCTGATAAGGGAGTTGTGGGAAGATCTGGCTTTTTCTTGGGGTTTGCCATAGCCTATATCCTCCTCTCTGAGATGCCTATAAAGCCAAT
>CM053599.1:207524594-207605392 GCA_028646575.1 Pseudocheirus occidentalis
TTCACAGAACCGTATTTTGTCCAAGCGGTGGATTATGGTGACTACATCTACTTCTTCTTTAGGGAAATTGCTGTGGAATACAACAGCATGGGAAAGGTAAGCGAGGAGAATGTTTGTGGCCTCCTTTGTAACACCCTGGGGAATCCACTTCAGGAGCCATGTTGTTATGAATGACCTCTCAATGAGAGCCATAAATCATATTGACAGGGTCATCATTTTGAGAAGGTCCTGCTGCCAAAGCCCACATTTGGTCAGAGGGAAGCCTCATGCTTTTTCAATATTCACTCTGTGATTTGAAGTCATATTAAACTATTTCTACAAAAAAATAAAAATCTAACCCACGCATATTTGTTTAATTCCAAAAATAGCTTCAAGTAGTTAAAAAAAAAAAACCCTGACTTTCAAGTACAATAGGCAAGAGAGTAAGCAAAGGAAGGCTTTGGCTTTTCCTTTTTTGTCTTAAGAATATTGGATGAAAACAGTTGGGCACAATGGCTTTCCAGATAAACATAATGAAATGATTCAGGTCACCAAGGGTGGAGGGCATAAATAAAAAACGAGCTAAATCTGAAACCTTTTAAGGAGCAGAGATATGAGGCACAGGGGCTGTCAGTGTGGGTTGCAGGGATATTTAATGTAAAATGTGCCTTTGTTTGAGGAAATAGAAAGTTAAGCAGCCATCCATATGGTAATGAGTTAATGTCTGACAACTGATCTCTTGAAGGCTTTATGTATTAAATGCCACAGCCTTATCTTTTATAGCACACTGTTCCAAAGCTGAGTTTTCTAGTTTGTTATTCTCCACAGCTTATAGAAACACAGGATTAAATTAAGTGCCTGGTTGTTCCAGCTCAGTTTTAAAGAAAAGTCCTCCTTCTCCCAGTCCAAGTGTGTTCATCTCCCCTCCCTCTCCCAGTCCAAGTGTGTTCATCTCCCCTTGTGTTTTGCCTGTTTTAGGTAGTTTTTCCAAGAGTCGCTCAGGTTTGTAAGAATGATATGGGAGGATCACAAAGAGTTCTGGAAAAACAGTGGACTTCCTTTCTCAAGGCTCGATTGAACTGCTCAGTTCCTGGTGATTCGCATTTTTACTTCAACATCCTGCAGGCAGTTACAGATGTTATCCATATTAATGGCCGTCATGTTGTCCTAGCAACCTTCTCCACACCTTATAACAGGTAACTGTGCAGGGACCACCGACCTCCTCTTGTCTTATTTCAGCCCTTTCCAGTGAGGTTTCCCTTAAAATGGAGCATGTTAGCAAGTGTGAAAAAAAAAATGGTCATTTACGTGCATCTAAAAAGCAGGTAATATCCAGTTTTTATCAATAAATTCTGTAATTTACAAGCACACATTAGATGAGTGTGTGTTTGGGGGTGGGAGGGCGGCTAAGACAGGAATGAGTTGCTGGACTATTTTCACGCTTTCAATTTAATCTTTGTCCCCTGTGTTTTTGTCTATCTCTTAAGGAGATGGTGACCAGCATTTTAAAGAGATAATTGGCACAAATACAACTGCTATTTGCCTTTTTTTAAAGGCATCTCTGAACATTATGGAGACTAGTGTATTTGGCCACAGATTTCTCAGTAGTACCTCTCCTCTGTGTATTATAACAAAGGACCCTCCTCACTTACATATTCATCTTTCAAGCAGCTTATTTCTGAAGCAGACACAGATTGCAGGCTCTTGGGTGTGACCCTCTAGTTAGTTACCTTGGAGCTGGCCTCATAAAGGGGATCTGATCTCAGGTGAGGAATAAGCAATGGAAGGAAGCTGATGAATGGGGGGAGTGAGAGACTTGTCATACCGACTCTAACATTAATTAACAAGAGATAAAAGAGGGGGGGAACAAAGGAGAAAGTAAATTATGTGGAGGTCACATTCTTTCCCCATAAAATGCTTTAGAATGTGGGTTGGTGACTGAAACACTAGCTCGTCAGTACTATATTTTAGAATATAATTCGGTAGAAGTCAGCCACATCTTACAGGCTATCCAAGGATATTTAGTTATTGAAATACCAAATGGTCTTCAGTAAAAGACATTTTTACTTGCAAAGCTATCCTTTGGAATGGACCTCAAGGACAATTTGAGAGCCAGAGATCAGGATATTATGGATTTAATTTCTATTTCTAGAAAATTCTATTCAAGAATTTCAACAATTATTAAACCTAATTGTTCTCTGTTTTCATATCAGAAAACTAAGGCTTAGAGAAAGCTAAATAATTTGATGAATAACCCTACCAAGAATAAAGGAAAAATATTCAGAAAATAAAGTTAGTATGAGGGGTCGTGGTTTTTAATTCTTAAAATTCTTAATTTAATTATTTTATTATTAAATCAATTAATTATTTAATTTAATTAATTATGTAATTTATTAATTTAATCATTAAGCACAATGCTTCTTTGTAAAACAGGATCATAATTCTGGGCCTATTTATAAGAGCAGAATATGCAGGACTATAACCTCAGCTTTGTGTAGCACTTGTGGTATTCTGAGGAGAATACCATTCTCTAAATGGGTAGTATCATGGATTTGGAGCCAAAAGACCTAAGGTTAGGTTCCAGCTCTACATTTTTTCTAGCTGTGTGACCCTGAGCAAGTCACTTCCCCTCACTGGGCCATATTTTTTTGTTTGTTAAAAAAAAGTCTGTAAAATTAAGGGGATGAATAAGGTCCCTTCTAGTAATAACTTCCTGAGCTGTGATTCTATTTAATGTCATTTATTTCAAGAAGTATTTGGAAAACTTGGAGGGATCCTAAAGGACAATTGGCCCAGCAATGATGAAATCATAGGTAAAGGTTTCTATGAAGAAATTTTGAGAAATTAGGTTCATGCTTGAACGAGTTAAAAGATGTTTTGTCTTTCAGCTCTATAAAGGGATAAGAGTGACCAGCTACTTTCCAGTGTGCAAACATGAACTAATGGGTTCAAATTATAGTATGAATTTTTCTGTTGGAGATGATTAAGAATTTTTTCTTTGAAAGGATAGTGTAACCAGTAGGCGTCTCTATAGAGCAAAGTTGACTGGGAAGGTCACTTTTACCCCCTGTAGGATTTTGGGGACTTGAATTCTCTCAGATCACACCTTTATCTATGTGGTCCAAGGGCTGGGATCTTACCTTTGGTCCCCATCTCCATCCCACCTTTCCTCTTCTGTCTGAGACTAGAGATTTGCCTATGGGTCTAGGTATAGGGCTTAAACAGCAAAGACTACTCCTCTAGCCTAGGGGCAAAATGGCCTTGACTACTTTCTCTGCTATTTTAGGGAGTTTATAAATAAAACTTATTAATAAAAAGCATCACCATGAGATCCTCTCATATTGTCCGAGATCCCCCAGGTCAAACTTAAATCTGACCATCAGATCTGTTCTTTAACTCTGTAAATTCTAATTAGTCACTGGCATTCTTCCTTTTCCTTTTCCCTGCATGAAATCAATGTATAGACATGGAATACAAAGTATTCTTGATTGATCATGGCTTTTATTTCAAGCAAAATCAGGATTAAAAAAAAACAGATTAAAGGAAAATGGAAAATCAACATAATAGGTCCTGTTAGCAAGCACACGTTGGGAAAGAAAAGTTGGAAAAAACAAAATCTTTCTGAAGTTTTCCTCACTTCTTAAGTGACCAGGGTGTCTTTAAAGAGACCAGCATATCTTGCCAGTTTTAGCCCGAGTTCTTTGTTCTGCTTTCAGAAAGCGGAGCTTGCTCTGAGGCTTATCTCAATCCCCAGTTCTGGAACATAACACAACAAGACAGCTGCAGGGACCCAATCAGCATGGTCCTGTGGCTACTGTTCCTCTTCCCTCTCTATCCCATCTGTCTCCAACAGGCATTCTCCTTCTCCGGAGCTCCTTGACATTCTCCTTCAAAAGCTCCTACGGGAAGTCCATCCCTCTAGCTCAAAGATTCAGATAGTTCTAGTCTCCTTCAGGGTAAGAAGTGAGTGGCCATTGCCTCTCTCTGGGACTGCACATTTCAAAATTCCCAGTAAGGGCTAAGCCCATTACTCTACTGGCAGACCAGTTAATCCAAACATATCCAAATACCTTGTTACATTCAACAGTGGAATGGGAAGACTGAAATCTCAATTCCATGATTTTTTTAAAAAAAATTTTAATAAATAGGAACCTATCTGACTAACATTGTTTTAAGGATAGTCCTGTCTGGACTTGGGGATCCAGCCTAGTGCCCTCTGTAGCAGCCTTTTAGTCTGACCATTTCAGGCTACCTTGTCAGTAATCTACAGTAACAGGCTTTTGAATACTGTAGAATCCTATATAAGGTATTTTTCTAAAATTGCTTCTTGAAAATTGATCAGTTCTTTCTCTGGATGCAAATTGCATCTCCCTTTTTATGTCCTTTGTAGTTCACTTAGGTGTTTATATCTGTGTGGATGTATACATACACACAAACTGCACACCTGTTTTCCCGTGTACCCCTTTCTATATCCTAAAAATCGACATTTGTTCAATCCAATTATAAAAAAACTGCACATATGACTTTCCAGCTTAAATATACCCAGTCTCCTTTTCAGATCCAAATGGGATTTTTTTAAATTATGGTTTGGCAGCTATCTAAGGGATTTCTAGTTATTTTAAGAGATATGAAGTTCTCAAAGCAAAGTATATTTTAATTCACAAAATAAAGATAAGTCATAAGGCACTTTTATCACTGGGAGATACAGAAGGATAAGGTTAGAGACTGAGTCTCTGATTTCACTGGTGTAGGGAACTCATGAGCGAGGAAACTTCTACTCGTAGCTCAGATTGGCACCTCCTCTGCGATTTATAGTACTAGAGAGCCATCTGGATCACCAAGAAATTAGGCGATCTGCCCAAGGTCACATGTAGTGTGCGTCAAAGGCAGCATTCAGACTCTGGTCTTCTTGGCTTGAAGGCCAGCTCTCTACTTACTATGATGTGCTGCCTCTGACGAAAGGAATATAGTGGCACAGTGAATAGAACACGGCGCTGGAGTCAGGAGGATCTGAGTTCAAATCCAGCTTCAGACACAACACTTAACTAGCCATGTGACCTCGGGCAAGTCGCTTAACCCCAATTGCCCAGCCTTTCCCTCTTCAAAAAAGCAAAAAAAAAAAAAAGGAATATAGGGGAAAAAGAGGTTTTTATAAATGATTCCAATTCTAAAATGTTTAAAGGAATCTCTTAGATATGCAAATTGATGAAAAGACATATTGATCACTTTTTAAAATTCAGGATTTAAATTTTGTCTACTTTTTCTCCTTCAGTATAAAACCTCCTTAAAACACGTATCATATTCTTTTTATTTATATTATTAACATGTTAATAATTGTATTATGGAGTTAAGAGGGCATAAAATCCTCATAATCACTTGTGAAATCTTTTCCATATCATTTCAGCATATGCAGTGTTCCAGAATTGGTTTTCTCAGCTCTTTGATAATGTTCCCACATTTAAAAGGGCTAGTGCCCCATGTCTTTAGTTGATGCAAGAGTGTAATAGTCCCCTACCTAAAAGCCTGATTAAAACCTTCAGCCAGCTGGTGCCTGCTATTTACTTGATCAAAATGCACCAGCTACCTTCAGACAAACATGAGTTTATGTGCAAACAATAAATAGAGATGAATGAATAATTCATACCTTCCCACCAGTGAAGAAGAAAAATCTCATAAGTCCTTCCAAAAGTATCTTGCAAAAATGTAATTATAGGTGGAGATTATTGTCACCATTATTACTTAGCATTTCTAGAGTACTCTGGATCTGTGTACTGCTTTGTAGTAGCTTATATGGTTATTATTTAGTCTTATGCAGATAAAGAGGAAGTCAAAATTTAAATTTACAGTGACTGATTTAAAAGGTTTTTACTTTTGCAATCCTTGAGCACCAGAATGGAGAGGATTAGTTCTTGGAGATAGGCAGTTATTCGAGATTGTACCCAAATAAACAAGAAAGTATTGGTCAGGCCCAGTGATTGAAGAGTACTTTAGCTTTGTGGATAGCTGACATGCAGAACACTCTCTAGAGGCTGAATTCTGTTGGTTATTGATTGGCAATTAATATCTGGAAATAGAAAAACTTTTTAATAGCCAACTGGTAGATTGCTCCCTTTATTGCTTGAGTGGTATGAGGTTCGAAGGGTATAAAAAGGTCTGAATGTCTCAAAGGGCAGTAAGGGAATAGGAAGATTTCCATCTTTGACTTTATTGTAATTAACCCATGACATAACAGAAAGCTCAATAGGAGAAAATCCCCTACCCCCTCTGTATCTAGAAATCCCTGCATTAAGGAACCTCTTACAGTCAAAGCCCCCAATTTAGAAAGTTTACTACAGCATGTTTTTTGAGTCAAAACCGTATCGGTCACTGCCGTGCAGGTAACACTTTCTGTGAAATGCTATGTTGCAGCATCCCTGGGTCTGCAGTCTGTGCCTATGACATGGCTGACATTGCCAATGTTTTCACTGGGAGATTCAAAGAACAGAAGTCTCCAGATTCCACATGGACACCAGTTCCTGATGAGCGGGTTCCCAAACCCAGGTACTATTTTATACCGAAAGAAATGCTGATATTTTGCATTTACAGAACAGAGAATGATACTGATAAGCAGATATTGAACAGATAAATGTGCTCATCCATTTTGTGTTGGAAATGCAAGCTATAGATTACAATGAGATCTAAAAATAGATTCCTGTAGAGAAGACTTGCTGCGTTTAGATGTCAGGTTGTCACCTTCTCTCACTTTCATCTTAAACTAAAGAATACTCACTTGCTAACATTCTGCTTGACTTTTTAAACTGGACTTAGCCCATGCTGGAAGGGACCTCATAGGTCATTTACTCCACCTCTGCTCATTGTACAGCTAAGAAAATTGAGGTCAGAGAGGCTGTAGAACCAGGTCCACCAGCTTTCCATTTGGTGATCAAAGCAACATAGATTTAGAGCTGGAAGAGACCTTAGAAATGTCATCTAGTTCGGCTCTTTCCTTACTTTACAGATGAGGTAACCATGGCCTAAAAAGATAAAGTGACCTGTCCAAGGTCATACAGGTCATAAGGGGCAGAGCTTTGGCTTGAACTCTGAGGTCCTCTGACTCCATCCAAATTGAGCACTTTTCCCACCATATTATGGTGATATCACTGAGACTTTCAATGCAGAGTCCAAATGGAAAGGGGATGGAGATGATGAGATTCTCCTGTTGCTCTCATTTGCAGATGATTTCAAGCCATGTTGTAACATTATATTTTTAAAGTGATTTTTACTTTTCAATATTTAATGAAGCACCAAATAGATATGTTGAACCTTCCCCTCAAAGTCCAGGTCACTAAAATTGGCCTTGGGACATGGGGTCCTTTTTAAGTGGAGAGATCTCAAACCCCAAGGTTGAAGCTTTAGGACAATTAGGACAATACAACTCAAGGATAAGCTTCCTAAAGAATCTCCAGATCAAGGATGGCTTTGGAAGTCCGTGGGCCTGGCTAGCCTGTAGCATAATCCCCAGACTTGGAAATGGACTTATCTCTGCTGGCAGAGCCTGATAGAGAGTCAAAGATATGGAGCCAGAAGAAACCTTACAGGTCATTGAGCCCAACCTTGTCATTTTACAAATGAGAGAGCTGAGGGTCAGAGAAACCAAGGTCACAAAGCTAACAAATATCTAAGGCACAATTGGAACCTACTGTTTCCTGATTCCATGTCCAGCAGTCAATTCACAATACTCTGCTGCCTTTCTTTCCATTGCACACGTCTTTGGTGGGCAATGTTAACGATTTCAACGAGCCAAACCAGAGTAAAGAGCACTGTGGGCTACAGATACCCATTTTACTACAAATGAGAGATCAGTCTTGAGGACTTTCATAAAGAATGATTTTGGGCAATTGTATTCAGACACAGGAGCCCAACTAAATTCAAGCCCTCTTTGTAGTGAATTCATTTAGCAAATTATCATTTTGTTGGTCCTCAAGTAAGGAAGATCATGGTATTTAGTGATTCTCCCCAATTTTTTATTTTCATTATCAGTAGGTAATATAATTAATATAAAATACCTTTAACTATACAATTAAGTATAACTATAGTTAAATCAGAGCTTAAAAACAAAGAAATAAAAGCTCTGCATGTACCATTGAATCATTCGGTTTCCTGTACAGTGTAAAATCTAATTTGAATGTCATGCATATGTTTTCTGCTACCACATTGATGAGCCAGGCCCCATGCATACTTGTACTTTATAATAAAATATTTGGGGGGGGTGCCTTTAGAGATGGTGAGTGGTACTTCCTTCTTATCAAATAAAGAGCTCAATATATTCCATTTCCATAAGCAATGCTTTTGTCCTATATGGTTCTCTTATCATTATGCTTACATTTTACAAAACACAGCAGGGCCTTTGGTAATGAGATTTTCAAGTCATCCACATAACAACTCCATTGTCTCCCTATTATTTCCTCACATTAAAAAATTCCTTTAAAGGATTTATAAACAAATCCTATATTTGGAGATAATCATGCTCGGTTGTGTGCCTGAATTCTGATTGGTGATGCTGGAAAGTCTTGACTAATATTGGGCTGATGACTTGGGCGTCATGTTAACCTTCTCCTGGAGAATGGACGTCCCAAGAGTAAGAATTTCTTAGTCTGGTACAATGTCTGATCGGTGTAGCAGGGATCTGCTTGTTACACATGCTACTCTTTTCTCATAAATATACCTATACACACAAACAATTTGTCCCTCAAGAACATATTAATTGGAATTAGGGCAACCTAGGGTTTTGGATATTTCACACCATAAATAATGACAAAAAAAAGACTGACTTAGAAAAAGTTAGGACTCATATGAATTGATACGGGGTGAAGTGAGGAGGAGATTTAGGTTTAAACTTATACTAAGATTAAAATATTATAAAAGAATGCAGCTATAAAAGACTTCAGAACCATGATCAATGTAATGACCAATCTTGTTTTTTTCTTTTTGGAAGGCAGTTGGGGTTGAGTGACTTGCCCAAGGTCACATGGCTAGTATTTTTGTGTTCAGAGTCTGAGGCTGGATTTGAACTCAGGTCCTCCTGACTCCAGGGCCAGTTCTCTATTCACTGTACCACCTAGCCACCCCTCGTAATGAGCAATCTTGACTACAGAAGACTGATGACTGATCATGCTTTCTCTCTCTTGGTGGAGAGGTGCTGCGCTAGAGTTTTGGAAGACATACATTTTCAGAAATGGGCAGTGTGTGTGTGTTTCTTTTGTGTAACTATACTCATTTGATCCAAGAAAGGACATTTGTGTATAGTAGGGGAGAATTGGAGTGATAATGAGTCTTGAGAAAAAGAAGAATCAAAGAAACATTAATGATTATTTTTTAACTACCCGGAAGAAAGCAGAAGGAAGTTCTGAAGTGAACTTGAAGGCAGAGCAATGCTATAACTGCCATTTTAAGTTTGGAATATATTTGGGGGGAGAGGGGGGCAGGAACCCAAGCTGTTTCTACTGGAGATTCATGACTTCACATGCAGTCCTTTTTCTTCTTGTTCTTTATAATATAGAAAAAAAGTTTGTTGATGTTTATCAAGTTCATAATAGTAAAAAATTAAAAGGCAAGACAGGAGGAGATTTGGACAGTCTAGACGTCATTAAGTAAAGCTACAGCTGGGACGTGAACAAATTGAACTCATGCAAAATTCTTTAAGTGAATCTCGATGGTGAGGACTGCTCTGCTTGGGATTTCAGCCCTTTCCTCCTTCCCCCAGTTCAGCAGGTTTCTCAGTAAGGTTTCCCTGGGAAGTTTAATATGCCTTATATGAGTGTTCAGTCACAGCAGACTAACTGGCAGTTTACACTGAGAATAACTGGAGGAGGCAAAAGAGTCGTATAAAAAACTTGCTGATTAGCTACTTTCCAGAGAAGCGAGAGGTTGAGTCAATGCAGGAAGATGCTGTAACAGAATAATTCATAATCCTACAGCACTCTCTTCTTTAAAGATAACCTTTGAAGCTGTGATGTGTCCAAGTGGCGTGTTCACCCTGATCTTGCAACATAGTCCTGCTCAGTTCCCCCTGTAATCATTAGTATGTGTTTGCAAGCCTGACTGGGTTAGGAGTGCAACCTGTGCTTGTAGAAAAAAGTGAAACTCAGTGGTCTGAGCTGAACTTATCAACTATGATACCACCCCCAGGAGAGTTTACCAGAAGCTCTGTACCAGAAAGCGTTTGTTTCCTGTTATGGAAAGGATGTCCCATGATTTCTAACTTAACAACATTTATTGAAAGCCAAGCAGATTTTTATGCTCCTTACTCTAAAACTAAATTAGTTCTTCGTTCAAAAGCTTTGGTACTTCCTTCATGCCCATGACATTACTGCATTATTAGCTTTTGAAACTTGTCTACAAAAAAATAAATAAATAAACAAGGCAACCAAATTTAATCTGATTTCTTGATACTGGGAATGATTCCATTGAGGCTGACTGATGGGATGGATTGGCTAGATTTTAAATAGCTTTGTTTCTCATTATTGAAAGACTTCACTCACTTTTCCCCACCTTGAACAGCAGGAGTTTAAACTGATGATCATTAATATGACAATGAGCAAACATATAGTTAAACCTCTGGGAGTAAGCAGTATCTGTCATAAAGAATATACATGTGTGTGGACCTCGAATCTATTCATTTGTTACAAGCACCATAGTGTGCTTACTGAGATTTTTTTTGTACTTCTGTTAGTAAGCCAAATTATTCCCAACATAAGAAGAACTGAGTGACTCCTATGAAAGAATGAACAGGTCCAGAGGACATTTAAGCATGCTTTATTTGATGGCATTATGCATTGGTCAGCTTCCTTTCCTCCGCCTGTGGTATATTGCTGTCTAAGGCTAGAGAGGCAGTTCATGCAGAGAACTTGGCATAAGATACTAAATAAGCTCTACTCTTCCTTTCCTTCTGCTTTCTTTTAGACCAGGTTGCTGTGCTGGTTCAGCATCATTAGAAAAATATGGAAGCTCCAATGAGTTTCCTGATGATACACTAAACTTCATTAAGACACATCCTCTTATGGATGAAGCAGTACCTTCAATTGTCAATAGGCCATGGTTTTTGAGAACGATGGTCAGGTAAGTGTCATGTAGATGGTGGTTGGTTCTTCTCTCCCTCATTAATATGACAAAAGAATATATTCCTGAAACATGCTTTGAAATTCTACAAACTTCTTTTGGATTAGGCAAAGATCTAGCTACAAATGACGGTAGAATTGAGTAGGAATTACCGAAACTCCATTATACACTTTTCAGGTACGAAGAGTTCCAATATTTTCAGACTTGCTCAACACAAGCTAGCTCTTGGAGGGAATGCAAAGAGTTCCTCCAGGTCACCACTAAATCGAATCTGTAAAAAACAAAACAAGGGTAGGGGTAGAAGAAGAAACTGGACCTATGGTTTTGTTAGTAGAGGGAACTCTCTTTGATGAAGAGACTACCCCTAACAATATAGATGGATACCTTTTCCTCATCTTCTTACAGTCTCCAAGATTTGCATAGAGTATGTTCCCAACATATGGAACTATCAATCAGAATATATTCTGCATACATATGCACGTGCACATATGCATATACATATGTATATATGTTTACTTACATGTGTTGGAGCAAAGAATTATACTCCTAATCCTCATCCAGAAATGAGGTGACAAAAAGGGAAATAGTTATATAATTATAATTAATACCCTGATATTCAATTTGAAATAATGTCCAAATGGCGTAAGAGCTTTCTAAAGTGCCACCTGAATATGGTAGTCCTCCAAAAAAAATAAAATAAAATAAAGTTTGCCTCTATGAAAGAGTGACGTAAAGTATTCACAGATAGGAGTGGGGTTTCAAGGCTGCCAAAAAACAAAACCAAAAAAACAAAGCTGGCTCTTCAACCCTATGCCTATAAGGGAGTAACAATAGTGGGTAGCTACACAAAGACCCATTTTTGTCAACTCTTTGCCTGTCCTGTGTAATTCTTGGTAAAAGATCTGATGCATAGCAATGTCATTTCCTAACTGAAAATGCCTGGCTAGAGAAAGGATACCCACCATTGCTTGTCCTTGGCATGTGTATACCTTTCTATTCCCCCACCTGAGCTAAGACTTCAACATAAATATTTCCCTTTTCTGCACATGAGCCCCTCTTCATGTATAGAAAGCAAAACCCATCCTCCTCTTCGCTGTTTCAGACCTCCCTCCAGAGCCTGGGTATATACTTAACCTTTCATTTTGACTGTGTGTTGACAAAGGCATCACCTTTTAATGGAAGAATGTGGAAAAACCAGGCTCACTGCTTTCATCTGTGAGAATAATATGAAAGTTAAATGATGTATCAGTTCCTTCTCCTCGTTGTCATTGATTGGAGTAATGTTGCTAAGCGGTTACAGATAATTATTGGTGACTCTACCATGGGACTTTGCTTAAACCTCCTCATACAAGCTTACTCAGATATGGAGCCATGCTAATCCTCTGGACGTGAAAACAAGGGCCAACCCAGCTCAAAACATTATTTATATGCAGATATATCCCTTTAAGTAATTACTAGAAAGCAGTGAAATAAGTTTTTGAAGTGGGAAAAGGGAAACTTCAATGATAGAGTAGCACTAAGATTTTTTTTTTAATGCAATGCTGTCATTACAGATACCGCCTGACCAAAATTGCTGTAGATACTGCTGCTGGACCACATCAGAACCACACAGTGGTTTTTCTGGGATCAGAGAAAGGAATCATCTTGAAGTTCTTGACTAGGACAGGAAACAATGGTTTCCTAAATGATAGCCTTTTCCTGGAGGAGATGAACATATACAACCCTGAAAAGTGTGTACAGCATTCTGTTCTTTCCAAGTTGTTATTTGTTGAAGAACATGTGATGCTTCTGTGCCATGCAGTTAGAACCACTTTAGGTTACGGGGGGAAATAGCGTCAGATGTCAGTTTTACATATCATGAGGTCATAGTGATAGCATTTATTTTATACTTTTAATTGTTTTGTGTCTTAAATTTCAGTGCTAGTCATTGTAGAATTCTTTCATACAGAAATAGCATTATTTTTCCTCTGGTGAAGAAAAATATGACACCAGCCTTCCCCTTAGCTAATTTACATTAGTAAATCTCTTTGTTCTGGAAAATTCTTCCCCTCAATCTATTCAGGCTAGGAAAATCACCTTGTTGTGGGGGTAGGGATTACCCTGGAGGTTTCATTTATAACACCATGCCACCTTGTCAAATCAGGTGCAGTTATGATGGGGTAGAAGACAAGAGGATCATGGGCATGCAGCTGGACAAAGCAAGTAGTTCTCTGTATGTGGCCTTCTCTACTTGCGTAATAAAGGTGCCTCTTGGCCGGTGTGAGCGCCACGGAAAATGCAAAAAGTATGTATTTGTGTACCATGCACTACTGAAAATGCATTGTATGGTTACAGTGGATTCCTAATGACTTAGGATCCTCTTCTTCCTGCAGGACCTGTATTGCTTCCAGAGATCCATACTGTGGGTGGGTGAAGGAAGGAAGTTCATGCACACATCTGTCACCCCATACCAAGTAAGCAACAGAACACCAAGGGGAAGGGAGCATTGAAATCACCAGAATTCATTAGCCTTTATGCAAACTAGACATTCATTCACTCACACCCGTGAATGCAAACATCATCCATCCAGTTTTGTTTTTTCCCCTTGGGATTAGATAGGGCTCCAGAATATCAGGTGATGCAAATTGGCAAGCAGGGAATTGTCTTGAAGTTGGTTAAAAATATAGAGGAAGGAAACACAGGGGGCCTCCAAATCTTCCCTAGAGAGAGAGAATGTTAGGAACGTGTCTAGACCATAATAAGACATCAGCTGAGTTATAAAGCAGTAGGGTGTGTTCCTGAAACGGTTTGTTCAGATAAAAGAAGAGTAGCTCTCTTCTCATTTCCCATTAAATTAGCGAGGAGAGATTGTACCATATTTGTAGAACAGTGTATTTGTACAGTGAGAATGGTATTCACATCAATAAACTTTTCTTTCTGCACTAGAGTGTAATTAACCTTGTTACTCTGCATGTAGTCAATCAATTCTTGGCAAGTCCATAGCAAGATGGCTCCGTTAGGAAACCCTTCCCCTCCTGTAAGTTTTGTTTGGGTTATAACTTTTGCATTAGATGGTTTTTCAAAACTGGTTAGTAGCTTTAAAAGGATCCTAATGAAACAACTGTGAATTCATAGCAATAATGGGCATATTCACGAGGCATAGTCTCTTCTCAGGTAGGACCTTTTTCATATCTAGCCTCTCTACCTCCCTAAGATCAAAAGGAAAGGAACTGAAATAGAACCATTTAGCTCTGATTCCACACTTTCCCTTCAGGCCATTTTCCTATTTCAGAATCTCTTTAATTCCCATCCTCAATCTCCATTCCTCCAAACAAGTAGGTAGTTGCTCTGTTGTAATTAGGAGGTAGATAGAGACAGACAGACAGCAGACAGATTGCATATTTGGTTTAAAAGATCTGTACTGGGTCGTTACCAGACCTTAAAGTCAACCTGGTAGCTGCTTCTCTCAGAATTGCTAACAAGGAGCAAACCTGATGTGATATTTTAAAAATTCATTTCCATTTCCATGATTTCATGAATAAAAGGAGAAAGAATAGAAAGGTATTGTCTAAGAAAAGTTAGGCAGCCTAATAAGTGATTGTTCTCTCCATATGGTAGTGCTATAAGGTAATAAGTCTGAATTTTTTAAAACAAAGAATTAAGAACTTATCCATCCAAAAGAGCGCTAACCTCTTCAAAATAGTCTTCTTAAGAAGTGAAACAATTATTCCAGTGATTGCTGTAAACATTTTTGGTGCCTGCGGCATATTCTTTCGAATGGTAATAAATCTTTATCCTTTAAAGGAGCATTTAATTTTTGGAAATAGCCAAATTTGGTAAATAAAATGGTAACAAAACTAAATTATACTATTGGGAGTTTTTTTTAAATTTTGTTTTGTTTTTAAACAGTAACATAGAGAGTTCTAGAACAATGGGACTGATTTTGTTGTAGAGCTCATGCATTTTCTTTGATTTCAAAAGAGGAGTTATAGTCTCAGGTTTGAACAATAGCAGCCACATGTGAAGTCTTCCAAAGGAACTCCTTTGAGGGTCAAAGATCATAAGGTCAAAGTCATAACATTAATAAACTAATTTTTAAAATTAACATGAAGTTATTATTTAAATCAATCTCGTAAACCCGAACTGGTTCCCAGCGACGTCAGAAAAATGGGGATATTGGAGTCTTTTTCTTTGACCACCCTCTTGAGTCAAAACCAGAAGTGGAATACTGATGTATATGAAGATGTTTTTCCTCTATACATTGCTGTGATTCCATACAAAGGTTCTATATACAAATAAAACAACCATCCCCAAACAATAATATAAATTATCTTCAAATATTTGCACACAACATCCTCCCAAGTTTCACATTTTTATAGACTTCATGTGGATTCATGTGGAACTGTTAAAGTAACTAGTATGTTTTTATATCTCCCCTTCCCAATTTGTTAAATTTGCATTATTTCAGACATGAAATATAAGGATGTTTTCTGAGTTATTACTCATACTACTGTGTTTCTCTCCTTTCCTTCCTTTCTTTCTGCTTTTTAAAAAAAAGACTGGCATTTGAACAGGACATAGAACACGGCAATACAGATGGCCTGGGTGACTGCCAAAGTAAGTTAAGTTTTTACCAGTGTTTATCTTGGGTCAGAGACTCTTTACAGATGCCCAAAATATTGTTCCCTGCATGGTGCTGATGTTGATAGCACCAAAAAGCACATTAGCAACAGAAATTGTTAAAATAACAAATAACAAATGGGCGTGCTACACATGCTAGTACAGGTTTCATAGCTATTACGTTTGGGGACAAATTCAGCTCTAAAATGACTCGTTATTGGATCTGAATTTGTGTCAGTATTTCTAGTATCAAACTATAATTTTTGTTCTTTTTATAATGTGCTGTCACTCAAGTCTCAGCCAAGCTTAGTCGGAAGACTGGCTGTTATTTGTTCTAGAAATTTTTGACTAAACTAGGTTAGTCATTTTTTGAGTTGGAAAGCTCAAAAATAAAAAGTTGGAATGTTGTGCTATGAGTTAATTCTGTTCTACTTGACCATGTTTGCTTAAAAAATTGTGATTGAAAATAATAATTTTACAAAGTGGGTCCCCATATTCTTTGGTATTTGAGGCAGAGGTTTTAGGGGATAAGGGAAAACAAAGTTTAGAAGTAACCAAGTAAGTATTTAGTAGTTGAAAAGGTCAAATACCACCTTTTGAAGGATGCTAACCCACAAACCTGTGCTGAATCCTGAAGGAACATAGAGACTTTATTTCAAAGAACTTTTAAAGTAACTTTGTAGTCACAATTTCATAAATAACCCATGTCCTAAGGGAGAAAGTGACCTGCTCACCTGCTGCCATCTCTTAGACTCAATGGAAAATAACTTTTGACCACAATGATATGGAATAGTGACTATGACAGTACTGAAAAAAAATTTTGGTTTATTTTTTTTATTTATACATACTAATTAAATGAAAAAAATGAGGAGTTAAAATATTCTTAATTAAGAAAGAAAATTTAAAAATTACCCTTAATTGCAAAATTAATTTTCACATTAGCCTATAGGTACTTGGTCATGTGACTTTGTTTTATATTTGTAATATCATAATGAAATTTCATGTTGCTCTTTTTCCCCCCTCTTTTTTTTGGAGGGTAATTGGGGTTAAGTGACTTGCCCAAAGTCACACAGCTAGTAAGTGTGTCAAGTGTCTGAGGTTGGATTTGAAACCAGGTCCTCCTGACTCCAGGACAGGTACTCTATTCACTGTACCACCTAGCTGCTCCATCTACATGTTACTCTTGAAATGTTCTCAGAGTCCTGGAAATTCAGAGTTAAGGCTACCTTTTCATTATGATCTCACCTCTTTAAGAAATCAGCTCCATAACCAGGTGTACTAGGATCATTTGCAAGAAACCTTTTTTTCTGAAATTTGCTAGCTTATGTGGGTTCACATCAGAGCTGGAATTCTAAAGCCAGTGTTAATAACAAAGTCCCATCTCCTGTGCCTACAGATAAAGCATTTCAGGTATCAAAGATATGGATGAAGGTAATGCCCTAAGCGTAGCACGTATGCATATATGAATGAGAAAGAGCTGTGTGTACATGTGCCTACACTGAGTTGGTTATGCTGCTAGGACATGCTCTGGGGGGATAAGATAAAGCTTCGCCTCTTCTTCCTGTTGCCCTTCAGTCCCATTTCCTGGGATCTTGTTTCTGTAGGTACACTTTAAATGCTTTTGGCTTGAGGCACATATTTTTTTTCTGCTTTTTGCAATGTGGGAAGCAGCCGGAGGTGGGGGCCAACTATAAGGCAGCTGAATGGATATCAGAGTACTGAGGTGGCTGTTGGAAGGAGGGCTGTACATTCAGGAAAATTCCGAAGTCAGTCCCGAACGCTCAGAATCAGGGATCCGATCCGTCGCTCCCTGCCTTTTGGCAGATGCATTGGCTTCAAAGAAAGCAATCAGAGGAGCACTGGAGCCCAGACAAGAACGGAACATAATGTAAATAGTTCTGCATTACAGACTGAGAAATGAAAGAGCATTTACTTGTGCTGAAAATGTGTATCTATGTTAATTCAGATGAGGGAGGCAGTGTGGCTGGCAGATAGAGCATGGTTTTTGAAGAGTCGGGTTCGAATCCCACTTTGGCCATTTGCTAATTCTGTGAACAAGAGTAATCTTTTAGATACTGAGTTTATTCATATATGAGATGAGGGTGATCGCGGTCTTAGTACCTTCCCCATAGGTTTATTGTAAGAAACGTATTTTGCAACCTTATAGCATTGTGTCAATCAACAAACATTTATTAACTGCTGGCCTCTGACCTCCAAGTGCTTATGTTCTATTGGGGAAAACAACATATAGATTCAAAAACTGTGTAAAGCAAATGCAAAGTCAATTCTAGTTTGTAATACCATAGCAAGGCAGGGGGTAGCCAGGGGTGACCAACATCCTGTGGAAGAGATGGCATTTGAGCTGAACTTTGAAGAGAACTAGGGATTCTAGGAGTGGGAATGAGAAAAAAGCACATTTTGGATTTATAGAATGAATGCATATAGAATAGTTAGGCATCTGATTTGTCTGGACCGTATGTAAGCATTTGCCTATCGAAAGGAGGAGAGAAATAGGTTATATAAATGTTATTGATATCATTAATAATAATTCATCAGTATGTTCTTATTATATGCTGGGAACAAAACATGAAAACAACACCATACCTGTGTATTATAGCTACCATCTGTGTAGCCTTTTAAAGCAGTGGTTCTCAACCTGTGGGTTGTGTTCAATTTGTAACAATGAAAATACGTCCTGCATATCAGACATTTACATTATGATTCATAACAGCAGCAAAATGACAGTTATGAAGTAGCAGCGAAAATGATTTTATGGTTGGGGGTCACCGCAACATGAGGAGCTGTATTAAAGGCATTAGGAAGGCTGAGAACCACTGTTTTAAAGTTTTCAAAGGGCCAGCTAGCTGATACAGTAGATAGAGCACTAGTCCTGGAGTCAGGAGGATCTGAGTTCAAATCTAGTCTCTGATACTTGACACTTACCAGCTGTGTGACCCCGGGCAAGTCATTTAACCTCAATTGTCTTGCAAATAAATAAAGTTTTCAAAGCACTGTGTCTGTTACCTCATTTGATGCCCACAAAACCCCTACAGGGTAGGAGCTATTATTATCCACATTTTACAGATTAAGAAACTGAGTCTGAGACTGGTTAAGTGTCTAGATTGACACAGTTAAATATTGATCAAGGCGGGCTCTGAGCTCATCTTTCTGATTCCAGGACCAGCACTCAATCCATTGTACCACCTAGCTGCCCCCAAAGGTCAACTCATTTATAACCTGTAAGCCGTACTAAAGAAGAAAATAATAATGGTAGTAATGATAATTCTCTACTCAAGTTCTCTTCTAATGCCCCATTGTGGCATTGGGGGTAATTCTGGGTCTTCAGTGGTCAGATCATTGTGTCACAGGCTCTTTCTTATACATCCTAAAGAGCTGGAATGACTTGGAGTTTTGACCTGTTGGTCATCAGGTCATCCCATTCTCTCTGTTTTCTAAGGACCAGCTTAGCTAGATTCAAAGAAGGGAGTTGGTATCTCTCCACACAAAGATTCTAGAAGGGCATATATCATGCCTTAAGTAACTCTCTTCTTCTTTGTCTTTCAGATTCCTTTGTGGCACTGAATGGTAAGAAAATACTACTCATATGATTTAATATCTGAGAAACACTATTTGGGGGAATCTTTCATTAATCTGAGTGTTTTGAAGCTTTGTATTTCCTTTTTAATGTTTTTTTTTATCCTGCTTTATTTCTTTCATAGACATTTCAACTTCTCCACCAGCTCATGAAATGTCTTACCACACAGTGCATGGTCAGTTTATGAATATTTCTAAAGCCTCTCCCCCAAATCATTCATCATTGTAGTAGCTGATAGCTTCCATTCTTTAACATCAGAGACTGCATAATTTATTATTTGGGGGCCCAATTCACTAAACTTATCAATATATCTTCATAGTGGTTCAAAATTTAATGGTGAGGCAATTGATGTCAGAAATTAAGTCCTAAACATTTTAATTTGTGTTAACATAAATATTCAAAACCCTAGGTTGCCCTAATTCCAATTAATATGTTCTTGAGGGAGAAATTTCTTGTGTATATAGGTATATTTATGAGAAAAGAGTAGCATGTGTAACAAGCAGATCCCTGCTACACCGATCAGACATTGTGCCAGACTAAGAAATTCTTACTCTTGGGATGTCCATTCTCCAGGAGAAGGTTAACATGACGCCCATGTCATCAGCCCAATATTAGTCAAGACTTTCCAGCATCACCAATCAGAATTCAGGCACACAACCAAGCATGATTATCTCCAAATATAGGATTTGTTTATAAATCCTTTATAGAAATTTTTTTAATGTGAGGAAATAATAGGGAGACAATGGAGTTGTTATGTGGATGACTTGAAAATCTCATTACCAAAGGCCCTGCTGTGTTTTGTAAAATGTAAGCATAATGATAAGAGAACCATATAGGACAAAAGCATTGCTTATGGAAATGGAATATATTGAGAGCTCTCACCATCTCTAAAGGCACCCCCTCCAAATATTTTATTATAAAGTACAAGTATGCATGGGGTCTGGCTCATCAATGTGATAGCAGAAAACATATGCATGGCATTCAATTTAGATTTTACACTGTACAGGAAACCGAATGATTCAATGGTACATGCAGAGCTTTTATTTCTTTGTTTTTAAGCTCTGATTTAACTATAGTTATACTTAATTGTATAGTTAAAGGTATTTTATATTAATTATATTACCTACTGATAATGAAAATAAAAAATTGGGGGGAATCACTAAATACCATGATCTTCCTTACTTGAGGACCAACAAAATGATAATTTGCTAGATGAATTCACTACAAAGAGAGCTTGAATTTAGTTGGGCTCCTGTGTCTGAATACAATTGCCCAAAATCATTCTTTATGAAAGTCCTCAAGACTGATCTCTCATTTGTAGTAAAATGGGTATCTGTAGCCCACAGTGCTCTTTACTCTGGTTTGGCTCGTTGAAATCATTAACATTGCCCACCAAAGACATGTGCTATGGAAAGAAAGGCAGTTTATAATAAACCATCCAGGAGAAATGGACATGTGTATTCAAAAGAGACTTCTAACTCCTATCATTTGTGGAGATAAGGATAATGAGTTTCTATAATGGGATAATCTTTATCAGCTGGAATGGAGAAATATGGGCCAACCTTCAAGTCCCAAACTCCCTTGAATTTAGCAATCAGGCATGCTGAGACAAATTGTAACATGGAGTCACCGGGTAATTTCTCCTGCAGGGAGAAATTCAAGTGTGGGATCTTGCCCCCTCTATGATTCATGAGTGCTGTTCTCATCCCTTCTCCCTGCAAACTCTTCTCCATTATCTCGTGATTATATTATAGATCAGCCATCAGAAAGAGGACATTTACTAACTATAAACAGGTGCTCACATGGACGAAACAGAGGCCTTTCTAGCATATTGCTTATTTCATAAATGAATGCAAGAGATTTGCCTGTTTTGAAGCTAATGCATCCAGATTGGTTCCAACCACCATAATATTGTGAGAATGCACAGGACTGAAAACAGGGACTAATGTTTGCTATCTTCAGAGTTCCTATCTGTCAAGAGCATGAATCAAAAAAGGGGAGGGGGGCAAATTGCATGATGATTTAAGCTGTGAACTTTTCCCATCTGCAGTGAAAGTACAGTGTTGAGCTCAGCTCTATAGATAGTTAGGCCCCCATGGAATTATAATACCAAGCTATGGAGAGAATGTTTCTAGATTCAGCTACAACTATTCAAATCCCCCTTATTGTGCAAAAAACATTGTTCAACTTTAACTACGTAAGCAAGAGAACTATTTTAGTGAATTGGGCCTTGATTATTCCCCTCTTTTCTTAACCTGTGTTGATTTAGACTCCCGGTGTCTAATTAGATTGAAGTAGTGGGTAATAAGATAGAATGCGAAGTCTTTTAGCCTCTAGTATCTTAATGATTTGTGGATATAGAGAAACAATAAAGTGCGTACTGCGCAGTCCATTTTGCCTTTTTTAAAAAAGGATCTTTTTGACATTATGAGAATAATTGAGTATGGTTTCTACTTACAGAAATGTGACCTTTCTCATTTGACTACAGAGCTCACTGACAGCAACAAAATGATAGTTTACAAATCCATCAATATTTACATACAAGTGCCTGTTTTGTGGCATTATTATGGTTCCAAAAGTCTCATAGGGAATGCATAACAAATGATACAACCTTTTACCTCAGATTATAAAAAGAAATAAGAGGGTTTCTTTAAATCTTTTGTTTTAACTTAGAGAAGAGATGACTGATTTTTTATTTTTTTTTCAAGATACATGCTTAATGGTGCTCTTTCCACCTGGCATTTTTGAAAATTTAATGAAAAGTCAAGGCATTAATTTTTCAAATTGCTTAATTCACTACAACAACTGGTTGCCAATGTTGTCCTCAGAAACACAAGCTGAAAAAATGACTGCCTTGAATTCTTCTGCTGAGTAAATCAGAAGTACAGTTTCTCTAAATTTGCATAGAGGAAATCTTGTCTTTGTGTGTACTAGACTAACACTTTGGTGATAGAGAGACCGGCTGAATCCTCACATTTGTGTAGGACTCTCTCCTACCTTACTACCATCTGCTCCGCATTAATTTCTTCTTGTAGTCATAGCTTTCCATTACCAATGAGCTCTCCATGTATTCACAGCATATGGTCCAGGAAATCTTTCTACAGCAAATGTGTCCCTCAGGCATATATTTCCCCAAGATGACCATATTTAGAAACATTCTCCCTAAACTGTACTTACAGTATTACCATAAAATCACCCCTTGAACACTGTTAAATGGAAGGTATACAAAATGCCTATCCGTGTGGGTTAGAGAAATCCCTGCTACTTGGTGGGATGCTGGGCAATTTCCAGCTCCTCACAAAACTCTTCTTAATTGTTTTCTCATGTTGGAGGCTGAGTTCTATATTAAGCTAGACCACATATTTCAGTACAGCAATCACAAACCCAAGAGTGCTGTAATGGAGACTGTGTTTCAGATCTCAGCATAAATGAGTGGAAATGAGAGAAAACCCAATTTCCATTTCTTAGACTCTTTTTCCACCCTTTTACTTATTAGAACTTGAAAATAATCACGGGGTGACAAAATGGAGAAATGTAGCAATTGAAAGTTTTTCAATCCACAAGCAGAATTCCTGAGTTTTTTAATGAACATGTTTTAGTAGTTAAATTTGAATCAGACTTTTGCAAGAAAGCGGATGTTTGAAATTGTGTGGGGGGCCCAATAACAAGCTTGAATCAGAAGCCACTTTGCTGAAATGTTACCCATGCTTTCAGCAATGTTTTGTGGCTGCTGTGGAATTTATTTGGGGGTGGGGGAATAGTAGATAAACTCCTTGCCTTCTTTTTCTCTTGAAGCAAAATTTAATGAAGAAAAAAAACTCAACCCCTCTAAAAGAAAAAAAGAATTGTTTATGATTTATATTTAGTTTTGTTGGTAGAACCCAATTTTCGATTAGAGCCAATAAAGAATAACACAGGCTCTTTGTCTCTCCTTCTGAAATACAGAATGCTTTATTCACCACGTTTAGGCTTATGACTACCCAAGGCTGGAGCCAGGGTGGAGTTAATTGTGGCTCTCTTCCACTTCCTTACAGTTAAGCATTCACAATAATCAAGCCTACGTATCTTCACGCATTGTCCAAAGGGCTGGTGCCTGTTCATTTACTAAAGCCAAGGACAGCTCTTGAAAGCCACAGAATGCAACATTTTCTTTCTACCAAAGGCTGGGTACATGAGAGTTTCTTTGAATCGAAATCGCAGCTTAATAAAAGCAACTGCTTTCTTGCTGATGCAAATGAGCATTCTAACCTTGCCAGGTGATTATTGAAGGACTTACAGACTTACACACAGGAGGTTGCTAATAGTCATTTAGTACTTTGGCCATAATTCCCATTCTTGTCAAGCTTCTTCTTGATATGTCTTCCACCTGCTACCTCCCACAAAAATATTTTGCTTTCTAACCTGAGCCCTGTGGGTGAGTCTGAGTCTTCAAAGATACGAAAATCAACCATAACCACAGTATCAGTCATTAACCAAATTTTGTTTGTTATTAGCATATAAAAGACTATATTTCCTTTTCCAGCAACAGTGTCCATGAGATAACTACACATCAACTATATTGTCTTAACAGCTTATTATTGTAACAGGATGTGATAATTATTTTTTAATAGCTATAGAATGATAGAAATAATTTCTTTTTGCTGGGTGGGGCTTAGATGGCTTTTTTTTAATAAAAAAAGGAAACCCTTTCAGGTAGCATTGTTTTATCCTGTAAGATGAAAGACCCATTTGAGTACAATTGGTGCTGCGGATCATAGATCTGTAAATTATATTAGGTTCAGATCCTACTTCTCCCACTTATTGCCTGATGTTGGGCAAATCTGTTCACCTCTCGAGGTCTTTGCTTCCCCATCTGTAAAAGGAAAGGTCAAACTTTACATGTTGAAACTCACCTGAGCCTTACAAAGACCGTGTGAAGTAGGTGCTATTATTAGACCCATTGTCTGATGAGAACACTGAGGCTGAAAGGGCTAATTAGTATCTAAAGTAGGCCTGGAATACAGGTCGTCCATGTTCCCAGCTCTAGCCACTGTGCCACCTTCTAAATGAAGACTAAGGACACCCAAGCTATTGGCTGTTGGGACATAGAAGGGCCTTTTGCTACTGAGAAAGAAAGTAAAATAATGGAATAGTTCTGTCTTAGCAGACATGCTCTAGAGGAAATATGCTTATATATTTCCCTTTAGAACAAAGACAGGACCAACCAGGTCTCCCCGTGGTCTTCAGTCCACTTCTTGGCAGCTTATGCGTGTCAGTTCTGGGCTGTCAGAAAAAAAGGATGAATGGCTTACAGGTGATGTTTTTCCTAACTGTATCTGTGATGAAAACAGGGCACACCAGTTCCCTCTTCCCCAGCACGACCACTTCAGATACGACGGGTCAAGAGGGTTATGAGTCTGGGGGACACATGCAGGATTGGAAGGATCTGCTTGACTCCTCTGACAGCACAGATCCCTTTGGGGCAGTCTCATCCCATAATCACCAAGACAAGAAGGGTAAGGCCTTGGAAATAACTCTTCCTGTGGGGAAAAAGGGTGGGGGGGGAAGACTTTGTAACTGCTTCCAGCTAAATCTTGGTAATACGGCATAAATCTCTACTGCATAGTTATTAAAAGCTTATGAAAAAGTCAGAAACAAAATACTCCATTTTAGGCCTTAACCAAAATATCCACTGAATAAGGAAGCCACACAAAACAAATAATACAAGTATATTCTCATTATTATTGGAGGAGGAAGGAATTAACACCTTTGAAATGAAAGTTTTCTCAGTTAAATAGAGAGAAGCTTAGCCTTAAGCAAAAGCTGACTGAGGCTAATCCTCTTTCATCTAAGTTTCCTTACTGATGTTTTCACCTCCTTTCTACCTTTGTAACTTAAGGCAAACCAGTGAACGCAAGTTGAATTCACCGAAAACCCAGGCAAACTCATCAAACCATTGACAAACGGCAGTTATGAGCCTCCCTGGGTGTGAAGACTGTGGAAACCAGAACTCTCAGAGGTCTTAGCAGTAAAAAGTAAAGATGCATAAAACCAAAACGCCTCACCAAAAAGAGAAACAAAAGATTAAAAAAACCTTTGATTTAACAAATGTTTTTTCTAGCCTTTTGCTCTGCAAATGTGCTCATCGCTAAAGAAAAAAAAACTCGAATTTTTGTACAGTGTCACTGTTTGTCGCAAAACACAGAGAAACTGGCCAAATGCTCTGGTTCCAAACACATAGTTTAATGGTGTTTGCAAGGAGCCATAACCTCATATGCACTGTAATCATCTTGAAAAATGAAGATTTGAATACAATTTAATCAAGCAGAAATATTATTTGTTAAAACTGGAAAGGAAGAGTTTGTACTTTGAACTGTTCAAAATTTTCCTTTCCTTTCTTTGGTCAACTAGGGACAGGAAACGTAATCTTTTTCCACCATTTGTTGGGCCTCATTAACACATGCTACTTTAGTCACAGCTGCAACCAAAGAAGCCTTTACTTGTCCAGAAAAGAGTCTTGCAAATCAGAAACTGAAAAGGCCAGTTATTTTGCTTAGCCTTTCCACTCCATTCAGAATTGTTTACTCCTGTCTACTTTCAAGAATTCGGTCCAGTCCAGTGTTTTGTGTCTCAAGGGACAGAGCTGACACCTTGCCCCTTGGAAGACGACCACTTCCCATTATAATGTTTTCATCCTAATTTTCCCTTTTCTTTGTATCTATTTCCTCTGCTCCAGTCCTCTTGTATCAAGTCCTATTAATCTTCTCGAGAGTATGCAGGGGTAGCTTGTGTCCTACTGTTTAGTTATTGCTTAGCCCAGCAATACAATTTAAATCCCTTTTATCTGTCCTTGAGGGTGTCTTCCCTTAACCTTTTGCAGTGTTCTTTAGCCTTGGTCAGTTTTTGGCAGTATTCCCTGCCCCCAAATGGAAGCAAAGTGCTAGTGCGGTCTCCTCAGTTTGGTTGTGTTGAAGAGGGGTGCTTGGCATCCTTAACCTCCCAAGAATATACCTTGCTCATCTATGATAGGGTTAGGATCCAGTCACAGCAGGTCACAGGTTATATGCATTAGCTATGATTTGTCTTGTGTGGCTCCATGGACCCAGAATTGTTTGCCACATCTGTGTTCTCAACGGACAAAAGGCAACTTCTTCAAACAATTTGTATACACATAGAGGCTTCCTGAAATGTAAGAAAAATATTAACAAAATGTTTAAGCTCTAAGTTGTAATCATTTTCACTTCCATTCACTAACTAATGGGGTCGGTAGCTTGCTCTGAATGGTTATCTCCCCAGGGAGTGGAGGTTATCAAAGAGTCTTATTAATAGTTGACAGTTTAAAAACTCCACATTGTTCATTCTTTAGGGTCTAATTATGAATATTGACAAAGCTGGAAGCAGTCTACATCTTGTCAGACAATGGTGGCAGAGGTGATTGCGTGGGTCTCTACCATTACCACTATTCATGTGCTATTAGCTCCTGGCCTTGCCCAATCAAATGTGGCTTTTTTTTTTTTTTTAGCACAATTGATTAAGTGCTTTGGGGGGGCAACGCCAATGAGTTGTTATGCAAAATTCAAAAAGAATTTAGCTAAATTTTTTTTACCATGATTTTATTTTTCCTTCTTCCCACCTCCTACCCCTGTGGATTTCTTTTCTTTAAGCATCCATGAATTTCTTTTAAACTTCTGTTTCATTTTGCAAAGTGCTCTGTGATGTGATTTAGTAATCAGGTTATTCCTTTGGAGATGTTTTCTTTCTTTTCTTGTTCACATGTATGTCTCTCAAAGTGAAGTGATTCTTAATCCATTTGCTTCTTTATTTTCTCTGATCTTGGTGCCTTGGTGATGTCACATCCATCTGTGTTCAACATCTAATTCGGTACAAGTGTCTTTTCGGTCATCTGTGGGCCACTGAAAAGGGATGTTCTTTCAATGGGTTAATTCACGGAAATGTGACATTTGTGTGCCCACAGCTTTGGTAGCTAAATATACTCTGGAATTGTTTCTAAGTTACTTCTCTTTTTCTTCACTAAGCAGAAAATGATATATTGGATGGCCAAGCCAGGAGGAGTCAGGTGTTTGATTCCCTTTTTTCTTTTGACTGACTACAGAGCTCAATTAATAAACACACGCCCTTAGCTAAATGCTGCCAACAGCAGAGAGCTGTCCTTAGTAACGCTGCATTTCCAGAGTATGTTTGCTTTTGTTTTTTCTTTTTCTTGCTGTGTTTTCAGTATTGATTTAATTCTGAATGTTTCTCACCTTTGTCGAAACACCGTTCACTGTTCCTTGCCTTGCATAACTAAACTTTCCCTTCTGCTGCCATTGTACTCGGTCTCCCCCTTTCAAAATAATAAAGACTAGCACTCTGATCCTCTGTGGAATGTTCCAAGGCTTTACCCTCTACGCTGTAAGTAACATGACAGTCCTGCGTGCATGTACAGTCATTCCAACAAAGCCCAAGAGCAGATAAACTACTCAAATACGTTGCTACAGAAAATGAAGTCCTTTTCCTTGTCAGTAACTAACTGACCTCGCCCTTCCTCACCCTACTGGCCTTCTGTCTTGTCCTTACTACTCTTTGGAATTTCTTGGTATCTTTTCAGTCCTAGATTCGTTAGTGGGAGTGCAGTAATGACTCTATTTTATCGGGCTTCTAAATGTCTGTTGCCTCTCCATCCTGTCTTTTAGGCACAGAGATGGCAAATTAGATGCAGCCGTGACTTTCACTTTATCAACTCCGCCCAGGTTTTAAAATTTTTATTCGTTTATCCAGTAACAACTGAGGTGGATTTCATATCATTTAAACATGAAGGTGAAGGCCAGTTTAGTTTTAGGTTATGAATTGTCTTTTCTCATCACTCTACACAAAGAGGAATAAGATGACTTTTTTTCCCCTCAAGTCATTCTGGCATCACCACAGCCCCTAATTGGTCCCTCGTTTCACACCAAATATACACGAGTAGTAGGGATAAAAGGCTGGTTTCAAAGACTCCATCAGAATTGGTGTCACCATTAGGGGCCACATGCAAGAGTGAATTGCATATGCCCCCCCAAAAAAGTTCTTACCCAGATTTGTTTTAATGTAACATTGTGAGCTGTTTCTACAGGCCACTTAAAAATTTAATATTCAGAAACATTCTACTCTTGAAGTATTTCTACTCAATCAGAAATTTTAAGATAGTCTTACATATGCTTATTGTGGGAAGCTTTTGAAATAAGCCTTTTTTTAACCTGGAAGGAGATAATATCAATATAGTTTGTGATATGTCCATTGTGCTTGAAGAAAAATGCATATAAAAGTCTTAGATTGTTGGTTAAGTGAACAGTTTAAATCCAACTAGCACACCAATAAGCATTAAACAATGTACCGTTTGTTTAGCTAACCGATTTCATTTCTAGTTTGAGTGGGTACAGCCAGTAGGAGTCATAAAAGGCTAGAAAAGGGGGGGAATATTTTCCACATTTCATGGGAAGTCATAACTAAATTCTATTTTGCTCCAAATTTGACGAAAAATAATTCTTCGTAGTCAATATTTATTTTCTTTTCTGTGAAAACTTTACCGTGGCTTTAGAGCAGCAAAAAGACTCCAGTCTGTTCTAATCATTGCCTGGTTACTTAGTGGTTTTAAAAATGAGGTTTAGTTAAAACCGTACCTTTCTATTTGTTAGACATGGCAGGAATAAGTGATTCACTCTCTCTGTGGCTCCTCTGATACCTGTTGTTATTCAGCAGAACTTTGTGACTAGGGATAGGCAATAGAAATGAGTAGTGCTTTAGGGGCGGCTAAGTGGCACAGTGAATAGAGCACCAGCCCTGGAGTCAGGAGGACCTGAGTTCAAATTCGGCCTTAGACACTTGACATAAAAACTAACTGTGTGACTTTGGGCAAGTCACTTAACCCCTATTGCCCTCCAAAAAGCAAAAAAGAAAGAAAGAAATTAGCACTGCTTTAGAGCAGTATTTCCCCAATTAACCTACCAGGGAATATTTGGGGACTCAAAAATATGCTTTTTGAAAGTGTAAATGTTGGCCAGCACTTACCACGGTACTTGATTCTCAGTAGGCATTAAATAAATGTTCATTAGTTGATTGATCTGGAAGCTTGGAGGAGGGGGTGTAATGGAGAACCACCAAGATCAATTTTGCAACAGAACAGAAGAAATTTTATCCATTTGATACTGAAAATCTTGCAATAAGCATTTTGAATTCCCAGATAATTTCATAATTAATATTTGAGATGTAAACAATGTTCCTATCATCATTTTCTCATGAGCTTCCTCTTCATTTCACCTAGAACAGTAGCTCTCCATAGCAGGTGGTTTTGTGAATTCTTTTAATTAGATTAGTTGAGGTGGCCACCAGTTTATCCAAGGCTGCTCACAATTTTTTCTATTTCCAAGTTTCCAGTGTGCCAGCAGTCTCTCTAAGAAGTGTGTTTCTCTGGACATATAAGAACTTTTTTGAAAAGATATGACTAGTTACGGGTGTCTTAACTATAATTTGGGTGACGTGAATAGACGTGGAGTTACTCTTGCCTCCAGGCAAAATGGTGAAATACATAGTTGGCCTTCAGGGCTCCCTCATTCAGTACTTATCTTTTAGGAAGAACTTTACAAATGCTTGTAGATTGAATGAAACTCTTTCTCTATGTAGGTAAGTACCTATACCTCCTGGTGCCCAGGACTTCCCATTGAACCAAGGAGCACTCCAAGCAAAGCCATTTCCATTCTCCTCATCCCATTAAAACTTACTTGTTCAGGGGTTTTCTACTAAGGAGTGAATGTATGCGAGCTAAGATGTTAATAAATGATAAGAGCCTTGATGTATTATCTCACCCAGAAAGATTCAATTCTGCAAAGATAGAATTTAAATTCAAGTTCTCTGACTTAGTCTGATGCTTTGTTCTTTACGCCACTAATTCTGTTAAGTAGACTAGACAATCTCCAAACTCCCTTTCTGTGCTAAATACAGATGTTTCCAGAGAGGAGGAATTTATGATCAGAGAAAGGAATGGATTAGGTATGAAGTATGGTTGGTCAGAGGCAAGAAGCAAGAACAAAAAAAAATGAAAAGAGTTTTGATTTTTTTCTACATATCCTTGTGTCCGTGAATTACCATATTTCTAATTTTCAATAGTTTCTCAGCTAATATTTTAATTTTCTTTAAACACTCACAAATACATAAAATAGGGAAAGAGTAGGGGTGCTAGAAATGTTGATTTAGGGGTGGCTAGGTGGTGCAGTGAATAGAACACTAGCCCTGGAGTCAGGAGGACCTGAGTTCAAATCTGACCTCAGACACTCTTAACACAAAACTAGCCAAGTGACCTTGGGCAAGTCACTTAACCCCAATTGCCCTACCTTACCCCCTCCAAAAAGAAAGCCAAAAAAACGTCATATAAGGTGAGATTTAGTGATGTAGCATTAACCAGTTGATCCAGGGGAGGACCTACGGTCAGGATAGACCAAAGTTTAAACCCTCCTTCTGTGTGACCACGGTCATCACTTATTTCAGGTTCACCTTCCTCATCTATAAACCCAGGATAATAGAGTTCACCAGTCCTACTGTATGACTTGTTGGGGAAGTCAGGTGAGATAATGTATCAGAAGGGCTTTGTAAGCCTTGAAGTGCTCAATAAATGCCAGCTTTTTATTTTTATATATGATTTAATCATCAGAAGAAATTTGATTTTAAAATAAAAGAACTAACATTTACATAGAGCTTTAAAGTACCTTCAGTATGATGTCATTTAATCTTCCCAACAAAGCCCTGTAAACTACAATGCTGTTATTATCCCCATAAAAACAAACTACTGTCATCAATTGGGAATGATGAAATAAACTAACACCTTTGATTTTGTCCATTGGCACTCTGCTAATTTGTAAATCATGCATAAGATTGTCTGACAGGGATGTAATATTCTTAATAACCACTTATAGCCTATTTAATCTCCAAAGGTTTAAAGTAAGCCTAAAAATATATCTGTGGTAAACTTAGAGGCAAATTGGTTGAGAGATTCTTATCACTTCTGTGAATAAATAAGAGAAACTCATCTGTCAAGAGAGTTCATACCATGATTTAAGAAAAACATATCGAAAATTCTACAGGTAAGTAGAACTTAGATTTAGTTACAAAGAACAGTAAATCACTCAGTTATGTGCCTTGAATGTGATAAAGAGTAAATAGTTAGTATTTTTTTATTTGATAATCCAAAGCAGAATTTAAAATGCTTCTTTTGGAAGATGTAGAAATAGAAATGCTTCAAATTGTGGAATGATTCAGCCTATTATTTTACTTTTAAATAATCTCAATTTTATCAGCTGTTAATTTAGCCAAACCTAATTTTTCTCCCTAAATTGTGTATGTGTGTCTGTGTGTGTATGTGTCTAAATGTGAGATGTACAAATTTAGAAACGTCTCTATTCCAAAGATTCGTGCAGACTTATTTGTACATGACCTGCTGTAAAGCTTTCCAAATTTGTACTGGTCTGATCGGTCACAGCCAGATATGCTGGACGTTGACCCTGACATAATGATGTCATTTTAATCCTCTTTGAATAAGAAAGCAGATAGATAATTTCTATTGCTGTTTTAGTAGAATCTTAAATACCGACATAGAAGGGAATTTGGACATTTTCTGGTCCAAACACCTTATTTTCCAGATCAGTAAACTGAGGCCAAGAGAAATTTTTTTTTGTCTCTCATTTCTTTTCTTTGAACCATGTGTTGGTTTTTCCTATTTATTTCTCTACCTTTCACTAGGTCAGATAGATGAGTGAGAAAAATGTGATTTGAATCCAGAACTTTGGACTATAAACTAAGGCTCTTTTCAGTGTACTATAGTGATTCAAAAGGGAAGACATGAACCTTGTAGATCTGAAATTGAGTCATAAAAAGGGAGCCAGAAGTCATCATAGTAATAGCACTGAAGAAGATAGGACAGTGCTGAGGAACCTGGCTGCGGGTGCTCTGTTACTGGACAGCTCCCCATAGTTGCTAGTACTTACTAAACACAGTTGTGGACACCTGAATAAGTAGTATGGAGTTAAAATATAATTGTTGAATTTAATTGAAATGAAGTAATTTCTTGAATTAGTCAAAAAGATAAATTAAAAATAGACATACATAGACATAAATATACCCTTACAATATGTAATACTTTGTGTGTGTGTGTGTATATATATATATATATATATACACACACACACACATACCATATATGCATACATACACACATATATACACATACATATGCATACATAAATATTACAGGGTGTCTGCATCCAGTTTTAAGCTATTAAAGTTTGAAATGAATTAATTTAAAGCCTTAATGGCTTAAAACTGTACAAAGATTTTAGGGACACCCAAATAATAACTAAATAATAATAATAACACCCAAATAACAACACCAAAAGTAGCAGCAGCCTACAATCAGTGCCATCTTTCTGAAAAAGAAACACACACAATTCCATAGCTAAGCTAGGGATGTTATCCAAGTTAAGCCTCTGGCAGACTATAGCTTTAACTTGGGTTTCTCTGTCATTCAAGTCAAAACTGGGTACAGAAAATGCACCAGACAGATGTCCTTTTATTTTGTAAAGGTTTAAGCCTTCCTACAGCAGCATCCCCACCCCAGGTAAAACCAATAATAAGCCTGAGATTGGCCTGAAAAAGAAGAAAGAAAGAGTTTTGGAATGAAAGGAGATTACATAAGAAAAGATAACATCATCATTCACTTTTATATTATTAATGTGCCCTTGTCAAAGAAAAATAAAAAGGAATTTCTAATTCAAGTTCATGGCTTTTCTTGGAAAAAAAAATGAGAGAATGCTGTACCAGGGCATGCACCGGGGCTCTTAAATAAATTACTTAGTAGTCTTAATGTATATGTCTATTTTGGTGGGGGAGGGGAAAATTGCAAAGACCCATGTGGGTGACTCTAATTGTTCTTTCAGTCATGCAGTCACGGTCGGTCGTAGATTTGGTCTAATTAATTCTGTATTCTCCTGACAACTTGCTGAATTTATCTAAGGTCTTGATGAGATTATTGTCGAAAGGCTAGAAAAAAACAAAAAGTTAAATGTCAGCTATGTTGAAAGCTAATTTCTTCTCTCTGCCTGTCTCTGTCTGCACACAAATATTTGGATCATCTTCACCATAGACAGCACCTGACTTTTTTGTTCCCCATTAAAACTTTAACTCCAAAAAGAAAAGAGTTTTTAAAACTATTATTATATACTTAAGTTTTTTAATATGACTAAAATTTCTCATTCAAAATTATGTACTTGAGGTATAAAAGAGCCATTCAACCTTGAGAAATGTTCTAGACTATTATAATTTTAAATCATCTTTTCCATTCATATCTATTCTCCTTGACTTACGCATATTTTCTCTCTCTCTTTTCTCTCTTTTCCTCCTTCCTTTCCATCTTTTGCTCTTTCCCCCATCTTTTACACAAAACATCCTTGATGCCTGAATTAGTTTTGACAACTTAACATTTTAAAGATCTCTACATTGAGTATTAGACCTAATCTTCTTAATGGAACATCTGGAATATTTGATAATTTATGCTTTAGTACATCACCCTCTTCTTCTATTTGCTTTTAGCCAAACATTAAAAAAAAACTTTGAGGAATCATATTGTGTTTATTAGCTAGAAATATTGGTGAGAACATAATCTAATATCTATATATCATGATTTTTAATCAGAGACTAGTTGGAGAGTCGCAAACTACTGGTTAGGTTGTTATTCTACAAACATTAATAACTGTCCACAATATATAGAGATTAGAATTGAAATTCTCAAACGTGAGAAGACAGTGAGTGAGCCAGGAGAGAATTTTTTGAAGTTTACATCTCTTTTCTTACCTTTGTACACAAGTAAAGCCTTGAGAGCGTAGGAAGTGCCTGAAATACACACTACTCAGCAGAGAGGAAGAAAAGGAAGAAAAGAGATGGGGGTGGGGAGAAGAGAGAGAGAGACAGAGACAGAATATTCTGTAGCGTCATAGAAATACATGGGAACATAATGGAGAAACAGCAAGTGTAGAAGCAGCTTCGGCATATACTGCTTAATGGCTCATCTATTCCAGAAAATACGAAGTATCTATATTCACACCAACGGTTTATATCTCTCACCACCCAAACTAAAGGAATAGCCAAAAGTAAACTTCAGTCAACCTGAACTGCATCTTGGGTACATGGATGGTTATTTCAGAAGATGATGAGCACTTAAGCTATTTCAGAAGCCCAATTAGAAGTAATATGATGGTCTGTCGTCATTATTTAATATGAATCGAGCCCCTACAATCAACCAATCAACAAGAATTTATGAAGCTTTTTTTTTACGTACAAGTCACAATGCTATGTCCCAGGGATGGCAAAGAAAAACCTAAAACAATCCCTGCCTTCAAGGAGCTTACATTCTGATAAGGGAAATGATATGTACACAAGATACGCAGATTAAACAAAATACGTACACAGCAGATAGAAGGTAACCTTTAGAGCGGAAGGCAGCACAGCTTCAAATCAATGTACTAGCTGCAATTCCTATAGAGAAAAAGTGTCAGTGGAAGACTTGCCCAATATCTCTTAGTTCTAGGCCTTCCCTCCATACGTTACTTCTATGTATCCTATGTGTGTGTGTGTTGTTTATGTTTTTCTTTGCTTTTTTCCTCCATTAAATTGTAAGCACCTTGAAGTCAGACTGTCTTTTGCCTCTTTTAGTATCCCTATTGCTGAGTACAGTGCCTAGAACAGAGGAAGAGCTTCATAGATCCTTATTGACTGATCAGGGGGAATTTTGTTTTCTTTTTCTTTTTTTAATTTTAAATTCACTTTTGCTTATTTTTAGCTTACATCATTTCCGCCAGATTTTGCATTACAAATTTTCTCCCCATCTTTCCCCTACCCACCCCCCCAAATAGCGAGCCTCTGTATACCCCCTCCCCCAATCTGCTCTCTCCTATATCCTCCCCCATCACCCCTCTGACTTTTGATCAAGATGGATCTCCCTATTAAGAGGAATTGTAATTATTCTTCTCAGCTAGCTTTAAATGTCTCCTAAAAAGTAGTCTTTCCCTTCCATATATATTCATTTGAAATTACATTTTCTCACAAAAATAAATTATAAGCCCTACTTAAAATAATTAAGGCTGCGAATAAACATTGATGACATTGTATTAGTATGGAAGAAATTGTATCATCTCTATCCTTTTAGATTATTTCAAAGCATGTAGCTTCTAGTTAAAGTCTTTCATTCTTCATAAATAATAAATTCTACAGCACATAAAAATCTCTCATTAGTTAGACAACCATTATATCTTAAGCACTGATGAGGTTTGCTCATTAGAACTTGATTCAGAATACACATACAATTTCTGAATGTATTTAGATGTAGCTTAGTGGTACAGTGGATAGCATGGTGGACTTGGAGTCAGGAAAGCCTGAGTTCAAATGTGAGTGATGATGCATACTAGCTGGGTGACCCTGGGCAAGTCATTTAACCTCTGCCTCAGTTTCTTTAGCTGTGAAATGTGAAATAGCACCTACTTCCCAGGGTTGTGAGAATCCAATGAGATAAAAGTGATTTGTAAACCTTAAAGTTCTAGGGAAATGCTAGCTATGTTAGAGATGAGCAAAAAGTTCATGTAACTTAAAAATGCTTTCTACAATTCCAGGAGTTTAGACTCAATTGAACAAGTATTTGTTTTTCTTCTATGTGCAGTTGTCTGCTAGATTACAATTAGTAGGTCATGAGTTCCTGAGATTTTTTCATTTTTCCTTTCTCCTTTATTCTGTTCCCCAGCCAGGGATGGATAGGCATTTTGACAGTAATTCCTTAATGTTACAGATTAGAGTTCCTTTTAGGGAACGGACACTAATACTGGAACCAGTTGCAACAATGGTGAAATCATTTTGATGATCATCAGTGGGTGAGCCCCTTTGAGCAGTGCAAACATAGGAAATACATAAAAACCACCAAACCAAATGCTTGTAAAGCTTGCTAGTCACGAAGTACCAGAATTCCTTATTTTACAATGTCAAAGAACCTGAAGATATTTTCAAAGACCAAAGATACTTTGACGTCAGCTCCAGAATCTGGAACATCAAATACCCTTGTTATAGATACATAATTTGGACCAATATTGTAGCCCATGATAACTAGAACCCTTGATTTCTTTCATTGTAAGTTATGAGCAATTGGGGGGCTGCTATTATTTATAAGAATCAAGTGTAAATTCCCAAATGTTTTTAATGCAAATAAGGCAGACAGTATGCTATACTAGACAGAGAGTTAACCTCAGAGTCAAGAAGACCTGAATCCAAGCTCCTTCTCTGACATAGACTGCCTTTGGGACTTTGGGCAAATCATTTAACTTTTCAATGTCTCAGGGATCTCTTTATGGAACCTGCAGCCTTGAGGCCAAATCTAGCCTTCTAGGTCCTTGAGACTTTTTAATTGAGTCCAAGTTTTAGAGAACAAATCCTTTTATTAAGAGGAATTGTTCCGTGAAATTTGGATTCAGTCCAAAGGCCACACTTGAGGACCTACAGGGTCACATGTGCCCTTGAGGTTCCCTGCCCCTGCTGTAATTAAAAAGACGCAGCATGATGCAATGAAGCATGCTAGATTGGGGCTCAGAGGTATATTTCAAAAACTTGGTTTTAAGTTCTTATTTTTCCCTGTGGTGTGCTAAAATTCATTTCCACAAAATTGTACAGAGAAAACATGGCAGTGGATAAAGTGGATTTGGCCTCCAAATCAGGAAGACCTGAATTCAAATCTTGCCTTAGATCCATATTGATTGTGTGATCCCAAGCAGATCATTCAATCCCTTGGGTTCTGGGAAAATCTCTTCACTCTAAATTGCTGACCTGCATTGGTAGCATCAAGATAGCATGGCTGAAGGATCTCATGAGAAAATTTGGCAATAAAATCACAGGTTTAGTCCTCTTTCAAACATTTACTGATGTCCTAGAACTTTGCTATATAATGACCTGTGAAAAGGTGCCATTCATTATAGCATGACATAATATATATATAAAATCAAATTAATTATTTGTAAGGTGCCTAGCATATAATGGTATGATATAAATGCTAGCTGTGATTATTAACATGGGCCCAATATATCCTATATTCAAAGCAATTGAGTTGCCAGAAATTCCCAAAAATCTTATGAAGTATTCTTGTGCTATGGACCCCAAAGACTTCATTATATAGGAAGATTAGCCAGACAATGATACGGTTGCTCCAAAAACAACCAGTTTACTAGAGCTTGTTTTTATCTTGATTTTGTAGAGGGGGGAAAAATAGAGCTCTGAAAATAACCCAAACAAAGAATTAACTGTATTTTCTAATTTTCCAAGTAAGCCCATTTGCTGGTCCTATAGTTTTAACTCCATATGAAACCTCAAAGGAAGAAGATGAGACCAGGAAGTTGGAAAATAGAAATGCTTTGTCTGGTTTCAGAATCAACTTAGATGTTGGGTTTCTAGTCCTGTTTGTAGTAATATATCAAAGGGAAGAAAAAAATAAACATGAATACTCTTCCAAGGCTGTACAAATCCGAAATAATCATTCCCAGCATCAGACCTTGTATGAACAGAGTTCTAACAACCAGAATCACTCATGGTGATCAACTTGATAGTACATTAGATGGTTTGTAGAACCGTACAATGACTTAGAACCAAGGGTCAAGTCACTGCATATCTCTGGGTATCAAGTTACTCCTCTTCAAAGTACTATTGGGAAGCTAGGTGGATAAAGCCATTACTCCCTGAATTCTAATCCAGCCTCAGACACTTACTAGCTATGTGACCCTGGGCAAGCAAGTCACTTAACCCTGTTTGCCTCAATTTCCTCATATGTCAAATGAGCTGGAGAAAGAAATGGCAAACACTAGTATTTTTGCCAAGAAAATCCCAAATGGACTTTTGAACAGTCAGACAGGATTGAAGTGACCCAACGACAAAGTATTAAAAGCTTGCATTTCTATGGCATGTTAAAGTCTCCTCACAGCAATCCCCTGATGTAGGCAGTATAAGGATTAATCTAATTTTGCAGCTGACATTCAGAGAGGGAGAACTGACCTGCCAGTTGTCACAGAACTGACTTGGGTCAAAACCACACTTAAATCCAGATCTGCTGATTACCAAGGTCATGTTGTAGATGTGTTTGCTCGTTTGTTTTTTCCTTTGCTACAACCAAGATCCAACTCTACTATTTTGTGATTCTACCATTGAGCTGAGAATAGGGAGAACCTTGACATAAAAGAATCATTTGAAGAAATTAAGGATATGTAGTCTGAAGGACAAAAGGTAAAATGATAGCTGTCTTAAAGTTGTTGAAGATTTATCATGTGGATGTGGAAGGTGGGAGGATTTGACTTGTTTGTTGTGGTCTCAAAGAAAAAAAGAATGTGAAGCCACGGGTGGAAGTTAATGAGGTAGATTTGGATTCAATATATGGGAAAACCTCCTAACAATTAGAAATGTTTAAAAAAGAAACAGATGGCTTTGGAAAGTAGTGAGTTCCCTTTCACCAAAGATTTTTTTAGAAGGAAGGCTAGATGATCACTTGTCAAGGACATTGTAGAGGGGATTTGATTGTACTTGATGACCTCAAGGGTTACTCCCAAATCTGAGATTCTGTGACTTGTGACTGGAAACATAAGCCATTCATTCATAATGGGCTTATGGCACTGGCACTGGTAATCAGTGAAACAAGAGAGAGTTACATAAACATAAATCAGCCAGCAGAAAGTTCATGTTTTTGAGGAAGGAAAAACAACAACATAATATTTTTAATTGAGTAAATTTTACACATACATCCCATTCACTCCCTACTCTGTAAATGGTATCACAGCACAAAATATAGCTATTTCAGAGGCGGTAGCTCTTGGCACAATGTCTCCAATACTTAGAATAGTACCTGGGATTATAGTAAGCATACTACTGATTGATTGATTGATTGATTGATTGACAGAACTTAAGGTGAATTCATCTGTGGTCAGCTACAATAAGTACCATTGGAATAAATGAAATTTTAAGAAGCTACAGAGCTCAGGACACTGAGGTAGTTAATAAACTTTCCTGGGCATAGGCAAATTCAGTCATAGTCAACTTTGTACAGAATGGGTACCATCAGCCCCCCAAATGCAGCCTTTTAACCCCAACAACAGCAAGAGCAAAAAGAGATACCCTTCATCTTTCATTTATAAAAATAAGCTCTGTTTCCATGTCTGATGGTGTTTCAGTTTACTTTTCAACCATCTGGTTCACATTATGCTGTGAGACAATAAAAAGTCTGTTTCCTGCAGTGATAACCACAGAGAGCTCCCATTTCACATTCAGTGTGGTCATCCTGATTGGCCTGGGTGTGGCTTGGAGGACATTAAAATTGTCTCCAGTTAAGAATTCTTCCTGCTTTTTCAAATGTGGGCTTTGGGGGCTTGGAATTTTTTTTTCCATTTTTTTTCATAAATATTATAACTAGCATTACTGTGGAAATGGAAATGCGTTTGCAAAATGATTGGCTTGCTTATTCTTGCTGCCTTGCTGGACTGTATGCCTGACATTTTATGGCAATAAGATTTTCAAACAAGAATAATTGGTTTGCTAGATTCCATTCACCCAAGTTGTCATGAGGATTTCGAGGGAAATTGCAGTCTTGTCTTACTATAAAGCAGAGCTGAGAGTCTATTTTTAGGGGCTCTTAGTCTAGGGCTTTTCTTGATGTTTTGCCATCTTTCTGAGCACTCAGGGCCAAGACAAACCAAATTCACTTTTGGATGGGGGAGGATTTTCACCCTTTTTGCATATGCATATTTTTCCAAAGGACACAGAGACCTTTTGTTGTCTTTCTGGTCACTGGGTCTGCTTTCCACAGATGCCTATTAATCACTTCACTATGGAGACAGACACATTCATCATATCACACCAACTTGGAAACAAGCAATTGAGTGACTTGATAGTAAGGAGAAAAGGAATCCTGGCTTAACTAGAACAAGTTATTCTCCTTTTAGTGTTTTTCATGATAAAGAAGTAGAAGAGACTTTTTAGATTGATTTTCTTTGGAATTTAGGTCAGTTGGGGGGATTTTAGCAAATTGGTCAACACCTTTTCATCATCTTTTGAAAACGGAAGGAAAGAGTAAAATTAACTGACAGAGAGGTGAAAGCATCCAGGCGATCTAGTCACACTTTGGGTATGCTGGGGTTAAAACTGTTTCACTGTTTAGGCTGTGTGTGCTAAGGAGCAACTCGAAAAAGTGTGTGGAGAGAACGGGACAGATACAAGAGGTATTATGAAGACAGCATCAAAAAGACTTTGCAATTGATTGGCTGTGTGGAGTGAGGCAGAATAAGGAATAAAGAAATGATTCCATTGCTGTAAATCTGTGTGGAGAATTGCAGTGCCCTTGACAAATATAAGGAAGTTTGGAAGAAATGTTTAAGGAAAAAAACAATAGATTCTCTTTTTGACATATTGAATTTTTGATGTCTATAGGGCATTCAGTTTAAATTGTCAAAAAAGTATTTAGCAGTGTGAGACTGAGTCTTGGGAGAGAAACCAGGACTGTATATAGAAGGAATATGAATGGAGAGGAGAGGAGAGGAGGGGACGGGAGGGGAGAGGTAGGGTATGTATTATGTATTATGCTCTGTCATAATAAGCGACTGAGAAGAAGCAATTGGATAGGTAAAAGAATAACTAAGTGAGAGCAATTATCTAACTATCCCAGCTTTCTGTCATCTGCAAATTTGGCAGACGTGCCACCAATGCCCTTGTCTAGCTAATTGATAAAAGTATTATGTAACACAAGGCAGATACTTAGAGAACTCTACTAGAGACCACTTGTGATGCATTCAATTCCAAATCCATGCGATTCAGTGATTATCAAGTCCATATTTCTTTATGTTTTATACAGCATTGTGAACTACTTTTTACACTTGGCTAAAAATTTCAGTAGATTATATCTATAACATTCCTTTTGCCTCCTAGTTTAATAACCCTGACAAAAAATAAAATAAAGTTAGTCTGGAATAACCTACTCTTACCAAAGTCATTTTAATATTTTAAATAATTGCTTTCTTTCTAGATGTTCACTAATCCATTTTTAATGGTCTGTGGTATACAGGATAATATGGAGGCCATTTGAATTGTAGAGTTGGAGTAGAGAGGGTGCTTTAGACAGAGGGTCTTATGTTTTTTTAAGTGAATTATGAGGCAAGACCCTCTGCTGAGAAGGTAAGGAGAAGTGATGGTATAACTTTGAGAAAAGAAGAGGCAGTTTGGAATAGTTGCTGTATGATAAATTGTCAGTCAGGGCAGAGAAAAATGATGGTTTGCATCTGTTAAGGTCCATTTGAGATTGGATAACATGAATTTGTAGTGGAATCAGTCAATACAGTTGCATGGTTTCTTCCATCAATATTCAGCAGAAAGAACTTGTTAGGAATAATACAAGTCACAGTTTAAAAAGGGACGAATGGATCTAGGGACTCAAGTTAAGAACAGCATAAAGTTGAAACTGATTAACTAAAAGGTTAACTTCAAATGAGGAAAAATTAGTCCAGATAAGGAATAATGGTATAGCAAAACAGGGAAGGGCAGAGAGACCAGAAATGATGCTGAAGATGGAAAATAGGTTTAGGATAGAGAGAAACAGAAAGACAAGAGGTTCTGGTCAGATAGGGAAATTTCAGAATTGTGTCTTAGGGCAATGAAATATGTATAGATAGATACTCAGGGGTATGAACATTCCTGCTTATGGCTGAGTATGGCATAGTGTGGATAGAGCACTGGATTTGGAGTCAGAAAGACCTGAAGTTGAATCCTGTCTCAGATACTTAACTGGCTATATGACACTGAATAAACAGACTTAATCAACTAACCAATAAGCATTTGTTAATAAGTCCTTACTATATGACAGAAATTGTGTTGAGCTCTAGAATACAAAGTCAAGGTAAAACAGCAGCTTATAGTCTAATGGAGAGGGATAATATGTATTGAATTAGGTATAAGTAAGGTTTATATGTATTTATATATGTATGTGTATATACATGCTTGCATACATGTGTGTATGTGCACATACACACATATGTATATGTGTATATGGATATGTGTATGTGTATGTATCACCTTAGCATAAAAGGCACTAGAAATGGAGGTAGTAGAGGGACAGCGATTTGGGGTGGAGACTCAGAAAGGCCACCTTCAAAAACTAAACTGTATCTTAAAGCCAAATATTCTTTTTTTAATTATTAAATTTTATTTTTAATTTATGGAACAAAGCAAGCAGTTCCATAACATAGTACAGTAAAAAAGATGATTACATGAAATCGCAAATCTGCTGTGTACAACTTGTTATTCCTTTCAAATATACAGAAATCTGATTGAAATAATTAGAGAAATATGAATTGTCCATGGTAGGCAAAACCAAGTATTCTAAGAGGCAAAGGTTAGGAGGAGGACCATTTCAAGAATGGGACAAGTGCAAAGCATGGAGAGCAGATAATGGAGCATTGTGGCATCAAATAGGTGCTTAGACTGTAGAGTGCATGTGTATGTCAAAAGAATGGAAAGGGACCAGGTTATAAAAGGTTTTAAATGTCAAGAACAGGAATTCGTCTTCGTTCCTAAAACTAATAAGGAAGCATTGGGGTTTACTGTCTGTGGAATAACATGGTAAGACCCATACTTTATGAGCATCACTTCAGCAGCTGTGTGGATAATAGAGACTCGAAGCAGAGAGTCCAGTCAGAAGGCTACTGCAATATTCTAGGTAAAAAGTGATAGGCACCCAAACTAGAATGGTGAGTAGAGAAAAGGAGGCGAATGAGAGCAGGACCATGGAGAAAGATATGTGAAGTGAGTGAGAGTGAGTTGAGAATGACACCAACGTTGGAAATATAGGTGACTATATGGAAATATAAGTGACTAATAATAACATGTGACTAATAATAGGTGACTAATAATATGTCATATTAATGTACAATATCACATGCAATGTGACATTGTCCATTAATATTTGCAGATCGCTTTACATTTAATCTCTTTTAATCCTCACAACAGCGTGGGAATTAAGTGCTATTATCATCCCCATCTTTACAGAAGAGACTGAGAAAGGATAAGTGACCTAGCCAAGATCACACACCTAGTAAGTGTCTGATGCAGAATTTGAATTCAGGTCTTTCTGACTCCAAGTCCAGCACTGTTCCTGCCACTTAAATGCCTCTAACATTTTTCCCTCTTGAATTCAATTTTAGTTTATTTTCAGATTTGCACTCTCTCTCTTCTACCTTCTCCCCTACCTCCACCAACTGAGAAAGCATGAAAATCAAAACTCTTGTTACAAACATGTACCATCAAGCTAAATACATTCCCACATTAGCAGTGTCCAAACAAAAAGTCTCCACCTCTACTCTTGAAGCCATCCCTTACTGGCAGCAGATGCTTCCTCTAGCTTCTTGAAGACTTGAATTGTTGAAGACTGTCTAGGTTGGTAAATTAGGGCCATGAGCCCCAACAATTAGAAAAAGGGCTGTCTATGTAAGTTGAAGGAATCTCAACCTGAAAAAGAGACTTGATCAATCTCTCCTGCCCATTGAATTTTCTACATTTGGTGACAAATGCCTCTCCAAATAAGTGTCTCAGCTTTGCCTTTTATAGAGGAAAAGTCCCATCTCAGAGACTTCCTCCTTTTGGAGAGTTCCAGGATGTTGATCACTAGGAAATGATGTGTTACTGACTTTGCTCCCAGATTCCCAGATGTTGTGTGGTCTTTGAATAGGAATTGGCTGAGGGGTTTTGAGAATATGGAATTGGAATGGTTCCTCATTTATTTCACAAGGTTGTAGAGGGAACTGTCTGTGATGTCCGGGGGCCATTTGCACCCAGATGGACACTCATCTATGAAAATATAATTGGAGAAATGGGGAAACTTAAATTGGTTTCAGGGTTGGAAACAAAAGAAATCGATACATAATTAAGACTACATGGGTGTACGAGATAGTAGTCAATTATAAGTTACCTGACTGGCTCTGGGACCATGGCTTTGGGTTATTCTCTCTAGAGTATCAAAGACCTTATGCTGGTGCTTTTTGCATTTTCCCCTTAAGATTCTACATGCAAACACTAGCTAATACACAAAGATCCTAACAAGGAGAAAAGGACCTCAGATATTTATATAGCTATGTGGCATTATGGATAGAGTATCTGGCCTGGAGTCAGGAAGACCCATCTTCCTGAGTTCAAACATGGCCTCTGACACATACTAGTTGTGTGACCTTGGGCAAGTCACTTAACTCCATTTGCCTCAGTTTCCTCATCTGTAAAATGAGCTGAAGAAGGAACTGGCAAACCACTCCAATATCTTTGTCAGGAAAACCCCACGAAGAGTTGGACTCAACTGAAATGACTAAACACATCAGCATCTAATTGTGTCTATATTGATTCTAGTGAGAAATATTAATTGACTTAGATTCCCTAGATCTAGTTCTTAAGCCGGACCCCAAGGCATAGATTTCTGAATTGGATGGGGAAAATTTACACCTAAATTTCCACTAAATGAAATTCAACATTTCTTTCAGTTATGAATATAGGCAACAAAACATTATTCCAAGAAGGGGACCATACGCTTCACCAATTTGTCAAAGGGGTCTGTGACACAAAAATGGCTAAGAATCAGTACTGTAGAGCAGTGGTTCTCAACCTTCCTAATACTGGGACCCTTTAATACTCATATGTGGACGTATATGCATGTGGGCAGACTCACCTGGAGACAGATAGAGGAACAGTGTCTCGGTTCCTAAGACCATCGGAAATATGTGTTTTCCAATGGTCTTAGGTGACCCCTGTGACTCCTGTGAACGGGTCATTTGACCCCAAAAGGAGTCGCAACCCACAAATTGAGAACTGCTGCTGTAGAGGAAAGATGGCACTCAGAACTGTAAGGCTGCCCGAAGTAAACATATCTTTATACATGCCAGAGAGACAACATGGTAGAGTTGGTAGAGTGCTTAGCCTTAAGAAAACCTGGTTTAAATCCCTCCTCTTCCCCTTATAATAACAGTATGATCCTGAACAAATCACTTACCTTCTGTGTCTTGAATTCGTTGTCTTTCAAATGAAGAGATAGTACTTGATGGTTTGAAAAGGCCCCTTCTAGCTCTAAAATTCATGGTCTTTTGATCTTGACACAGGGTCATAGAAACCACAAACCAGATAAATGAAATAAATTGCAATGAAACTTCAGTGTCCATCTTATTAACGCATTGAGACTTTCTCAGACAAATTTTTCCTAATTATCAAATCAGGCCTAGCTAGCAGTTTAGATGCAGATAGTCCATTTTAGGGTCACACAAACCCATATGAATTATTTAAGGATCAATTTCTTATCTTTTTTTTAAGTGTTTGGTCTTAGAATCTTTTAGTAACTACTAAGAGTGTTGATTTTTAAAAATTTGCCCTGAAGATAAGGTCAATATTAAAGTGTTTATTATGCAGTTAAAGAAATAATTCTTTCTGTCAGAACCAGAGTTGCAGGCATTCCAAAGATAGCTCACTTAATTTAGAAATCCATTTCAAAATTTCTAGACAAGTGGTGTGTATTACAAATATAATTCTCCCTGTGACCAATTCTTCCTATCTTCTGGTAATATTGTTGTCAGTATTGTCAGGGAATCTTACTTAGAATGACTTAGAATTGGTATCTTTTGCTAAATATTTCCTTTTTTGTTGGATGTGTTCTTATATTTCCCTGCCTTAATGGATTTGCAGTCTCATTAGGGGGGGGGAGGGGGAAGGAGGAAAGGGCCACACCTTCTAGCATCGGACATCTTCCCAAGCCTTGTGCTCTTGCCCACCTTTTGTTGCTGTCCTCCCATAGATCCCCCATAGGTGTCCACTCAAAATGTTGAAAATCTGCCTCTAGGTCTTTTGACATTGCTTTGGTATTAGTATATTACTTGGACTGGTCACATATTGTCCCTTACGCTCCTTTGTCCTTCTTCATTGCCTTTCTGACCAACCTGTGACAAATGATATTATTCTATATACTAGAAAACACAGCATTCCTGGTATTCTATGAATAGAAAATTCTACAATTCAATTCCCACTGAACAGGGCTATATTCACCAGGACATGGTCTTACATGTCCTTGTCTCAGCATCTATTCAACCCCATTTTGGTGGCATAAGATATGAAACCAAGAAGCATAGACCTGCCACCATCATGCATTCAATCTTTAAACTCCCCATTGTAACTACTAGGAAATGATCAAGTTTGGAACAGCTGTGATTCTAGCTCCAAGTTTGCTAATAACCATCCACTTGTTTCTCCTTCTCTGTGACTTTCTTTAACTTTTTATAATGGCCAACGTGGCCCTACTTCCTCAGAACCTTTCAGGAGTGGGGAACCTACAGCCTCAAGGTCACATGTGGCCTTCTAGGTCCTCAGGTGCAGCCTTTTGAGCAAGTCTAAGTTTTACTGAACAAATCCTTTTATTAAGGGGTTTTGTTCTGTGAAGTTTGGATTCAGTCAAAGGGTCACACTTGAGGACCTAGAGGGCCACATGTGGCCACAAGGTTGCAGGTTCCCCATCCCAGTTTAGACCTATAAAAGAAAGAATTAGGAGGCAAAAGGAAAGTTTGGAAACTGTTTAGGAAATTTGCTCTCCTTAACTTCTATTTTAAAAGACTTGCTTTGGACTCTCCTCCAGTAAATGAGATGGATTTCAATCTACTCTTACTCATGCTATGTTTCTTTTAAGCAGAAATGTCTCCTTACAAGGTTTACATTGTACCAGAATGAGTTTAAGGTTTAGAATAAAATAGCATTTAATATGTGCAAAAATGCTTTCTAAATATTATTTTATCCTCAATCAGCTTGAGAGTTAGACCCTGTTCTTATCCCAATTTTGCAGATAGGGAAACTGAGATAGACAGAAGTTAAGTGACTTGCCCAGGGCCATAAAGCTAGTAAGTGTCTGAGAAACCAAATTTGATCTAAAGTCTTCCTGACTTGAAGCCCAATGAAAACCACCTAGCTGTGGGACTGTAGTTTATTTTGTTATCTAACTATGTTAGGTGCTGGGAAAAGTGGGTTCCCATTTTTTGAGTCACATCCAACTCTTTGCAACCCCATTTGGGGTTTTCTTGGCAAAGATACCAGAGTAGTTTGCCATTTCCTTCTCCCTCTCATTTTCCAGATGGGGAAACTGAGCCAACAGGAATAAGTGACTTGCCCAGGGTCACACAGATAGTAAGTGTCTAAGACTGGATTTCAGTTCAGGAAGATGAATCTTTGACTCCAGGCCCAGAGCTCTATCCCCTGCAGCACCACCTAGCTGTCCTTCTACAAATGTACTTGGCTGAAAAAGGATTCATTGTTCAATGACATTCCCTTCAGTGAAACTATGAGGTCATTGCAAAGTTGAAAAATAACTCTTCTTTGCCACTGCACATTTTTAGTACCCTAACAACCTTCAGATAGCACTGGGGGGAAACCAATGCTGCTGTTTTTGTATAACAACAAGAAAATATAAATTTAAAACCACTACATACATTAGCTCAGTTTGTGATGCCTAGGTTTTAAAATATATTTCAGTACAAACCCTACTGTTTGGAGACTGCCACAAAATAAAAGGTGTGAGTTATAGATGGAGTCCCCTACTGTTACTGTTTTTCAATCTTTACCCTTATAAGTCTATGAAGGTAATCTGGAAATATTTTATTAAAAACATTACATTTGGAAATCATTCCATTTTTCAACCTTCTAGTGCTTTCAAAGGGACATTTTGCAGTGGTTGTCCTTCATTATCAAGGATGTGTATTTAGATGCCAGATCTTTGGTTCTCAAGAGATCATCTTCCTTCCACTATTTATTCCGTACCTGAATCATAGGCCTTTGTGACAGGACAATCATTTCCACAGCAACCAACAGTGGGAGAGAGATTGGATGGAGAAAGAGCAAATGAACTCTTCTTAAGCATCAAGATTATGCGTCTCTTAATTTTTCCTCAATAATCAAGATATTTTAACAGAAAAATCTGTGTCATCACTGAGTTTTTTCTTTGGAAAGATGTCTATTTTCCCCCTAAGATCTTTTCTGTGGCACCAGAAGTTTATCAGTAAAAATGTAATGTTTTGTGGGGTTTTTTAAGGGATAGGATTATATCTACATACATATAGATTTAGGTATAAATCTGAATAGATGTATATAATCCTAATTGGTGTCACTGTTATCTGCCAGTGAAATTTAGGAAACACGTTCTAGAAAGATTTAATTTAGCAGATGAAAGACGGGTCTCTGGAGGCCCTTGAAGGTACATTTTCTGTCTTGCAATTTCTTCCAGAATAGGGACTGTGTTTACATTTCCTCAGAGCATGTTAATGCCTTTAATACATTCATGTTCCCTGGCTCTCCAGACATAGAATTGAGGCCTTTTGGATTTTCTTTTTTTAACTACCACATCAGGCACTTGTGATCTGACGCTTGTGACACTTTTGTTCACTTAGTTTTAAGACGGAAAAGCCATCGTGTTTGATTTTGGTCAACCTCTGCCAGCTTGGCGCCTGATTAAGCAGGCACTGGGAAAGTTACTTTCTTTAGAAATGTAGCATCTTGGTTAATATTGTATAAGATTATTGACTGGTGTAGTCATGTAATTTTTTATTAAATTGAAGAGATTAACTCCAACAAAGAAGCTCAGTATGACAGCGGGCTTTACAAGCAATAATGAGGCCTGACGCATCTCCAGGCTCACTGCAAATGCCACACACTGATCTTCTTGCTACAATTTCTTTCAGCTGTATTAAGGAAAAAGCCTCCTGGAAATAGTCAATAGAGTTTCGTATCTGGCATTAAAAGTGTGTATGGTATTTTTTTAATTTAAAAAAAAATTAATTGGCATTGTCACTTGAAATCTGTGGGTATTTACTTTTTGCTTTCCGATGTTTTGGGTTCACAGTACCCTTTCCTTCTCATGGTTACCTGGGATGTTAATAAAGCTTCCCCTTCTGATGGGGACTAAATGTGTGACCCTGGCTTTTAGATTTGTCGGTGACCATGACCAAAAAGATCTGGGCAGAAAGCTTGACTTACTGTTACATTTATGTATTAAAGGATTTCCATCTCTACTCAAAGGCTTCCCGTTTCTGGCGTTACCACACATGAGAGAAGACAAGAGAGGGACATAAAGAAGAAGGGATATGAGGGAAAGAAAGAAAGAGGGAAAAATTAAATTTAGAGATTAAAATATAGCACTTCCCCAAATGAAGGAGAGAGTGTAGACTTAAAATCTGAAATGTACTTTTCAGAACAAAAACAAGACATCAAACAAAGTTTATTTGTGACTTAGCAAGAAGTGTTATAAGGACTAATTAACTAGTGCTTTGTAAGGCTTTGCTTTGAAGACGAGACAGAAGTAACTGTTGGTTAATTATTACTGTTATTACTTAGTAGGCTAAATGTTAAATTTTTTTAAAAGAAACTCTGGTCAATATATTTCCTTTCCATAATGCCTTATTGTAACGTCTATTGCAGGTGTGATTCGGGAAAGTTATCTCAAAGGCCACGATCAGCTTGTTCCCGTCACCCTCTTGGCCATTGTGGTCATCTTGGCCTTTGTCATGGGAGCGGTCTTCTCGGGCATCATCGTCTATTGCATTTGCGATCATCGTCGTAAGGATGTGTCTGTCACACAGAGGAAGGAAAAAGAGCTGACGCACTCTCGCCGGGGTTCCATGAGCAGCGTGACCAAGCTCAGCGGCCTCTTTGGGGACACTCAGTCTAAGGACCCTAAGCCAGAAGCCATCCTCACCCCCCTCATGCATAATGGCAAACTTGCTACTCCCAGCAATACTGCCAAGATACTCATAAAGGCTGACCAGCATCACCTAGACCTGGCAGCTCTGCCCACTCCAGAATCTACCCCGACTCTGCAACAGAAGCGAAAGCCCAGTCGAGGGAGCCGGGAGTGGGAGCGGAACCAAAACCTCATCAATGCCTGTACGAAGGACATGCCCCCAATGTCCTCCCCTGTGATTCCCACTGAACTTCCCCTCCGGGCTTCCCCAAGCCACATCCCCAGTGTCGTGGTCCTGCCCATCACTCAGCAGGGCTATCAACATGAGTACGTGGACCAGCCGAAAATGAGTGATGTAACACAGATGTCCCTGGAAGACCAGGCAGCTACCCTGGAGTACAAGACCATCAAGGAGCATCTTAGCAGCAAGAGCCCCAACCATGGGGTAAATCTGGTTGAGAATCTGGATGGTCTGCCTCCAAAGGTCCCCCAGAGGGAGGCCTCCCTGGGGCCCCCAGGGTCCTCGCTGTCTCAGAATGGCCTGGGCAAACGACTGGAAATGCACCCCTCTTCCTATGGCGTGGACTATAAACGGAGCTATCCCACAAACTCTCTAACGAGGAGCCACCAGGCAGCCACCCTCAAAAGAAACAATACTAACTCTTCTAATTCTTCCCACCTTTCTAGAAACCAGAGCTTTGGCAGGGGAGACAACCCACCCCCTGCCCCTCAGAGGGTGGACTCCATACAGGTGCATGGTGCCCCGCCCACCCAGGCAGTGACTGTTTCAAGGCAACCCAGTCTCAACCCATACAACTCACTGACACGGTCGGGGCTGAAGCGCACACCCTCGCTAAAACCAGATGTACCTCCCAAACCTTCTTTTGCCCCCCTTTCCACATCCATGAAACCTAATGACGCATGTACATAATCCCAGTGGGAGGGGGACAGGTGGTAAACCAACAGTGAAGCGAAATTGGCCCCTCTCAGCCAATGTTCTAAACTGCCTCATCCGTTCTAATCTTACACAGACAGCCGCAGTGTTGCTGAGGACACCGTCCTTTTCCTTGGGATAAAGTGGAGTACTTTCTAAAGTTGGGCCATGTGTTTCGGTGAAGGTTTACAACCACAGGACTCATCCCTCATACTCCCCTGCCCTTTCCACTTGATAACAGCTCTGACTCACAAAAAAAAAAAAAAAGACTTAACATCACAAACATGAGCCAAAAGCACATACACACACACAACACACCACACACACACACACACACACACACACACACACACACTCACACATACACACAGGACAGGTGAACAGCGACTGCAACATTTCGCCCATGACTGCTTTGGATGTTGCTGGACTTCTGTCCTTTGCAACAGAAGTCCATAAAAAGGAATCATGAAAGAAAAAAAAAGACAAAAAAAAGTAAAGAATTCATTGATAAATCTAACTCAGACTTTAACAATGGCAGAAGTTTACTATGTGCAGATACTGTGAAATGCCCATCAGTGTTACAGCCTCTTGTTCATTGCCATGTTGGGCTATTATGTCATAGATTTCTGCTACTCTTCTCTTTTAATGAATAACGTGACCGTTAACGCAAATAACTCCTATTATTTATTGTTCACCTTTTCTTAAAGAAATGACTTTTTTCACATATCCTAAGAACAGCTCTTCAGAAAGCCCATTGAAAGTTATACTATTTAATTAACATGAATCCCATTAACTGGAGTAATTAAGTTCACTTTATTTTTCCAATAAATTCACTGAGTAAATAAGTTGGAGCTTGAATTCTAAACTTTTTGTTTGGACTGTTGGATCTTAGCTAAAAGGAAAAAAAATTAAGAGGGGAATATTTATTTAATTCCATCAGTTACTTTTCTGGCTGGGTCTCTGACCTGTGACATGCACACACAAAAAAGAAAGAAAAAGAAAAAAAATGCCCCCAGATCTAAGGCAACTGCAAGAAACTTTTAGAATGCACAGAAGTGCGACATTGCAGCCAACGAGGCTGCGCCGATTGATAATACTTTCTGTGAAGGCACCAGCTTGTGATGTGCCCTCTCATTTCACCTTGCATGTGAGACGGCAAACGGAACACACAAATGGTGTAAACTCATTAATATGCTGGCTGTTACCATGCATAAATTAATGGTTTGATCACACGGGTTTTTCGTGGGATTACATCTGTGAATAGCCTGTTTTCTTCCACATGTAAATTTGTGCCTTACACCCTCAGTTGTGTATACTTGTGACCTATAGTATGTTCAACTTTTTTTCCCCTTTTGGAAAAAAATAATATTGGATATTTATTTTCCTCCCCTCCCCTAAGACCCCCTAGAAAATTGAAGTCAAGCCGTTTTGAAGAAGAATGTCATGGTTATCATAATAATTTCACATCCCTTGAGAAACTAGGACAGTACCACACCCTCTAATTCAAATTACCTTTCTAGTTGTGCCAATTCAAACCACCCTTAGGCTGTGCTGCCAGCATGGACCCCAGTGTTGCAGGTGGCATTACTCTTCCTGCACATCTCCTTCTTCTCCCTTATATTTTCATATCATTTCAATATGGGGATATTCTCAGCCAGCAGAGAAGAAACTAAAGTCATCATCATCATTTCTGGGATGTGCACACTTGGGCATTTGGGCTGATGCCTGAGAGGAGTCCCCAGTCATTTGCCCAGTGACCATGGGCAGCCTACACAATAAAATGAGGTGGAAATTCATTTGGGCAGGCTGGTCCCTGCTGTGATTAATCAATAACCTGGAGTACAAGGCCAACCGCAATGGATGATGCAAAAGCCTTGAGGCAATGGATTTTTTTAATTTAGTTTTTTGTTTCCTTGTGGGGGTTTTTTTTTAAAGGGGGGGAGTTGTGTGTCAGTTTCTCAATTTTCATTTGTCCATGCACACAGGTTTTTTTTTGTTTAATATGTCAATAAAAATGAAAAAAGAAACTGTCTCTACATAACTGTAGAAAGTGAACATTGTTGTGGTTTTTTGTTTACATTTAAATCAGATGAACAGTATGTTTAGGGGATTCTTCTAGGTTCTGCCCCCCCTTTTAAAACTAGTTTATTCTGCAGGTGTTTTGTTTTGTTATGAACCATTTTGAGTCAACTAGATTATTGGCGATAGAGAATCTGAACAGTCTAGAGACTGAAGTGTGTAACAAGGGTGAGTGCTTTGTCCTTCCATCCCATAATTCTTATCATCTTTTTCTTTTAACAAATTAACTGTTCAGATTCTGTGGTCCGTGCTTCCCAAAGTCAAGAACTCTGTTCCTTAAACAGGAATTGTGATTTTTCTTTAAAGCCATAGGGGCTAGGAAGGTGAGGAGGGAGGAAGGAAACAATTTCACCTTGCAACCTTCTCCCATGAGCTTGGCACTAGAGAGAAACCAAATGTAATGCAATGCTTATGGCCATCCCTTAGCAAACCAGACCAGAAAAATGATTGCACCTGCCACAGTGCAGGTCTCTAATGTGCATCAGCTTGATTACCAGATAGACTGTGAAATGCCCTCTTGTATTCAAAAGGTCTTCTTCACTTACCTTTTATTTTCTTTTTCTCCCTGCTCTGTGTGGGGAGGAGGGTCCATAAACCTGATTGTGCCTTTCCTTTTCCCACCCTTGCTATACACTGGTAGGTGCAACAGACTCAGACTCCTATTTGTTGTAAAGTTGTAAAAAAAAATTTGTGGTGTCACCAATTTTCCTTCCACCTCCACATCCCTTAACATCCAATTCACAACTTAATATGTGTTGTTAAAAAAGAAAGAAAAAAAGGAAGAGAAAGGAAAAAAAGAAAGGAAAAAAGGCAAGGAAAAAGTTCTTTATTACGTGAAAGTAATAAACAAAATGCAGACTGTTCTACCTTACTTTTTGTCTACTGGGTGATTTATTTGTATTATTTTTCTCCCCTTCTCTCCATCCTCACCCTGTCCCCAAGGCCTGAACAGCCGAGTCCTGCTGTATTGCTTTGATGCTCGCAACCAGAAACCAGATTTTAACACCGTGTTCTGGCGGTAATGATGATGAGGATGATGCATTTTATGATTTTTCAAAACACTTTATTTATATTATTTACTTTGACACAGCAGCTCTGTGAGATAGTCAACTACTAGTCTGTGCCAGCGACTATGCTAAGAACAGCTACTAAGTATGGACATTTTGCAGATGAGGAAACTGAGGTTAGGAAAGGTTAAGTGACTCGCCCAAGGTCATGCAGCTAGTATTCGATGCAGGATTTAAATTTACATCTTCTTGACTCCAAATCCAGTGGTCTCCAGATGCTCAGACACTTAGCTGTCCTTTCTTTTTTTTTAAATTATTTTATTTATTTTCTTGTTTACATCATTCATTTCCATGAGATTTTGAGTTACAAACTTTCTCCACGTCTTTGCCCTACCCACAACCCAAAACAGTGATCCCACTGTAAAGCCCCTCCCCCAATGGGCCTTTCTTTTCTTGTTTTTCTTTTTGTAAGTTCCTTCATCGGCAAATGTTTCTGTTAGGCCTGGTAGTTTAAGAAGTCAAGATCCTGTTGCAGGGACGTCACTTAAGTTCCTTTTTACATGTTAATGAGGCTGAGGCTGTCAGATTCTACAGCTCTTGGCATTTATCTATGTAACATAGAGGCCTTGGCTTGGGGCACATCCAGATCCAGTGTTCAATCTTTGTTTTGCATGGCACCTTGGACTAGTACAGAACATTTGGTTTTTCTCCCTTCTGGGCATTCAGGAATGGGGCAATGGGCTTTTAAAATGGGTAGCCCTACATTTTCAATTAAGTCTTTTTTGTTTGGTTTGAGACATTATTTTATTTAGTGTAGGTAACTTCTAGTGAGGAAATCCTCTTTACCAATGCACATCAACAATTGTTCTACAATTTATAATCATAAAGAGTTGTTTGGAGAAAGCTAAAAAGTTAAGTGACTTGCACAGTCACCCATTTATTCCCCCAACCTGCTCTTACACTCATAGTTTGGGTCCCTAGAGGGTACCTGCTGTTGCTATTGTTACTACAATGAATACTGCTACAACTACTATGACTACTACTGCTACTACTACTACTATTGCTACTACCACTACCACTACTACTACTACTACTACTACTACTACTACTACTACTACTACTACTATTGCTACTACCACTACTACTACTACTACTACTACTACTACTACTACTACTACTACTACTACTACTATTGCTACTACCACTACTACTACTACTACTACTACTACTACTACTACTACTACTACTACTATTCTACTACTACCACTACTACCACCACCACTAGTACTACTGTGTTTTAGTGATGGAGAAATCTTTTTAAAGTTATACCTTGTGAGCTCCCACCTGTGTGCTTCCCTTTAATAAGAAGTCACTAGACATGATTAATTGGTTATAAAGTCATTTAATAAGATGGCATAGAAAAAACTATAAAACACCCCCAACCCTCACCCCAGAAGCCTAGGCACCGTCATCTACAAAAGATTCAAAGCCTTTATGAGAAGAATGAGCCGAAAGTTAGAAAGTGATATCAGTGATACGCTCATGTGAACACATATGGCTAAAGCTGGTCATGCTGGCACTGCGAGGCTTCACAGTCATTTCTTGTGAAATTCTCTCCTTACTTCTGCTCTAGATTGTCAGGGGTTGTGGGTGTGGCTCTAACACTAGCATTCTTTTAGTTCAGGTTCAGTGCTGGGACAAATTCAAAACCCTCAAGTCATTCCACATTTAGCAAAGAAGATTTGCTTTGCCTAAACACAGCAAGGACACAGTGGCATTTAGTTTCTCTGGACACAGACCTCCTCCTCCTCCTCCTCCCCCTCCTCCTCCCTCTCCTCCTATTCCTCCTCCTTCTCCTCCTTTTCCTCTTCCTCCTCCTCCTCCTCTTCCTCCTCCTCCTCCTCTTCCTCCTCCTCCTCCTCTTCTTCCTCCTCCTCCTTCTCCTCTTCTTCCTCCTCCTCCTCCTCCTCTTCTTCCTCCTCCTCCTCCCACCCAGTCTGAGATTCGGAAATCCATCATCAACCAGGAAGCTCTATCAATGAAGCTGTATCAGGAGAATGTTGGTCTTATTACACTAGGGCTAGGTCTTTCTCAAGTCTAGAGCCAGACATTTTCTACTGCTGGATGTCTCTTCTTAAATCTGCTTCCTCCCTCTCATGATTATTTCTCTGTATCCATGTCTGTCAAGTATATCTGCTCACTCAACAATGCTTTGAACTCTCAAACTGACCACCCACCTGCTTCTTGGGGAGTTGTTTCTTTCAGGGTAAATACCTCTACTTCTAAACACTGAATCCTCTGTGTGTGTGTGTGTGTGTGTGTGTGTGTGTGTGTGTGTGTGTGTGTGTGTGTGTGGCTGTCTGGCTGTCTGTCTGTGTAAGGGAATACGAAGCAGGAAGGAGAAAATCCTCTTTCCCCTTTTCCTAAGAAGTGAAAAACTAGGTTCTACCCGGACTATTGGCTTTCCCTTCCACCATGGCTTTAATTTTTTGATCTGCCATCTGTCCTGGGTGTATTTAGAGCCCTGCAAAGGTGTGGCCAGTTTTTGTTAATTCAATGGCATTATTCCCTTCCTCCCTTCCGACTTAATCAGAGAGCTGTTCATTCTTCCTAAAGGGGTGATTAGGTATTAACGTTTCTGTTAACACAAATGCTCAGCATTTGTGATTATGTTCTATAACTACATGCCCTGAAAGGGGATAAAACCAAACCTCCCCAACTTGTTTATATATGTCAGAGACTGGTCTTGAACTTAGGTTTTTCTGAAGCCAAGACTGTAACTTCTATGCTATGATACATCTTAATCTTACCCTACATTCTTATTTTATTATTTATTTGTCTGTATGTGTGTGTGTATATATATATATATGTATGTGTGTGTATAATAAAATTTTATACATACATATATGTATATATGTATTTTATACATACATGTATGTATATATGTATAAAATTTTATAAGCTCTGATTTTTGTCCACATTTTTAATGGACTAATTAGAAGTTGGGAAAACTCCCATCCTATCAAATATTTTAGTCCTAAATCCTGCAATATAATTGTTATGCTAGCCTGGAATGTCTGTTAGGAGGTAGCTTCCTCTTGTACCCATGTCTACCAAGTAGTCTGGAAGGCTGGGGAAGGCAGCACCAAGACATTTTCAAATTCTTTAGAAAACACAAGTGTTTTCACCTGTTCTCACTAATGCTCTTGACAGAACAGGACAATCCATGAGAATACAAAAAGGGTGTTTGAATTCTTTTCAAGGGGGCAGTCATCAGAGCCAAAGTGAATGGGTAGCATTTCTAGTGCTAAAACATTTTTCCACAACTCAGGTTTTATTTCACATCTATCAGACTGGCAAAGAAGCCAAACTGTTCTAGCTAGAACAATTGCTAGAGGGGGCTACATGTGAGGATAGGCAGGCACATTGATGCACTCGTGGCAGAAATTTGAAGTAGTTCAATCAAAAATGTGTTTGGTGTTTTGGTAACACGTTGTAGAAAGGAAGCTAGAGTTTATGAAGAGTGTGACCAGGACAGCACTCCAAACTATACCCACAGAAAGACAGTGTGAAAGACAGAGAGATGGAAGAACAGGAGATAAAAATTGAAAGAGGCTGCCTCAGGTCTTTAAATAGAGGCTCTAAGACTAAATGTTGAAAATGCAGTAGAGAGAAGATTTCTGCTTCAGATATGGGTTGATCCAGACAACCTCTGAGATCTCTTCTTGAACTCTGAAATTCTAGGAAACACTAGATTCCTTAGAAACCATTCTAGCCTAGTATTTCCTTCACTTAATCTAATTCCAGGTCCTCTGTCTATAAGTGTATTTATACTTAACCTCATCTATAAGATGATCTCCCAGGTTTTCCTGTTCTAAGAGTCTGTGATTCTGCCCTTAATGGAATATTTCAAATTTTGAAAACCTAACAAGTGAACATACTAAAGTCCTTCATGTTCTTCCTCAATGTTCTCCAGCAAGATAGACCCATTCTCTTCCCCTCTGGAGGGATTTGAATTGCATTTGCCCGTAATCTGATATATGGTTCTTTATTTAAGTCAGCTTTGTGCTAAGGTCTGGGGAAGAGAAGACGCAGCTAGAACAGGTGCAGCCTATATTTTTAACCCTTACTCCTGGAATTCCCTGGGCTGAGACTTGAGACATGCTTCCTTTAATTTGTCCACCCCCACCCCAACCCTCCCTAGGAAGGTATAAAGACTTTTTGTTCAACTTTTGGCACAACTTCTCATTCATTATTCCAAAATATGGGGCAACTTGGGTATTCCATTCATTTTCATCTAAGTGCCAGATTCTCCATTGCCTGTGGACATACAACACTCTCTATCTGCGTGCTCACGTGCACACACACACACACACATATACACACACGCACATACACATACACATACACCTACCACTACCACACCTACTTACCCACCTTTAAGCAAATAAAACCTCTTCTTGTTTCATATCCTAATTAGGCAGAAGCCAAACAAGATACCCCCAGAACTTCAGGGTTTATAGACAAAAGCTGCTTTCAAAAAAGGAATTCAGACATTTCATTAGCAATTGAACTAACAGTGTCAGAAGGCACCTACAATTTCAGACAGCAGTACATTTTTCTCAAGAGAAAACGAGAGAGAAATAAAAAAAAGTACTTGGGTAGCAAAATAACGCGATTAAGAGAATAATCCTCTTTCTGGCTGAGCCTAGTGACAGCTGGGGGCTGGGATTTTGTAACCCAGGCCTCATGGTTTCCTTGAAGCCAGGTGCTGACGCGACTCAGTTCCATGGGGGTGAGAGGAGGGAAGGAAAGGAGCCACTTTGATCTATAGGGACTGTCCGCCAGATGGGGACCTTCAACATTCCATTTAGTGTATTTATTATATGTTGCTGCCCCAAACTCCCAACCCCCCGGGGTGCCTGAGGGTGGTGAGAAAAGCAAGGAGGAGGGGGTTGCTGTAGGCTATGCTTGACCCTGCCAGAGGGTTAGGGCTGAACTGATGTACATTAAATATGGTTGGACAGAAGAATGCTACAGATGTCTCCTAGCAAATGGAAATGAAATCTGAGGAGCTGAAAAGAGGCCAGCTGAAGCACTTTTAGCTGCCAAAGAGACAAGTATTTGGTAGAGTTTTGAGTTCCACAACCCCACCCCAAACATCTCCCCCTCACATTCTAAGACTGAATATATCACACTGCCCCAAATTCTGTGTCTGCAGAAGTGGGGCATCACATGTGGCCTCTTACCTGCTTAACTAGTAGAATTAGGCCCTGGGAAACAAGAGGCTCCCTTCTAAACTTTCTAGGTTAAACGTTGTTCATCCCAAGTTGAGAATGTGGGAAGGGCAACATAGAAGACGCTTTCTAAAGAAGTCCAGGGAAAAAAATCACTCTATACCCTAAGAGTTCCTGAGTCTCTGAAGAAGGTAACCCCTTTTCCTTGTTGAACCACTCAGTGCTGGAGGATTCTCTAGAGATTATCACTAACCAATGTCCCCAGAGCCAGTCATCTGTCCTGCTAATGGGCTACAGTAATGGCTCTAGTAGGGAAAACTTAATGAGGGAGAAAAGAAGGTAACCATGAAATAAGAGGTGTTTTTTTCATTGATTTTCAATGGAAATACTTGAAGGTGACATTGGAGACAATGCCGATCTCAGAAAACCAGCAAGAGAGAAATATGGATAGGATTTCCAAAAGTTGCTCAGGTTGGGAGAGAATAACAAGAAATTCACCAAAAGAATTTTTGAGTCAAGCTCAAGAGAAAGTCAAACTCTTTCTTCCTACTGTTAATCGTGATAGAGAACTAGAGTGTGATAAAGATGTGTGAGAATTGGTGACTTTCTAGCATTAACTTATGATAACTTCTTTGTCTAATAAGAAAGTAAGGTCAGACTGGGACAAAAGGTATGTTGTGTCTAGTGCTGGCAAGGGCAAGGCATGAATGCCAAATGAGCTTTTTGTCTCCTGTCTTATAGAAGGAAGAACCTGACCTTGCAGTTAGAAATTAGCTGCAGTGTCAGGAGAAAGAAACCCTTTTTTAATGGTGACCAGAATATAAAACTTAATAATGTTTAGGAAAATGGTGCATTGTAAGCATCCCTGGTACAAGGCTGAGCTATCACGAGGGAACCTACATTATACAATCACTCCAGATCATCCAAAGAAAAACACCACTCTCAAGTTCTTTCCCAGTAGGGTTGGTTGCAGTATTGAGGTCTCCAAACTAAACATATACATTCTATTTTAAGGGTGCTGTACTCAAATATTTTTCCATCATTAAAAAGCAAGGGTAAATACATCTCTTCCTTCCCGTGTCTACAAAGCGCTGATGCCAGCAACATAACTAGGAACATTCTCCAAAGCAGGAAAAGAGGAAGTGGAGGCAAAACTCAAAGGATTTTCATATCCTCCTGCTTAAGAAGGAAGTCAGAGCAGAATTTTCACACACAGCCAAGTATGCATGAAGAACAATTGCAAATGCCCACCTTTAAGAGCTTCAATTAACAATGTTATGACAATTCAGACTCACCAGAGAGGTAGGACCTTAAGAAGAGCCAGGAACCACCATGAATCACAGAACCAAAGAATTTCACAGTTGAAAGAAACCTGATAGTGGCCCTCTAGTCCAATCCATACTAGCAAAAGAATTCTCTCAACCACAGGAAGTTCTTAACCTGAACTCCTTGAGCTTAAAAAAACACACACTTGTATAACTCTTTCAATATAATTGATTTCCTTTGCAATTCTATTTGCTTAATTTTTTTAAAGCATCATTCTGAGAAGTGGTCAGTAGGTTTCACAAGTCTACCGTAGGGGTCCACAACCCACACACAAAATGCTAAGAACTCTAACAACTTCTATAATACACCTGGCCACTTGTTCAGGCAGCCTTACTTGAAGACCACCAAAACGGGGGAAGTCACTCACTCTGGGGAAGCCCAATTCACCTGAATTGTTAGGATTTTTCCCCCTTAAATCAGGTCTAAATCCATCTCTCAGTGACTTCCTACTATTTTTCTTAGTTCTTACCATTTGGAATCAAACAGAATTCTTCTAAGTATAAGTCCTTCAAATACCAGGGGTATCTTGGAGCCAGCTCCAACTAACTGGGGAATCATTTCTTACATTTTCAGTGTGAACAATTTCACCTTGGGAAGTGGCAAAGACTACACATCAGAGCTTGATTTATTGTTTTGTTGATGGTCTAACCTTAAAGAAGTGTTAATGAAGATTAAACTTTAAAATTTCATGGTTTTTTTTTCTTTTTGGAGAGCTAGGTTGTTAAACATTTATCTACCTCTTATTAAGGCCTAATGTTCTTAAAAGTTATGCTTACAAGGTATAAGCAAATCTTGGCAGGTTCTAGCATGATGGAAAGTCTTTGAATATAGGAACAACAGTAAACAGAACTTGCTATCTGAGGACCAACCAAGTAAAAAGAGACTCATCATCAAAGGTTAGCCACTAAGAGATAAAATTATTTGGCTGTGATAATCCCTGAGTTCTGAAAAGGTATGGAAAATAGGCAAAACTGAGCACTGATTTTCACCGAATGTGTGATATTTGCATTTCTACCACAATCCATACAGCAGGCAGGTGGCCCAGTGGGTAAAGTGCTAGGGCTGAATCCAGGAAGACTCATCTTCCTGAGTTCAAAGCTGGCCTCAGACACTGACTAGCTGTGTAACCCATGGCAAGTCACTTAAACCTGCTTGCCTCAGTTTCCTCATCTGTAAAATGAACTGGAGAAGGAAATAGTAAATCACTTCAGTATCTTTGCCAAGAAAATCCCAAATAGGGTCACTAAGAATCAGACACAACTGAACAAGAAACCACAGTTAGTAATAGTTTCAAGTCTGATCTCCCTCCTGTAGAAGTTGAAGGACTTGTAGAGACATCTCTCTACTCATTGTTAGGGATAATGAAGTTCTAGTTTAGGAAACAGAAATGTGTAATGGTAATTAATTTAAATTTGAAGACCCCTTTTTGTTACGTCAAGTAAGCAGGTACTTAGCCCTTAGTAACTAAGGGCTAAGTACCTCTGTGAAAGAAACAGAAGGTGTGAACTCTGTCCTCTGTTGCTGATATAACAGGAAGGGATTGGCTGAGACAGGAAGCCAATGTGTGTGTGTGTGTGTGTGTGTGTGTGTGTGTGTGTGTGTGTGTGTGTATTTAAGGAGAGACCCAAAGAAGAGACAGTTAGAATCAAGAATGTTATTCCTGGTGGCTCCTGGTAGAGGGAGCAGAATTTTCACAGCATCTGGAAGCTGTGCTGAGAACCAAGTTAGAGTTTTCTATGAGACCAGAATCTGGTGAAGGCTGAAGTTGCTGCCTGTCTGCCCCTGAATCCACAGGAGACAACTCCCAGGTTCTTGTCTAATCCTCTGAGCAATTCTTAGTACATGCTTGAAGTTCACAAGGTCCAGCACATCTCCAACCTTCACAACTTCTTTTGCCAGGAACCCAAGGATCAACCAAGCCAACAACAAACGAAGTCTTTTCCTGGTCATGCTTCTTCAGTCCTCTGGTAGTTCTGTTGGCCCTAGGACTCAGAAGAAATCTCAGCCTTCCAGGCAGCCTTCTCAGCAGCAGCTTCAGCCTTCACCAGATTCTGGTCTCATAGAAAACTCCAACTTAGTTCTCAGCCCAGCTTCCAGATGCTGCGAAAATTCTGCCCTCTCCCCCAGGAGCCACCAGGAGGAACATTCTTGATTCTAACTGTCTCTTCTCTAGGGTTCTTCTTAAATACACACACACACACACACACACACACACACACACACACACACACACATTGGCTTCCTGTCTCAGCCAACCCCTTCCTTTTATATCAGCAACAGGAGAGAGTTCACACCTTCTGTTTCTTTCAAAGAGGTACTTTCACAGAGTTACTAAGGGCTAAGTACCTGCTTACTTGACATAACGGAAAGGGGTCTTCAAATTTAAATTAATTACCATTACAAAATGAGATTTCAACAGGGGGCAGGGATAGGGGACCCAACATGGAGGAGGGAGATTTGCACCTTTTCCAGAAGTTGGAGAGTAAGACGGTGTGGTGAAAGGGAAGAACAATTTAAAACTCAAAAATAGATCCTCTCCTGAAGAGGATGGGGTTGGGTACTCTGAGGAGAAAGTAGCTACTTACCTTCCAAAGAATGATAAAATAGAGCCACCAAAAAAAAACCTGGTACTTAGGGATCAGCCATTAAGAATTAGAGGAAAGAGAAAAGAGTAGCAGTGTTGATTCCCTGCTCAGTGTTCCTGGGATAATGCTTTGTTAACCTGTTAATAAAAATAGAGAGGTCTATTATTTTCTAGGGGCATGCAATCAATATTTAACAGAAAGTGTCCCAACATTCATCAAAATAGGTAACAACTTATTTCTGGTGATTCATATGGACACAAATTATACTACCAGAAGAAATCTAAAAAAGTATTGCCAAAGATTGTGAAATCTTGGACAAAAAACTGAAAACTATAGGAATACAGGCTTTTTTTTTCTTTACTGTTGACCACTGAAGGCAAAGGATACAGATACAAGAAGTTTAATTGGGAAGAACATGGTATCTGAGAATGGGATTTTGACTTCCAGAATGTGGTTTAGAATATAATATTGACAGATTCCTGGCCAGAGATGGAGAACATCTAGAAGAGATTCTTATAAATCTAATCAAAAGAAATTTAAACTGAAAAAGGTTGGATAAAGATTGCCTTTGAATATCCCTGTTGATTTATAACAGAGATGAGCTACAATGAAGGAAAAGTAGCACTTGAGGTACCTAGAAATTCTTAGGAAAAAAAAACAAGACAAGTGGTTGTAGTAAAATTCATTGCTAAAAATGTTTTACACCCAAATGTCCAAACATTTAGGGGAAAAGCAAGAACAAATAGAAGTCACAATGTAAGGAGGAAAATTTGATCTCATGAATATCACTGAGATCTAGTGGAATGAAATCCATGACTAAAATATGGTCCTAGATGGATAGACCTTATTGAAAAGAAACAGAATGGGTAAAGGGTGTGGGTAGGATGGACTAGCATTTTAAGAGGAAATACAAATGCAAGGAAATCAGGAACTATAGTAGGGGAGTACAGTAGAGAGCATTTGTGTGAAAGTCAATGAAAGGAGAAATAGAAATGATTTTGTCATTGAAGAGCATATTACAGATCACCAGGTCAGGAGGAGGAACTAGGCAAGGAATTTACAAAGTAGATCACAAGCATGACACAGAAACATAATGTAGCAACAATGGGCAACTTCAATTACTCAGGCATCTCTCTCTCTCTTTCTCTTTCTTCAAAAACAGAACACCTAATGATATCATACTTTAAAGGGTGGAAAGCCCACTAAGGAGAAATTCTGTTTTGGATCCAATTCTTATTAACAGTGAAGAACTGGTCCTTAGGTTGAAAATGATGGGAATCTTTCTGAGAAGTGATCCCTCTTTCCTAGAGTTTGTGATAGAGAGAAAATCCAGGCATGGTCTGACATGCACCCTAGATTTTGCGAAAAGAGATTTAAAGGTCTCAAGGGAAAAACCTGTAGGATTCAAAGGACTAAAATCCTACAAGGTAAGTTAGTCAAGAATGAAATTTTGTAGACACAAAGAGAAATAATTCCATTGAGGAGAAAAAAATAGAATTTGCTTGGAAAGACTGATGTGGATGCACAGCCTCACTAATCAACTTGGACTTTTAAAAGAAACCTACAGAAGAAGATGAAACAAGGTGAGGTAGTAGAGGAAGAATATGAGATTTAGGCTTGTAAAATATCAAAAGAGCTAAAGCTCAGAATGAACTTAGATTAAGAAGGGGAGCTAAGGGCAACAGAAAGGGGTAGGAGTAGCTGTATTAGGAGGGGAAAAAAGATAATCAAAGAATGGACAGGACCTTTACTTGGGATGGATGGGATGATCATAATATACAAAAGAGAGAGGGCAGAATTGTTCAAGTTCTATTTTTCCTTCCATTTTCTTTGCAAGGAAAATGGCTTTTACACTGGAAATGACAGAACAAAAATGACTACCAGGGAACTAATATCCAAGACAGACACCTAATTGACCCTGAAGAATTCAAGTCACCTAACCTCGATGAACCACATCCTTGAGAATTAGCAGATGTGATTGCTGAGCTACTGTCAGTGATATTTGAAAGATCAAGGAAGATATGAAAGGAGAAGGGCAAATATCTTACTCTTCAGTGAAAGGAAAATACCAGACTCTGAAAACTATAAGCCAGTAGATATTGCTTCAATTTCTGGGAAATTTCTAGAACATTTCATTAAAGAGATAATTGGTAATTACCAAGCACCAGCATTGCTTCATCAAAAGCAGGTCTTACCAAATTAACCTTATTTTTTAAATAGGTTTACTAAATTGATAGATGAGGAGAATGCTATGGATAGAGTTTGTCTATATTTTTACCAACACTTTTAAAAGCATGCTTCATATTCTTATGAAGAGAATAGAGAGGTGTGAACTAGACTAACAAAGTTAGAGTCAGAAGGTCAGGCACAAAAATATGAATTAAGGGCTTAACATTGGCTTGGTAAACGTTCTCCAGTAGAGCAACTCTGGAATCTGGGCTTGAACCTGTACTGTTTAGCATTGTTTGTCAGTGACTTGAATTTTCATTAAATTTGTAGATGGCATAAATCTAGTAGGACTAGCTGGCTCACTGGATGACAATCAGTATCCAATAGGATCCTAACAAGCTAAAGGATGAATGATAAGTATTATACTTGGATTAGAACATCAGTTTTGTAAGTCTTTCATATGTTTTTGTGGACTCTAAGCTCCAAACGAATCAACAGCATGATGCTGATGTGATCATGGGCTGAATTAAGAAGGGCAGAACTTCCAAGAATAAGGAAGTGATAGTCCTGTCTACCCTTTTCCCTTGTCAGACCTCTTCTTAAATATTGCATTCAGATCTAGGCAATGTAGTTTAAGAAGAACATTGATAAACTGGAGAGAATCCAGAGGATGATCACGAGATGAAGGAGGGCCTTGAATTCACATCTTGACAGGACTGATTGAAGGAAATGAAGATGTTTAACCTAGGTAGGAGAAGACTCAGGGCCAAGGGACGTGATATCTTTCCTCAAGTATTTCAAGGGGCTTTCCTGTAAAAGGGGAATAGGGAAATAAGGTTTGTTCCATTTGGCCCTAGGGCACAGAATCAGGAGCAATGGGTGGAACTTTTGTTGTCATTCAGTCGTCACAGCAGCGTCTGACTCTTCATGACCCCATTTGGGGTTTTCTTGGCAAAGATACAAGAGTGGTTTGCCATTTCCTTCTCCAGCTCATTTTACCAGATGAGGAAACTGAGGTAGCAAGTTGGGTCAAGTGACTTGCTTGGGATCACATAGCTAGTAGGTATCTGAGGTTGGATTTGAACTCACGAAGATTCCGGATTCCAAGCTCAGTGTTCTATCCACTGAAATGCTTAGTTGTTCAATAGCAGCATGAAATGAGTGAACCACGGGTGTGCTAAAAAGAAAGAAGAATAGAAAGGTGGTTCTGAAAAGAATCCTTGTGTTGCATGCTGTGCCTCTGTGATTCTATAAGCCCATTCTTTTCTTCTATCTGCAAGCGTTCAACATGCAGTAAGAAACCTGAGATCAAACCCTGACTTTTCTTTCTGAACCAGTTAGTTTGCTCAAAAAAAATAATCCACTATCCAGATTATGAAGACTGATTCTGTTCCTAATTGATGAAATCTCCTATTTGATTTACTGTTCTGGACTCGTGTCTGGGCCCCATTTCTCCAGAGTCTATCAGACCCTGAAACCACATCCTCTCAGCCTGGCATCCCAGTGTAGTGCCCAACATTCTTCCCCCCCCTTTTTATCCTTGTTTCTACTTGGTCTGTAATTCATTGGCAAACACATTTAATAATGAATGATCAGTGAATACCTGTCCTAGGGTCAGAGGATTATTCCAACCACCTCTCTGCTCTTGGATTGCTAAGTCATAGGTTCATGGTTCATGTTCTCCCTCCTCCTGAATTTACTAAAATTCAGGTTCATAATTAAAAAATTACCTTAACATAATGTACACAGTATTAAAGCTTGCCCCAGAAATCAAGGTGGGGCTGCAGCACCCCACATACCAAATAGAAATGGTATTCATAGGTGTGTTTGTGAGAAGAATGCAATTCACTGTGTTATAAAGCTATCTGTTGAATATTGACATGTGTTCGCTGACTAGAGGCCTTATTGGTTTTTATTTTTATTTAATGTCTGAAGAATTATCTCCTTGTTTCCAGGCTAGGACTATAATCACATTCATCGCTCAAGAGAAGGGTAATGTGTTAGACTTATACATATGAATAGAAACAGGTAAATTGTCATATTTCCTTCTGACTTTGTAATTTAAACAGTGTAAGTCAGTAGGGAAGGGCTGTAATTGGAGCCAAAGTAAGTGAGGTGAAAATTGCTAGGTGGCAGAGCATCTGCATCTCATTTTAATTAGTCAACTTTAATACAGAAATGGAAAACTTTGTTTTTCTTGTCATTCAATCAAGGGAGAGTTCTAATTGGGCATCTAAATGAAGGCATGGACTGAGGGGAGAATGACACTACATCATAACCTTGTGAGTGCCAAGAACTTGCCTGAGACCAGGGACAAAACTAAGGCTTTTCCAGGTCACTGCAACATGGGCTTAATATTCCATGGCAAACTCCTCTAAAAAAGAACAAACAAAATTCCCTGGAGATTAAACCATTGTTGATTTACTTAGATCCTGGTATTGGGTTTTTGTTTTTGTTTTTTTAAAGGTCTTTGGAAGTCCTATACAACTGGGCTGCCCATGCCTCCTATACTCACTCCTGTGAGAAAAATGCATTTCATTGTATTATAAAGCTATCTGTTAGGTGTCGGCATATGTTGACTGACTAGAGTCCTTACTTGTGTGAAGGAAATGTTTTATCATATATATGTCCCTAGATTCAGAATCATAGGATATTGTGGTGGAAGGAACTTTGGAAGTCATCTATCTGGTCAGATTGCCTTGTTTTACAGAAGATATTGTTAGAATTGAGAGAGGACTTCCTTCCCAAGGTCACAAAGCTCGGTGGTGGCAGAGCTGGGATTAGACCTACCCAGGTCTTCTGACTCCTACAATGGCTTTTATCCATACATAAAACATGATAAAAAAATTTTGCATATGTGCATATACAAATATGATTTCCTCTGATTTCCTTGACATAGGAAATTATTGAGTGATGAAACTCCTTCACATGCAGGTCAGCAAGACCTAGAGAGTCCCCTAGACCCCTGAGAGTATGTGACTTTTCCATCTGCAGGAACAACCACCCTGGCATCCCCAGGATGGCTGCTAGCATGGGTTCTTAGATCTGCTTTACTAGGAAAAAGAGCTGTTTAAGGTGCCTACTATCTTTTTAAATCACATTCACTAGTTCAAGGGAAAAGTCAGCACTGTGAACTTCAGAGAAAATACAAACTGAGAAAATACAAGCAGAGAAATAAAGACCAACAGACAGGACTCTGACTGTGGAATCAATTATACACTTTACATACATTCCTGGATGGAGAGAGGCTTTACACCTGAGCAGTTGGGGAGCTCTGAACATACATCCACTCAGAATCTTGACCAGAGAATCACAAGATCCTTCGTATAAGTGAGCCCCCAAAGCAAAATACCAACTCAGAGTGTATATGCCTAATTAGAAATGAGCAAAAGGGGTGAAAGCCTCCCACCAGCAAGCCTCCCCTGTGGAGCTTCCCTTAATTGGCTCCACCAGTAGGTGGTAGAGGTGGGGCTTCAACCCAGGCTTTGAAGGTGGCTCTTTATATATGGTATTGTTCCCTTTTTCACACATTTTTATAAATGTTAGCTTTTATTACTGTTCTTGTTGTTATTATTACCTTCCTCATAGTTTGTTCTTCTTGTTGTAGTCATTTTCACTCTTGTCCAACTCTTCATGGCCCCATTTTGGAATTTTCTTGGCAAAGATACTGGAGTGATTTGCCATTTCCTTCTCCAGCTCATTTAATAGATGAGGAAACTGAGGCAAACTGTGTAAGATGCCTTACCTGGGGTCACACAGGTAGTAATTATACACATAAAATAGAACATTACATAGACTGTCCACTAATGCTACCATTGTTGAATACAGCAGAATGAGTCCTGACTGCCACAAATTCAATGTTACAAAAGTTATTAACGACACCAAAGATGGGATTTGGATTATCACATTAGCTGGCTTCTTTAAACAAAGCAGATAATCCTGTATTAGGGAAACAGGATTCTAGATCATAGGAGCATAGATTTGTCTCTGAAAGGCCTCTCTGACATCGTTCATTCCAACCCCAGATTTTGACAGATGAGGAACCTGAGGGAGACCCAGGAAGATCACCTGATTTACCCAAAAGCACATAGGCAGTAAGTAAAGAATCCAGTTCCTCCAATTCTAAAGTCACTGGAATTTAATACAGGAAAAATGTTCAAATTATTTTCAAAGAGGCTATAAGTAGACCCAAAGTAGCATTTCCAATGTTAAAATATCTTCTTCAACTCTGATTGGCAATGGTGACAAAAATGGAAATGAATTGTCAGAGGGGGCATAGGACAGCTAGGTGGTGCAGTGAACAGAGCTTGCAGTCAGGAAGACACATCTTCATGAGTTCAAATCCAACCTCAGACACGTACTAGCTGTGTGACCCTGGGTAAGTCATTTAACCCTGTTTGCCTCCATTTCCTAATCTGTAAAATGAGCTGGAGAAGGAAAGAGCAAAACACACCAGTGTCTCTGTCAAAAAAATCCCAAGTGGGGTCACAAAGAGTCAGATAGGACTAAAGAACTGTGGGAATATGAGCATATTAATATACTGTTGGTGAACTGTGGAGAGTTCTTTGGAATGATAAAAGTGTGCCCCCCCTTTGATGGATGGTGGGGATGGGGGAGTAGAGAATTATGAGTATCAAGGAAACGAATACACAGAAGAGAAAGTTCAGAAGGGGACAAAGAAAAACAGATCAGTGTCGGTATTATCATCTTCAATTGAATATACACTTTTTAAAGAAAAGCCAGCTGCTTATAAGAAAGCCTGATTGTTTCACAGATCGTTACTTTTTCTTCTCTTCTTTTTATATGGACATGTTTGTGTTTGTCATAATTTTTAAAAATCTTTCCCTAATCTGTCCATCCCCTTTCCCTCCTCTAAAGAAAGAAAGTCCTTACTTAGGGTTTTGCAAAACCAATGTTATGTATTTCAGCTTGACTCCACCCAGCAATAACGGTAGAAAAAGTGTCAGGGGCGACTCCAGATAGAAAGAATAGGAAACAGGCAATTCTGACCTAGTTAGTCGAACACAGAAGCCACACACACACACACACACACACACACACACACCCCTTAGTGTGAGAAGCAATAAAGAATAAACACAAATTATGTAAACCTTATAAATTTGTCTAGGTCCTACAATTTTCAGAGAGATAAACGTATTTCTCTCCTAGCTAACATGCTCATTGTGTAAGTGCTGATAAGAATCTCCAGAAACTATTTCAGGGTGGATTTTATTTTTTCATGTGACTTGGGTGAGCTGGGGTAGTGGGAGTAGGGAGGGGAGATTCACCATGTTGTAGGGAGTTCTCCAACAAGATTTGATTTCACAGATGCTTTAAAAATAATGGCATAATCTTATCAGTTTTCAGCAAATATAATCTGAAGTATTCAGGTTCCCGATAAAGGTGTATCCCGTTCATTGGTGCAGCAAACTGCAGATTAAGCTTTTTTTTAAATGCTGTTCAAATTGCCTGTGAAGCAACCTTTTATGAGATATGATGGTTCAAACAATTTTGCAAAGAGCAGCAGACAAAGAATCTGTTTTACACTGTACTGGTTTCCTAGGAAACCCTGAAGAATGTAATATGATATCTCTTAGAGGTAGTTCAAGGACCAAGGTTCCTCTTTATTTATTGAATTTTTTTAAACAGTGTTTTAATATATGCCTCTTCCTTTTCCTTTAGAGCAGACTCTGAGGGCCAAACAAGCCTTCCAATAACAGCCTAGACTGTGAGAGAGAGGGTGAGACAGAGGCAGAGACAGAAAGACAGAGAGACAGAGAGAATGAGCCAAGTTAATATTTTACTACTGGGAGCAATTTGACCAAGAAATTAAAGGAATTGAAAAGTTAATCCTCTGCCATATTTTTTTTAATCCCCACCTATCATATGACAAAAAAAAGTCAACCTGTTCTTCAAACCAGACTAATTGCACATCCAAATTAATCTGTTTCAAGGTCTTCAAAAATATCATTTATTTTCATCTCATTTTCACTTTGGCTGTTCATCCATCCCTGTGATATGCAGGCATATGTAGGTTGACAGAATGGTGCCAGAATTAGCATTATCCATTACCAAGCTCAGACTAAAGTCCACCAGGGTCTAGAGGTGGCACAAAGATTCAGGATGAAGGGCTCTGGAAAACTGGAAACAAGGAAGATTTCATCAAGAATTAGGTTATTACAATAGACACTTTCCACAGTGTCGATCTCCATAATTCATCACTCTTGTCAAGAGGAAGTCAAAATAGGAAAAGTGAAGGAACATCTGGGTTGTGTGGGAAGGAGTTAACTTCAGTTTTAAAATAAATAAGGCATAGGAACTTCAGCTTTGATTCACTTGGAAACTTGGGATTAAAAACTTGGGTGTCATTTCAAACAGAAGTGGTCTGTAAAAAAGAGGTTTCTCCTGAAGAGTCCCAAAAGATGGACTTATCTAGAAGCAGCCCTCAAGGTCCATGAAGTTGGACTAGATGTCTCCCAAGGCCCTTTCAGTTCTGAGATCTCCTGATTCTGTGCATCTCCATATATACAGAATACCATGATTGAAGAATACCTGAATATACATTGCCAGAGATGATAGATAGATAGATGATAGGTAGATAGATAGATAGATAGATAGATAGATAGATAGATAGATAGATAGATAGATAGATGGATGGATGGATGGATGGATGGATGGATGGATGGATGGATAGATGGATAGATGGATGAGTAAGTGAATGAATGAAATGTAGGAACTATCCCTGTCTTTGTAGCCATTATGGAAGGGTATAACCCTCGAGGAGAAGGATCTAGCCTCTACTGATCTTGGGAAGTCCAAGAACCTTGGAAATAGCAGCCCCTCATAGACTTGTTTCCAGCTGGGTTCTGGCAATCACACTGGCATACCTAGGATGGCCACTAGTGCAGATTCTTTTATCTGTTACTAGGAAAGACTACTCAAAAAGGTGTCATTAATCTTTCAATTACATTCATTAGTTCAGGGGGAAAGTCAGTACCCTAAGTTTCAAAGAAAATCCAAACAAAGAAAATAGAGAAAATGCAAGCAGAGAAATAAGTACCAACAGACAGGGCTTACAAGTGTCTGAGAAGTTAGCACAGATCAACAGACAAATCCAGCTGTCTGACCAACATAATACGTACACAGTTACCAGAGCGAGAAGCACCAACATCTGGGTTTTTCAAAGCTGGGGTTGGGGGCTCCTTAATATCTACCCAGAGTCTCAAGCAAAATGTTAATCTCAGAAAAAATACACACACATACACACACACACACACACACACACACTTCTACAGGCTCAGAGGGAATCACAACCCTTGTGACCCACTGCCTAATTACAAAGTAACAAAAGGTGTGGGGCTTCCTGAAAAACAAGCCTCCCCTAATCAAGGTTCCCTTGCTGGGCTCCACAAGAGGCATATTAATGGGAGGGGAAGGCCTTATATCCCGTTAACATTATGCAGCCATGAGCCAGAGAAGCAATCCTTGGAGAGATGTGAGCTGGCACCTTCCTCCACAGGTGCCTCACCTTCCCAACAGCTACTGAAAAGAAAGTTCTTGCCACCAAAGGTTTTAATATTGTTAAATGGCCCAACACCAAAAAGAGAAATGCTTTTATTAATGGAAATGACCTCAAAGAAGATGTATCATCATCTGCTTTCCTATTACATCCTAAAGACCACAGAGTTTTTCCACCCAACTTACAGTTGTAACTTCCCATATACATTGTATCCTCCTTTTAGAATGAAATTTCTCAGAAAGCAGGGACTATCTTGCTTATCTCTTTATATCCCCAGAACTTAGCACAGTACTTTGCACATAGTAAGCTCTTTTGCTTTCACCCACCCACCCATCCATCCATCCCTCCATCCCTCCATCCATCCCTCCATCCCTCCATCCATCCATCCATCCACCCACCCATCCATTCATCCATCTATACCTAGAGACAAAAAAAAGCATTGAAATGGTTTAAGACACAAAACATTAAGAGGTTTCAGGGCCCAGAATAAATTACACTCTACACACCCCACTCTCAAATATTTTTGTTCAGATGAAATTAAGATGAAGATGAAGGTGAAGGATAGATATATATGGGGAAGGAAGTCACAAAAAAGGAGGCCTGAGGAGAGTATACAGAAGAAGAAAAGGACAAGATCAGTCACTTTACTTTAGGGATGCAGGAGGGGTAGAGAGGATCTTTATGGATTGATTATATGTTCCAAGATGTTGTCTTTTTTTCTTTTATCACCATCACTCCATTTCCCCTAGGCTGAGGCATGACCGAAAAGACTTAATAGAAACAAGGATAGCTCTGAAAAACTAGAGACTAACATCTAAGCACTAAATACATGCCAGGAGGAAAATGCAATGCCATATTGTGTGCCAGCATATAACTGGGATAGAAGATAGGATGAGGTGGAGCTTCATAGGTGATTGGAGTTCCAAGTTCTGTCCAGGATGGGTCAGAAATATCATGAATAGACTCTCGTTTCCCTGATCCAGGCAGGCTTTCTGGACACTGTGGCATTTCAGAAGCAAGTTTGTGTAATTGGAGAAACAGACTGATGAGATTTAATGAGTAGAGGGTGAAGTGGTAGAGAGGGTGAGTTGTGCTTCTGAGACATGTGAAACAGCTTGGGAGACGGAATGTCTGGAGAGGGGTGGCCAGAGGAAGAGGCAGCAGTATTTCCCCAAAGAGGTGAATAAACTCTTTCAGGGCACAAGGGTAACGTTTAGCAAGTAGGTTGTCTGTTCTTATTCATAGCATTGAACAGCTTACTCTCTAAGAGAGATTTGCTTCCCAGAGGATCCATTACCTGGAAATTCCAGTTCCTGTCTGAATGAGTTGACCTACAAGGTCCTAAGTCCTCACTGAAAGTCAGTTTGCTCTTCTAATCCCCTTCTTTGTGCAACAGGAATAGGCAGGATCAGAGTAATTATTTCACATAAAGTATTAACAGCTCCTAAAGAATGAACTGACATTCCTTTGTCAAAGCTAGAATTGCACCAACAAAGTCATTTCCTGAACTAAACTAACTGTGCAAGCCATGTTTTTTTTTTCATTCTTTTCCCCTTCTCAATCAGCCCTTAATTTGAAACATGGATCTGGAAATAGAGACATGAGCTGAGGCTAAAGAAGATGCCTGAGGTGTGAAAGAGTGTCCTTCAAAATTCTCACTGCTTTTCTAAGAGCAGGTTCACCTCATCTGTCCATGGGAAGTTCCTCCATCAGAAAGTTCACGATAATGCCAAGTCTGAGTTAAGAGTGGGGCAGAAGGGAAGAAGAAAAGGAAGGGAAGAAGCCTTTATAAATACTGACTCTGTGCCAGACACTCTGTGCCAAAGCACTTTACAAATGCTCCATCGATCCTCCAACCACCCAGGGGGGTGTTATTATTCCAATTTTACAGTTGAGGAAACTGAGGCAGGGAGCAGTTAAGTGACTTGTCCAGGGTCACACAGCTAATCCGTATCTGAGGTCACATTTGAACTCAGGTCTTCCTGATTCCAGATCCAGTCCTCTATCTACTACTCCATAGAAGGGGCATCTGCACAAGCTCATTTTACTTGGCGACACCCAGTTGGACAGACAGGAAATTTATACCTTTTATGTTTATACTTTTCTAGGGCTACAACGGTTACCATGGGCATTGGGCGCAGGATCAGAAGACCTGTTTTTGAATCTTGAGTTGGAAAATGATTCCCTGGCCGGCTCAGTCTTCCCAACACTTAAAATGGGGATAATAATATTACTTAGCTCATAGGATATTCTGGGGAAAGCACATTGTAAATCTAATGCCCTATGTAAATGTGAATTATTTTATGCACGCAGCTCCTGATATTACCTGTACTTACTGTGAAACTCAGATGTGCTATTCTAAAAGCAGATGGTGATTGTGATTGAGATGCAGTTGTAACCACATGCAGGTCACAGGAGGGACACCTGCAGAATCATTTCCTATGGTATTTAAATTCTGCAAAGTTTCTACTTAGATACAAATGCCATAGGTTTTATTTAATTTTTTTTTCCAGGAGCTTGATCAATGCAAATTTTCTTGGAATGTGTCTAAACTCCAGACAGCTTTGGATGGAATGAAAGTGCTCTCAGTTAGTGGTCTCTGTCTTAGGGACAATGGCCTGATGCCAATCAGTACATGTAAAGACAGGTTGCATCCTACACTCTCTGTGAAAGCTACTTACCGTACGTGTGTCCAATGCAATCACACTCACCTTTACCCCCTTCTTCTGCTGTGCATGCTCCCAACCCTCCCCCTTCAGGTGGTGGGCCCTGGAACATTTATAACTTTTTTTTTTTTTGCTTTTTGGACGGCAGTTGGGGTTAAGTAACTTGCCCAAGGTCACATGGCTAGTTTTTTGTGTTAAGTGTCTGAGGCCGGATTTGAACTCAGGTACTCCTGACTCCAGGGCCGGTGCTCTATTCACTGCGCCACCTAGCCGCCCCTGAACATTTATAACTTAAACTAACCGTTACTCACAGCAATTGGGCAGGGGACTGGGAGAAAGTTCCGCTCCAGCCCTCTGCATCCCACTGGTCACTCTGTGGCTTTGACAGGAGGGTAGGTTCTAGGGGTCTGCACTGAGGCAGACCTTTGAGTAAGATCCCCAGCCCTTTTATTTTGGGTGGGATCAGAGTAAATTATACAAGAAATCATACGGATTGTCATCTGGATTGCAGAAATCATTACATTATCTTTACTTCTAGACCTCCCCATCATCCACCTTAGTTTTGGTCACCCGGGTTTTCATAACCTTCGACTCCTTACTTTCCATCATCCCACATGCTCTCATTGCTCACCAAATCTTGTCAGTTCTGCTTCCAAATTTCTTAAATCTGTCCCTTTTGTTCTACTCACACAACTAGCCCCTTAGTTCAGGCCATCACCTCCCACCTGAACTTTGGCAATAATCTCCTCATTGGTCTCAAGTCCCCATCTCCCTCTTTAATCCATTCTCCACACAGCTGTCCAAAGTGATTTTCCTAATGTGGAGGCCTGACCTTGTATGTCACCCTTCCTCCATCTCAATAATCCCCGGGGACTCCCTATTGATTCTAGGATCAAATATGATTTCACCTTAATCTCATCTTTTTAAATGACTTTTTTATGTAAACTTTTTACATGTTCTTAATGAGCACTGCAACAATACAACAATGCATGCATACAATTAATAAGTAAATATCACATATTGGTGGTGCTTGTTTAAACTTTTTTTTACTGAAAGGAATGTATGATCAAAATAACTTGGAGACTACTGTTTAAGTAGATAAACATTTTAAGCAAAAAAGTCATTTTGCTTCAGTAATGAGACTTAATAAGTACTTCATTTCTCTCTCCCTCTCTCCCTCTCTCTCTCTCTCTCTGTGTCTCTCTCTCTCTCTCTCTCTGTCTATTTCTCTCTCTTTGTCTCTGTCTTTGTCTCTGTCTCTGTCTCTGTCTCTCTCCCCTCCCTTTCTCTCCTCCTTCCCCCCTCCCCTCCTCCTTAGCTGCTTTTGAGGGGATAAACACAGACAGTAATATTAACTGTAATTTTATCTCACCAGTTTTTAGAGAAAAGGTGAACAAAACATAAATACACTTTAAAGAAACAGAGATAAGCTTTAGAATAAATACATGCTCTCCCAGAGTGGGATGGGAAAATGGGGAAATGGAATAACCCCCTTGGATCTGAGTCTCTGGCAAGTTCAGCAAACCCAGAAGCTACAGAGACACTCCCTTGGTCCCTTGAGTCCAGTGTTTGCCTCATTGATTCGGCTCTGTTCCCATTCCCTGGCACTACTGGTCTCACTCTCTTACTCCTCTGTTTAATTTCTGGTGGGACCTTTGCCAGGTTGCCAGCACTCATTCTCATATCTGATGCACACTCACTATGTGTCAGAGTTCACTCCCGATGTCGGTAGCCCAAACACAGAGTGTGGCAGCATCTGTAGCATAGGGCAGCGTGGCTTCCTCAGTTGTTTGTGATTTATCTCCCATCTCACTTTTCTCATGTTATCCCTTCTCTTGAGGCTTTGCTTCTTCTTTCCCCTCCCTTAGGAGGGAGAGAGACTAAGGTCTCTCGTATTTCAGAAAATAAACACTGGACCTCAAATACACTTATATTACCTACTACCTCACAAGATTGTTTTGAAGAAAGTGTTTTGTAAGCTGTGTAAAAAGCTGCAGAACCACGGGTTGTTGTTTTGTTAGTATACCAGTATTTTAAAGTCTCTTTATTTACCAAACACATAGACAAGCGATTCTTACTAGAGTACAAATGTTTTGGACACTTCTTTTGACTAAATCTATAAAATCCCTGTGGTTCCAGCATGATGAGAATATAGTCTTTTTGGAGCCCTCATATTATCCTGATCTAACTAGTTCTAGTGCCTTCTCTCTGTTAATTATCTCTAATTTATTCTGTAAGTAGTTGGATATAGCTTTTTACACTCTGTCTCTTCTATCAGAGGAAATATCCACTATTATGTGAGCTCCTTGAGATTAGGGACTTTTTGCCTTTCTATGTACTCCCAGGGCTTAGCATCATGCCTGGAATTCAGTAGGTGCTTAATAAAGTTTATAGACTACCTGATCACTAGCTAGGAAAGTCATCAATCTTTTTAAGCCTCAATGTTCTCATCTGCAAAGTGGGTATTGTAATGTGGTAACATGTTAGTGTTCAGCCATTTAGTTGTGACTGACTCTTCCTGACCCCAGGGATCACAGAATGCCAGGTTCTTCTATTCTCTACTACCTTTTCATGTCTGTCCAAGTTCATGTTTATGTTTCCATAATATTATTTATCCATCTCATCCTCTGCCATCCCCTTGTCTTTTTGTCTTCAATCTTTCCCAATAGTATGGTCTTTTCCAGTGAGTCCTGTCTTCTCATTATGGGTTCAAAATATTTAAGCTTCACTTCAGTATTTGGCTTTCTGGTGGATAACCTGAATTAATTTCTTTAGGTATTGACTGATTTGATCTCCTTGCTATCCGAGGGACTCTCAAAAGTCTTCAACACCACAATTTGAAAGCGTTGATTCTGCAGCACTCAGCTTTCCTTATAGTCCAACTCTCACAGTCATACATTGCTACTGGAATCACCACAGCTTTGGCTATATAGATCCTTCTCAGCAACATGAGTACTCTGGTTTTTAACATGCTGTCCAGATTTTCCACAGCTTTCATTCCAAGGACCAAGTGTCTTTTAATTTTATGTGTACATACCTAACAGGATTGTTACAACGGAAATCTGCTCAAGGGCACTGAGTCATTCTGGCTGGCCCCTGCCTAAGAGTCGTAGCAGCAATAAATGCAGTTTCCCATGAGACCTTGAAGGCTATCTAAACACACCAGTATTATTAGGGCCTTTAACTGATGTTCTATGGGTCTCTTTTGCCTACAGGGGCATTTTACAGATGGGGTTGTATTTACACATGGATTTTATTATCTCATTATCACAGACTTTTCTATGATTTGAAGATCTCAAAGCATTTGACAAGTCAAGTATGTGTAATCTAATATTTGTTGGGGGGTTTTCCCCAAAACTGGGACAATTAACTTTTTTAACTCATGTAGTTTTCATTTATGGTTTCTTGAAATATAGCTCTGCAAACCCAGGTTTTAATAAAGCCCATTATGATTCAAATGGAGCTCCTTGATGATACTTTTAACCCCAAATCACTCTGGATTTCACTGATTGGCCAATAATAGGTCCCAACTCAAGCTTCACTTGTTCATTTACACTCACTTAGAGTGAGTGTAAATAGCACTTTGTTTTTATTCTGACCAGAAACTCTGGGGGTCTTCCCCTTCCAGACTGATTCTTTTATGAGGGCAAACTAGGCCATCTTTTGCTTCAATTCTTACCTGGCCTTCAATTACTGAATGGAAATTTCCTCAGACAAACTGAGATGTGGGAAAGACCTTCATTTAAAGAGGCCAAGGTCTCCCATTGCATCCTGGGTCATCACCATTCATCTTTACCTATGTCTTGCCACTGAACTCCTATGACTCTAGATCAGAGAGTGAAGCTGATGACTGCACAGCTCTGCTCACTTAAAGCCAATCCACTTACAAGCTAAGACATCACTCTCCTGATGTCATTGGTCCTCTTTGAGAGGATGAATGACAACAAAACAGCAACATGTAACCTATAATAACACAAGCATCATGACATTGAACTCCCACACATGACACACTGGCATGTAGATTGAGGAGGGGGTGCAGGGTTGTTATTGCTTTATTTGGCCCATGTAGGTTATGTAGGTCTCTGTTTAGATGTGGCTTAGAGGAAGGCAAGAAAAGACATCTCTAGCATCTCCTCCTCCCACTCTTCACCTAGAGAGACTTCGACTCCTGCCGGGAGGGGTAGCAGGGAGAGTTTGGGGACCTGAGGTGGCCACTGTGTTCTCTTCAGGCTAGAATGATATCTACCTCTCCCTTAAGTATGATTAGTCTAAAGGAAGCAATTTTTAGGTTCAAGCTAAACTCCTTCAGTTCTAAATGAGAAAAGGAGGTCACAAGCTCTATATTCAAGGCTTAACTCCCTTTCCATCAAATGCCAGTTACACAGTGAACACACACAGCAAATAGCAAAGAGCAAAGAAACCCATTTGTCCAAATCAAAAGAAACCAGAGGAATTATCCCTAGGACAGTATATACCAGCCCACACAGAGAGAAAATGAGCTTTCCCCTTTGAGAGTGAGATAAGCCAGTTCAACAAAGAAAGAGTCCTAGATCTTACCCAAGGGGAAATTCTCTTGTCTCTAGTGTAGCAAGATGGAAATAGGGACAGAACTGAAGTTCTAATTGTTAGCTTCTTCCCAGAGTTTTTCTCCCATCATGGACCTGAAGGGAGGTTGGAATCATGCATCTTCTCTCTTGAAGATGGAAGCCAGAAGAGCTTGGATCTTTCGTCTCAGTCACTCTCACCAACTTTGTCTGTCCCTTACACAGGTGTTGGGCATTGAAGCAATCAGTCATAGCAATAGAATCCTACCTGTAAAATGATGGCCTAGTCAGAAGGTGTACTCGTGTAAAAGTGATTAATGATCCCAATAATAATGATGTGTCTAGCCTCACTCTCAAAATCTACATGATTGCCGGTGGAAGAGCTCTCAGGTAAGGAGCAGCCAGCTACAGTAACCTGAAGCCAAAATGCTTCAGTGTTTCCTAGCAGGAAGAGCATCACACCCCCATGTTTTCATTTTCATGTGAGGATTTCCCTTCCATAACTCACTTTGGTTAATCTGGAAAATAATCGGGGGGCGGAGCCAAGATGGCGGCGTAGAAGCAGCAAAGCACCGCAGCTCCCACACAAATACGCTAAAAAACTCATAAAATGGGACTCTAAAACAGATTTTCAAGCTCCAAAACTCTCCACAAGACAGAAAGCAC
>CM053599.1:207605892-207634512 GCA_028646575.1 Pseudocheirus occidentalis
AACTATAATCCTTAATTATAAGTGCACAGGAGAGAAGGCAATGACATTAGAAATTTAATAATAATAATTTTTATCGATATCCTAAGCTTTTATATAACTTCCTATACCCTTCCACTTCCAAGAAGCCAAACTACATAACAAAGAACTCTCTTTATTTTTTTTAGATCTCAATTTTATTTATTTATTTCTAATTTTTTTATTATAATTTATTTATTTATTTACTTTTAGTTTATAAGATTCAGTTCCAGAATCCCTTGAATTTCAGATTTTCTCCCCTCCCTCTACCCCTCCTGCCATGATGGCATGTAGTCAAGTATAGGATCTGCAGATACTTTCACATTACACATTAGTCTGGTTGTATAGAAGTATTGTAACCGATGGAGTGAACAATGGGAAAAAAAGAAACAAATCCAAACAAAAAAAAAAAAAAAAAAAAATCTGGAAAATAATCATTCCCACCAACACTTCCCATCTTTTTAAAGGTAAGTTCTTCAGAATAAACATATTAGCCTTAATGGATTTGGGTGGCTACTGTTTTTCCTTTTAATTCAACAAATAAAAAAATGAGAGTACAAAGTGGGTATAATTAGGGAAGAAAAGTCATAAATACCCATTTGTTTTGTTGGGGGTTTTTTGCTGGCAGTCAGGGAAGTATAAGCTGCTTGTCTTTCTTCCTCCATCTCTTTCTGCTTCTTCCTTTTCAGAGGGAGGGTTAACTTGGAATTAAGTGTTCAGACAATGGAGGGCTATTCTCCTACCAGGAACAGAGGAGTGAGAGAAGAAGGCGTCAGGGTCTTTGTGTGTACTCAGCTTAACAGCTGTGCCCAGATGGACTGCTTCCACAACCACTGCCCACATGTCCATGACCTCAATCACCCACAACAGCAACTCACTAAGAGCACAGGGTAGGGGGAATGGAAAGGGGCTTCAGTGGGGAAGGGCCCCACAATTCAGAGCCCATAGCCTAGCCTCATGCATCTCCCAGGACTTAGTCAAGATGGCATATCTCTGTATTCTTATTCTTCCCTGAGCTGTCATCTAAGACTAGGTCTGCATGTGAGCACTTCCTGTGAAATATGGGTAAAAGTCTGCTTGGTTGCCATAGGTCCTTCTGGTGTCCTTAATCCGTTTGGCAATGCTCACTGACAATCTAGGCAGGCCAACACATGGAGTTTCATTCAATAGCTGGGAGGGAATAATTTCACACTCAGATTCCATTTCAAATCAGTTTTCTTCCGGACCTTTGGGGAAAAGCCTCTTGGGGAGGACTGGTTCATACTGAGAGTTTAGGGGCTTGGCAACCTCAGTATGGCAGCTGGGGATAAACTCTCCAGAATGAGCTTCCTCTGGGCCATCTGAAGAGTACCAAGTAACTACCAGCCACTTATTAAAAGGAGTTTGCCTACCCACAGTCAAGCCAGAGAGAAAGAATAATTTTGAATACCTCCAAATAAGCTCCTTGCTTTCAGCTTTCTTCTGGATTTGCAGTAATAATAACATTTAGCATTTATAGAGCGCTTCAAGGTTTGCAAATATTGTCTCATTTTTGCTTCACAATAACCCATTTTACAGATAAGGAAAACAAGGCAGACAATGGTTGAGTGACTTAGGGTGACTTAGCTAGTTAGTATCTGAGACTGGATTTGAACTCAGATCTTTCTCATTTCAGACCGAGATTATTATATATTGTTCCAGGAGAAACCAGAGTTTCAAATTCCACCTCTGACACTTAATGGTTATCTAGCCTTAGGCAAGTCTCAGACTCAGTTTCCTGAGGCAGAAAAAATGGAGGAAATAATATCTGTAGGAGCCATATCAGAGGGCTGTTGCCAGGATCAAATGAGTTAATGTATTTACAACACTTAAAACACTGTTTAAATGTCAGGAATTATCATCATTATTATTACTGGCAATCTTGTTTATTTCCCTATTAACAAAGGCACAGAGCTATTTTTGAAATGTTTGTCTGAGGTCACCAAAACCGACATTTACAGTGCTGACTGGACAGAGATTAGATTTTGCCCAACAATTCCCACCACCTAGGGGCAGAGCTCAGAATAGAAGTCAGGCCAAGTCTTCTATCTGAAAGTCTAGGGCACAGTTTCTCCCTCATTGTGAAACTGATAACAAGCTTTCTCTACTTTAGAGCTTAGATACAGGCCAGCCAAGAAGCAAAGGCGGGCAGGGGACTGATTCCCAGAATAAATCCAGGAGGTTTGCAACAAAGAAAAGAAGCCTTTTGTGAAATGTCTAAAAATACTTCCCTTCTTGAAGGACACACAAGTACAATCTACTTATTTGTAGCTAAAATTGGGGGGGGGGGGAGAGAGAGAGAGAGGAATTTAGCCAGCTCCCATTAGTGCAAAGGATAAAAGTAACTTCCAAAGGGTATGAAAAGCAAACAGGAGCTTGGTGGGGGCTGAATTACAAGCAGGGCTCAATGAATAGCCTTCACATAGACTGGTGCTTGAGAACGAGCACAAGGGTCCCACATAAGGTTAAGACAGCAACACACATAATAAGAACGATGTATCCAGCCTTGAAGGGCACTGGGAGGGAGGTGACTCACTCCACTCCCCTTTGCACCCTCGATATTCCAGCCAAATTGGACCATTAGCCAGATCTTGTCCTGCCTTCTCCCATCTCCATGAATTTACAGACTGACAGTCTCCTCTGTACTCCTTTCACTTGTTGAAATGCTTTTCATTCAATGGCAGCCTCTTCCTCAAATCCTCCTCTGAGATTTTTCATCCCATCCCCCTTTTCCCACCCACTCACACACCCTGTAAACAGCAGTGATGTCTCAATCCTCAATTTCTCTTACATATCTTTCCCTGGAGAAATTCTCCGGATAATTTCAAGAATTATCAACACTATGTAACAATGGCCCTTGAATGGTCTCCTTATAACATTATGTGAAAACCACAGTTTCATCATAATTAGTGCATTTGAACAGAATGCTTTAGCCCAATCACCTCCAGCTTCCCAGCATAAGCATCCTATTCATGCCTTACTGTCCTCTACTGCTAACTTCAGGTCTGTTAGACCTTGGACACACAACGTCTTACATACGACTTGAACTTCATAAATGATTTTCAGATTGTAGTAAAGAGGAACAGACAAAGGAAGGGAGAGAGCATGGAGATACTGAGCTCTCTGCTCAACCCTTTGGTCCTGCTTGGCAAAACCCTAAGAACGAATACCGCTTGGAATCACTAAAAAAAAAAAGTCAGGCATTTGTTGAGCGATTGGGTTTGGGTTCATTTTCACACAGTCTGCTAAACTAAAGGCCTGTTAATTAAATATATGTTTTCTGAAAATGAAGAATTTGGTAAGTAAAGGAAATATTTCCATAGCCTGAGCACAGAAGTGATTTACAAAGCCAGAAACTGTGAGGCCAGTATGGCAGGTTGGAATACAGCCATTATGCTTCCATTTTATGGCTATTAAGACCTTGGCCTGAAGGTTTTGGTCATTAACTGTGAATTGTCACTTGATATAGCAATCTATTCCAACATGAGCCTGCTGTCATGTTTGTTTGTTTCGTAAAGAGCCATAAAGGAATTATTTCCCCTCTGTTCTTTCTGGGGGAAGAAATCTTTTCATAAATTATTCTGTATTTTATTATTACCTCCATAGAAATATCTCTCCTGGGGTATCTCACCACACTATCTAATTTTTCAGTCTTCCAAAGAATTCTACAACGATGCTTCACCAAGGCCTCTACCTCAGTTTAGCTGGGCTCCTATGAGCAATGGGAAGGAGGACAATTTGACTGGAACTCACAGGGGGCCTGGAATTGAAAAGATAAAGAATTATCAACACTGTGTAACAACGGCCCTTGAATGGTCTCCTTATAATGTTACATGAAAAGCAAAGTTTCATCAATAATTAGTGCATTTGAACAGAAAAAGTTTAGAAGTGATACATATGTATGTATCTGTCTTTATATATGTGGGTATTTGTATGTATTTATATATGCATATATATTTAACAAAGTTGGTAAATCTTATCTCAGTTTTTGGAGTGCTGATTTATTTTCGTGATCTCAAAATTTGAAAATGGCCCAGGCATTTGGGATTTCTGAGAGCTTCTCAAAGTGAGGCATCATTTGGGTTTTGCTTCCCCAAACTTAGCACATGGAAGGTACTTCATAAATACTTGCTCAGTTGTACTGTGAGCTTCTTGAGAAGACAGGGATTTTTGACTTTCTTTGAATCCCTGGCAATAGTACCTGCCGCATAGTAAACTCTTCATTAATGCATGTTGACTTGACTTGAATTGGATTGACCTATGCTTGCTTCTGCAAAAACCATATGTGATCTAATTTGAAAGGGTTGCCCATCCTATTACATGTCATAGTCTGAACCAAATACATTTTTCATGTTCATTGTTTTTCATCTGTGGATGGCTAAATTGATCTGATTTGCATTGCCGTGAATTTCACTGAGGCAGATTTGGTTTGATGTAACTCATAACACATCAGCTGAAACTGAAAGTATTTGGAGAGCTTTGCCATCCCTCATTAGGGAATCCTTGTTTTGTTTGGATTTTACTTGGAACACCTTCCACAATACTGGTAGACATTTTGTTACTGTTGTTCGGTCTTTTTTGTCCTGTCTGACTCTCTGTAACCCCATTTGGCATTTTCTTGGCAAAGATACTGAAATGGTTTCCCACTTCCTTCTCCAGCTCATTTTACAGATGAGAAAACCGAACATTTTAGGCAGGCATGTGTCTTCCCCATTTTATACTTTACTTGATGCCAGTACTCCATGGATTGCTAAAGTGACTTCCGTAGTCACATCTGGCATGGAGCTTTGGCTAATTTTAAGAGAAGATTACATCTTCACTGGATCATCATTAGCTAGAACACAGAAAATATAAGATCCTGTTGTGTTTATTATTTAATGATTTAAGAAAATTCATTCAATAGAGCAAAATACAGCCTTGAATGCGTATTGTTTCAAGGCTGTATTGTGCTCTTTTGAATGAATGGCATTAACTCTGTATATTTATATTTATTATCCTCTGCCTGGATATCCCATTAGGACCTCAAAATCACTAAGTCCCAAACTGAGTTTTTTCACTTTCCCCCTAAACCCACCCCTGCTAATTCTAAGGGAGAACTCCACAGACTGAATTAATCAAAGATATCTTCTTTCTGTTAGTCTGATGATTACACTAATTACTTCAGGGAGGAAACCTTCCTGGGCTGACCAGTCCTCTCTACAAACTGGCTAGGCCTTTGATAAGAAGGATGTAAAAACATTTCAGTGCAGGACATTATTTTGGAATTGATAGTTAAAGACTGATAAGGTTTCTCATTCTGATTAGACAGAGGACTTCAGACTGAAGTACTATCATAATATTATTTTGTAATACACAGCCTAAAGAGAAAAAGGGAAATGGGGTGGGAAGAAGGTGCCAAGAAGTGAGGAAGCTTCAGAATGCCTCTAGAGTACCTATATTTAATGTTTGTCTTTGTCCAACAACTTGTTTTCTTTATAAATTTCTGGATTTTTTCAATTAATTAGAGTTTACTTTCTCTTCTTCCTTACTGTTGAAAAAGTATGAGAAACACAAAGCCTTCTAACAAGCCTGCATAACCAAGCAAACCAAATTCTCACACTGGCCATGTCTAAAGAGGTGTCTGAATTGCTACTTCCCTATCAAGAAGTGGGTAATATCACCATTGGTCTTCTGGAATCATGGTTGACCATTGAATTGATCAAAATTCTTAAGTCTTTTGCAGTTGTTTGTCTTTACAATGTCATTTTATTATATAAATTCTTCTAATTCTTCTCATATTACTCTGCATCAGTTCATACAAGTCTTCAAAGATTTCTCTGAAAATAACCTTTTTCGTTATTTTTAAATCTTTTTTTTTTGAGACTGACTCTCCCAAACTCATTCACATTTAAAAGTATAGCAATTACTCATGTCCCGATTCCACTGCTGATCAGTATCCAGAAACTCAGACTTGCTCCCTTTTCAACCTGAACCATTTTATTCTCTTTAAGTATGCTGTAGCTGCCCCTCTCCTTTCCCGCTCCTGGGAGCTTACCATATTGATGCTGAATAGAAAAAGTACATGTGATGGCATTCACTCTGCATACTAAGCTATGAGGCCCAATCCCACTTCTTCCCCTTACATGATCACTCTTCATTCAGGTTATTCTATCTCTACTTCTGTGTCTCCTACCTCCCAGCCCATACCACTCTGGATGCTGGATAGACTTTAGTTAGGATTTATATATATTCTTTTCTAGAATAGCATGAAGTCCTAGGAAATACAACCTTTACCAGAAGTGGTGGTCTCCTAAAGTTCAGGTTTCCCTCAGCTGGAATCTATTATAGGATCTCTGCCTCTTATCACAGATACAGGTGATTCATTTTTAGTGCCTATCACCCAAATACATCTCGAGGCCATCTCATGTTTTCAATTTTTGTTTTTCAATTATGACTTTAAAAGACAGAATTTCATATAATTAATAATATAATATATAATATATAATATTATTACATGTCATATTATAATATATTATTATATATAATATTGTTATATTATAATATATTAATATTATATTTATTATTATTATTATGTAATAATATAATAATAATTTCTTATATACAAAGAGAAGAGAATGACATAAAACTGAACTTCTATTAGCTGCAGTTTGTTTTTAATTGTTTATCACATTTAATTTATTTGCTTGCTTTATTAGATTTATTTTGCTATTTTACCACCTGCTTTTAGTTGAATCTCAGGTTCTCCAGGTAACATTCATAACATCTTCAAAAGATGACATTTTCCCCCTTTCTACCAGTGCTCATTCCCTGTTTTTTTTTCCTTGTCTTCTTCTAATGCTTGAAATTTCTAACACTATATCAAATAATAGTGGTGATTAACAATGGCCATCCTTGCTTATCTTTGAGCTTATCAGGGAGACTTCTAATGTTTCTCTATGAGAGAAACTGCTTCCTTTTTATTTCAATGCTTTTTAATGTTTTTAATAATATATTATGTTTTGGGGGTTAAGCTTCATCTATATAGATGATTATCTGAATTCTATCTTTTGGGTTTATTAATATGGTCTATTAAGCTTACAACTTCCTTCATATTGAATCAACCCTGAATTCCTCATGTAAATCCCTCCTGGTCACAGTGTATAATCTTTTAAATGCCTTATTATAGACTTTTTCTCATATCTCATTCAATAATTTTGTATCAATATTCATTAGAGACTTGACTTTTCTTTCTCTCAGGTTTAGGTACACAGACCATATTTGTCTCATTAAAGAAGTTTGGCACAATAACTTCTTCCTCTTTTTGTGAATGATTTATGTAATACTGGAGTTAATTTTTTAAAAAATATTTGTTATGATTCATTTCAAAATACATCTGGGCCTGGGTTTTTCCCCACTTCGGGAATTAGTTTATGACTTTTCCAATGTCTTTCTTTTCTTTCTATCTTTCTTTTTTTTTGAGATTAGGTTAAGTAAATTATTTCTCATTCCACTAATCTGAGTATGTTACAAGTTTTTAAACATTAATCCATTTCACTTAAATTCTGTTTTGTTGACATATGCCTGGACAGAGGATATTTAATAATTTTCTTTGTTCCTACTTCATCTGTTATGAATTTTCCTTTTTCATTTTTTTATTTTGGTAATTTGGTTTTCCTGTTTTTCTTAAAAATTAAATTAGCAATATATAGATTTTATTAAGTTTTTAAAGCTAGTTTCATTTATCAAGTTAATGTAGAGTTCTTTGTTTTTAATTTTGTATCTCCTCCTTAGTTTTCTAAATTTTTATTTCCATGGAAGATTGGTGGCCAGGGAGCAGGGATTATCTCTTACTTTGCTAGTTTTGTTAGTTGCATAGAATGCCTTGAAAGCCAGATACTACCTGAGAATGGGAATGTAGTCCCCAGGGCTCCCTTCTCAGCTACACTCGGGTTCATGGTATTATTAAAGGAATCATCTATTCAATATCATAGCTCAAGAAGCTTTCATCAATGAATCTTTTGTCAGCACAAATCAATTGATCATGAATTCAAAACAAAGGCATTTAATAAAACAGAATAACTAGGAAAACCCAGAAATTGAATCAATTATTAAATTTCCCCACACCCGTTCCCATATGACAGCTGCCTCCACATGTATCCCCTAGGTAATGCTTGACTCCACTCACAATTAACCACACTGCCTCCCCATCATAGCAGAAGGGGTATGTATCAGCCACTCATGGAAAGCTTTTAAGGAAATTTGACACATCTCTAGGGAACAGTGGGCTCCTCTGCAAAGGAACCAGATAATCACAAAACTCCAGACAAGTCTTGAGAACATTGCTTCTTGGCAGGATAACCCAACAAAATGACAAAACTGAAGACATAGCTGTCACTTTCCTCCTCTCTTTCTCCCTGGCTCACTCTTGTACTTCTCTAAACATGTAGCTTGCCTTTGGTAAGACTTCCAGAGAGTGGAGGCAAAAGGTTTATCAGGTGTCATAGTATGTAGCTGAAAAAGTGAGACCAGAGCCAAACTAAAATAGAATTCAGAAACGCTTAACAAAATAAATAAAAATACAACATGAGATAGATAATGTTGATTTGTAAACTTCTAATGGGTACGTGGAGATCCATTTCTATTTGAGTTTGACACCATTGACTTAGTTCACATGTTTAAGGGGATGTGATAGAAAAGGAAGTGGCTAAGATCAGTGTGACCAAAAAGGGGAAGGGGCCTTTATATGTATGTGTGTCACAGGAGATCTAATGATGTGTGAGAATGGAGAGGAAGGAGCCATGGAGAGACTGAAGATGGTGGAGAAAAAACAAGCTAGGACATAAAGTCTGAAAGGAGATAGAAAGAGAAGGGGATCCAAGTATGTAAGGAAAGGACATACAATGTTGAGAAAAGATCCAAGGGTCATAATGAAAGATGGTGGTGATTGTCCGGTTCTCCCCTATTCCACCCATTTCCTGTTGCATTCTGGTTTCAATCACTATCATTTGATTGCAAATGATCTCTTGGAGGTTATTGGTGACTAGCTTCTTGCCAAATCCTAAGCCCTTTTCTCAAGTCCTCAACCTTTCCATATCAATTTGACACTGTTGTTAACCTGCTTCTTGAAACCTTGCTGGTTTCAACTATCCCAGTGATATAGATTGTTCACAAATGTGTCCATTCACCTGCACTCTGGCACCATGTATAGTGGGAGGTGTTAAGGAGGATTGAAGGAACAGGAATTTGGTTTTTCCTCTTTGATAGTTGAACTAATCACAGAAATTACAGGCAAATAACTGAGATAATGAGGTATTAACATGCTAATGAAGTACAAAGACTCATCTATGCCCTATCATCTTTTCATGAAGTGTGAAAAAGTTCCCTGATTGAATTGGAAAGGAAACTGGCCACTAGCTGGGTGATAATTACCCATGCCCAACGTAGTCCTTAAAAGACAAGTCTTCCAGCCTTGAGTTCGGTTAGACAAATTTAATGGCATCACTGAGAAGCTTCCAGCAGGGAATAGATACATCCATTCTCTACAGATACACAGAAAGGAGCAGAATTTCAAATAAGAAGCAACTTTACAAAGTTCTCAGTGGTAGAGAAAAGAGACATCTGTGGATTCAAGAGAGAACTAGTTCTGGCAATGAAGAGTCCAGCTCTGGAGAGGAACAGACTCAGGGAAACTACAGGAATTATATTCTCAAAAGAGACACTGTGCTCAAAGGAAAGCAAAATGAAGACTTCATGAGGACAGAAAGTGCATTGAAGTCCTTTGTACTAAAAGCATGAGTTGCCTTGGTCACCTATTCCCTATATATTGCCTTGCCACTAACATACTCTAAGATTGTATTCAATCTTCCACTGACTGTGTGTATTTGTAGGAAAATGCATCCCAGTTTTATGGGGAGAATGCTTTGTAGCTATTATTTTTACAACGTCCTCTTAGTAAATGACTTTGATTTGAATTTGTTGTGTCTACAGGCTGATATTAAAAGTAAAGTCACTGATGGGGGCTATGGAGCTATCTATAGTTTTACAAAAGTGGACCCTATGGGTACCCAATATAAAGACTTTAGAGTGGCAAGTTAGGGAGATGGAGGAGTGCTACATGTTTCCAATTGCCTATAGGACATCTCCATGACCATAATCTGATTTAGAATATTCTAGAGTTTAGTCTGACTGATTCAGAAGGTCTCTGTTTCACTGGGGGCACTATACCTCCATCTTAGAAGGATATAATTCTTCCTAGAGTTCCAAACACTGAGCTAAATCATAGACTGTATTTGAATTGGAGAAAATTGGGTTACTATCTATAAATCTCATGCAAATATATAAAATAGCATTTGCACTCCAGCCAGTTCTATGCTCTACGCAAAATAGTCCCTGAGAAAATTCAGGGAGTCTTCAAAGCTTTATTGAAATTTGAAGGTATTAGCCCCAAAAGTCTCAGTAAATCTCGTTGTTTGGCCTTCATGCTCAAAAAGAACCAAAATGACACGACAGTGTGTCCAGCTGTGGCTCATCACACCAATACAAATTCAGGAAGCACTACCACAGGTCATGCACAAATAGTCTGTATGACCATTTGGGAGGGAGATGTCTCTAAATTTGCACATCTCATGTTTCTTTTGCGCTGCAATGATTCTATTTTGCTCATAGAACACAGGAATTTCTTTGATGCAGGCTAGACAGTCCTGTGCCAGTGTCTTCTATGTCTCCAAATTAATAGAAAAGTTGTTTAGAAAGACCTTAAGAGTGTCCTTATATTGCTTCTTCTGACCACCATGTAAGCATCTCTGTTGTGTGAGTTCTCTTTTAGGCAAGCATACATTTGGCATTGAAACAACATGGCCAACTCATTAGAGCTGCTCTCCCTGCAATAGAGTTTGAATGCTTGACAGCTCAGGTCAAGAAAGGATCTCAGTGTCAGTGACCTTATCTTGTCAGGTGATCTTCCTAAGACAATTCACATAAAAGTGGTTCCATTTTCTGGTGTGGTGCTGGTAGACTGTTTCTCATATGACAATGAGATCAGCACAATGACTCTGTAGACCTTCAATTTAGACAGCCTCATACCTCTTCTCACACACATTCTTTTGGAACCTCACAAATGCTAGGCAAGTGCTGGCAATGCTAGTGTTAACCTCTCCCTGGAAAGTATACTCCCAGGGTAAGTGAACTTATCCACAGTATTCAAAATTTCTCCACTTGCTGTAGAGCCAATAGTTTCATGTATGGATGGTGAGGTGCTGGCTGGTGGAGAACTTCTGTTTTCTTGGTGTTAATTGTAAGGCCAAAATTAGCACAAGCAGCAAAGATCTTGTTGCATCTCAGCCTACTCTGGCTACATTGAGTGAACAATCACCTGGGAACAAAAAGCAGAGCACCAACTCTCTCCACTTTAGTCTTGGCTTGTAGCCTTTTCAAGTTAAATAATTTACTGTCACTGTGGTAGTTGACCTTGATGTCATTTTCATCCTCATTGAAGACATCTGACAACATCATTGAAAATGTCATGCTAAAAAGCACTGAAACAAGCACTCAGCCCTACTTCATCCCACTGGTGACTGGGAAAGTACAAGAGTATCATCCGTTACCCAGAACTGTGTAAGCATGACCTCATAGAATCAGCATTAATGAACTTCTCTGGGCAACCAAATTTTACCACAATCTTGCACAAGTACTCATGCCTGACAGTATCAAAGACCTTGGTCAGAATGATAAACATTGCATACAGACTTCTGCTCCTGACATTTCTCCTGGAGTTGTCAGGCAACAAAACCACCCTGGCTTTTGGGCAGATGGCAATTTTCCTGGTGAAGGATTAGCCTATTAAGGCAGTCTCTAGCAAGAATCTTTTTAAAAACTTATTTTATTGACTTGTTTGTTTACTTTTAGTTTACAAAATTCAGTTCCAGAGTCACTTGAGCTTCAGATTTTTCTCCCCTTCCTCCCCACCCCCCAACTCTGGCAAGAATCTTGCCAGCAATGTCTAAGAGAGAGACGTCTCTATGGTTGTCATGGGACAACCTATTTTCTTTTTCTTTTTTTAATTAACTTTGGTTTATTTTTAGTTTACATCATTCATTTCCACAAGATTTTGAGTTACAAATTTTCTCCCCATCTTTCCCCTACCCACCACCCCAAAACACCAATCCCACTGTATACCCCCTCCCCCAATCTGCTCTCTCCTATATCTTCCACCATAACCCCTCTGACTTTCTGGTAGGGTAAGATGGATCTCCCTACCCTAGTGCCTGTATATCTTATTTCCCACTTGCATATAAATAATAATTATATATATATATATATGTATATATATATACATACATTTAATTTTAGAATTTTAAATTCTAGATTCTTTCCTTTCCTACCTCATCATCCACCCCCACTGGAAAGACAAGCAATTCAATACAGGCCATATATCTGTAGTTACATAGAACATCTACACATGGACATATTGTGAAAGACTTGACTATATTTCCCTCCATCCTATCCCACCCCCCCACTTGTTCTATTCTCAACTTTGTCCCTGCCCCTTTACAGAAGTGTGTGCTTCTAAGAACCCTCCCCCTAACCTGCCTTCTTCTCCATCCTCCACCCTCTCATCCCCTTCCCCCTACTCTCCTGTAGGGAAAGATACCTAATTTGGAGCACATGTTATTCCCTACCTAAGCCAAATTCAAGGGGAGTAAGGTTGACCCATTCCCTTTTGCTTTCCTGTTCTTCCCCTTCATTGTAACAGTTATCCTTTGCCTCTTCTATATGAGATGATTTATCCCATTCTGTCTCTCCCTGTCTCCTCTTATATTCCTCTCCCACCTCTCAGTTTCACCTTTTAAAATATCATCCCTCCATATTCAATTTATCCTGTATCGTCTGTCTATGTACACATATATACACACACATGTGTATTCATATGTATGCATATATACCCTCCTATATAGACATATGTTTATATATATACATATATATTCCCTTCAACTATCCTCATACTGAGAAGTTTCATAAGTTACAATGATCATTTTTCCATGTAGGCATGTAAATAGTTCAACTTTGATAAGTTCCTTATGATTTCTTTTTCCTGTTTACCTTCTCATGCTTCTTGTATTTGAATGTCAAACTTTTTATTCAGCTCTGGTTTTTTCATCAAGCATACTTGAAAGTCCTCCACCTCATTGAATGACCATATTTCCCCCTGAAACATTATACTCAATTTTTCTGGGTGAGTGATTCTTGGTTTTAATCCTAGCTCCCTTAATCTCTGGAATATCATATTCCAGGTCCTTAATGTAGAAGCTACTAAATCCTGTGTTATCCTGGTTGTGTTTCCACAGTATTCAAATTGTTTCTTCTTGGCACCTTGTAATATTTTCTCGTTGATCTAGGAACTCCAGAACCTGGGTATAACATTTCTAGGAGTTTTCTTTTTGAGATCTTTTTCAAGAGGTGATCAGTGAATTCTTTCAAGTTCTGTTTTACCCTCTGGTTCTAGAATATCAGGGCAATTTTCCTCGAGAATTTCTTGAAGGATGATTTCTAGGTTCTTTTTTTGATCATGTCTTTCAGGTAGTCCAATAATTTTTAAATTATCTCTCCTTGATCCATTTTCCAGGTCAGTGGTTTTTTCAATGAGATATTTCACATTGCATTCTATTTTTTTTCATTTCTTTGGATCTGTTTTATAGTGTCTTGATTTCTCATTTAGTCATTTGCTTCCATTTGCTCCACTCTAATTCTGAAGGAATTATTACTTTTTCCATCTGACAAATTTGGCTTTTTAAGGCATTCTTCTCCTCATTGGCTTTTTGAGCCTCTTTTGCCATTTGAATTAGTCTTTTTTTAAGGTGTTATTTTCTTCAGTCAGATTGTTGACTCTCTTTTCATGATTTTCTTGCATCATTCTCATTTCTTTTCCTAATTTTCCTTCCACTTCTCTTATTTGATTTTCAAAATCCTTCTTAAGCTAATCTGTGGCTTCTAGGCAGTCTTCATGTTTCTTGGAAGCTTTTGGTGCTGGAGTTCTAACTGTGTTGTCTTCCTCTCATTCCATGCTTTGATCCTTTGTGTCCCTGAAAAAGGAATCTAAAGTTGGATTGCTGACCTTTCTTTGCTTCCTTTGCCTGTTCATGTTGCCAGTCAGTTACTTGACTTTTGGGCTCTTTGCCACAGTAGAATTCTGCTTCCAGAGGGGGGAGCTTTGTCCCAAATCACTGGGGTTTTTGCAGCTGCCAGAGCTATTAGGGGGTCACCGTCTCTGCAGCCCCCACCAACTTTGGCTGGTGGTCATGCACCTCAGGACCACCACCCAAGAACACAGTCCCAATCCAGTCAGGTTAAGGCAAGAGCACGTAGCTTCTGAATGGTCACTTGACTCCCCTACAATCTGCAGGTCAGAAGTTCCAAAACATCCATGTGGCAGCGGCTGTGTGGCTGCTGCTTCTGCTGCTTCTGCCACTTCTGGCTCTAGGGAAAGGGGACAGACCTGCTCCTTCATCCCCCCCCCCTCAAAATTCAGCCAAGTTTCACTGACCTTTCACTTTGTCTCTGGCATTTATGGGTTGGTAATTCTGGAAATCACCACAGCTGCTGGTGATCCACTCTCCTAAATGCTCCAGCCATGGCTGGTCCTGGCCACCCTGGAGCTAAAACCATGGTAGGGCTGATCTCAGCTCCCAGTGTGCTGGGATGAACCCTTCCTTTCAGCCTGCCAGGCTGCCTTCAGAATGAGATTTGTTTCTCTGTCATTTTGTGGGTTCTGGAGCTATAAAATTTGTTTAGAGTCATATTTTATAGGTATTTGAGGTGGTTATGGGGGAAGCCACAGAGTTTTGCTGCTTCTATGCCACCATCTTGACTTCACCCCATCTTTTCTTTTTCTTTATACGGATGGACAATAGAGGCATCCTTGATCTCCTGGGGAATAACCTATTTTTGCCTTATAACAAAGAAGATTTCCATCAACTTTTGTATCAACAGGGGACACCATGCCTTGTAGATCTCTGCTAGAATAGAATCAGCACCAGGTGCTTTGCCACACAGGAAGCAACTAATGGCATTCAAAAGCTCTTCTTCAGTTGGAAGTTTGATTAGATAAGATTGACTTCAACCTGAGGTAGACAGATAATGGTTTCAGCATTGGTTGATGATGGTCTGTTGAGAACATTATGGAAGTGTTCTACTCATCTCTCCATGACCATGTCCTTATCACTCATCAATGAGACTCTATCAGTACTGAGTAGTTGAGAGGCTCCAAAGGTCTTTGGTCAATAAATAGCTTTCAAGGCACTATAAAAACACTTTGGATTGCTACTGTCAGTGTAAAACTGAATTTCATCTGCCTTTTTCCTGAGTCAAGAATTGTGCATCTCTCTAAGCTTTGCTCACACTTTACTTTTTATGGGGTTAAATACTGCCTTTTGTGAGATGGATGAACTATCCTCTGATAGATCCTGTAGAGTTCACATCTTTCATTTAGTAGCTTCTTAATTTCCCTATCCTTTTCAGCAAAGCCAATCCTGATGTTTGCAAGTGTTCCAGCCCAGATGAGTAAATGAAGGGCTGTACACCAATTTCTAAAAGCTGACCACTCTTTTTCTGTTCCACTATTGCCAACAGGGTGTTGAATCAGCTTTTCCTCCAAATTAGTGACACACTGTTCACACACGGAGAAGTGTTCTTGACATTGTATCTTCTGATAGTTGTCATACCTTGTGGCTGCTGCTTTTGTTGAATTCAAATATTTAACTTGGAGAGGATAAGTCTATGATCAGTCCAGCACTCTGCACCACATATCCCCTTCATCACACTAATATACCAGCTGTCTCTTCTCCCTACAACGATATAGTCTATTAAATGCCAATGTTTGCTGTGAGGTTGCATCTATGAAGTTTTGTGTGTAGATAAATGGAAGACAATGTTGGTGATGAGAAGGTCATGAGATATACAAGTCTTCAAATAATAAATGACCATTGCTGTTGCTGTTTCCCATTCCATTCCTCCCAAGGACTTCCTGCCATGTCTGTTGGTCTATGCCCGTGATAACATTAAAGTCACCCAGAATTATAAGTATGTCCTCTTTTGGGACATTGATGATGAAGGTCCAGGTCTTCAAAAATCTTTTTTTTTCCTCATCAGGGTTCATTGTGGTGGAAGCATATGAACTCATGACCTTATCACCAACCCTATCTTTCATTTGCTTAAGTTTTTTCCTAGAACCTTATTAACACATCAGGATGGAATTTGGTATGAGCTTTTGAGGTCTCATTCTAGGGGATGTGATTACTATACTATCAAGAAACTCTTGTCTCATGACATAGCTCCAGGGCATGTGCCTAAGTCACGATGATGGAGTCATAAGAAAGAAGGCTCCAGTGTCCATGACTACACGTTAGTCTTGTCTCCTCAAGTAGACTAAAAACATCTTAAGTGGAGGAACATATCTGGTTGTGAGACCAGAGGCAAGTTGCTTTGCCTTTCCTAGGCTCAATTTTCTTATCTATAGGACAGGGGTAATAATGCTTACATGATCTACTTCAAAGGATGTTGTGAGAAAAGCATTTCATAAACTTCAAAGACATTTAGAAATGGGAATCTTTCTAGTTATTTACCCTAAAGCCACACTTCATGTGAGTCAGCAAACTGTAGGACATCCATAAATACTTGTTGGCAAAACATTTCAATTTTCTGACTACTAGAGAGCTCATGCCACAGACTCCTATTTAATTCATAACTGTCTCATGCAGGTGAATATTCATAGGGGCCAGTGGAAAGAACATTGTATCTAGAGTCAAGGGACCTGGGTTCAAATTTCAACACAATTGTTTACTACCTGTATGATCCAGGCATCAGGTAACTTCTCTCCTTTAGTCTGAGATTTCTCATTTGAAAAATCAGGGGAGGAGTGTTATGGGTGAGTAAGCCAGATAGCCTCTGAGGAATCCTATGTAATCCTTTATCCATATATCTATATATGACTACCCATATCCACTTATTCCTCAGCACATTAACACACACACACACACACACACACACACACACGAAAAGGGTGAGGAAGTCTTTCTCTTCCATCACCAGGAAACTAGTCTCATAGCAGCAAAGTGAATACTGATGGAATGATTTTCTAAACATTGAGTGAGGCCATGGCCAGGCAGGCAAATGGCACAGTCCTCCATGATGAACCATAGTAATGGCTTACATCCAAAGAATGTTCCCAGAACTCCTCAAAAGTTGGTCCCAAACTGTCTTCCCAATCTCCTTACACAATACTCTACTTCCTACATTCTATGGTCAATTTAAAATGGCCTCTCTGTTCCTCACACATGATACTCCACCTGTCTGGCATATCTAGAGTACTTCACCTCCAGCTCATAGAATCCCTCACTTCCTTGAAGACTCATCTCAGATACTATCTTTAAATAAAAGACCTTTCCCAAACTTTGTAACTTCTAGCACCCTCCCTGGTTGGCACATTGGTCAGAATATTGGCCTTGTGTAATGGTAATGGTAATTTGAAAATCTTCCCTCATTTAAAGATCTTCCCCGCTCCCTAATAGGCCAAATGTAATCACGTGGAGCCTGTGGTGGGAGGAGCTTGCTGAAGGGTGGAGCAGAGCCCACCAGAAACTGGGAGTCAAAGCAACTTGAGGTGGGAGAGAGAGGACACACCTAGGAAGACAGCTAGACTTATGAGTGTTTGCCCCCTACTGTGATAGTTAGGCTTGTGAGTGTTGGTTTGTAGGAAGACTAAAGGATGGTATGACTCTCTATTGAGTTATGGTGTATTAACTTCTATGTTGCTATGATGAATTTGGTTTCCTGGTGTATGAATAAATGCTTTGCTTCTGTCTTCTGTGCAGAGAGTCTGTTATATTTTGCAATTAAGAACTATGCCAGCATATTTACAGTCATTGTTAGTGCTGTGAATATTGTGTTGGTGCTACACCTTGGACTCAGGAAGGATGAGAAACTGTAAAACAGGGAGTGTGGTCAGAGAAGAGATTTGAGGCACTTAAGTAGGAAATGCTCATTCATTCTTCTCCAGCGTTGAGTCAATTTCTGGTCAGCTTTTGATTGAGACAGCTGGATTTTTCTCTTAGCACAAGCTAAGGAATGTGTTATAAGGCACATTCCAACACATCCCTTCTAGATGAAACTATTAAAAATCAAAACCATAGAATATAGCCAGAGGTAGTCCAAAAGTTTGTGGGCAAATGTCAAATGTCTCGTCAGCCAATCAGCATTTATTAAGTAGCTTTTTGTAATAGTAATGTAATTTATTCCTTTGTATTGGCAAAGCTAGCAGGTACTTAGCACTTAGTAATCAATCAAGACTCTGTTAAAGAAACAGAAGGTATGAACACCTAATGCCGATGTAACAGGAAGGAGCTAATGCCATGTGTGTATATAAGGAGAACCCCTGCTGGGTCAGACAGATCTTGGAGCCAGGTTCTGGAAGCTGAGGAAGAGAGGCCCAGGATGGAGGGAATTATTTTTATTTTGGGAACCTGGATGAAGTGATTTTGATTCTGGGAATCAACTGAAACTTCTGCTGAGTCTGAGGGCAAGCCAAGCTGCTGAGGATTTCAGAGGACCAGCCAGAGCTGCAGAAGACTGAGAAAGCATGACTGTGGTGTTGGTACTTTGTCTGCTAGTGGCCTGGTTAAGCCTTGACTTCCCAGGAGCAAATACTATGAAGGATTTAAGGTGGACTGGGCACTGTGAACTTCAGTGTGGAGCAGGACCTGCATGGAGAGCTGGGCAAGGAGCTGGGAGCTGTCTGCCTTTGAACCCAGATGACTGTTTGGTGGATTCAGGTAGGAGCTGCCTGCTCCATGGGTATTGATTAGTGATGAAAATTGTGATTTACTTGTGACCCAGGGGTGGACGGCTTGTGTATTTCCCAATACCCCTTGAGAGAGTATTGAATAGTGACTGATGATTGCATAGTGATTGATGACTGAATAAGTGACTGATTTGTAACTTAGTGTGCCCCATAAGTGGAGAATTTTAACTATTGTACTTTGTGTCTCTTAAGGAGGCAAGCCTCTTTAAGGATGATTGAATGATTGAGTAAAAAGGCAAGCCTTCTTAAGGATGATTGAATGACTGAGTTATTAAATGATTGAGTGACTAAATGAATGTACTTTTTTTTCAAAACTATGTGACCATTCTGGTAAAAACTATGTGGCCGTTTTAGTGATAAGTTGTAACATTGTGAATGCTTGTATTTTGATGTTCTACAATAAGTTGTAATATTGTGAATGTTATACCTTGATTTTCTGTGAATGTTTTGCTTTGCTTTGTTATTGAATAAATAGAGTGTTCACTATACTATGTAATCAGAATCTTGAAAGCTCTTCACAGTAGCCATCCTCTGGAAAGCTGCTCATGCTTGGCTTTACAGTTTTATGTGCCGAGCCTGAATGATATCAAAAGGTGAAAAATCAGTCACAACTTCAGAACAGATATACTAACAGGGGAGACACCATGCAAGTATTTAGGGCTACAGAAGACATGCACAGAGTAGATGAGGATAATCTGAAAGACAGAGGCATTAGCAACTGGAGGGACCAGAAAAAAAACCTCCTAAAGAAGATGGGGTTTGAGCTGAGTCATGAAGGAAAACAAAAGGCAGAGGTGAGGGAGCAGAGAATTCCAGGTGTGCATGCTGGCTTCGGCATGGAGGCTGTGCAGCCAGTGCAAAAACACAAAAATGGGTGGAACAGCATCACATTTGAGAAACATAAATGGCATAAAATGGAAAAGCAGGGGTCCTAGGACAAAGTCTTGGGAGAGGTCCATGGCTAGAAGACATGCCATCAATTGAAGAACCAGAAAATGAGATTGTGAAAGACTGGAATGGTGGATGGGAAGAGAACTAGGAGAGAACAGTGTCATGAAAACCGAGAGACTTTGAGAGAGTATTAAGGAGGTGTAAAATGCTTCAGTGAGGTCACAGAGGATCAGGACTGAGAAACTATTCGATTGGAAAATCAAGAGACCATTGGGTGACTTTGGAGAAGGCAATTTTGTGTCTGTGTGTGCTGAGGGATAAGTAGATATGGGTAGCTATTGAGACCTATGTCTATAGATATAATAGCCATATTTGGATAATGACATTAGAAGTCCAATTTCAGAAGGTTTAGAAGAGAGTAAAAGTAGAGAAAGTAGAACAGATTGTAGATAGCTTTCTCAAGAAGTTCAACCATGGAAAGGAAGAGTGATATAAGGTGAAAATTAGTGGGGAAAGTTGGATCAAGTGAGGGTTTTTCAAGGATAGGAGAGAGATGGGCCCATTGGTATGCAACAGGGAAAGAGCTAATAGATAAGGAGAAACTGAAGATAAAAGGGGGAAGAAATGGGGACAATATGCTGAAGAAGTTGGGAGGGGATGGCATCAAGGGTGCAAGCAGAGAGGTTTGCTTTGTCAAGAAGGTATTTTAAATCTGAGACTGGATCAAAGGGGAGAGGTGTCTGAGTGATGTGACATGAGGAGTAAGGGTGAAGAAGGAGTTACCAGCAAATGATTTCAATTTTTTGAGTTAAGTACAAGGCAGGAGACTGGCCTGAGAGGGTTGGGAGTCAGGATGCTATATGTGGGAGGCTTGAGGAGAGATAAGAAGGTTTGGAACAGGTATTTGGGGGAAGGGTGTTGGAACATCAAATAGAGGAAGTGGAACTTCATCTTTTCCTAAACAGAAAAGTGACATGATAAAAGGAGAATTTTTTTGGAAAAACATTAATCTAAGGGTACTGTGCAGGGCTGATTATAGAAACGAGAAAGCAGACACAAGGAAATCTTTAAAAATGAATCACAGAAAACATTTCAAAGAAGTTCTTCCTGATACAGTCATAGTCTAGAACCCACTTGAACTCAAATTTGATTTCTTTTCTTTTTCTTTGGGTCTGTCTTTATTTTTAATTCATTACTTTTCAATTAATAAGCATTTAATTCTTTCTCCTATCTTCACCTCATTGGAAAAGAAAAAGAAAACATTCTTGACAAACATGTATACTCAAGCAATTTCTCATTCAGAAAAATATGTTTGACAACAGGTTATGTGGACACGTCTTCTGCCTGTGTCTTCCCTTTCAGCCTGGGATCAGGGAGCAGTATTCCATGCCACCAAATGATGAAGCTGTTTGACAGCTACCTACCTGCCATCCTGCCATTACTGGAAAGTCAACTTATCACAGGCTATTTGATTATTTAAAATACCCAACAGTCGTATTGGTTGGCTTAACACCTACATTACTCAGAACTCCAGGTTAGGTTCCCATACCCCGAGAAATGTCTGCATTGGGAAGAGATCCATGACTACTTTGGGAGAAATTTCTGCAGCTGAAAGAAAACCTAAACTACTCTCCAATGAAAGCTAGAGAGAGGCCTTTGTGTTGGCAGGTTAGGTGCTGAAATGCCAGGCTTGGCCTAGGTCAGAAACATCACATCTCCTAATCCTATTGCACTTTACCATAGGCCATATTTTATTATGCTGTTAGAACTCATGTAAGTTTGAAGAGCAAGAGTGTTTTTCTGCCATTCAAAGCTGATAGCACCAGGCTAGTCATTGAAGTGAAAAGAAATGGCAACTGAAAACCAATGCCTGTTTTCAACCTTCTCTTCTACCCTCAAACTTCCTACAGCATGCTTTCCACACATTCTCTCAACTACAAGCTTCCTTTCCTACCCTAATTGAATTCCCCCTTCTCTCTTCCTCACATTTCTCTAATATTATCTCCCTATCTCTTATCTTTCACTCCAGTCTCTGATAATGTGGTGGCCCTTTTGTTTCCCAAGGCCAAACCCTGTACATGTTCTCCAATCCCATCACCTTCTGCTTCATCCGGCAGATTGCCCCCTCTGCCATCCCTCTGTCTCTAATCTTCGATTGCTCTCTATTCCCTTCTTTTACTCCTCCTACAAACATGCTCAAGTCATCCTTAAAAAAATGTGAATTACATCATGTGTGTGATGACCAACCTTGATAAACTGGACTCTTCTCAGCAACGCACAGCTATAAGACAACTCTACAAATCTCAGGATGGAAGGAGATACCTACCTTCAGAGAAAGATCTAGAAAAACCAGAGTTTAAATGGAGACTGAAGCAATGCATGCTATCGCTCTTTTCCATGTTTGGTTTTGTTTCCTCTTTCCCACTGTCCACTCCATTGGTTACAACCCTTCTATACAACCAGACTAATGCCCAAAATGAAAGTATTTGCAGATTCTATATTTGACTGCATGCTGCCATGGGGGAGGGGGGAGAAGAGGGAGGGGAGAAAACTTGAAACTCAAGGGACTTGGGAACTGATTCTTGTAAACTAAAAGCAAATGAATAAATCACTTTTTAAAAATGTGAATTAGATCATACCGTGATGGCCAGCTCCCATCCTATGTCTTTCCTCCGCTTGCCAGCTAAACTCCTTGAAAAAGCTGTCTACACTCAGTGGCCCTGCTGATTCCCTTCAGAACCCTCTGCAGTCTGGCTTCCTGCCTCATCATTCAACTGAAACTGCCCTCTAGAGCTTCCAGCGATCTCTCAATGGCCAACTTGAACAGCTCTTTCTCAGTCCTCATCCTTCTTGTCCTCTCCACCACACTTGACACTGTTGACCACCTCCTGCATGATCCCTCCTCTCAGAGTTTTCCTCATTCTGTCCCTCTTGGCTCTTTTTCTCCCTGCCTGACATTTCCTCCCACTCCTTTGCTGTGCACCAACAAGCAACACTAATAGGTATTTTTTCTTTTATCTTTATTTTTTCCCCTCATTTAAAAATTGACAAATGTTAGTGCATAAAATATCATCTATGCTCTAGTTACATTTAGCCAAACAGCGTTTAAGTCACAGATGTAACCCTTTATGGTCTGTAAAAAGCATTACACTTATTATTTGACCATATCACTCCCTTACACAAGGATTACCTGTGCAGCCTTAGAAGAGTCAACTAGTCTCCCTAAGGCCTCCAACTGGATGCTCACAACAACCCTGGGAAGCAGGTCCTATTGTTATCTCCATTTTACAGAAAAGGAAACTGAGTCCAGGAGAAGATACTTGTCTTGCCCAGGTTCACACATATAATAAGTGTCTGAGGAAGAAGTCAAACTCAGTTCTTCCTGACCAGTGCTCTATTCTCTATCCCCAAACCATGTCATATCCACAAGGCTCTGTCCTAGCTCCTGCTCTCTCCCTCTTCCTCTCCCTCTCCCTCTCTCTCTACCTCTCCCTCTTCCCTTCCCCCTCCCCCCTCTCCCTCTCTCTCTCTCTCTCTCTCTCTCTCTCTCTCTCTCTCTCTCTCTCTCTCTTTCTTTCTGTATATACTTTCTTGATTGGTTTGGTGATCTCCTCAGTTCCCGTGGATTTAATTATCATCCTTATACAGATGATTCCCATATCAATATATTCAGCCCCAGTCTCTCACAGCTACAGGTCTGCATCAACAACTGTCTATTGGACACTTCGACCAGATGTACTTTACAGCATTTCAAACTCAGCATGACAAAATAGAACTCCTCATCTTCCCCCCACCTCAAATCCATGCCTCTTCTGAATTTCCCTATTTCTGGACAGAACAGTACTCTTCCAATGACCCACATTTCCAACTTTGGTGTCACCCTCAATGCTCTTCTCTTACTCACCCCTGTACATTCAAACCACTGTCAAATCTTGTATTTCTCTGCATCTCTCATGTGTAGTCACTTCTCTCCACTTACATAGCCCCCACTGAGTTTCAGATCCTTATCACCACTCACCTAGGCAATTGCAAAGTCTCTCTGGCCTCTTGGTCTCTTTCCATCCCAATCCATTTTTACACGACTGCCAAAGTGGTTTAATTTAGCCAATTTCCGACAGTGCCATCCCCTTCCCATTCCTTCCAAACTCAATAAACTCCAATGGCTCCCTATTATCTCAAGGATCAAATAAGAAATCCTCTATTTGGCATTTAAAGCTATTCCCTACCTGGTCCCTTCCTACCTTTCCAGTTGTCTCACTCATTTCTCCCCTCCACACACCCTTCAGCCCAACATCGGCTTACTGGCTTCCTCACACATGGAGTGCCATGTGTGCCATCCAGTGCCTTCCCTGCTGAGCTCACATTCCGTCAGTTCTGTAGTTATCTTGTCTGTACTTTTTAATGTGCACATCTTTTTATTTCCTTGAAAGAAAGAGGAAATAAGAGGAAGTGAATTCAGAAATTAGGTCTGAAATGTTGTGGAGAAGATGAACTCTTCAGGTATAGATGGAATGATCTTTGAGATCTTTTCTGAGATTCTGTGATAGCGTGATCTAGAAAGAAAAATCAAAATGAGCGAGATCGCCAACTGAGATTGCCAACTGAAACCAATTCACCAATAACCATCTATTAGTGCTTACTGTGTGGTAGGGAAGAGCAGCTAGATGGTGCAGTAGATAGAATGTCAAGCCTAGAGCTGGAAGACTCAAATCTGGCCTCAGACACTAGCTGTGTGACCCTAAGAAAGTCTCAACCTCAACTCTACTTGTCTCAGTTTCTCCATCTGTAAAATGGCAAACCACTCTAGAATATTTGCCAAAGGAAACCCCAAAAGGCATCATGAACAGTTGGACACAACTGAATAATTGCTGAACAAAAATGTAGGCAGAAAAAGACAAAAATAATATTTTTATTTAATTATTATTTAAATAATATTTATTTATCTGGTTTGCAACTTGCTTTGCCTATATTTGTTTTTGTGCATTATCTCCTCTCATTAGACTGTAAGCTCCTTGAGAGCAAGGACCATCTTTTGTCTCTTTTGGTATCCCCAGTACCTGGCACACAGTCATATTTAATAAATGTTTATTGACTGATAAAAATGAAATAGACCTTGCCACCAAAACCTTACATTCTCTCAGGAGACATAGCATGTAGCCCAATGGAAAGAGGACCAGTCGTGGGGTTTTTGAGCGTGGGTTCAAATCCTACCTCTTGTGCTTATTGCTTGTGTGACCTTTAGCAAATCATTTAGCTTTCTACGGGCCTCTGTTTCCTCGTATGCAAAATGAGAGAGATTAGAGAGCCCGTGAGGACCCTCCCATCTCTAGATCTATGATACTGTGCATGTGTGAAGGGCACTGTTATCCTCCAGTCACTCCTGGGCCCAACTTCAAGGCCATTCTCAAAAGCCGTCTCCTACTCTCCCCACATAGCCAACCACTTGTAAAATCTCATACATCTTCTACATACATACATACATGCATACATGAATACATACATATGTACATACATACATATATAATACATACTATCTATCATCTATCTCTATCTATCTATCCACCTATCCATCTATCTATCTACCTATCTATCTATCTATCCATCTATCTATCTATCTATCTATCTATCAATCTATCTATCCATCTATCCACCTATCTATCTGTCTATCTATCTATTTATCTATCTGTCTGTCTATCTATCTATCTATTTATCCATACACACACACAAACACACACACACACACACATGTATATGGCTCCTGACCCCTCTCCATACAAAGGAGGAAAATGTTACCTATCACATGTGTAGACCAGGTTCTGAAAAAAGATTCATTCTTATAAGTATAGTACCTCTAAATATTTTATTCTCCACTAACAACTGATTTTGAAGACTCATTTCATTGTCTTTCTCATCTAAATAAGAGGTATCTTATTGGTATTTTCAGATCTTTCCAAAAGGACATCCCTGTTTAGAGTTTTAGAAAAAACTCTTTCTCCCATTTATGTCAGAACATCTGTGACTGAGTAACAACAGGATTATAATGGGACCTAAATAGTTTTCATTAGGGATCCATAGGTGGGCTTAGTCACCATATTAACATCAACAGTCCCAAAGATATCCTCCTAATTAAAACCCCAAAATGATCATCTGCTTCCCAGGCATATGACTAATTTTCAATAGGGGCCCAGATCTGCACTGATCAGAAACAGTTTTGGCTTTTAAACAGCTCTGGATTTGTTTGGGGGTACACTCTGGCTTTCAATTGGACCCAACGGAAATGCTCAGAAAAATCAGATTTTGGAGCTAGAAAGAATATTATCAGTTAAGTTCTGTATTTCATATATAAAGAAATACACATCCAAAGAAGTGAATTTACCTAGCCTAAGATTCCATGAGGCAGCATGGTGGCACAGTGTATAGAGCACTGAGGCTAGAGTCAGGAAGACTCATCTTCCTGAGTTCAAATTCAGTCTCAGACACTTCCTAGCTGTGTGACCCTAGGTGAGTCACTTAACCTTGGTTGCCTCAGTTTCCTCATTTATAAAATGAGCTGGAGAAGGAAATGGCAAATCACTCAAGTATCTCTGCCAAGAAAACCCCAAATGGGATCATGAAGAGGGACACTACTGTAAAAACAATGAAACAACACAAATAACCAAAATGACACAGGCAATAAAGGAACCAGGACTAGAACCTTGATTTCCCAACTCGTAGGGGAGAAGCTGAGGGCTGGTTAGGTATGTCTAAAGAGGCTACCTTCAGGCCCCCAGCACCTGGGAGAGCACCTCTCCTAGCCATAGGATTTAGGATCAAACAGGGGAGTAGATATAGGGATAAAGACACCCTAACCTGCCTTGGGGGAGGACTGAATTGCTGAAAACATTTCTACTCTCTAGTCTTCTGGTCATGGAACAAGGTACTTAGGAACAGCCCCAGGTCATTTATTCCATCTTTCCTCCTTGCCCTGGGCCTAGTGTTCTCTCAATAGTCCCACGACTGTCTTCTTCATTCAATGCATTCATTTAATTTTGACCGTGGCAGCCTTCACAAAATAACCTCAGGATACAAGGCCAACAAGTAATGAGATACAGGGAATTAAAGTATTTGGAAAACTTACAGTCATATTAAAACTTGTTCAATACAATGAAGCATTAAAGTCTTCTAACTTTCTTTTCCTGTTCTTACCCAGGGCTATGATATTTTATCCTAGAGAGATCGCTGATGAATGACTCTATATAGTGTTGTGAAAACGCAAACAAACAAATGTGTGTGGGGTTTTCCCCAGTTGGGAGTCGGGGGGAGGAGTGGGTGGGGGGCTTAAATTCTAGTTCCTGGTTCCATCATTGACTGTATAATCCCTAGGCCAAACAATAAGCTTCTCTGGGCTTATCTATAAAATGAAGAGTGTTACATCCAAGGTACTTTCCAGCTCCAAAATGATTTTTTCCTCAGCCTGTTTTTGGGGGGTCATGTTGAAAAACATATTTTCCTAGAAACTATTTGGTTTGCTTTCAAATGCCTAACATTTTTTGCCCACCAGCTTTCTAAAAAGGTAGAAATGAGGAAAAGTCAAGATTATACTTCGAGATGGAATCATAGGATTTTAGAATTAGAAGGCATCTTATCCATCGTTTTGTCCAATTCTTTTCAAACTTTGGTCCACAGACCCCTGGGGGGAATAATATTTTTTCCCCTTGAGGTCACTATTTTTCATAATAATTCTAAGATAGTATTTGCCTATTAAAATACTCCTCCTTTTTCCAATTAGGTACCTAAGACTGGATTGTCTTCATATACTTCAACCAAAAAAAAAAATCACAATAGGTTAAATGCAGAAACAGATATGAAGCTCCATCAACCTTCTATTATGCCAGACATTAAGTAAATTTGCAAAAGAAATATAAAACAATGGCATTCACTAAACTTTTGGTTTGGAAAATATGCTTTTATAAAAATTTTAAAAATGTCACTTATGTTAACATGGGGTGAATTTATTACTTTAAAATGAATTAATACATTTAAAATTTTTCTATTTTAATTTCTAATATGGTATGTATTGATAAACATCCATATGAACAAAAGTTCTTTCAATGGGGGGAGAGAGAGAGGGCCTCATCAATAATTTTAAAAATATAAAGAGATTCTGAGACCAAAAGTTTTAAGAACCACTGACTTAAGTCTATTAACCCACCTCCCCTTTATTTTATATTGGATAGAGGCATCTCTGAGGGTATGGACTACAGCTCCAATGCAACTATATTTTCCTAGGCACCTGAGCCCAGAGAGCTCATTGGGAGACCTCTCAGGGCCTCCACATCCTGTGGAACACTATGCATGTGCTGCTGGGAGATGTATGATTGCATCATGAGAAGCTGTTGGTAGGGAGAAAAGACAGAGTGATTATAGTGAAGCTTGATAGGGACTTGGGAATAAAGAAAGAAGAGAGTTTAGTGGAGACTTCAGAGATTAGGAGCCAAATGGAGAGGTGGTGCCATCCAGGAGCCCCAAAACCCCAGCATGTTCCTGAATTCCCAGAGGACCTAGGTAGTAGTTGAAACAATCTTCAAGTTGAAGAATTCCTAAAAACGGAGTTGTATTGGAGCCCAGATTGTCAGTGTGAGCATTACATTTCAGAAATCAGAAAATTACTACAAATCAGGGCTTGATTTATTGTTTTGTCAATTGTCAAGACTTCAAAAAGTGGTAGAGCAAGTGTTAATAATGGGGATGAAGGGGGGCGGAGCCAAGATGGCGGCATAGAAGCAGCAAAGCACCGCAGCTCCCACACAAACACGCTAAAAAACTCATAAAATGGGACGCTAAACAGATTTTCAAGCTCCAAAACTCTCCAAAAGACAGAAAGCCCT
>CM053599.1:207635012-207670185 GCA_028646575.1 Pseudocheirus occidentalis
ACAGTGTGATCAATGTTCTGGGCTGGGGGGTAGGGACAAAAAGGGGAGAAAATCTGTAACTCAAAACCTTGTGGAAATGAATGATGTAACCAAGAAAATAAATTAAAATTAAAAAAAAATAATGGGGATGAAGTTGAACAGAGAGCCAGTTGTTTAAAAAAATTAAAATTAAAAATCATTTACCAGCACACCCAGGCTTGCAGGGGAGGCTATGCTCATCTTATTTTGACTGGAGAAGGAGAGAGACAAAAAGATCTTTCCTTGCTCTGAAGTATGAGTCTCAGTTGCTTTAGACTGTAATCTCTCAGGGATGTTTGTGAGTTTGTTTCTCTGTTCCTCTGCCAGATGTTTGAATCCTAATTAAATGTTGTACTTTCAAAATTCATGTTCTTGGTCTGGTCACAAGACAGCCATGCCCTGCTCATGGCTGGGGATGGCGGGGAGGGAGAGAGGGGAAGATATCACCTCCTGTCTCCTTGCTAGGCTTCCCAGATGCCTTGAGGGCTACAACATGATTGGCTCAATCTGGGGTTGGATCATATTGCCACTTGCCTCCTCTCTAGGTTTCAAGAAGGCTGAAATACTGCCAGGTTTTCCCCGAACTGGCCCAGGACACAGTTTCCTGGCTGTGTGAAAGGTCTCCTGGAGGAGGCAGTGAATATGAATGCAACCTCTTGCCCATGTGCGCTAAGAGGCATGCTTCCAGATGCCTTCTAAGACACAAAACACAGTAGATTTGGAAGCTGAGGGCTGCGCCTAAATCTTGAGGATCAATTTTCAACTTATTAATCACCTGCATTGCTTAGCCAGCCTTGCAATACTCTTCCTAGCTTCATTTCTCACTTGTTAATGTGCTTCCATTCCCCCCTACTCTCCTTACCTCAGTGAAACTGAACCTCCAATGGTCTATCACCTCATTTCCATTGACCTCAGCCTTCCCAGTGCCTTACTCCATATCAGATGAGCCCCTTCTCCTGAATCCTCTGGATCTTCTGCTTCTTAACAAAGTTATTTTCATCTTACACCACTTCCTTGCTTGCTCCTTTTAGCATTCACTGAGACCTGCCTCCCTCTAGGTGACACTCAGTCCTTCATCACCCTTTCCAGTACTGGCTGTACTTTAATTCATACTCCAAACTCACTGCTTGCAGTGGGATATGAACATTTCTTATTTCCCATTGCTACTTTAGACTCTTCTACCATCATTGCTAAGAAACCTCTGTTTGATACCACTGCTTATGTCTTACCGCTACTTAGGTCTATATCCCAAAGAGATCAAAGGAAAAGGAAAAAAAAAGGCCTATATATACAAAAATATTTACAGGGGTTCTTTTTGTGGTGGCAAAGAATTGAAAACTGAGGGGATGTCCATCAACTTGTAGTATATGATTGTGATGGAATACTATTATGTCATAAGAAATGATGAGCAGGATGCTTTCAGAAAAACATGGGAAGACTTATATGAACTGGTACAAAGTGAAGTGAGCAGAACCAGGAGAACACTTCACACAGTACCAGCAATATTGCAAAGGTGAACTATTATTATGAATAACTTAGCCATTCTCAGCAATACAATGATCCAAGACAACTCTGAAGGATTTAAGATGAAAAACACTGTCTACCTCCAGAGAAAGAACTGATGAAGTCTCAATGCAGATTGAAGCATACCATTTTGCTTTATTTTCCTTGAGTTTTTCTCTTTTGTCTGTGTTCTCTTTTGCAATATGTCTAATATGGAAATGTGTTTTGCTTGACTGTACAAGTGTATTCTATATCAAATTTCTTGTTATTTCAGGGAGGAAGAATGAAAAGGGGAAGGGAGGGAACTTGGAAAGCAAAATTTTAAAAATATATTAAAACTATTTTACATCTTATTGAGAAAAATAAAATTATAATTAAAAAATAAGAAACTTTCACTTGTATGATGCTCATATGATCCAAATTTAACACACAATCCAAACTCTGGTAGCCATTATCTAATGAACCGCTCTCTACCCCATGCATTCTTCCTTTTTTTCCCCAATGAGTTCAGTGCCTGGCTCACAGTTTTCTTTTCCATTCTAAATCCTGCCCTCCTGCTAGGTGACTTTAATCTACATGAATATTGAGGTTCCCTCAGGTACCCTAACTTCCAAGTTTCTCAGTCTTATCAACTCCCATGAGCTCTTGCTATGCTTGACCTTACCAACATACAGAAATGGCCATAGTTTGGATCTTGCCCTCACTTTCAAGTATTCCATTTCTATGTTTAATTGTAACCTTTTATTGCTTCATATCTCTCTGCACCTTATTTCTCTTAAATCTACTCTCTTTTCTCACTGTGACTTCCAGTCCCTCCATCCCTCAGCCATATTCCATCACTTCTGCTCAGGCTCAACTCTCCTCCCTTCCCAGTCTCAAGTCCTTTGGGGAACCACTTCAATTCTGCATTACTCTCTATTCTCAAATGCCTTGTTTCACTGACCTACCAATTATCATGACTTGCCAAACTCCAACCCTGGGTTAATTCTATTATCTGTTTCTTTTGCTCCTACTTCTATGTTGCTGAATGGAACTGGAAGAAATCATGAAACCCTGTTGACCATTCCATGTTGAATCGATTCTAATCTTAACTGATCCTACTTTCCTAAACATGGGTCTGACAATGTCATACAACTCCTCACTCAACTTCAATGGCTCCCTATTACCTCTAGGATCAAATATAAACTCCTTCTTACCTTTCCAAATCTTCCTATACACCAACTCTACAATCCAGACATACTGGCTTACTTGCCATTTCTCACACATGATAGTCCATCTCCCATCTCCATCTCTGCACAGGTTGTCCCTCATCCCTGGTATGTAATCCCTCCTAATCACCCCTTAGTAGAATCTCTTTGCCTTCCTTTAAGACTAAGCCAAAACACAGCCTCCTCTAGGAGGCCTTTTCAGATTCCCCTCCCATACTAATGCTTTTACCTCTAAGGCCATATTCAATCTCCTTTATATATGCATTTGTTACGGACACACTTACTTACATCTTGAGTAAGACCCACTTAACACTGGAAAATTGACAAATATTCCCTTATTGAAATACATTTGATAAGGGCTTTGTTCTTTCTTCAAGTCTCTCAAGTCCCTTACAAGTAAGGACTGGAAGAAAACAGCCCCAGCCCAGATTAGAATAGCTTTCAGACTTTCATCTCAGTCTCTTTTCTTGCACAAGCTGCCCAAGACAGGCAGGGCTCCCAGCCTTGGGCAATGGAGTTCCCCCAACCTCTTTGGGGGTCCCCAGGAGTACCTGAGGTAGTCTGAACAATATTGTTGAAGGAATTGGGCAGGTCTAGTCTGGAGAAAGACCATTCAGGGTAGACAATGATAGCTGTGTTCAAGTGTGCAATTGGTTGTCATATGGAGGAGGGATTAGATGTTCTGCTTGGCCCCAGAGGGCAAAAGCAGGAAAAATGGGTGAAAGTGACAAAGACATATTTAGACTAGATGTTGGGGAAAAGCAGAAAGAAAAACACTTCTAAGAATTAGAGCTGTCCAAGAATAGAATGGGCTACCTTTTACTCAGTCATCTAATATTTATTAAACACTTATTACATGCCAGGCATTATGCTAAGCTCTGGGAATACAGAGAAAAACTAAAGATTGTCTCTGCTTTCAAGGGGATCTTGAGAGGTAAAGGGAAATCCTTTTAGCTATGGAGCGGCACAGTGGACAGAGCGGCAGATCTGAAGTCATAAACACCTGAGTTCAAATGTGGCCTCAGACACTTGCTAACCTTGTGATCCTGGTCAAGTCACTTAACTCTGTTTGCCTCAGTTTCCTTATCAGTAAAATGAGCTGGAGGAGGAAATAGCAAGCTCCTCCAGTATCTCTGCCAAGAAAACCCCAAATGGGATCACGAAGAGCCAGAGGTGACTTTTTAAAAAATGACAATAACAACAACTAAACTAAGTCCCCCTAAGTTCTCAATCCTGTGATTCTGTGAATCACACAATGTACTTTCAGCTCAGTTCGTGACTTTTCATTCTTTCCCTTTACTTGGAACTTTTAAAAACTTCCTAACATGGTCTCCAAATAAAACCTAGGATAACTGAAATTTGGGGCAAGTCCAGAACAAACAAAATGCCAAATAACCCATTTGAGTTCAATGTTATTCACCTCAAAAGTCTGTTTTTTAAAAATGTGAGACAACGTGATGTTATGGATACCTGAGGTGGGATCGTGAAGACTTATGTTCAAAATCTGCCCTCCAACTTTTATTTAGATGTGTGATGTCTTTGATCCTTGTTCGTAACATGGGAATGATAATACAAGAGTCAGCATAAGGTTCAAATAAAAGATATATACTGTGTTTTACTAACCTTCAAAAGTACTGTCTGGGTCCTGCAAAGGACAAAAAGGCACAACCAAACTCCATCATTTATTGATTCCTTAAAAGTCAGATATTTAATATTCATTCTGAGTCCTGCCATCATTCTGATCCAGATTTCTGTAACATTTTAAGGTATGAAAAGTATTTTCTCCACAATAACCTTGTGATATGGTTGGGTCACTATGTGATGCAGGAGATATAGTCCTAGTCTTGGAATCAGGAACACCTAGGTTCAAATGTGGCCTCAAATGCTTACTAGTCGTGTGACCCTGAGCAAGTTACTTAATTTCTGTCCTCCACTATAAAATGGAAATAATGATAATAATATCTACCTCTCATGTTATTTATGAAGATAAACTGAGGTAATACTTGGTAAGGGCTTCACAAATCTAAAAGAACTACAGAAATGGTAGCTGTTTTACAGCTAAAGGACCTGAGGTTCACACTTACTTATGATAACATTACCAAATAACACTCAGCACTCAAGACCAGGTGTCCAAACTCAAGATCCAATGTCCTTTCTATCTTCCCTCCAAGCTAAAAGTAGACTTGTTTTTGTTCGTGACCTAAATTATCCAATCCCCGTGTCATTGCCTCTACACTCAGGTTCAGCATTGCTTCTGAATAACCTAGTATCTTCTCAATCAAAAATCATTTAAGTGCCAAAAAACATTTAAGCCCTGGGGACAGACACAAAAAGAGCCAAAAGATAGACCCTACCCTGAAGGAGCTTACAATCTAATAGGGGAGACAACATGTAAACAAATACATGCAAAGCAAGATATGTACAAGATAAATGGGAAATAATTAACAGAGGTAAGGCATTAGAATAAAGAAAGGCTGGAGAAGGCTTCCTGTACAAGAAAAGATTTTAGTTGGGACATAAAGAAAACCAGAGAGGTCAGTAGGCAGAGCCAAGAATATCCCAAGCATTGGGGACAGCCAACAAAAATGCCTTGATGTCTTATTCATGGAACAACCGGGAGGTCATTGGACTGAAGAACATCTATCAGTTTTAAGGTGTAAGAATACTAGAAAAGTAGAACTAGGTTAGGTTATGAAGGGCTTTGGATGCTGAACAAAACACTTTGTACTTTATCCTAGAGGCAAGAGGGAGCCACTGGAGTTTATTGAGTAGTGGGAGAAAGACAATATCAGACTTGTACTTTAGGAAAATCACTTTAGTGGCTGAATGAAAGATGGATTGGAGTGGAGAGACTTGAAGCAGATAAAGACACCAGAAGACTATTGCAATGATCTAGACATGAGATGATGAGAACCTGCACTAGAGTGGTCTCAATGTCAGAACAGATAAGTGGCACATATTTGAGAGATTTGACAAAGGTAATATCAACAGACCTTGGCAACATAAGTTCAAATCAAGAAATAGGATAGGGGAAACAAACAAATAATGCCCCCCCAAAAAAACCTGAACAGAAAAAGTGGTGGCAGGGAAGATCAGGACACAAACTCAGCTGAAGACAACAAAGTAAAAATAGCTACAAGCTATTCCCTCAAGGAGAAAAAAATGTGAACTCAACACAAGACCAACAAGAATTACTAGAAGAGTTAAAAAATATATTTTTAAAATCAATTAAGATCAGTAGGGAATTGCAGATCCTATACTTGACTGAATGCTGCCATGGGCGGGGGGGGGGGGGAAAGGGGGGGAGAAAATCTTAAACTCAAGGGATTGTGGAATTGAATTTTGTAAACTAAAAGTAAATAAACAAGTCAATTTTAAAAAAAAGAAAAAAGATCAGTAGGGGAAAATGGGAAAAAGAAATGAAAGTAATGTAAGAAAATTATGAAAAGATAATTAATGGCTTCATAAAAGAGGGACAAAAATACTGCAGAAAATAGCATCTTAAAAAACAAAAATGGCAAATGGAAAAAGTGGTACAAAACTTCACCGAAGAAAAGAACTTCTTAAAAAACAGAATCGGCCAAATGGAAAAAAGATGTACAAAAACTCACTGAAAAAAAAATCCTTAAAAATTAGAATTCTGTAAGTGGAAGCTAATGACTCCATGAGATATAAAGAAAAAACAAAATGAAGTCAGAAAAATAGAAGACAATGTGAAATATCTCATAAGAAAAACAGTTGACCAAGAAATAGATAATTTAAGAATTATTGGACTACCTGAAAGCCATGTTTAAAAAAAGAGCCTAAACATTATCTTTCAAGAAACTATAAAACTGCCCTGACATCTCAGAACCAGAGGATAAAAACAGAAATTGAAAGAATCCACCAATCATCTCCTGAAAGAGATCTCAAAATGAAAACACCGAGCAATATTATATCTCCCATACAAAGGGAAACTACTTCAAGCAGGCAGAAAGAAACCATTCAAATGCCAAGGAGCCACATTCAGGATCACACAAGATTTAGCAGCTATCATGTTAAAGGTGCAGAAGGCTTGGAATGTGATATTGCAAAAGAAAGGAGTTAGGATTACAATCAAGAATCACGTACCCAGCAAAACTGAGTATAATTATTCTGGATATTTAATGAAATAGATGACTTTCAAGAATTCTTGATGGAAATATCAGAGTTGAATAGAAATTATAACTTTCAAATACAAGACTCAAGAAAAGTATGAGAAAGTAAAAATGAAAGAAAAGTCATAAAGAACTCAAAAAGGTTAAATTGTTTACATTCCTATACAGGAAGATTATACATGTAACTGCTAAGAACTTTATCATTATCAGGGAAGTTAGAAGGACTAGACAGAGGATGTAGGAATGAGTTGTTTAAGTTATCATCAAAACAATCTGGTAATGACTAAAAAATAGAGTGGTGGATCAGTGGAATATGTTAGGTACAAAACACACAGTAGTAAATTATTATAGCAATCTAATGTTTTATAAACCCAAAGGTCCAAGCTTTGGGGGCAATAACTCACCATTTGACAAAAATTTCTGGGAAAACTAGAAAGCAAATTAGTAGAAACGGGATATAAACCAACATCTCACATTGAATACCAAAATAAGGGCAAAATGGATAAATGGTTTAGATATAAAGAGTGATATAATAAATAAATGAGGGAAGCATTAAAAAATTTACCTGTTTGACCTATGGATAAGAGAAGAGTTTATGACCAAACAAGGAGAAAATCATTGGAAGTAAAACAGATCATTTTGATTACATGAAATTAAAAAGGGTTTGCACAAATAAGACCAATGCAGTCAAAATTAAAAGAAAATTTGGTGGGGGCAAGGGGGAAACACTTGACATCAAGTTTCTCTGACAAAAGTCTAATTTCTCAGATATAAGAAACTGAGTTAAATTTATAAAAATAAGACCCATTCCCTAATTGACAAATGGTCAAAAGATATGAATAGGCAGTTTTCAGAAGAAGAAATAAAAACCATAGTCACTTGAAAAAAATGTTCTAAATCACTATTAATTAGAGAAACGCAAATTAAAACAACTCTGAGGTGTCACCTCATATCTATCATATTGACTGACATGACAGAAAAAGAAAATTATAAATTCTGGAGAGGATGTGGAAAAATAGGTACACTATTGCACTGTTGGTAGAGTTGTGAATTGGTCTAACCATTCTGGAGAACAATTTGGAACTATGCCCAAAGGACTATGAAATTATGCATACCCTTTGATCCAGCAATACCATTACTAGGTCTGTATCCCAAAGAAATCAAAGAAAAGGGAAAAGGGACTTAAATGTACAAAAAATTTAGAGCAGCTCTTTTCATGGTGACAAAGAATTGATAATTGAGGGGGATGCCTGTCAGTTGGGGAATGGCTAGAAAATTATCCTAGATGATTGTGAACGCATACTATTGTGTTATAAGAAATGACAAGCAGGATGGTTTCAGAAAAATCTGAGAAGACTTGTACGAATTGATGCAAAGTGAAGTGAGCAGAACCAGATAAACATTGTACACAGTATCAGCAATATTGTAAGGATGATCAACTGTGAAAGACCTGATTGAGACAATTCCAAAAGATTCATGATGAAAAATCCTATCCACCTCTAGAGAGAGAATGATGAACTCTAAGTACAGATACAAGCATGATTTTTTTCATTTTTTTCTTGTTTTTGTTTTTTGCCACGTAGTTAATATGGAAATATGTTTAGTGTGACTTCACAGATATAGTTGGTATCATATTGATTACCTTTTCAGTTGATGGGGTATGACTGGGAGTGACAGAGAGAATTTTGAACTTAAAAGTTTTTAAATGAATGTTAAAATAATTAATTAATGAAAAAGAAGCTTATAGCTTTAGAGTTACCTATAGCTCTTAGAAGACTTTCTCAGGGTCATGAATAACAACATTAATAATAATTAATTGATAAAGCTTTGTTTACAAAACACTTTTGATATTAAACTTCATTTTGTAGATTAAAAAACTCAGATTTACCCCAAAATGTACCATTAGGGGCACAGAAATGAGTTAGAAGGCAAACAAAAATTGGACCCTTAGTAATTAATTTCATAGCTAGAAAAAGAAATCTGATGTAAGAGTAATTAAGATTGAAAGGATATTTTCCCCTTTCTTATCAAAGACACAGATCAAAAATAAGAAATGAGTCTCCATGGGGGGTTCCAAGGTCTGACAGGGTTCTAAGCAGATCAGATTGGAAAGTATAAGCATGATGCCATGATTGTACCCTTTTGCCATCCCATCCCTTGATGACAAGTAGAACCGTAACTAGAAATGCCAACAATGGAGGGAAATTCACTGTTGGTGAATGGAAGGTTATTTAAAATATGACTACTTTTGTGCAAGGATAAAGGACACTGAAGACAGAATTCAGAGTAGTTAAAGAGACTGAGGAAGCATGAGAGTAGGGTAGCTGAAGTAGAGAGGGAAATACTGGCTTAGGAAAGAAGACTGTGAGTCAGATCTGAATGTCTTTGTGAAGGAAGAAAGAGAGTGAACAGAGATCCATAGATAATAGCAGTGAGGATTTAGATGGGGTAGAGAGAACTTTAAAGGTGGTTACTGGGTGATGGTATCAGAAGGAAGGGCTGAAAATGGCCCTGGAAGAACAAGGAGAGTAACAGAAGATACAGTGAACTTTGTAAAAGCTGCCAAGAGATGTTGGTAGCATTGAGAGAAAACTCGATTTCAATGAGTGCCAGAAGATGGAAGAAATGTAAGAAGAAGAAAGAACTCAGTGTAAAAGCATAGGTTAATAAATAACAGTAATTATAATGCTAACAGCTAGCATTTATTTGGTGCTTTAGAGCTTGCAAAGACCTTTACAAATATTATCTCATTCTATCTCCATGAAGGAAGGTAGGTACTACTATTACCCTCTTTTTACAAATAAGGAAAATGAGATGGAAAGAAGTTAAATTACTTGCCCAGGGTCACACAGCAAGTATGCATCTGAGTGGCAAAGATAGAATTCAAACCCAGGTGCTCTAAGCCTAAATCAAGCAATTTCCCCACTGTATGACAATAAGCATAAGGCACAGAGAATAAGAAGGATGAAAAGAAGCTAAGGACTGGGGAGGGCTAATTTTGGATTTACTATAGCAAGTGAAGGAGTGGATTCATTTCTCTGAGACCTTGGGAGTGACAAAAAGGTGAGGAAGTAGGAAGGTGTAGGCAGTTGGTGCTCCAATGTGGGGGGTTGGGGGGGAAGAATCTCTCAGGGGGAAGAATCTCACTCCTTCACCCATGTGGATATCTGGAGTGGAACCCACCATCACTTAGTGCTAATTCTATATTCATTCTTGTTCTGATAACAAGAACACTTTGCTGCTGCTTTCTCAGGAAATCTTCTTTAGGAACATCTGGGATTATTGCAAAAAGGCTCCACTGAGGGAGCAGACTTCTGAAAGTGAGACAAGATCAGACAAGGGCAAGGAAAATTGAGTCAGTAAAGGAAGCCAAGATTTCACTTTTCAGGCAACTTCTGAGTCAGCTCTCTTGCCAGAGGACACACTTTGGATCTTTGACACTGGGAGGCTATGAAGATCAGCACGGGGTGTTAGGTAGACAGATGCCAAGGGATGGACTTTGCCTGGTGGTGAGTCATACAGTCTGGAAATCTGCCAGAAGCATCAGGCAGTTCTGATATTTTGTCTTCAAGGAGAAAGTCTGCTAATAGGAATAAAATCCTTTAGAAAGCACACACTTGCTCTCATGCTTCATCAGCCCTCCATCTCTTTTAATATCTCATCTACAGACATATGTGTTTCTCCTTGCTAATATTCTTTCTGAATTTTAATTTTAGCTTTTTGTTATTCTGAACTTGACAAACATCAACAAACTGAACATTTTCATATACAGAAAGAAAAGAAAAAAGGATTGTATATGAAACAGTGAACATTTTGTGTGGTTTAGATTTTTGTCAAGAATATGTAATTAATTCAATACAATAGTACCAAGATGGGCAGCTAGGTGGTACAATGGATAGAGTGCCAACCTTGGAGTCAGGAAGACCTGGATTCAATCCAGTCTCAAATATTTGCTAGCTGTATGACCCTGGGCTAGTTACTTAACCCTATTTTAGTTCCTCATCTGTAAAATGGGCTGGAAAAAGAAATGGCAAACTATTCCAGTGTCTTTGCCAAGAAAACCCCAAATCAGGGAATCAGACATGACTGAAACAACTCAGCAATAACAACACTACCAAAACTGTCCTTCTTGTCTATGTCTCTCTGAATTTCCTTGTATTCTTCTGAATGTTTAAAAAAATGTTGCATTAAGGTTCTTTTTTTTCTTTTCTTCTTTTTTGGCATTACTACGATTAGCTTCTCTTCTCTCCTCTACAGGTTTCCCTCCCTCCCTCCTTCACCAAAACCAAATAAGTATAGTGAAATAAATCCACATTTTTGTCATATCTGAACATATCTGTTCCATTCGGCACCTCTGCTCCGTAACCTCTGTATCTAAAGGAGCAAAAAGTGTTTTATCATCGGTGTCCTGGAACTGTGGTTGGTCGTTGCATTGTTCAGAATCCTTAAGTTTTTTAAAGTTGTTTTTCTTTTATGATGTAGTAGTCATTATAAACTGTATAAATTGTTCTCTTGGCTCTGTTTAATTCACCTTGCATCAGTTCATACAAATCTTGCAAGGTTTTGCTAAATCTATCCCTTTTGTCATTTCTTATAGCACATAGAGCACACTTTGTTCAGCCATTCTCCAATTTGTGGGTATCTACTTTATTCCCAATCCTTTGTTACAACAAAAAGTACCGCTACAAACATTTTGGTACATACGGTTTCTTTCCCACCTTCTTTGATCTCTTTGTACTAATGGTGGTATCACTTGGTTGAGGGATATGTACAGTTTATCAGCTTTTAGGTTATAGTTTCAAATTGTTTTCCAGAATGGCTGGATAAATCTATCTCCACTAACAGGTCAGTGCCTAAAACAACACAGTTACTCCAACAATTATAATTTTCCTATTTTTGTTAACTTGACCAATCAGTATCCAAGATGGTGCTCAAAGATCTCTGAATGGACTTATCACACCTAAGGTCTTCTGTAATCAGAACAGGATAGGAAAAAGTGAAAGAAGAGTTCAAATATAACACAAAAATTCATGCATTTACCTTTCTATTAGAGACATTGGGGGCAAGGGACTAAGGGTGTAGAATAAAGTAAATACTGTCAAACATGGTCAATATATTAATTGGTTTTGTCTAACTTTTTTCCACTTTTTTTTTAAAAAAAGCTTAATTACAAGGGAGGACTCACTGGATGTCTGTCAAAGAGGAATATATTCAGAAATACATGTGATAAAAAGAACAGCAATCAATTAAATATTATTGGATGGAATATAGTCATGTATACATAAAATGCATTTTTATGTTGGATAGTCAATTTAATATAGTGGAAAGAACACTGGTTTTGAAGTTAATTCAATTCTACATTTCTAAAGCACCTACTATGCTCAGAGAATTCAGAGAATTGCATTTGGGAGAAGCACAAAGATAGATACGACATATTCCCCCAGTCCTCATGAAGTTTATAATGTAGGAGGTGCCAGCGATTTGTGTTTGGATCTTAACTCTAACACTAGCTTGTAATCTTGAGTAAATCATTTAATCCCTATGAACCACAATTTAGCCATCTGCAAAATGGAAATGGAAAATATGCACTCTGCCTATCTAGAGAATTGCTGTGAGGTCCAAAAGCTATAATGCATGTGAAGCCCTTTATAGATGTAAATGTCTCATTACATCAAAAGGGCTGTGATTTCATCATTGTGTATGTCTCCACTGAGACAAAATGAAATCCGCTTTCCAAGAGTTTGTAGTCAGTCTTCATTAAATGCCTGGCTTCTCTGCACTTAGCTAGGTTGGTCTTCAAATGACAGATACATAATCTGCCATAAGTGAACCCTTCCTGTAGGAGCTGGTAGGAGCTGTCCGAGGTTATGCTACCCTGTCGGCATTTGGGACCAGTCATCTCCACGCTATATTGAGGCATCAGGCAGAGCTTCAGCAATAGATTTAGGAGAAGTTATTATTCTGGCTTTCAATACCATACATGTTGCTTTCAATTCCAAGGTCTTCCAAGTGCAGGTCTTTCTGCAAAGCTCTGCATTTTGATAGGATAGGGAGGGAAGAATAGTGGGTGATTAACTCATACTGATACTAATTAAAGCAATATTCAATTAGTATGTTGCACATTTTAATTACTTATTTACAACATGTAATTGATGGTGTTTTATGTACACCACTTCCCAAAGTCACCTTAACAGTTTGGAGTCCTCAGATAACACCTGCATTTTCTCTTGGCACCTTGCTTCCTTACTTGCTCCCCTTCCACCAGACCGAGGACAGTGCTTGCACTTCCCTGGTTTCTGATTCCCAGAGCAAAGTGTCTACTTTCTCTCAGCTGCTGAACAGCCAGGACAAACCTTCACATTCACAAATGAGCAGGGGAGTGACAGACAATACCACCAGCAGATGTGGATGCTGAAGGCTGTCTTCTGGGAGCTAACGGAGCAGAAAGGGGCAGCCAGCACAAATGCTGCCACAGCAAGAGATTCTTTTTATACCTCAGCCTTGTCCTGCTTGCCTGCCAAGCCCAAAGAAGCAAGAAGATGAAGCACCTGAGGAGAAGATCCACCTGGAGGGTCACCTGTACCTAAAAGGCATGAACTTCCCTAATCAGTTTCAAGACTTACCCAGGGCAGGCCTTGGCAGGTCAAGGAAATATGTGTATATGACCCTGGCATCCATCTTTTATTTACTGTAATTTGCCTACCCTTCCTGTAATTTGCTGTACCCTTTCATCCCCTATCAGCTTCCCTGGTCCCTCAGGCAACACTAGCCTTGGAGCCAGGAATCCTCTATTCAAAGCTTGGCTACTAACAAGATGTGTGGCTTTTTTAGGTCACTGTATTTCTCTGACCTTCAACTCCTCAATCTATTAATTAGAAAGAAGAATATTTGTAATACCCACCTCACAGGATTATTGTAGAAGAAACAGAGTGCATATAATAGTGAGTTATGACTGTTTTCATCCTTTCCCTGTTTCCGATGATCTTCATCCAAAACTGTTGTCCAGAAAACTTTCCTATCAGTCATTTATACTTTGGTATGAAATTAACCCAATGTATTGTCTCACCTAGAGATATTTGCATCTTAAGCTTCAGATGTAACTATGGGTTAAAAGGATTTTTTATGTGAAAAAAAAATCATGTATCACCCCCAAAGTTGTGTAGGTACAAGAAAGAGGGACAATAGGTTGTTAGAGTTGGAATTAGATAAAACTGTGCATGAAGTAAAATCTATTAGGCAGGTACTTTGTGGGTAAGGCAGAGCAATGATACAATTGGGGGGAGGGGGCAGTGAACAGCATAAAGAATAATTCCACTAAGAGATTCCCTGTAAGGAGATTATGTGTATGTGTCTGGAAGATGCCCGGTGGCAGAGGGCAGGGTAAGCTATGGAGAGGTAGTAAGTGTAAGTGTAGAAACTTGACCCCCTTGGTTAGGAAAAAGTCCTCTCCCCATGACAGCACCTGGGGAAAAGTCCCCTTTGTATTCAGTCCTGATTCTGACTCCAAAGGTTCCCTTTAGAGTCCCTGAGACACCTTTAGCATAACCTGCTCTAAGGGGAAGTTAGTGCAGACCCAAGTTACCTTTAACACTTCATTAAGAAACCAAACAAGAGCTGTCTACCCTGAAAAAAAAAGAGAGAAAACTAAGGAAGACTTCAGAGGTTCCTAAAAGGAAGGTGTAGACCTTCCTCTTTGTGCCTCCCCACCCCTAGGCAACCTTGAGCTTTTCTAGATATCAGTTCTTGAATTGGACTCTTGGACACAGTTCTCCAATGCCCACGGGTGGATCAAATGAAGGATTTTGATCCTAATTATGAAGACCCCGGTAAGGGAAAACATTACATATAATGTGACTGTATATACAATGTGATGGAGAGCACACCAAACATGGAGCCAGAAGACCTGGTTTTGAGGTGATCTATTTGCTATTTACTATCTATATGACCTTGGAAAGGTCATTTGCCCTCTCTCAGTCTCTTCATCTCTAAAATGAAAGGGATTGATTGTATGGCAGGAGAATATTCTAACCCCTCCCTCCTCCCATGCAGATTAGACTAGTTTTTCCTTAAAAGGTTTTGAGGCACCATATAAGACTAGTTTGGCTCAAGGGAATAAGGGCTCAGACTAACATCATTTTCTCATGAGGAGCTCTGAGATGTTTAGTGGTAAATCATGGCAGGAATCTCACTCAGCCAAATCAACTCGAAGGAGATTCTCAACTCCTATCCTTACGGAATATTCTTTTCCATTAGGCTCCTACAAATGCTTAATTTTGTTCCAATATCGAACCTGAACCATCAGGAGACTGCCCTGAGTCAGGCTCAGCCTAGAACATATCGTTAAGATCCCTTCCAGACATACAGTAACTCTGATTAGATGAGCTCACATGTTCTTTGCTTCCTAATTGATGGTTTTCAAATATTCGGAGGTTTGATTCTGAAGACCTAAAACCAAGAAGTGATGATGTTGTCATCAGCAACGATGCACGGTGTGTGTGTGTGTGTGTGTGTGTGTGTGTGTGTGTGTGTGTGTGTGTGTGTGGAGAGAGAGAGAGAGAGACAGAGAGGGGAGATACAGAGAGGCAGAAAAAGACAGACAGAGACAGAGACAGAGAAATAGAGACATAGACAGAGAGCACCTACTATGTGTCAGGCACTGTTCTAAGTGCTTTACAAATATTATTTCATTTGATAAGCCATTTAAAGACAATGAGGCGTGCACCTGGTAACCAATGAGGTAATCTACAGTTGCTGAACTCTTAAATTTTGGGAGAGGTAATAGTTGCTTCACTCCCTGGTAATCCTGACTAAAGACGTGAGAAATTGCCTGTTCTAATGGAGATTCCATCTCTATTCTGTACTGGATGAAACTGAAAAGCAAACTCAAATGAAACATACCTGACACATAACACATTCATTTAACAAACATTTATTAGCCACCTCTCATGTGGCACACACTGCATTAGCACCAGAGCTATGAAGACAAAAAAAGGAAACAGTTCTTGCTCTTGAGCAACTTACATCCTGTTGAGGAAAACAACATGTCAGCAGGTTCATTTGAAGATCCCCTAAAGATGCTTCATGAGGAAAAAAAGGTGCATTACAGGACCCTAGGAGTCCACAAAATATAGCTTAAAAATCTAAAAGATAAACAATCCACAAAATTAAAATCCAAATATCACCCTTTTTGGCTCCGTAAGGAAGACAGTTGCCTTCTTAAAGTACTAAACAAGAAAACCTCAGGGAAGCTCAAAAACTCATGACAGGGAAACTGAGACGATTTATAAGACAAACAGTAATGTCCCAAAGCCCCTTTTCCTATTGGGAGGGTGATGGAATTTGAATATCAAATGGCCACCACTTCCCCTAGAGTCTACATTTCCCCAGTCCCCACTAGCATGAATCAGCACAAGTTCCCAGGTCCAGGTTCTTCCCTCCATTTTCCCAATGCCTGCTCCCTCTAGAGCTAGATGAGAATCTTATTTGTTTTGGGGAGGGGGAAGCCAAGGCAATTGGAGTTAAATGACTTGCCCAAGGTCATTTGTGTAATTGTAGTAATTGTGTAACTGTGTAATTGTAATCAATTAGTAATTGTGTCAGGTGTCTGAGGCTGGATTTGAACTCAGGTCCTCCTGACTCTAGGGCCTGTGCTCTATTCACTGTGCCATCCAACTGCCCCTAGATGAGAATCTTATTAAAACACACCAGACTTTATCGGATTGGAAGAGGATACTGATTCATCCTCTCCATTCACACTCTCTAAGTGTGGTGCCTAATTCCGCCAAAGTCCTAGCCAGCAAACCTGACCTGTTTCCATGATTCTTCTTCCGTGAGTGTCTCCCTCAATAAAGTTTTACTATCTTGTTGTGAGTTCTGTGTTCCCTTGTACTGGTCCTTTGAGATTCCAAAACCTTTCTAAGTCTATATGAAAACATTAAGTTATACAAATCCTGACCTTAATACTTTGTTAATGACAGTGACTTTGGGTGCACTGGAGACCTGGGAAGTTGACAGGAACACTGGATACTTTTCTTCCTTCCTTCCCTGTCTGAAAGGGCCTGGAGCAAACCAATCTGTTGCCTTACTGGTAGATGTGTCAGAATAGGAAGAAAAATACCATCCGCCTTGAGACTTGAGAGTAGTGGTGTGAGGGTAAATGGGATGATGTCTGCCAAGCACTTGTAGCTTCTTGGAATATTGGAGCGTCACCAAAGTGTTATTTATGAACTCTGTGGTCTGCCCGTGCCAGGCGACTTCTAATGTGGCTTATTCATTCTCTTGCTCAGTATTTCTAGAACTTGTTTCTACCTCAGACACAGCCCAAACCCAGCTCTGATGAATCCTGGTACATGCTTTAAAACAAAATGAAAGGAGCCTCACCTGTGCTGGGGCTGACTTTAATCACATTCATCAAACGGGGGATTTGGCAGATTTTCATTTAAGGCTAGAGTTGTACGCTTCTTAATTATTTTAATTTTGCCAAGACACCCAGGTACAATACACATCCTTTATAAATTACAGAATAAATGCTGTGAAGGGCATGTGTGCAGAAGGGCCATGGATCACAACAGATCTTCAGAGGATAAATTCTATTTCTGGCAACACGGAACAGCTTAGCACACACTTATCATTATTACTAATGGGCCAGGTTGATGGGCTTGCTCTGTGGGTGCAACCCAATTCAAATGCAGTTCTTGGGATTCGGTACCTGACTGTTCTTTAGCATAAGCCCTTGTGAAATGTGTGGCTGGTTCTTCAAAAACAATTACTGCTGCTAGAGGAAAGAGAATCAGTAAAATATTCCAAAGTTAGCACCTACTCAGAAGTAGAAATGGAAATGAATTTTAGAAATGTTTGCATTCCTTTTGATGTGAACCCACTGCTAGTTGTCAACTTCCTGGTGCCTGATACAGAGAAAAAGATTCAAAGAAGAGCTAATAAGTTTAGGAAAATAAGTCGCCTTCTCTGGTGATAATGAATTGGTGCTAGGTTTCCCATGAGTCCTTGGCTCTGTGCTGCTGTGTGTTTTAGGGGTACATTATTTAGAAGAAGCTCATGGATCATGCATAGGAATAAGGGCCAGGAAGGCCTGAGTTCAAAGTTTGCCTTGGGTTCTTACTTCCTTCATAACCTTAGACAAGATACAACTTCTCTGTGCCTCAGTTTCCTCAGATATTAAGTGGGGATAATAATAGTATCTAGGAAGTTTTAGAGAAGATCAGAAAAGGAAAACATGTGGAAAGTGCTTTGCAAGTTTGAAAAATTTATATAAAGGCAAGTATTTCTCCTCCTCTTCCTCCTCCTCCTACCACCACCACTACTACTCTCTAAGCCTCACTGTGTACACAACTGTCCTTAAAAACAATTTAAATAATTTTTTCATGTTATTATGAACTCAATCAACAGTATCAAGCGTGAATATTCCTTTTACAAAGCAGCACAGATAATTTCATATAACAGCATAAATTTTTACAATAATCAATTATTGTTGTTGTTGCTTGTCCTTCATTCTCAAAGAACACCATGACATCAGGAAGATGATGCCATAACTTGCAGGTCAATTGGATTTAAGTGAGGCAGGGCTATGCATGGTCACTAGCCTCACTTTCTCCTCCAGAACCCCTTGGGTCCAGTGGCCAGATATAGATCAGGACGACTGGAGATGGCCCTGGATGCAGGGGGAGACCGTGGCCTCTTTAAGCTAAGGTCTTTCCCAGATTTCAGTTTGACTGAGGCAGCACCCATTCAGTGATTAAGACTAGGTAAGAAATGAGGCAAAAAATGGTCTCTTTTACCTAGTCAAAAAAAAAATTAATCTGAGAGCTGAAGCACTGGGGATTTCTGGCCAAAACAGAAACAATTGCTAATTTACATTCACTCTGAGCCATCAGGGCCCAAACAATGATCAAGAGGGGATTGCCCTGGGACCTATTGTTGGCCAATCAACAAGAGCCAGAGTGATGTGGGTTTAAGGCTTGGTCCTTAAGAAAGAAATCTAACCTATAAACTTCAAGATATCTTGTGAGGTTTCAGAAATCAAAATTTACATTCCTTTGGGAAGAGCATCCGCAGGTAAGGGTATGATAGTCCATGTGGACAGAGGAGAGGAGAAGAGAGACAGAAGAAGCTGCATTGCCCGACCACAATGGGCCAGTTGTATCATAGTGTTTTTTATGTAACCCATGACTCAAAGCCCATCAAAGTTCTAGGGTAGTAAGCTGGAGATAAGGATGTGATCGAGGTGCCAGCTCCTCTACATGCTAACTTCTTCCCAGAGTCTTTTTCCCTCTTTAGGAAGCTGAAGAGAATCTGGAATCATGTGTCTTCTTTCTGGAAGCTAGAAACCAGAAAACCAAGATCTCTCTTTTATCTCAAACTTTTGCCAGTTCTGTCCCTCAGACAGGCATGGAGCATTGTGATCAATCTCCACCAATGAGGAGGGTCTTATGCAAACAGACTTTGAACAGCAGTTTACATTCTAGTGCATATTAAATTTAACAGGGCAGTTCCAACTTGTCTAAATTTTCTTCTGCTCTATTATTTTTTTTTAATGTTTCATTGATGTTCGTTTCCCTTTTCTCCCCTTTTCTTTATAATACTCTTAATACCCTTCATCCCACCATTAACTCCTTCCCTCCCAAAGAAAAGCCCTCCCTTATGGCTGAAACTATAGTCAATCAAAACACATCCACATATTGGTCACATTTGAAAATACGTGTCTCCCCCTGAACCTCTAGTTCACTTCTCTGTAAATAGATGAGAAGCATCACTCTTCTGGAGCTGTGCTTAGTCTTTGCATTAATCATAATTTCTAAGTCTTGGATGGTTGCTTTCCTTTATAATGTCATTGTAGAAACTGTTCTTCTGGTCTTGCGCTTTTCCTTCTGCCTAAGTTGATATAAGTCCCCACAGATTTCCCCAAATCTGTCCTTTTCTTTGTGTCTTAAGGTATAATAATATTCTATAACATTTATGTATTTTAGACCTTTAATCATTCTCACTACTTGAAGTCTCTCTCTCCTCCATTCCACACAGCCACCCAAGTGTTTTCCTAAAGTATATTTAGCTGTCACCTCCCACCCCTACTCAAATACTCTGGTGGTTATTATTGGTGTTTACCGTTGTCCAGTCACTTCAGTCATGTTCTGCTGACCCCATTTGGGATTTTCTTGGCAAAGATGCTGGAGTGGTTTGCCATTTCCTTCTCCAGCTCATTTTACAGATGGGGAGCCTATGCCCTACAAGAGAATCAGAAACTAGGAAACACGTTCTCTGATCTCTTTTGGGGATCATCTAACTCCTCCCAATCTTGATCCTGAGGACTGCCTTAAGTATTCCAATAGTTCATCAAAGCCCTTGGACTAACCTTTCAGGGATTAATCAGTCAACCCACTCAGAGGACACAGCATTGACTTTTTACTCAGTTCCCTTTAGAAATGAATATCCACTCAGAAGAACAGAACGATACATGAAAGGGACCTGACAACAGCAAAACCTTTTTTGTGAAAGCTTGCTCACATGACATGTACTAACCTGGTTCTTGCCTTGGCCAAAGCAACCAAACAGTATATTTCTGCCATTAACTGATATCTAGAATGCCTACTATATATCTGTGTGTTCTAAGTCTCTTCTTCAGGCCCTACCCTATCCTTATCTAGGCTCAAACTCTCAGGACCAACTTTGAATCCATAAAACAGAATGTCCCTGCTTCTGTTCCCACCTACCAGTTCTAGTCTGAATCCTTGCCCTAAATTTATTCAATCCCAGTTGGATTAGTGACTCTTCCACATCCGTCCAGGCTGCAATCATAGCTATTTAGCAACATCAACTCCATTCCTGCAATGAACCCTACAGGGGGGACCCAGCTTGCTTACTTACATGTGCTTTTATTTTATTTATGGGTCCAAATTTTGTTTTGCTTGGATCTTAGAAAGGGTCCTTAGAGGTCATCTATAGCAGTCATGTCACTCTACAGCTGAAGATTGAGGTTCAGGGAGACTAGTGATTTTTCCAAAGTCAGAACTGGGATTTGAATATGGGTACTATTGATGGGGTATAGGCTCCAGGAACCCCCTTGAACTCTCCTTGAATCTTCCTACTTGATCTGGCCAGAAGCCGTCCATTATGGCTATGCCCAAATCTGTTACCCTTAACCTAGCCTACCTCTCCCCTGTTACCTCTGGATTGCCTACAGCTACTTCTTATCCTTGATCCTTTTAAAATTCCACATCCTTGTTTCCTGGAGTCCTATGGTCTACTGGCCACTCCCAAAAGATTCCCCCTGGATCCCTCCTCCAGTCACTGAAGACTAGTTGCCCACCCCTAGATCCCTCCCTCAGTCTTTCTGTATATAAGATCCATCTTGTCTCTGTGAAGGTCCTCAGATTCAATCTGGCCCTCATTACAAGGGCTCAGATTCTGGCCCGCCTGTTAATACAAGCATCACAAATATTCAGATTCCTTAAGAGTCTACCCAATATGGTGAATCTTTAATAAACTTTGTTTTTGTTTGACTGAAAGAAGACTGAGGTTGAATTCATTCAGGCAGAACCCACACATAGCTATTTCAGGATCCCAGCACCCCTAAACGTCAACACTACGAATCCAGTTTTAGTATGTTTTCTGCCGTATGGCATCATACCACCTCCTTCCCTTAGGTAAGTGATCCTCTCCTTTTAAATTTTATATTTATTTTGTATTTTAATTGATATTCATAATTAATGCCACATTACATTTATTTTTGTGTGGTTACTTGAGGACCAAAAAACCTGTGAGGGATAATTTTAGTGAAGTTTCCCCATTCTGAAAAATCAAATCTAGAACGGCTTCAGTATTCACTAGGCCTAGGTTTAGGTCACCTGACCTTCAAGCAGCCTGGGGTTTAGAGCAATGGAGAGCCTCCCCCAGAGCCACCTCAGCACAAGATATGCCAAATAAGGCTAAGACTGCTTTCATTGGACACTCACGTGTTTTTGGACCTTTTGTCTCAGAGAGATTCCCACACTTAGGTTGTGGGTCAGCCCCCTTCCCAATAAGAGTGAAGGCCAGTTGAGGGGAGGGCAGGTTGCTTTTTCTGTATTAGAAGATTATATAACCATGGGCTGACTTCTACCTGTTGCTCTCTCCCTGCTGCCATGTGGGCGACAGGGGCAGAGTCCTTTCTCATGAGAAAGAATAAAGACCTTTTCTGACCTTAGATTCAGACTCTGAACTCTTTCATCTCACACAAACCCAAATCCAAATCTCATTTGGGCATTCACACGTAAAGAGCCTGCAAAAAATAAATCATGGTTTCAATAGCATTTCATATACCAGCCAATAGAGTGGAGCCATCAGCCTCATTATTATTTTTCAAGAAAACTAACTGCTTTTTAATTTCTTCTTACTCTATAGAAAGTTTTGACTTGATAAATTCCTGATTCAGGATTACAGTGTGCCTTGAAGGGCCTAGCTTTAACTGGAGGGAGGCAAAATTCAAAGCTAGCAGACAACATATCTCCACATTTGTCAGAGCTCCCTGGAGTTGTCATCCCATCACAATTAACTCTCAAAGTAAAGAGAACCTAATGTACTTTGTGACTGAAGAAGCTGTTGATTCATCTGACAAGAGATCAGCACTATAAAGAGAGTTTAATGTGAAGTTGTTTTTTTTTTCTTTTGTTTCATTTATTTACTGTTAAGTGAGAAGATAAAAATGTTGTGTTTTTTTTTTAACTTGTGGAGAAATGACAGCAGGATTAAAAACCTCTCCCTACTGCTATGTTGGAACTGGAGAAGTTTAAAAGAAACAAGAATGGAATGATCATAGTTATTCCTGTTACCTCTAACCTCAAAAGTCTAATCACAATTAATGCTTCATCTGAGGCACTGAAACTGTCTCAAGCTCAGAATGAAGAACAGAGAAGGCAGGTCTCTGGCACAGCTGGGGCAAGCCCACCGTTGTCTTTCCCTGACAAATGTCTCAGAGGACCAAACCTTGGACAAGGAGTCCCGAATTGGCTCTGCAAATGCCTGTTGTCAGACAAGTAAGGGCCTTGCTGACTTCATTTCTTCTATCAGAAAAAAAAAGAAAAAAAAGTTTTTTACTGCTATTCCCAGAAATACTATGAAAGCTGATTGATAGTAACTGAGGAGTATTTTCCCACGTGGGACAATTAGCCATGAATTGTACTTCTTGTTTCTACCATATCTTTGGACCATTCATTATAGTTAATTGACCTGATCACATTTCATTCACCTGGTAGCACTCTTGCTTTCTGAACCACCTTTTTTTTGGTCTTTTTTTTTTTAAAGGGCAATTGGGGTTAAGCAACTTGCCCAAGGTCACACAGCTAGTGAGTGTTAAGTGTCTGAGGCTGGATTTGAACTCAGATCCTCCTGACTCCAGGGCCAGTGCTTTATTAACAGAGCCACCTAGGTGCCCCTCAACCAGCTTTTTGAGAGCAGGGACAAAAGGTCTTAAGATTCCTTACATCTATGCCGGAGCACCTAACTGGGAGAGACTTACACAGTTATCATAGGCTCTATGAATATTCACTGAATTGAATCCAACCAAACTGAATTGAATGTGGTTATTGTCTCAAATAACCTGTTGCCTGAGGGCAACATGCAAAGTCAAAAACCAGTCAAGTCAACCAGTATTTGTTAAGTCTCTGCCTTGCCTCTAGTCTCAGCTAAAATGCTGTTTTCTGTGAGTTTCCTGATAGACCTTAACGCTAGAACCTTCTTTCCATTGATCACCTCTCTATAGCCTATATTTCTCTTGTTTCTACATCTCCGTTTGTCTGCTGTCTCACCCCATTGTGAGGGATAATTTATAGTGAAGTTTCCCCATTCTGAAAAATCAAATCTAGAATGGCTTCAGTATTCAATAGGCCTATGTTTAGGTCACCTGACCTTCCAGCAATCTGGGATTTAGAGCAATGAAGACCCTCCCCAGTGCCACCTCAGCACAAGATGTGCCAAATAAGGCTAAGATTGCTTTTATTGGACACCCACATGTTTCCGGGTCCTTTGTCTCAGATAGAGACAAAGTGCTTAGGTTGTGGGTCAGCCCCCCTCCCAATAAGAGTGAAGGCTAGTTGCAGGGGTTGGGTTTCTGCATTAGAAGATTATATAACCATGGGCTGGCTTCTACCTGTCGCTCTCTCCCCGCAGACGCCATGTGGGCAATGGGGGCAGAGTCCTTTCTCATGAAAAAGAATAAAGACCTTTTCTGATCTCAGATTCAGACTCTGAACTCTTTCATCTCACACACCATTAAGCTCGGAGTCCCTTGAGGGCAGGCACTGACACTGACAGTCTTTTGTCTTTCCTTGCATGGCTCAGCACTTAGGACTGGACCTCAAAAATAGTAATTTAGTCGGTGCATAACATTTATGAAGCACCTACTGTATTAGGGGATACTACCAGGGATACCAATCACTAGACACAAACAAGCCACAAGAAATGCAAGAGCAAAATTTTGTCTGTGGGCAGAACTAATTCAAATGAACACTTTTTTTTAACTCAGAGAAGATTGAAACCAAGCAAGATGAGGATAAATGTAAAGGAAATTGAAATATTTAACTGGAAGAAAAGAATGCTTAGCTGACTTCAAGCATTTGAAGGGCTGTGGTATGGAAAAGGGAACTGACTTGTCCTGTTGGCCCCAGAGAGCAGAATTAGGAGTTAGAGGGAGGAAGACTGGGGATCAAAATAAAGAAAAACTGCATAACAATTAGCACTGTTCCAATGTATGATGAGCGGCTGTAGAATGCAGTGAGTTCCCTATTGGGGCATCTCGGTGGTTCCGTAGATGGGACACCTGGAGTCAGGAAATCTCATCTTCCTGAATTCAAATCTGGTCTCCTGTAAGGTGGGGAAACTGAGGCAACAGGGTTAAGTGACTTGCTCAGGGTCACACAACTAGAAAGAGTCTGAGACCAGATTTGAAATGGCAAACCACTCTAGCATGTTTGCCAAGGAATGATACTTTAAAAGCTGAAATTCTGAGATGGGAGAGCATTAGAATGAGAGGAGACAGGGAGAGACAGAACAGGGTTAATCATCCCATATAGAAGAGACAAGGGATAATTTTTACAATGGAGGGGAAGAACAGGAAGGCAAAAGGGAAAGGGACAACCTTACTCTGGTTGAATTTGGCTTAGGGAAGGAATGACATAAACTCTAAATTAGGTATCTTGCCACACAGGAGAGTAGGGGGGATGGGGATGAGAGGTGGGATGATGAAGGGAAGGGGAGGGGAGGGAGGAGGGCTGCTGAAAGTACACACTTCTGTAAAGGGACAGTGACAGGGTAGAGAACAGAACAAGGAGCGGGGGCAGGATAGGAAGGAGGGACATACAATCAGTCTCTCACAATATGTCCACTGTGGAGATGTTCTGTGTAATTACACATGTACAGCCTGTATTGAATTGCTTGTCCTTCCAGTGGGGGTGGGTGATGAGGGAAGAAGGGAAAGAATTCAAAGCTCTATAATCAAATGTTAAAATATATGTATATATATACATGTATATATATATACATATATATAATATATGTATATATTATTAACTACATGAAACTGGTAATTAAGATATACAGGCTCTGGGGCAGGGAGACCCATCCTGCCCTACAGGAAAGTCAGAGGCGTGATGGGGGAAGATACAAGAGACAGCAGATTGGGGGGGTGACTATACAGTGGGATTGCTGTTTTGGGGTGGTGGGTAGGGGAAAGATGGGGAGAAAATTTGTAACTCAATATTTTGTGGAAATGAGTGATGTAAACAAGAAAATAAATTAATTGATTTAAAAAGAAAAAAAGTTAACAATTTTTTTTCATTGTTCCCTATCATTCTGCAGATCTTCAGGTAAAGGAAGATTAACCGTTGGTCTGTGATAAAATAGAGGATATTGGTATTTATGCACAAGTTGGTCTGAGGTCCCTTCCTCCTCCGCAATTATGTGATTCTATGAAAACACATGGTCTTGTGGAAAGAACACTGAAAGTAAGTAGAATAAGAAGTTTTGGATTCCAGGCCAATCCAGCAAACATTTGTAAAACTTGTGTGTCACTGTAGATCAGCTTTATAAAACATCAAAACAGAATTCCCAGACCCAAATACGACACTAGTATGCCATACATGTGACATCTTCTAACTCTTTGTCAAGAGTAACTTAAGGGAAGCATGCCAATGGTGGCAGAAGTCCAAAGCAACTCATTCTTTAAGCCTGCAGGATGACACTATGTAATCACACTCATTTTCCATCAAGGAGTTATAACATCCAAGTTGTCCAACAAAAGTTACTCAGCCAAGAAATCCATAGATTGCTCCCCACTATTGTTTTTGGCTTTAAGTAGCAGCACTGATCAATTTAAGCCCAGGTTGGCTGGCTCCACATCTAACCAGAGAGAGATAGGGAATATTGCCCCAAACATCAAATAGATGAAATCTATTTTTCTAGATCTCCCACACCACATCTAGACTTTTCTTTCTGCAGTTGCTTACTCACCTACATACACATTCTCATTCACAGAACTCCTAAACTCAGTGTACTGTTGTTGAGCTTCAGAGTTGATAGGTAGAGCTGGTTCAGGTGAGAAAAAATTCACTTATACCTCTCCGTAGCCATTGGGAGCTTTATTGATGCAAAAGCAGCATAGGTCTCCTAGCAAAAAAGCTAAGTGAGACTCCAATATTTGGTGGAGTTATGTTTATATAGAGGTTTCCAAATGATGATGTAGTTTGAGAGGTTTTTATGGAAGTTAAAGATTAAAGACAGGACCAGGTGACATAGGATGAGGGAGACAAAGGCAGTTCTTTATGGTTTAAGGATTTAAGGGCAGGGTAGGAGGATACAGGTTAGAAATGAAAGGACAAGGGAAACACATGATAAGGGAGACAAGCAATTCTTTGGGTGTGGGTTCAAGATGAAGGGGGAAAGACTTCAGGGTGCCTTCAGTTTACAGAATAAGCTAGGAATTTCACAATGTCAACCCTTATAATACTCTTTTTAACTCTTAGGGCTCTGTTTGTATCTGCATTACTATGGCTACAAATTGTATTGCGTACAGTGAATATACACAGGAAAAAGTTAAGTGCTCTTACGGGGAGCCATTTACCCTTTCATATCTCCCCAAAACTCCTCCTATATACTCTTCCATTACCTAAATGGGGACAAGTGGAAATTCCCAAATGACCATTATCCATAGATTGTGGAAAAGGAATGGAAGCAAAATGGTACATATATATGTATATATGTCCAGGACTTGATATCAGGGACCATACTAAAGGAAAGCAGAGAGAATGGTGGGAAAACAAGTCTCTCCTGACCTGCTTACCAACTGGCAGGAATGAGTAACTGCCAGAAGACATGGGCATGCCGTCTCCTCTCCATGCTGTAGTTCCCATGACTGATGTAGGATCTCTCTAGACAGATCCCCAAGAGTCTCAGCCCCAGAGCTGTGCTCCCTCACTCCTGGTCTTTCTTGAGGGAGTCTGACTCTCAAAACTGACTACAATTTGCACACTCATCAAACCCAGCCCCAATGGCAGCCACTGATCACTGCCATTCCCAATCATGAGCAAATCTTAAGAAACAAGGCAAAAAAAATGAGGAAGGCAGACATTCCTGGATACTGGTGTCCACTGCTTTCCTCATTCTGTTGTATAATTGCTTGTATATCTCAAGTAGTTTAGGGCAGTTCAGTGGCATAGTGGATAGACTGGACCTGGAGTCAAGAAGCTTCATCTTCCTGAGTTCAAATCTGGCCTCAGATGCTTCCTAGCTGAGGGACCCTGGGCAAGTCACTTCACCCTGTTTGCCTCAGTTTCCTCATCTGTAAAATGAGTTGGAGAAAGAAACAGCAAACCACTCCAGCATGTTTGCCAGACTCCCAAATGGAGTCATAAAGAGTCTGACACAGAACCACAAAACAAGTATCTTTGAGACCTTAGAGCTTCCCATTCTCTCACAAATGCTGTTTTCACCTATAGAAAGTTCTAGGCCCTCAAGATCTGACAGAGATGAAATGAGGCTGCAAAAATGCCCAATACACATTTATTAAGCACCTATTGCATACAAAGCACCAGGGATGCAAAGTCAGAAACAAATCAGTTACTAACCTCGGGTAGTTACCAAGAGCTTAAGACAATAATATCCTAAGCCAGTACCAAATATGTACTAGGGAATTTCTACAGTAAAAGAAGAATAAAAACTGAAGAAACAGAAAAGGCATCACTGATGAGGTAATAGCTGGTCATTGTAGTTCTTCTACTTGTTATGGGAGCTTGGCCAAGTTACTTCCCTTCTCTGGAAGCATCCTCCTCAGTGAAATGAAAGGATGGGACCAGACTGGATGGTGACAAACAGACCCTTCCCTGTAGGACACATACTGACTTATAAAGCTATAAATTAATGTTGTACAGTATTTTATTTATTTTAATGGATATTTCCCAGTTACATTTTAATCTGTTACTGGCTATACTCAAGAGTTTTATGTGCCAATTTTGCACTTCTGGGCTGGATGACCTGCGAGGTTCTTTCTAGCTCCAGACTTTTGTGATTCTATGCAAGACAGAGCAAGCCCTCAGACAGCTACTTTGTTGGTTGATGTGTAGAATGGATGTTCTCAATCTTTTTGTGTATGTCAGGAACCCCTTGATAGTTTGCTGAAAACTTCCCCAAATTATGTTTTATTACCTATATTCATAGGCTATATTTATAATCAAAAGAGATGCTGCATTTCAATTAGAGTTCATGAAAATAAAGATGTAATATTTTTACCATTCAAGGTCCTGGATGCTTTGCAATCTGTCCTTGGACTCCAACCCCTGCTCTAGAGAAAGTCTTTTAGTTACTTAATAATATACCAAATTTTTGTATAGAATTTTATACTTTTTAAGGCACTTTCACACTTGTTATCTTGATGAATGTGGACAGCAGCCTAGTGAGGTAATCAAAATAAGGATGATTATCCCTGTTATTAGAGATAAGGAAATGAGGCTGAGTCACTTAATTACGTGTTTTAAGCAAGTTGGTAGTAAAACCAGGACTAAAACTCAGGTCTCCTTTTTCTAGCCCAGGGCTCTTTCTGCCAGAACATGGTGCCTTAAAACCAAATGCTTTTCAGGAACGAATTATTCTTGAGCTGTGTGAATCTCAGACTTTTTCAGCAAGGTAGACTGGTTCCCACTCATTTAGATTCTTTCCCTGATTGTACACAGAAACCTGGGGTGGGAGAGGTGGGTAGAGGAAGGCAGGATAAGATATTGCCTAAGGCATCCTTCACATAGACAGCATGGATGATTTTCTGGCCAAGAAGCCTGTTCCAGTGAAAACAATGAAAATTGCTTAGATGTGGTTACAACTGAAATGAAGGAATCATTGCTCAAGAGGGAATAAGTAGGAGGTTGATAGAATCAACCATCAAAGCACATGGAGAGAAAGAAGAAAGTGCACTTATTTTCCAGACAACAGTATTTGTATTTTCAGCGAGTATCCAGAACCCACCCAGAAATTGATTTCAAATTCAGGAATAGCTCCCAGCACACTAGCTTACATTTGCCACCTTTGGTGAGCAAAGGAGACGAGTATAAATCAACATATTGCTGTGTCCATCTCCACAAGGCTCAAAAATGGTAAGCTTGAGGGCTCTCCTAGTTCTACTGTCAACTATTATCTTCCTGCTATGGGAAATAGAAGGACTTATAGAGTTCCAGAAGGCATAGATTTCTTGAGAGTAAACCACAGCATGATAGTCTTTTCCTAAGCTCCAGGCTATACCGTTTGACCTGTCAGTAAGTGTGACAGGAGTAATATTTATATAGCCTCTAAGGCATGTCATAAATTCCTACTATCACTCATTGGACCAGCTCGCTCTCCCTGACCTACTCTTATACTAGTAGGTTTGAGGTTCTCATAAAGGAACAATCACTACTTGGCTACAACTCAAACTCTGTAGGGTTCATCTTGTTCTGAAGGAGATATGTGCCTACTATTCACCACTCTCCTCCTGAACCCCCACCAGTGGGCTTCCCATTTTTATGGAATCAGTCATAACAATACAATCAACTCTTAAGCATTTATTTAATAATAAGGTAAAAATAAGAATAAATATAACATCACACTTACTCTATGTAATATAGATTTAAGAATAATCTATGTAGGGATGACTAGGTGATGCAGTGAATAGAGCACTAGCCCTGGAGTCAGAAGGACCTGAGTTCAAATACAGCCTCAGACACTTAACACTTACTGGCCTTGCGACCTTAGGCAAGTCACTTAACCCCAACTCCCCTGCTTTCCTTCCTCCAAAAAGCAAAATAATAATAATAATAATCTATGTATCCCATTCCACTTACAAACCAAGGCATACAGTTCCCATGAGAGAGAATGGGTACACAGGTATAGAAACCTATCAAAGAAGCACATGAGCAAGGAAATCCAGTGTCTAGCAGTAACTCACAGGTCTGGACTGTAGAACTTAATGTCCTTGGAGTCCTCAAGAACCATCATAAACACATAATGTTGCTTCTCGCCCTCTGGTCTTTATGCCTCTCCTGTTAGATAAATCCCTTCGTGTTTGCTTTAAAGCTAATAAAGCAGTGAAAGGCTCTTTTAATTCAGTTGCCCCTAATAGAAGGCTGAGAAATGGTTATGCTCTTCTAGTTCCAAGCAGTTTTAAGTCAAAGAACTAAAAACACGAGTTAGCTCTCTGGGAAGTACAGACAAGCCAAGCTAACTCTCCAGTCAATAGGATTCTGCTTTGTCCAGTCATCCCCCAGCTAATGACATCCCTCAGCTGAGCTGACCTCTCAGAAAAACAGGAGCAGAGCCTCTTTCTACCTCTGCTTCTACCTTTCAAAACAGAGAGGGCAATAGACAGCAACCAGATTCCTCTGAAAGGTTTTTCTTTATGCAAACAGTAGACAGCAGAAGGGGACTATAAGCTCAAACAGCAGCAAAATTCAACTATATTTCAATGAGCTCCCCAGCAAGGAGGCTCCAGCCAATCATCAAAACAATGTCTCTCTTCCAATCACCAGGCTCCCAGCAAAACAGCTGAAACCTTCCTGAGACCTTACTCTCCTGCAGGCATCTTCCTTCTCAGATATTTCACAGCTGGCTTTTTTTTTCACTCCTGATACCTCAAATCAGAGCTGTTAAGCAGGACCCAATAGTCTTTAATTTTCCCATTGTCTCCAAATAGTTATTTGATTTACAACTTAGTTATAATTTTCACACCTCTGAAAAAAAAACCAATGGGCCACAATATCCTACAGATACTATTATCTCAGTCATTTTTCTGCCTTCCAACAAGTTCCCTCACTATATTCATCTAAGGAGCAGATTTTTATCCTCTGTCTCTTTTTAAGAGCTATAGACAGTGTCTTACCAAGAGACATCATTTATGCCTGTTCTCATTTTTTGCTCATCCTCCTAATAGTCTATGTCTCTTATTTATCTGAGAAATTTTGTTTCTTCATAAGATGATTTTATCCTTTTTTCTTTACATAAAATTCTTATTTCTGCTATTCACAGAAACCAAATAATTCACACTTAAAAGTGGCAGCACCTTCTACCCACGTCCCTAATAGAGACAAGAGTATTTGTCTATTTTCCCCTAAAAGGCAAACAAGCTGTCTCTACTTGATCTGATTGGTCCAGGGAGTTGGTTTATATTATTGATACATTTCCTATTGCCTAAAGCAATAAAATAAGCCATCTCTGGAGGAATTAGTGTCCCTCAGACTTGGTGAATGTCCCACTTGTGACAGTTTCCTCACCTTGAAAACTAGGTATAAATGCGTTGGGGTGTGTGTGTGTGTGTGTGTGTGTGTGTGTGTGTGTGTGTGTGTGTATGTGGTCACTTTGTCTATTTCTCTCACTTAATTGATGGGGAAACTGGGTACAAGAAAAGCAAAATGACTTACCTAAGGTCACACAGGAGTAACTAGCAGGTCAGGATTTGAAGTTCTGGCCTCTGATTCCAAATCCAGTGGCATTTTCATTACATTTTTGTGCCTTTAATAGTTAAATTTTATTTGACCCAGAAGGTGATAGACAGCAGTGGAACCTGTGACTTAGGAAGTGACATGGTTTGAAGTGAGGAGCACGAAAAATCATCTGCATCAGTTCTTATGGGAACAGAGAAAAGCAGGGAGCTGGGCCAGCAAGAAATAGAATACACCAGCATGGTACAAATATAAAATTCATCAGAGCCTGGAAAAAAGTAGCTATGAACACTTTCAGTGGTTCTTCACTGCCGAGTGAGGAAAGTTTGAATAGGTCTCTATTGGCTTTGTGACCTTGAATACTTCCCCTCTTCTGTATGGTGGGGGTTTGGGAGGGGGGAAGGTTGAGGGAAGACTGAATGAGGTCCCTAGCTCTAGATCCTATTACCACAGTGCCTTTATTCTGTTAGTCATTCAGCACCTCCTCTACTTGTGAAAATCTGACCCATCATTCAGGGACTATCCCAAAGGCCTCTATGAGGAATTATTTTACCCTCTGGATCCAGTGATGATGTCAACTTTACAGAAGATTTTAACTCTTTTGAAAGTATCCCAGAAAGCTAGGTGGTACAGGGGGAATATCATTCCTGGAGTCAGGGAGACTCATCTTCCTGAGTTCAAATCTAGCCTCAGACACTTACTTGCTGTATGACCCTGGGCAAATCACTTACCCCTGTTTGCCTCAGTTTTCTCATCTGTAAAATGAGCTAGAGAAGGAAATGACAAACCACTCCAGCATCTAGTATCATCACCCAAATGGGGTGATGAAAAGTCCAACACAACTGAACAGCAACAACTGAATCCCACAAGGACACTCTCCTTTTGACCCAAGAATTCATCTTACTATAATTCAACCTATAATGCTCTAAGGATTAGAAAGTTATTTCCTCACAAGAAGAACGTGAGGTTTATTACTATCTCCATGGACTTAGAATTATCCATATTGTACAAGTGAGAACTCTTAGGTTCAGAGACAGGTGATGTGTCTATGATTATAAAGCTTACAACCCTGGATGAAAGACTGGAATCTTTGCCACAGAACCCACTCTAACTATCTCTTGTCCCCTTGCTGCTACAAATAGCAGAACATAAATGTGGTTTTCATTGTGCTTATCTGGAATAATAAAAATATATATAAATTCAGGAATTGAATTTTAAAAATGAAACAAGGCAAGACATTAAAGGTAATTGGAAATCCAGAGTAGAGAAATCCTCATAGTCCAAATGGAGGACTACCAAATTTACCAGCCTATTTTCTCTAAAAATAACCCCTAGTTGAGTCATTAGATCATAAATTTAGAATTAAATAGGGATTTAAAAGTCACCTGTGCCATACTCACATTTTAAAGATGAGGAAACTGAGGCCCAGATTAGTTAATGACTTGCTCATTTTCATAAAAGAACCAAAATTTGAACCTAGATTGTCTGATGCTAAAGTTAAGACTTTCCATTATCCTACTCTAGCTGACAGGATTTCCAAAGCCCTGGGGGTATTCTTCTATAAACTCCAAGTGAGAAACCCTTATTGCTGTGCTACCTTTTATTTTTAAAATCTGCCAGGGAGGTTGGCTTGTCACCCCACACACAGGCAGGGAATTCTTTACCCTTTACTCCTACATCGCTCAGACCTTCCATCTGGACCCATCTGAATCAAACAGAAAATGTCCTAGAAATCAGGCTTACTTACTTCTTCATGTGAAAATCTTACAAAGAAAAGTGATGGATAATTATGTTCAGTATTGTTTTATAAAGCAGAGGGAAGCAATGTAGGGTGAAATTCCTTTTAAAAAGGCTTGGCATGAGATCCAGCTACACAGTCATCCTCAGGGTATCAAAGTATGAAAACGGAAGGAGAATATGAAACAGAATAATGGAAAAGATCTGCAAATATTTTTGTGACAAATTGTTTTCAAGTAAAGCCACCACTAGGTGACCCTAACACAAATTCAGCCATATTTATACTAAATATGGCTGTGAAGAAAACAAAAAAGGGGTAAACACTTTCTGTCAAAGACACAGAGTCACAGCAACACACGGGGAGAGCACAATATCAAGAAAGCTAACCCCCAAGATCCTCCAAGAGCATTGACTCTAGCCCTCCTTTCAGAGCTACATAAGGTGGCAGGGATAACAGAGGACTCAGCCAGACAGAATTAGGAGCCCCTAAGAAAACTGCTACCAGTAATCCTCTTATAGTCACAGCTAAACATAGGTTCAGCGTGGCACCCAGGAGGCCCACGCTCAAGGGGAAGGAGGCTTTCCAGGATGCTTGAGACCAAAAAAATTTCTGATATTCAGAATTCATCAGTACCACAGTGAGGTATGGAGACAATATGATGTTGGGAATTGTGCAAAGAGATAGAGACAAAGATGGAAGTGAAGCTTGTGTTGGGCCACAAGGAAACCAAAGGTAGAGATTGCAGTAGAGTATGGGGCGTAGTGCCAGTCACCCCATCTAGAACTGCAATAGTGGTGGCATCTAGGCTACAGAGGGGAATGGATTAGAGGGCCTTCCCAACTCATATAAAAACTTGGGAATGGGTAGAACCTGGCTAATCTACAAAATGAGGCCAGAGATAGGAGTGGACTGATGAAAAATCCAAATACAGTGAAGAAATACTTTAGGGTAAGAGAAACTTAAGAGATGAGCCCAGAAGAGAAGAATAATTCCATATAGATACTTAGAGAAACGAATGACTTAGCTTCCATGACTGTAATAGTACGTAGAAGAAAAAGAGAGAGAGGAAGAGAGAGAGAGAGAGAGAGAGAGAGAGAGAGAGAAGGAGGGGGGGAGGGAGGGAGAGAGGGAGGGAAAGGGAGAGAGGAGAGAGAAAGGAAAGAAAGATTTATTAAAATGATATTAGAGCTAAAAATAGAAAACATACATACCTTAAAACAGAAGGTAGGAAACCCCACACATTAGTGAACTCCCTGAAAAATAGAGTGATAGAACAGAACTCAGATGTATAAGAACATAAGAAATATTAAAACAAAATCAAAAGGATGAAAAATTAGAATACATAAAGGATTTATTATTTTAAAAAACCAACTCACCTAGAAAACAGATCAAGGAAAGCCAATTTAGGCATCATTGGATTCCCTGAAAATTATGACCAAACGAAAAACATGGGGGGGCGGAGCCAAGATGGCGGTGTAGAAGCAGCAAGGTCCCGCAGCTCCCACACCGCCACCCTAAACACCCAGAAAATACGAGCCCAGACAAAGTCTAGGAAAGTCTAGGACTCTCAGACTCACACAAAACCAGAGAACACAGCTCTCGCTGAAGGCAGCTCGGCAGCAGGGGCTCAGC
>CM053599.1:207670685-207713940 GCA_028646575.1 Pseudocheirus occidentalis
GTTAGAGAGCAGACCAGGGGAGGGGCTCTACAGTGGGATCATTGTTTTGGGGTTGGGGTAGGGGAAAGACGGGGAGAAAATTTGTAATTCAAAAATCTCATGAAAATGAATGATGTAAACAAGAAACACATAAAATTTATTACATAAAAAAGACTATGTTGCCACCTTAGTAATAAGTTGTTATGTTATATTGTTGTGAATGTTGTGCTTTAGCATCTTGAATGTTTTGCTTTTGTTGCCTGCCGAATAAACAGAGTTTACTATACTGTGTGATTAGACCCTTAAAGTCATTCACAGCAGCAATCCTCAGAAGAGCTGCTTGTGATTGGCTTTACAATGAGCTCCAGAAAGACCTTCACCAGACTTCCCCTCCACTGTTACTGAGTTCTGCTTACCTCTTAAGTTTTCTTAAACCAGAAATATCCCTCCTGGACTTTTTGTTGGCTCTGCCACTCCAAAATTTTAAAGTTTTTTGGAGGGGAATGTTGGGGCAGTTCAGCTGGGTGGCTGTGCCTAATCTGCCATATTGGCTCCACCTCTTGGGTTCAAAAGACAGAAAGTTCTCTTTCTAAAAATACTAGTGGCCAAAGGCCTTAGTCATAGCCTTGATCAGCACTGTTAGATCTAAGGAGGGGTGGGGAGATTGGAGAAGAGTTCCCTATTGCTGAGTGATAAGGTTGAGATCCCTAGCCCTTGCATTTGAATCAAAGAGTCGTGTTCATCAGGATATCAGGCAACTGCAGAGGTTCCTAGCTCCAGATTTTGTTAGCAATTTGTGGATCTAGTAAAATGGTGAAGTCCTCCTGTTCCGCCTCAAAGTACCTTAGTCAAACATTGGAGTCCTGATCACAGTGCCACACTCAAAAAGGTGTCAGGATGACTGCCTGGGTAAATGATCCCTGTTCCAAACAATGGTCAGGAGCTAGGGGAGGAGGTACAGAGGTCCCTGTCACTGGAGCATGTGGTTCAGTGATCTGACTCTTGCTCTCTACAGGAAGGACAGGAAGTAGAAGTAAGTATGTCTGTCCTTTTTTAAACATGCAGGTAAAGAGGTAGAGGCACTTAGTCACAGCTCTGGTACATTAGCTCATGGGCTAAAAAGAGGTATCCATTGCCCTATCCTGACCTGTTACCCATCTAGTTAGTTTGGATTCTACCAAAATGGGACAATGCCAAAGGTCATTGTAAGAGCATCTAGTAGCAACACTGAGACACTCTCCAGCACCAACATTTGGTGGGCATGTAGCAGTAGTTCCAGGGATAGGCAATAAAGCACCAGTCAAACCTAATGGGGGATAGGAAATGAGGGGGTGTGAAGAGGAGGAAGAAGGGCAGGATCCAGAGGAGTCCCATGCAGGAGTTTAGTTGATCCCTGATGGGCCTTGAGGGAGGCCTCTGAGGATCAACCACAGGTGAGAGTGAATTAAGTGGTCCAGAAACTATCAGTGATGGTTCTGCTGCCTGGGGGTTTCAGTGGGTTTATATAGGGTTTCTCTCTAAGGCAACCCACCCTGCCTTGACCATCTAGGTAGGAGTAGGACATACCTCCTCATTTAGGGAATGGGGTTGTTTCTCCTTGATCTCAAAGTGAGGATGAGGCATTTCTGAGTGACTCTAGGTTTTATCTCCAGATACAGCACAATGAACATCCCAACTTTAGAGTCCCCTTGGCACTGCTCACTTTTCACAAGGGGTGGTGCTTTATCAAAGTACACAATCAGGAGTGGACAAAGCATGGAGGCAGTGGTAGGGGGTGAGAGTGGAGCAGCAAACCATCTAGCAAATTTCCACAGCAAATTAAAATTAAAATTGTGCCATAAGTCAAAGTTACAAATTGGACCCCAAGCAGTAAGATAACGTTGGGAATATATCAAAGAATCATCCAGTTTAAGAAACATCACAAGATCCTACAGAAAGACATATTCTCACCACAATTCTTAAACAGATTGTTAGTAAACAGCTGGAAAAAGTGAGTGTGGGTTCTTCAAGAGCAGATCAAGCAACCAAAGAAGAGGTGGGGGCAATCACAAAATTACAAAAGATTAAATAGGCAATTTTGATTATATGAAACTGAAAAGCTTTTTCACAATTAACAGGCCTATGATAAGAAGGTAAGTGTTCAAATGGTGAAAAAAAATCTTTGTATCAAATTTCTTTAATTGGGGTTTGGTATTCAAAATATGTAAACAATTAATACACATATATACAACTAGTAGTTATTTCTCAATAGATAAATGGTCAAAAGGCATGAACAAATAGTTCTCAAGAGAAGAATTGACAAATATTCACAACAACATGAAAGATAATAAGAGATATATAAATCAAAACAACCTTGAGGTTTCACTTTACAACCTGCAATTGGCAAAAAACAAAATTACCCCCAAAATAGTCATGATCAATGTTGAAGGGATCAGATGATGATAAACGCACTAATACCTTGTTGGTGGAACTGTGAAATGCCACAGCCATTTTTTTTTTTGCTTTTTGGAGGGGGAAGGTAGGGCAATTGGGGTTGTGACTTGCCCAAGGTCACATGTCTAGTTTTGTGTTGTGTCTGAGGCCAGATTTGAATTCAGGTCCTCCTGACTCCAGGTCTGGTGCTCTCTTCACTGTGCCACCTAGGCACCCCTACAACCATTTTCAAAAGCAATTTGGGATTATTTAAATAAAGTAACTGAAATATTCATATCCTTTGAAAGAGGCTCCATTACTGACTTTTTACCCCAAGAAGCCATTAATAAAAAGAAAGCACCTATATACACAAAAATATTTATAATAGCATTTTTGTGATAACAATGGAAATCAAGCAGAAGTCAGTCAATTGGGGAATGGCTAAACAAATCACATTACATGAACATGATGTAATTATTCCTGAGCTATAAGAAATCATATATGTATATGAGTACAGAGAAGCATGGAAAGATCTATATAAATTGATGCAGAGTGAAGTAAGCACAACCGAAGAAACCATATAAACAGTGACTACAACAAGGTCAATAGAAAGAACAAGGACACCCTAAAAAATCAAAAGTTATAACAAAATTATCAAAATCAAGCAGGACTCAAATGAAGAGATATAAGAAGACACACCTGCCCCACCCCTTCATGGAGGTGAGACATACGCAGCTTTTATATATTATGCAACTTTTTCAACACATCAATCCACTGTGCTGATTGATTTTTTCCTCCCCCAAAAAATATTATTTGATTTATGGGGTGGTTCTATGGAGGGAGGAATAGTTGGAATGACTATAATTATGTAAGCAACAGTAGTCATCCATAAAGTTATTTTTTTAAAAGAGGACTAACTGGACTAACTGTATTTCCTTTTTTTAAAGGAAATTTTTAAAGGGGTTTCACTAGGCAGAAAGGAAACAAACCTTTAGTTAGCATTTACTACGCACCAAACACCGTACTAAGCATTTTACAAATATTGTCTCATTTACTTCTCCCGGCAATCCAGAAAGGTAGGTGCTATTGTTATTCCCATTTTTACAACTGAGTAAACCAAAGTAGATAACAGTTAGGTGACTTGCCCAGGGTCGCACATCTAGTAAATGTCTAAGGTCGGATTTGACCTGACTCCATTCTTAGCACTCTCTGGACTGTGCCGTGTAGCTGCCCCAAAGGAGAATGTTATAAATTTTACCAGAGCATTTGATGACGTGTCTTAGGCTACATTTGTGGGCAAACTAAATTATAGATTTAGAGCTAATATAGATGTTTAATTGAAAGGAGGCTTCTAGTGGGGTACAATTCGTATTTTTGCTAGGCCTTATGCTTTTTAACATATTTATCCCTGACATGGGTAAAGACATATATGGTGAGATTATAAAATTTACAGGTGACACAAATAGGGGAATAACAAGGTGAGGGTCCTTTTGGAACCTGGAAGATTAGAATATTGGGCTGGTTCTAACATAAAGCTCCCTGCAGGGCTTATCTCCCACTTATGATCACAGGTTCAGTCCCCAGAGTTGGAGGTGCAAGGGACTCTGTGGGAACAATTACAGCTCACAAGCCTCTTTCCAATATGTTCTCTCTATGTCAGCCAGTCAATACAATTACTTAAAACAAAGAAGATCATACAACATTAGATTTAGAACTGATAAAGGTCTCAGAGAACATCCAGCAATCACCTACCAGTTTCTCAATCAGTTAAACATTGCACCAGCATATATGTATCCTGGGAGCTGGACTGGAGCTGAACTAGTTTTCACTGGCTCCCATGGATTTTTCATCAGCAAAGGGCTAGCTGCCCTCAAGTTCCAGCAATTATGATTGGAAAACTTCTTAATAAAGGAGTAATGGTTGACTATCTTTTAATGTCATCAAGCTTGACTGAAGACTTCCCTCATAACCTTGTAAAATGGTAGTAGAGTTTACACACTAGACACATCTTTGTACTTCATTTGAGGTCTTGAAATAGTTTTACTGTGCTATCTGGCCCCTGGTCTTCTAGGTTAAAGAGTAAAATCAATTGATTGGTGGTGTCTTGATGAAATTCTATCCCAATCACATTCAAAGCCAGAGTTTGAAAAAGAGTTGTTTTATTATAGAATATGATGAAAGTAAAGTTTCATGATGAAGAATTAAGAATGTCAAAATCTTGGGACTTCAGTGGTGAATTGGATAAAATAGGTAGGTGGTTACAGCAAAAAAGAGAATAAATACATTGCATATTAAAATTTGTTAAGATGAAGAAGATTTCGTGTATGTCAGCAAATTTAATAATTTCACTATGTCTCAGTTATTTCACAGATACTATTCCTCTTTACTGTAGGTCTTTGGGCAAAGGCTGGATTACTGCTTCTTGAATGTGTTGTAGAAGAGATTCATTTTCAGGTATGGTTTGGATTAGTTGGACTCTGATGTCCCTTCCCACTCTGGAACCCTGTGATTCTGTAACAATACTATTTTAACATTTGTCTTTGCTATGTCTACTTTGGTCATTGCCAGGGAGAGCAGGACACTAATGAATGCCCACTGGTGGGGCAGAAATATCATAGTATTCTGTTCCTCAGTTCCCTGGGATTTTGATGCTAACAATGAGACTGGTAGAGGAGGCTAAAATGGCTCATCAGTTAACCCTCTCCCATCTTGAGGTATTGTAGGAAAGAGAGAAACCAAAAAGGTGAGACTACATGGGAGGCAGCTATGATGAAATCATCAGCACTAAATTTGGTCTACATAATCAGATAGATGAGGTATATCAAGGGAAATAACTCCTAAAGATCCATTTGGGATGCAGATAGAGCCTGCCTTTTCATTTCTTCCTCCTTCCCCTTTTCCTTGCCCTCATGAGAAGACAAATCTATGTCTTGGTCTAATATTTGAGGAGGCTGGGAGGGAGCTTACCTATTTCTGAAAAGTTTGTTTACCTTTGTTTAAACATTTACTTTGCCCCTTAAGCTGGAAATTGTGGTAAAAGCTATTAACAATTGGCATTGCAAATATGTGTATATTATTCTTGAAATGCAATTGAGAAGAGGCTGTTTGTTGGGTAGCATCCTAAGAATGAAGAGAGATAGATTTAAAACTGAGGTATTTTGCCAAAATGTGGTTTCTGGCTGGGTGCTCAGAGCTATAGAAGAGAATTAACGATTCATTCTTACAAGTCCGCCAGGGCAAACACAATATTAAGAGGGCTCCTCTAAGCCAGAATTGTCAAACATACTGGCTGGCTGTGTGCAGAGCTCCAAACACTCCTGAGTGCAGTTTGAATCAGACTAAAATATAACTGGGAAATATTTAACAAAATAAATAAAAGTACAAATAAATCTTAGATAATGTTAATGTTTTCTGAGTCAATATTTTGCAGGGATCCTTATGTGTGATTGAGTAAGCTTTGTTTCTGTTTGTTTGATACCATTGTTCTCCAAGATAAGTTAGCTTTAGTGGCTGCTACAGCTAGCTGGGGCAGGAATTCCCAGGGAGGGGAGCTGATGGAGTGACTGAAAAGAAAGTCATACACAAGGAAAACAGTAGCCTGGCCCACAAAAGGGTGAGAAGTGAGAAAGAGTGATTGGGAGCCCTGTCTATTTGACAGCATAGCATGACACTACCAGTAGACTGTGAAATGACCACAGGACTCCAGTTTCCTGTGGAATGGTTCTTTCAAGAGTTTTATTTCTTGATCATCCCATCACTTAAAGTCTTCTAGTGAAGACTGGAAGAAGAAGAAGAATAGGTAGGAATAATAATTAACATTTATATAGCACGTTAAGATTTGCAAAATGCTTTACAAATTTAATCTCCTTTGTCCCTCACAACAGCCCTGAGAAGTAAATGGTATTATTACTCCCCATTTTACAGATGAGGAGACTGAGGTAGACAGGAGTTAAGTGATTAGTCCGGTCTTATATTACTAGTAAGTGTCTAAGGGTGGATTTGAACCCACACTTTCTTGACTCCAGATCTGGTCTTCTAGGTACTAAACATCTGTCAAGAATAGCGTAGAGAGGATTATTTCTTAAGTACACATTGGTCTAGATGACCTCTGTGGTCCTTTTAATTCTCAAGTTCTCCAATTTTATGGGATTTCGTGACACTCAGCAAAGAAGCAACTTCTTTCCACAGTGACTTAGCTTGGTGCCCCTCTGTTTGGTTCTCTCTTAGTTTTGATTCCTGGGCTCTCTGCCTCTATTTATCCTATAAGGCTTGGTCTGCTGCCTTGGGCATTCTGCTCAACCTCAGCTCTTGTTTGTTTTCTGTTTCTGACTGCTCCCGTCTCTTTAATTTTCCCATCATTTCCCCTGATACTCAGGTACTCTCATTGTGATCTTCCACTTTGAAATCTTTGGCCTTGGACTTGCTTATCACAGGGAATTCTTTTGGAACGCTTACATGAATCTTGGCTGCTGTCCATTAAACTTTGATTTCACTATTGTGCTCTGGCAGGAGCCTAACAAATATGATGTATCTGAAATGGGATGATCCAAAGAAGAATCTCTCTGGCTCTTTCTATAATTCAATCACAAGTTTAGAGGAGAATTTTAATGTGCCCTAAGAAATAGCTGCATAAAGGGTTCAGTAGCCTCTGTTGTGGGGGGCAGAGGGGAAAGGAAGTCAAGGAACATGTTTAGAGAGCTTCTCTGCCATGAGAGGTGAAAGTCTTTTAATTCTGTCCTTCAAAGGAGGAAATGTGGCAGAGAGGCAATGACAACATTGGAGTCAAGACATCTGGGTTAACTTCTCCACTTCTTAGCTATGTGACCACAGCTATTTCAATTAATGCCTCTGGGCTTCAGTTTCTTCATCTAGAAAATGGGATAATACTCATTTTCTGCCTAATTCGGGTTGGGTTTTTGTGTGTGTGAATAAAACACTTTGGAAACATTGAAGTACTGTAGAAATTTCTCCTTCTCCTTCCTTCCCTCTTTCCTTTTTACCACAGTAGTAAAAAGTAGAAATACATACTAAATGACCCGAAGGAAATTATTCTATACCAGATGACTTGAGGGTTCTTCCCTGTCACCTAGAGTGAGATAAAACACTTCCTACTACTGAAGGATCTTTGAGTTCTGAGGCCATTCTAAGTTCTGTCAGCCTGTCCTAGAAAAAGAGAGTAGCAATTCACTCACACTGAGTTGACTGTATTATGTAATCCATTCTCAAACCAAAAACCAACCCTAGGGGCAAACAAGCAGTATCTGAAAAGCAACATCTGCAGCCCCAGAATTGGGGAGAGTCCTGACATCTGCAGAATTGTAAAGACCTAGAGGAGAGAAGGCTGATGGCATATCTAGGAGAAGGACTATTTCTGAGACACAGAGACACCATTTTCAAAACCTGAGGGATGTTTGCAACAATAACAAAAAGGAATCCAACAAAATCTCCTCCTGAGCATGTGGGCACAGAATGTTCTGAGTCCTTTAAAGCCTGTAATAGCAGGAGAGAAATGTGTCACTGCTGTGTTGCTGCTTAAAATGGAAATGGGTTCCTTTAACCCAACCTTCAATTGGGTAAAATGACCTTTAGATACCAGTAAGCCTCAGTTTTGTGTCTGAATATTTGAATGGGTTGAATCAACTCATTCAAATATCGATAAACCCAAAGACTCCAGTTTCTGGGACAAGAACTCACTGTTTGACAAAAACTGCTGGGAAAACTGGAAAACAGCATGGCAGAAACTGGGCATAGATCAATATTGTATACTGCATATCAAAATAAAGTTGAAATGGGTACATGACAGACATAAAGGCTGATGCTGTAAGTAAACTAAGAGAACCCAGAATAGTTTGCCTGTCAAATCTAAGGAGAAGGGAAGGATCTATAACCAAGCAAGAGATAAAGAACATTATGAAATGCAAAATCAATCATTTTGACTACATTAAATTGAATAGTTTTTGTACAAATAAAATCAATGCAACCAAGATTAGGAAGGAAGCAGAAAATTGGAGATTTTTACAACCAGTGTCTCTGATAAAGGCCTCATTTCTAAAATATGTAGAGAACTGAGTCAAATTTATAAGAATACAAGTCATTCCCTAATTGATAAATGGTCAAAGGATATGAACAGGCAGTTTTCAGAAGAAATTAAAGCCATCTATAGTCATATAAAAATGCTCTAAATCACTATCAATTAGAGAAATGCAAATCAAAACAACTCTTAGGTACCACATCACACCTGTCAGATTGACTCACATGAAAAACAGAAAATTATAAATGCTGGAGAAGACATGGAAAATTTGGGACACTAATGGATTGTTGGTGGAGATGTGTACTGATCCAACCATTCTGGAGAGAGATTTGGGACTATGTCCAAAAGACTATAAAAATGTACATGCCTTTTGACTTAGCAATACGACTTCTAGGGCTGTATCCCAAAGAGTTTATACAAATGGGAAAAGGACCCACATGTACAAAAATAATTATGACAGCTCTTTTTCTGACAGCAAAGAATTGGAAATTGAGAGGATGCCCATCAATTAGAGAATGGCTGAACAAGTTGTAGTATATGAATATAATGACATACTATTGTGCTATAAGAAATGATGAACAGGCAGACTTTAGAAAAACCTTGAAAGACATATATACTGATGCTGAGTGAGGGGAGCAGAATCAGGAGAACATTGCACACAGTTACAGTGACATTGTGCAACGACTAACTTTGATAGACTTGGCTCTTATCAGCAATGCAAGTATCTAAGACAACTCCAAAAAACTCATAATGGAAAATGCTACCCATATCCAGAGAAAAAAATTGTTTTGTTTCTTCTTTCTCATGATTCATTTCATTGGTTATAATTCTTCTTTACAACATGACGAATGTGAAAATGTTTAATATGAATGTATATGTGTAGGGCCTATATTCTATTGCATACCATCTTGGGGAGGGAGAGAAAATTTAAAACTCAAAAACTTCTGGAATTGAATGTTGTAAACTAAAAATAAATAAATTTCAGATTCAAATTTTTTTAAATAAAATATAAAAAACAAAACCAAATGAAAAATATCCAGACACAAAACTGAGACTTATTGGTATCTAAAAACTACTTCAACTTAGTTCTCATAGGCAATAAAGAATACACTGGTTGATACAAAACCTTATTTCTCATGGGTTATAGACATAACTTCATGCCTCTGGTGTAAATTGTCTAGCTCATTTGAAGTACTGCTCTCACTTGTCCACATGCAGCAATCTCCTCTTCAGTCCACTTTTCCTCCCCTTCTCGCCTCCCAAGATGCTGGGCAATAGGGTATAACTGTGCGCCCTGCTCACAGAACTAAAGTTTCCCAACCTAACTCTAACCCTAGGATAATGTCAAGAAAGTCAACATAGGAAATAATTTTTTTTAAATAACATTGCAAAGAGGGTCAAGGAAGGTGAGAACAGATGAAGACATTTTCAGAAAATCCTAAGATGGAAGACTGGCTTTCTTTCTAAGGTAAAAAAGGTGATCAGAATACACGAGAAGGCATATTTTGGTATATTCATTATAATGCCATTTATAAATCACTACATCTCTCTGAGTTATAAATTCCCTGATTTAGCACCATGTAATGACACCTGCAATAATTTTATATCTGGCTTCAATGCATATCATTTTTTTTCATTTGGATGTTTGGGGATTCCAGAAAAGTCAGTAATAAAAACAAGTCTTAACCAAATTATTCTTTGAAAGGTACAATAGTGAAAAGCATGCTAGACAGGAAGCCAGAAAGACTAGGTTCACATTATCCCTTGAATATTTGTTAGCTGGGAGGCCCTTGGCAAACCACTTATGCCTCAGTTTCCCTGATTATAAAAGGGGGTGATAATAGTTATACCACTAATCTCACAGGTCCATAATATGAGGAGATACTATCTAAATATGAGTTGTTATTTATAATAATTTGGAACTATGCCCAAAGGGCTATGAAACCATACATACCCTTTGACCCACCAAGGCTGTTACTAGATCTGTGTCCCAAAGTGATAAAAACCAAAAAGGCAAAGGACTTATATGTACAAAAACACTTATAGTAGTTCTTTCTGATGGCAAAGAATTGGAAATTGAGGGGAAATCAATCAAGGAGTAAAAAATTGTAGTGTTCATGATGGAACACTATTTTTGTACTATAAGAAATGACAAGAAAAATCTGGAAAGACTTATATTGACTCATGCAAAGTGAAGTGAGCAGAACCAGGAGAATACTTTGCATAGTACCAGCAATATTTAAGGATGAGCAAATGACTTAGCTATTTTCAGCAATACAATGATCCAAGAGAATTCTGAAGAACTTATATAATATAACTACAGGGAAAGAAGGGATAGAGTCAGAATACAGATTGAAGCATACTTTTATTTACTTTTTTTTTTTGCTTTTTGGAGGGGGCAGGCAGGGCAATAGGGGTTAAGTGACTTGCCCAAGGTCACATGGCTAATAAGTGTGTCAAATGTCTGAGTCCAGATTTGAACTCAGGTTCTCCTGACTCCAGGGCCTGTGCTCTATTCGCTGTACCACCTAGCCACTCCTGAACTCAGGCTTTCTTGACTCCAGACTCAGTGTTTTATTCACTGTACTGTCCAGCTGCCAAAACACAACAGTTTTCCTGAACAGGAATCAAAAGTGGGTATTCAAAGGTTCAATACTGAGTTCTAATCACTAAACCAAGTAAAGAGTTTCCTCACTGGAAGTTCCCTACAACAATGAAATTATAAGTTTGGACCGCTGCCTCTTCCTGCCCCACTCTACCCCCTGCCAAAAAAAATTCTTTCCCTCTCTCTCTCTCTCTCTTTCTCTCTCTCTCTCTCTCTCTCTCTCTGTCTCTGTCTCTCTGTCTCTGTCTCTGTCTGTCTCTTTGTCTCTCTCTCTCTGTCTCTCTGTCTCTGTCTCTCTGTGTGTCTCTCTCTCTGTCTCTGTCTCTCTCTCTTTCTGTTGTCATATATATATTTACATACACATATATTCTGATTTTTTTAACTTTTAGTTCAATGACTAATAGTTTTCCAGGGTCACATGTGGCCTCAAGGCCACAGGTTCCCCACCCCTGATTTAGACACTATTTTACAGTACAATTTGAAATCTGGGGTTGCAAACCCATAGAATTTAGGAGGGAACACATAGGGAAGATATGTAGGGTAGTAGATTTAGAACATATGTTTAAGAAGTTTGGCAGTGAAGACAGAAAAATAAGAAAGTAACAAGATGGGTAACCAACCACAGGGCCAAGGAATGCTTCTTTTCAAGCCAGGTCTGGCCTCTGCATGTTTGGAGGCAGAGATGGAGAAGCTAGCCATGGGGAGCCGGGCTCCTCGGGAGGCAGGAAGTGAAGGGATCAGAGGCACAGAGGGAGAGGTGAACTTTAGAGAGGAGGGAAGCTTGGGCTTCCTCTGGGGGAGAAGGGCAGGATACAAAGATAAATAAAGGAGAGAGTCTTCTAGGGAAGTTTGATCCAGGAAGAATCCTTTTAAGAGGTCTGTAGCCTGTGGCCTAGGGCATTCATCCCCATCTCCCCATGGTGCTGAAGGACAGTTCAAATGGCTACACTGGATTATTACATTCATGCAGCATGTTAGGAAATAAGGAAGACATCCCATTGTCCATTTTGCATTCCCAGAACTGTGTGCATTGCAAAAAGGGACACTGAGAGATGTCGGTGCAATGGCAACAGGAAAGGTTGCAAGAGGAGGCCTTCTCTTCTGCAAATAATACAGCAGATCTAAAAAAGGCTTAATAAAGATAGAGGAATCCAAATGGCAACAACTGTAAATGCCTCGATCCAGCCAAAGACTATGCAGAAAGCCAAGTCAATAGCATTTATTAAACAGCATTTATTATGTCAAGCACCGTGCTTAGCTCTGGGGAATACAAAGAAAGGTAAAAACCAGCCCTTCTCTAGGCGAGCTCACAGTCTAGCGAGGGACACAGCATGCAAACAGTTCCGTCCAAGCAAGATACAAACAGATTGAACTAGAGATGATCTCGGGGGAATGGAAAAGACTTCTTGCAGAAGGTGGGATTTTAGCTGAGAATTGAAGGAAGCCAAGAGGGAGAATGGAGGAGAGAATTCCAGACACAGAAAACAGCTCGTGAAAATGTATAGTGTTGAGAGATGGAATATCACAGGCAAAGTACAGCAAGAAGAAGAGTGTCACTGGATTGTAGAGAATGTGGAAAGGAGTGAGGTGTCAAAAGGCTGACCAGGAAACAGGGGGCCAAGTTATGATAGGCTTCAAAAGCCAAACATAGGATTTTGCTTCAGATCCCAGAGGAAATAGGGAGCCACTGGTTTATTGGTACAAAAGCAGACCAGAATTTTAGGAAGATCAGCTTAACAGCTGAGTGGAAGATGGACTGAAGTGAGGAGAAACTCAAAGAAGGGAGACTATAGCCATAGTACTGCTTAAGGTGATCGGGGTCTGTACCAGGGTGGTGGAAATGTTGGAAGAGAGAAGGGGGCTGTCAGAGAGATATTGCAAAGGCATGATCAATAAAACTTGGCAACTGATTGGATATGGGGGAGAGCCAAAGACCTGTGACACTTGGAGATGGATCCCACCACAGAAACTGGTAGTAGTTTAGAATTCTGCTAGCATTCTAAGCAGGGATGTTCCACGGTCACTCGAAGATTGGACTGCTTGGATCCCAGGAAGTTAGACAAATAGAGTACTCTGTAGGAGATGTTGAGGTGGGAAGGAGAATGGAAAAACAGTAGCCAGGAACCATCCCCAAAATGAAGGATTCAGTAGGAAACCATCGATGGGAGAAGGGGCCCAGCAAAACATATGGATGTTCCATGTTGAAAAAGTCACAAGGCTAAACAAAGGTTCTAGGGTAAGTAGGTTGCAGGTGCCAAGAGAAGATCCAGGCTGAGGAATGGTGGCAAAATCGGAAAAGCCAGAATCAGAGCCAGGAAGGCAATGAAGGTTGGCTGGCCTGGACCCCTGGCCAAAGTGGAGACCCTGGACAAAAGTCACCAGTTGGAGAAGGGGGGGCAGCATGGTGGAAGAATGTACCAGGTTAAGAAGATCACAGGGGTCAATGGATGTTCCAGGGTAAGGAAGCTGTAGGAAGCCAGCAACAAGATCCTCAGAAAGTGAGATGGGGATCAAACAGAGTCTGATCAACCCAACCAAAGCTTGGAAAGGGGAGGAACCAGACCCTGCACAAAATGCCAGACCAGGATATGAGACTGCATATAGAAGTAAACTAAAGGAAACAATAATCATATTGCAGAAATAAGATCAAGAAATACTCAAGAAAATCACTTACAGGAAGAAAATAACTACAAGGGAAGCCTCAGAAAGAAAAAAAAATAACCTGGATACAATGACTACAAAAGAAGCTGATTGCAATGAAGGAAAAGATAAAAAAAGGAGCAAGAACTCTAGAGGAGAATATTGAAAAGACACTAAATAACTGAAAACAGAAGACTATAAGCCTGACCCAAACAGTGGTCTCCATGAAAATCAGAATGGAACAAATGGAACTTAATGACTCTGGGAGATGCTGAGAACACAGCTGATTAGAACATAATCAAAATGGTGAAGGAAAAAAATGTAAGACATTTACAATGCTATCAGAATCAACTAACCTGGAAAACAGATCATGAAGAGATCATTTAAAAATTGTCAGGCTCTCAGAAAAGCAAGATTGAACAAAAAACCTTGATACTGTGTTTTGATAAATCATAAATGAAAACTTCCCACATTTATTACAACCAGAAGGCAGAGTGAAAATAGAATATATGTGTGTATATATATATATGTGTATTCCCCTTCTCTGTGTATATATATGTGTGTGTGTGTGTGTGTGTGTGTGTATGTATATGTATATATGTGTGTATATACTATTCATGTCCTAAAAGAGACCCCAAATAAAAAACTCTGAGCAATCCCATAGCTATAATCCAGAGCTTCCAATTCAATGAAAAAACGTGCAATACAATGATCTAAGGCTATAAACAGACAGTTCTCAAGGAAAGAAACCCAGGCTATCTATAGTCATATTTTTTGTAAAAGCTCCAAATCATTAATAATTGGGAAAATGCAAATTAAAACAATTTTGCGATTCTCCATCACACCCATCAGATTGGCAAAATGAGCAGAAAAAGAAAAATAAAATGATAAATGTTGAATGGGTTGTAAGAAAGCAGGCAAACTGATGCCTTTTTGGTGGAGTTATGAAGCAGTTTGATTACTCTGGAAAGCAAATTGAAATCATATGCAAAAAGTAATCAAATACTGCTTTAACCCAGCAATACCAATAAGCTTTTACCTACCAAGGGATCAAAGAAAGAAGAAAAGATCCTCTGTTAATACATGTGTATGTACATATACATATACATAGGCATGTACATATATATTTTTTATTTGTTTGTTTGTAGCAGCTTTCTGTAGTGGCAAAAACCTAAAAATGATGACCATATCCATCATTTGGGGAGTCCTTGAAAAATTGTAACATACAAACATAATACAATACCATGATGCAAGAAATAAAGAAGTAGATTTTTCAGAGATATCAGAAGACTTATATGAATTGATGCAGAGTGAAGCAAGCAGAACCTGAGAATGAGTCAGATTGTAATATCAATGTAAAATGAATAATTTTTAAGAGCTACATAAACTGGAAAAATGAACAGATTCATCAGAATAGTTTAGACAGTAACAACACAGTAAAATTGAATGTTGGAAAACTATAAAAACCTCTAATTAACCCAATGACCTTCCATCATTTCAGGAGACCCAAGATGAAGTGTACTATCTATTACATACAGAGGGTTGACAGACTCAGATTGAAGAATAGACATATTTTTTGGATGTGGCCAATGAGAAAATTTACTTTGCTTGACTATGCATATTTAGAAGGATTACAAGGATTTTGTTTTTCTCACCTTTGTTTCCAACTCCTGAAATGCCTATCATTAGACTGGGTCAAGATATTGACCCTGGAATCTCATGTTAAGATGTAAACACCATCTGATAGCTACAGTGAAGCAGAGAACTAGGCTTATAGTTCCAAAGGAATGGAGCACAGTTTTGCAGTTAAGGAAGAAAAAGGAGTGAGGTTCAAAGAATGAGGGTGAGGGCATCCACATGGATGCCTTTTTTTTCTATTGGAGGGAATAGGAGGATAACTGATGCTGTCTCTGGCCATCACTGAAGATCATATAACTTGAGATGGTAATGAACTCTCTTACTAATGGAGTCAGAAAAACTGATGGCTCGGTTCTTGTACAAAAGAGAACAGTCTTATCCCTCTCTATCTCTCTGTCTTTCTGGCTGTACATCATGAAAGACTGTTGTAAGCTTCTCCTTAAGAGTTGGCTAGGTGCCCCATTCCTTAACCCCAGCTTCCAAATGACCATGAGGATGTGGTAGCAAAAGCACATATACTTCTTGGGCTTACCTGAGCTTATTTTTTTGTTTGTTTTTTGCTTTTTTGGTGGAGAAAGCAGGGCAATTGGGGTTAAGTGACTTGGCCAAGGTCACACGGCTAGTAAGTGTTAAGCGTCTGAGGCCAGATTGAACTCAGCTCCTCCTGACTCCAGGGCCAGTGCTCTCTTCATTGCACCACCTAGCCACCACTATACCTGAGTTTATCGAGTGGGTTTTTGTGTATGTTCTTTCTTGGTCTCAGGAAAACAAGTAGCTATCCCCAGACTGACTTACTCAGGATTAGAGGTAGCCCTATCAGTTCAAGAAAATGCTGAGGTCTTGGGTCTTATTGGGTCAGAACTGAATGGTGGCAGGGGAAGATTCCCTGGCTACTACTCCAGAGCTCTTGGAGAAGACAGTCCCTAATAAGAGGATTGGCCCAAGCTTTGTCACCCTACCAGCAGACATTTATAAGGAGTGACTTGAAATAGCAGAGCCAAGGTGAAACATAAAATACTTAATTAATAGTCCTCAAACTGCTTTCTCTCTTGATAAGGTTTAAGTCTTTGCCATCCAGCAAGATTATAACAGTAGTTATAGATGATTATTGAACACTGTTTTAAGTTTATGTTTGTCAAATGTATGCTCACTAGTGCCCATGTTTCACACTTATTTTGTGTGAGACTATTTAATATTGTACAATGAAAAATATTTTCTCCTCTTCCCTTTTGGGTAGGACCTAAATGTGAGCTAATCCCCAGAGCACCAAGGTGGAGACTGAATGAACCAGAATGTGAGAACAGGAGCCTGATCTCCTCTCATTAGAGGCAAACCTCTTCAAGATGGAACTTGGTCAGATCATAGACTCAATAGCAGAATAAAAAATAGGTTCAGTATTCCCCAGCACCTGTGGTGATCCAGGAGTGGTTCCTCAATGTTAGACTTAAATTTTTACTTAATTGTTGTAGTGCCAATGCAATATTCACAGTGCCAATTTACAGCACTATAGATATACCGGCATAGTGCTTGATCACAAAATATAACAAGCTCTCTATATAGAAGATAAAAGCAAAATATTTTTTCAGACACTAGAAAATCAAATTCCCAAACCAGTAAGCCAGTTCCATCACAGTAACAAAGAAGTTAACAATCCATAACAGCAAGTAAGTGTTAAGTGTTAAGTGAGAGAGCCACAGCATTCTTTAGCCTTCTCACAAAGCAGCACTTACTCATAAACCTAACAGTCCCCCTTGGATGCATCCTCTCCTCCCTCCAATCTAGATGCTCTGGCACCTTGATTCCTGTGAGTTTTGCTCCACCCTTCAGCAAACTCCTCCCACCACAGGCTCCATGTGATTATATTCAGCCTATTAGGGGGCAGGGAATATCTTCAAAGCAAGGAAGATCTTCAAATGACCATTATCATTACAATCATCTAAGTATAACAGAAAAGATTCTTACTGCCTTTGACTCATTAGAAGTATTGTGGTTCTGGATTTAGAGTCAAAGAACATGAGTTCAAAATCTATTATTGATTAGAGAAATGTAAATTAAAACAAACTTGAGATATCATTTTATATCTATCACATTGGATAAAATTATTGAAGAGGAAAGAGACAAATATTGGAGGGGGTATGGAATAATTGGGAGATTTATTGTTGGTGGAATTATGAATTGATTCAATCATTTCAGAGAATAATCTGAAATTGCTCCCAAAGGGTTATTAAATTGCCTATGTCCTTTCACCCAACAATATCACTACTAGGTCTATTTTCAAAATGATTATGGAAAAAGGAAAAGAACCTATATGGTCTAAAATGTTTATAGCGGCTCTCTTTGTGATGGCAAAGAACTGGACATTTGGGGGATGCCCATCAATTAGGGAATGGCTAAAAAAGATACAGTAGATGATTGTAGCAAAATACTACTGTGCAATGGGAAATGATGAACTCAATGATCTTAGAAAAGTATGGAGAAGACTTGCACAAAATAACGAAGAGCGAAGTGAGCAGCACCAATAGAACACTGTGTACAGTAACAGCAATATTGCTTTAAAAATAACTTTGAGCATATAACTATCATAAATACTCAGATTAACTATAAAGGACATATCAAGAAATAAGCTATCTGCATCCAGAGAAAGAATGATAAATAATTTTACATACATATATCTATTTCTATCCAATGGTAACCATCTGGGGGTGGGGAGGAAAAAAGGAAAAAAGTGGAAAAAAGAAATTTACATGATAACTTTGTTATATAGTAAAATGGAATAGCAAGTTGTACGTAATAGAAATGCAGTACTATGTGCAATCATCTTTTTTATTTTACTGTGTTATGGAATTACTTATTTTATTCCATAAATTTAAAAGAAATTAAGTAAAAATGTTAAAAAAGAAAAAATTTCTAGTTCTGACTCTTATTACCTAGATGGTCTTGGGCTAGGCCATCGCCAGTCATCTTAACTTATGTCTTCTCACTGAACTCTGATGACTCAGGAGGAAAGAATGAGGCTGATGACTTTGCACAGCCCTGCCTCACTTGAATCCAATTCACTTATAAGTCAAGACATCATCCTCATGATATCACTGGTCCTCTTTTAGAAAGAAGGATGAGCAATGACAACAAATGACCTTGGGTAAGACACAGCTTCTGAGTCTCAATTGTAAAATCTCATCTGGATAATTGCCAATGTCACTTCTGGGGTGAAGCTATGATCCTACATGTAACTGCACAGTGAAAAGAGTGCTGAACTGAAATTCAGAGGACTTGGCTCTAGTTCAGCCCCTACCACTATGTGGCCTTGGGTTAGTTACTTTTTCTCTTTATTCATTGATTCATTTATCATTTATCAATTCATTTATCATTTATCAATAACCAATGGCTGGTTGGTGCAGTGGATAGAGCACCAGACCCGCAGTGAGGAAAACTCATCTTCCTGAGTTCAAATCTGGCCTCAGACGCTTCCTAACTGTGTGACCCTAGGCAAGTCACTTAACCCTGTTTGCCTCAGTTTCCTTATCTATAAAGTGAGCTAGAAAGGGAAATGGCAAACCACTCCAGTATCTTTGCCAAGGAAATCCCAAGGAGGGTCATGAAGAGTCAGACATGACTGAAATAACTAATAACAACAAAAAATTTTCTAATAGCCTACTATGGGCAAAGCACTCTGCTGTTCACTGGAGAAAGAAACAAAAATAATCAATATACAATTTGTATTCTCATGCAGCTCAGAACATATATGTGTCTACTTATATGTATATGTTTATGTAGATGTACAATTGCCTATCTATCTCTCTATACATACATACATACATGCATGCATACATATATATATATATATATATATATATATATATTTGCCAAAAACCAGAATTTAAAAAGATAAAATCATGAGAGAGTTGTAAAGTATTATGTGAGGTCCTAGAAGCTAAAGTTTCCCACAAGGGAGATCAGAGAATTTTTCCTAGAGGAGGAGGCATATGACCTGGACCTGGAAGGATCAATCAATTGACAAGGATTTAATTTAGCACCTACTATGTGCTGAGAACTGGACTAGACACTAGGGATACATGACAGATAGTCACATATTCCCAGTGAGGAGTATATCAGTTTCCTCATCTGTAAAATGATGGAATAGAATTCAATGTTCTTCAGACCCTTTTTTCAACTCCAAAATCATTTGAATATTCTGCAAAGAATCTATTAAATACCTTTTATCTGAACAGCACTTTAAAAAATACTTTTTATGCTTTCCTTATTTACTCTTCATAATAGCTTTGTGAAATAATTCCCTCATTTCTATAGATTTTTTTTAAAAAGGCACAGGGAAGGTAGTAAGCCAAAAGCTCATGGTTAGTGATTGGCAATCGCTAACCTGGGACCAGACCTGTTTTCTTATTGCTTTGGCTCACTGGTCTCTCACTAAACAGACTTAGCCAGGCAGATTTAGGGTTTGCTGAGTGGTAGGCTGTATTTATTCTAACTATGATCTGAAATATTTGAATTTTAGAAAGAAAAATGGGAGCTGTTACACAAATCTTACTTATCATCCTTTGTCAGCATATTATCAAATTAAGGTGGGGGAATTAGTTGCTAATACATCAAAGTGTGAGCATGGGTTCTTTTTTTTTTCTTTTTAAATCTGACAGAGAAGTTTCTGGTCATTTGTAAGGACGGTCTTTTCCCTTCCTGTCAGGGTTCTGTCTAGGATGAGATAATGCAGTCATTCTGATGGGAGAAGTTGACCTTACCCCTTTCCAGTTGACTAAGAAAATCAGGCTGTGAAACATTATTCCTCAGTCCCTTTAACTACTGCAATCAGACTCACGTGGTATCTACCAGCTCCCTCTACACTTAAAGCTGCTTATCCATCCTAAGTGAGCATTAAAATATGTGTGTGTGTGTAGTTATATCTGTTATACCTACACAATATAATCGATTTAGGATCCCAGATTAGAAAACCTGAAACAGTTTCTGGAGTGTCAGGATGAAAAAGCACCAGGAAACCTACTTACTAGAAAATAAGACATTTAACAGTTAACCGTGTTGCTATATTTAGAAGGAATAGCCCCATTTCAACCCCCAGTCTCCACTAATAGCCTTAGATTCCCAGTTTTGTGATACATGTATGTATGTGTATATAGACATATACACACAGGTACATATATGTGTGTATGTGGAGAAAGAGAGAGAGGGGGAGAGAGAGAGAAAAAAAGAGCAAGAGAGAGACAGACAGACAGAGAGGGAGGGAGAGAGAGAGAAAAAGAGCAAGAGACAGACAGATAGAGAGGGAGGGAGAGATGGCAATCAGGATTAAGTGACTTGCACTGGATCACACAGCTAAGATGTATCTAAGGTCGGATTTGAACTCAGGTCCTCCTGACTGCCTGGTGGATGCTCTATCCACTACACCACCTAGCTATCCCATTGTGTTGCTGTTGTTGTTTTTGAAGAGGGGAAGGCAAGGCAGTTGGTGTTAAGTGACTTGCCCAAGGTCACACAGTTAGTTAAATGTCAAATGTCTGAGGCTGGATTTGAACTCAGGTCCTCCTGACTTCAGGGCCAATGCTCTATTCACTGCACCACCTAGCCGCCCCTATTTTGTTGTTTCTTAACAGCAGCAGTTCAAAGGGATATGGGATAAGGAGTGAGCCACCAGTAGAGGGATCTTCTAGTTGAAGAAATGTCTGCTACAAATTCAGGCTGGCACCTTCTCTGGGATTTAACATTTTAGAGATGCCCAGTGAGAGTTTGTGATCTTCTTAGGGTATGTTGTTAATGGAATGGGAAGCTCTTTCTTGCCCATTAATAGGCCTATGTAACTTGCTTTAAGCCCGAGTCACATAGAAATCTGAGTCACATGAAACCTGTGGTGGAAGGAGCTTGCTGAATGGATAGAGCAGGAAGTGGGAGAGTGAGGTGGAACTGAGAGAGAGGAGGCAGAGAGAGGCAGGACAGCTAGCATGAGTGAGAGAGGGGCATTTTAACTAAAGAAGCTTGTTTGTGGGGAGGCCTGACAGAGGGAAGGATTGGGGGTGGTGGCATTCCCTGCATTGGTGATTTGTATAAATTTCTTTATTACCATGGAGGATTTGGCTTTCTGGTATATGAATAAATATCTTGGTTTTGTCTTTGAAGAAAAGAGTCTGTTATTTCTTGTGATTCAAACCTGGAAATACAGTAACATATTCACAGCAGCTGCTATGGGTATCACATTGGCAATATACAGGGTTGCACAGCTATTTGTTTCAGAGGCAGGACATGAACCCAGGTTTTCCTGACCTTGAGATCAGCTCTCTATTCCATATACCAGGATGTCTTTCAAATCAAATGCCCTTTAAATCACTGTCTCTGAAGTCTACTGAAAGGTAGATGGATTGTGGGTCTGACAAAGAAGTTCTGGGGAGATTAGTGAGGGCAGGGGTAACTAACCCTAAGGAGGCATGAAAGCATTGTAGATAGATGGAGAAGAGGCTTTGTCTTCCTGAAAAGGGCATGAGCCCCTTTAAATTGCTACTAGCCTATTTGTGCCCAGAGGGGAAAACATTCAAAGTGCACACTGTGAGTTTCTAGATCCACAAGTGAAAATATTTGCTCTGGAAAGCAAGGAAGCAGGTCTGGTTGCAGTGGTTTGGGGTTACAGCAGCCCTCCCTCCAAAAGGTCCCTGACACTGAAGGGTGTAGATCCTTGACCTCCAAGATGCTATAATCTTTAATTTGGGAATCAACATTCTATGCTTTCACTTTAACTGAACAGCCTGGACTCTCAAATAAACTAAATTTATGATGTCTGAGTAGAGTGGCATTATAGGGCACAGCATCAGCTGGCTTGAGATATAAAGAAAGACAAGAACAACCCTGCCCTCAAAGAGCTTACCATCTGTCAGGGGAGAGAACATGCAAACAGCTTTGTACAAAGAAAATAAACACAAGATAAACTGGAGATAATCTTAGAGAGAAGGAATCAGCATTAAAGGGAACTGATAAAGGCTTCTTGCAGAAGGCAGAATTTTTTTTCTGAGACTTCAAGGAAGCCAGAAAGACAAAGATAAGGAGGGAGGGAATTCCCAGCATGGGAGGCAGCCATTGAAAATGCAAAGAATAAGAAGATGAAGTTCAAGGAGCAGCAAGGATGCCAGTGTCCGTGGATCTGCAGAGTATGTGAAGGGAAGGGAAACCTGGGTTCTAGTCCTTTCTCAGCACTTCTTAGCTCTGTGATTCTAGGCAAGTGACTTAATGTCTCTCGGTCTCAGTGTCCTCATCTGTAAAGTGAGATTGAATTGGACCTCTCAGGTACCTTCTAGTTCTAAATCTATGAACTTTGGGCAGACTATCATGCTCTGGGGCAGGAAATGGCCAAGCCAGGAAGCTTTTTGCTGTACCTGTACTGGGCTCTAGGTCCTGAAAAGCCAGACTTCCTCTTAAACTGCTATAAAGTGAACAATATTGACACATTGTCTCACTTTCTACTCTCTGCAGCACCCTTAAGAGCAGAGGAAATATTGTTACATGTTTCACAATGTTAGAAAGCAAAGCCTCTCACCCACTAACACAGCTCTCAGTAATTCACTCTGTCAGAGAGAGCATCCTCTTTCCAGCACCACTCTGCTTTTGATCTTTGAATGTAATTAATTAACCCTACAGAAAGATGTTTGGGCTTAACATCTCAAGCAACTCCACAAAGATTTGATTGGATCCCTAAATTATTTAAGCTAATGGAACCCTAGCTGCTCCTGACAGAAATCAGCCGCATTCACAAGCCTGACGCTTGATGGCATGAAGACCCTTGGGTGGATCTGGTGGCTGGCTCCTTCTGCTGTGTTTGGATCACAGGTTAGAGGAGGAGGCCTCTCCAAGGCCTGTCAGATAATTCACATTCCCCCTGTGTGCTGTCACTGTGGCTCTAGAAACCACAAGACACAGAAATCATGTGCTGGGGTTTGTTTTCTTTTGTTTACTTCTGTTGTGGCTGTGTGAGACTGTGATTTTTGTGACCTGCTAAGTTCTTATTTCCATCCTAATTTCCCAGAAGCCACTCATCTACCCAATTCCTAATTTTCCTTTCTCTGCCACCCCCATGACCCATTCAGCTTTTTCAGAGGCTACCCGAAATCCGTCTTCTTCCCCTCTGCCTTCCATTTATCTGGGTTATAAACTCCCTATGAGCAGGACTGTTTCCTTTGATCTTTGCATCCATAGTGCCAAGCATAGGGTATTGAACGCTGCAGGCACTTAAATGTTTGTTAAATTGACTTGTCAGCAGTAGATAGGAGAAATTCAGATCCCAGCACAGTCCTTCAGAGGGAGATCAGTGAGCCGGTAACGACTCTGGGAAACGACTCCCAAACGTCCTGTCCCAATGGAGATGGGTAATTAATGACAGAATACTTAGAAGTGGGCTTCACCACTACAGGCCCCTAGTGTTGGGGAGCTGGCCAATAACATTCTTCAGCAGGGGGAGCAGCTCGTGCAAATTCAATTAAAAATCAAAAGAAATGTCCAGCAAGTTAAGCCATTATAGTCTCGGTGGTTGGGATGCCCTAGGTCCCTTCACTGTGTAAGGTCTCTGTACCTGTCTGAGACTTCCGTTCAATTCAGGAGGAAATCCAGCTTTCTATTTTCTATTTGTTCTATGGGACACACAGCTGCAAGAGAGACACATCTGCCCGGAGCTGCAGAAGCGAACAGTAGAGAAATACCAGGTAGCGGAGTCATGAAAGGGAAATTGTTCAGTGACGAGTCACCTCAGACTCAGTAGCTTGGTGTGTTTCCAGATGCTTTCAGTGGATGCCTTCCTCTTGGCCCTGAGGGCATGCTCTAGCCTGAGATCTTCACCACTGATATACATGTTTCCTTTCTTTCTCTTCTGCATTTCACAGATCAAATGCAATACACATTTCTCTCGAATTCATTTCCTTCCATTCTTCACCCTAATTCAAGCTTGTCATTGCCTGCTCAATAAACTTCTTAGGCTGTTGCCTATCTTTTACCTCTGGAATCTAATGCAAACTCCTCTATTTGGCAGTTAAAGCCCTTGACAAATTAGTGCCAAAGAATTTGAATCTGGCTTGTGATTCCCAAACATTTAGAGAAAGAAAGATCTAGGGGGATTCCTCTGCTTACGAGTGAAGATCTCAAAAACCATCTCAAAGAAATGCTAGTTAAGAGCTTCATCACAGCATCTAGTAATCCTTCTATATCAATCCAAATGATGGAGCCTAAGAAAAGTGTGAAGATATAGATGTGTGTAGATTGCCAAACTTTGAACAAAGGGACAAGTGAACCAGAACCCTACGGCATGGGCACAGGATGCCCTGGATTGTTAGGTGGCCAACGGCTCTCGGTTTTGGACTTGTTTAATGCATACTAGCAGGTTCCACCATCTGAGGAAGACAAGTAAGACTGCTTTCACTTAGCAAGGGACTCAGTGTATCTGACCAATAGAAAGCTAGCCTGTACAAAGTTATCAAGAGCCTGGGCAATTTACCTATTTACAAAATAGCCCCAGAGAGAATGGAGGGGATCATATCAGGACCATTCACTATAGCCACCTATTTCCCGTAGGAAAGTTAGTTGGACTTTCTAATAAGCAGGTAAAGAGAATTAATGGACAATCACCTTAGCAAAGGCTGAGAAAAAGAAACGGTCTACCAGCTATACAAAGACTTTATGACCCAGATATGAGTTCTGAAAGTGATGCAACCAGTGAGGAAAACTGTGTGTATCACTACAGAGCAAGAGAATTGAATCCACAGGCAATTCCTTTCCTGCCCAAAGCTGCTACAGAAACTTCAAGGGTACAGATTCAACCCATGGAGCTCAAATATAGCTGATAGCCAGACTCTTATGGCTGCCAGGTCAGGTGTAGAGAAACAAGTCTGTGAGGATCCTGATGGAAGCACATACCAACTAATAAGAAAATTAGACTTATCTGATCAAAGTTATGATTTTAAAAGTAAAACTGGGGCAGCTAGGTAGCAGAGCGAATAGAGCAATGGCCCTGGAGTCAAGAGGATCTGAGTTCAAATGCAGCCTCAGACACTTAACACTTACTAGCCATGTGACCTTGGACTAGTCACTTAACCCCAATTTCCCTGCCCCCCCTCCAAAAAGAGAAAAAAAAGCAAAACTGAAGAAATAGTTAGGCATATCTAGGTAATAATACTAGAGATTGCCCATGTGAAATGTGCCTTTCATATAACTGCACATTTGTTGCTATACATGTGAATTATTACATTTGCATCTGCTTGTTTCTTATTTCGCTGCTACGTTGATTTGATTCTGTTTTGTATTATGTCCATTTCCTAGCATTGGCTGTTCTTTGTTTTGCTTTGCTTTGCTTTTTGGAGGGGAGAAGGCAGGGCATTTGGAGTCAAGTGACTTGCCCAAGGTCACATGGATAGTTTTTGTGTCAAGTGTCTGAGGTCGAATTTGAACTCAGGTCCTCCTGAGTCCAGGGCTGATGCTCTATTCACTGCGCCACCTAGTCACCCTTTTCTAGTCTTTTAATTGATTTGCATTTGTCCTAATGCTAATGACGAAGCAATGTTTCAAACATAGGCTTATTGCTGGTGTTATTGTAGCTAACTGGCTTTGCTCTGTTAGCTTGACACGCTCATTTGCTTTTGATGGGTTGCTTTGCCCTATGGATATGCACGTATTTTTGAAACATGCCTGTTATATCTTCTATGTAGTTAAGTATGTTGTCACTGCAGGAACCTTCCAGGTGATACTCTGTATAGTTGCCTGTCTATCGCATGTATTATTAATATACATTTATTTTATTTCATGTTCAATAGTATCAATGGTTGGTTCCCTAGGAAAATCATCCTGCTTTAAATACTGACGTTTGCATTTATATTGCATAGTTGAAAGTTTTGAACTTGCCCCAGCTGAACTTTGTAAAGGACTGCAGCGTTTGGACTCAGAGGAGCAATGTATCTCTTGGCTCAAAGGGACAATTGGATAGGACTCGCTTCATCCATAGATACTGATTACACAAGTGTTCCATGCCAGCATCAAAGGCAGATGGAGTTGGTGAGAAAGGAAAGAGATCTTGGGTTCTTTCTTTGGTGTCCAGCTTTGATAGAGAAGAGTGGCCGTCCAAACCTCTCTTCATGTCACCTAAGGGAGAGAAAGACTCTGTAAATAAGCTAATGTGAAAGGAGCTAAGACTCTCTACCATATCCCTATTCCTAATTTGCTACATTAGAGACACCAGAGAATTTCCCCTCTGGTAAGATCTGGGACTCTCTCTTGCTTGAGCTAAGTTATTTTACTCCCAGTAGGAGAATTTTTTTTCAATTTGTTCTCATATATGTACTTTTTCTGATTTCTGATTTGGTTTTGTTGTTGTTGTTGTTGCTGTTGTTTTGCTTTTTGAAGGGGAAGGGCAGGGTAATTGGGGTTAAGTACCTTGACCAAGGTCACACCACTAGTTAGTGGTATGTGTTGGAGGCTGGATTTGAACTCAGGTCCTCCTGACTCAAGGGCCAGTGCTCTATTCACTGAGCCACCTAGCCACCCCCCGTTTTGCTTTTGACTTGGATAAATGGGTTTCTTTACTCTTTTATATGTGTGGGGCATTTGGTGAGGAGGGAGTCAAGCCTTGGATATAGAGTTTTCGGTTTTCATTCCCTGTTAAGAAACAATAATCAAGAGTTGTGTCTTATACCTAAAAATTACATCCCCTAGCCTAGACTAATAATATTTAAGACAGATATAATCCTAGCCTGGTACCCCCATTCCATGGGCACAAACCATATCCCCACTATACTTTCCTTTCACTATTTGTAAGTAAATTTCTTTTAACTAGATGTTATATGGTTGTTATAGGACTGATATTTACCAGGATTCCTCCTTCTCCTCTTTCAACTCCTTTCCTCCCCCCCAGGGTTAACCCCTTAGGGTTAAGCTAGATTTCCCCTAAAAGACAATAGTGTCAAGATGATTGATGAATGTGGGGCAAGATTCTAAACCTGCTTCTCTTCATGAAGCTTCCTGATTGACCCTGGTGGGTTAACATGGTTTCTTGGTCCCACAGGGGGCATAAACAGTTCTTGGAAGCCTTCAGATTCGGTGGGTGTCTCAGGACCAAGAGTCACCACACACTTCCCTGTTGACCAGATAAGTTCCCATATGGAGATGAGGGGAACTGCTTCTAGGAAAGCTAACTGTTACTGTCTCCTTGTTCTGTTAGGGCTATGATGTTCCTCCTATTTTCGTTACTACTGACAGTCCCAGCCCTAACAAGGGTCCACAGTTATTTCATTGTGTTCAACCTGAACCAGTAAGGCTGGCTTGAGTTAAGCTTGGCCTAGAATAAGTGCCAGATTGAGAAGGCAGGAAACGACTTTGTGCTTAATGGTCTCTCTGATTGCTGTGCTCAGTACCTAAGAAAGTGGAGGGGGTAAGGGCAAAGAAAGGAAATAAGCCACTTGTCTTTATTCAGGTTTCAGGCACAGTTCCCATAAAGCTGTATTTCAACATCTGAGCTTCAGGGTCACCTGGCACATTCATGAAAGACATATTGCTTCCATGTTGCAAGACCTGACATGGTTCAGAGATGATACAATAAAAAGGAATGGCCTGGGTAGGAGAAGCCTTCCTGTTACAGAATATCCAAGGGAGCCGGGGACAGTTCAGACAAGGAAGGGGTGACACTGTTATTTCTCTATGAAAATGAAGAGCGCTGGCCAACCTAGCACAGAATGGTGACTGGAGGGGAGGCGCATGATTTATAAGTGTAATCATTCATCTCCTGGTTTATACAGGACCTGTACTGTGCACTTGATTAAATATCTAACCTAGGAAAACAGACATAATAAAAAAAAAACACCAAGGGCTGCCCCCTTTCTATGGCCTCTTTCCCTTATCACATTGGCAGAAGATTTCCAGGATTTTTTTTAAGAAAGGAAATTAAAGGAAGGAGAAGTCTTTGGCACACTGTGATGGGGGTGGGAGTGAAGGGGCAGGGAGGAGGTAGAGGAAGTATAGAAGGAGATGAGTTTTCTTTGCCTATTGGTCTGCTGGCTTTTTTTTTCCTTGCTAGGCCTGGATCAGTGTAAGGGATACAGTCATAATCACAGCAAGAAACATGCTTTCAGTTCCTGGGCACAAGACCATAACGAGAAAATTAATTAGACTTCTGCTTTCAGTGAAATATATCATGGCATATTCATCAGGATCGGGGCATGATGACACACAGAGAACATCACTCATGGGAATGTATTTCCTGTAACAAAACTTCAACCTGCATCTGGAAAAATAAAGCATTTCCTTAGAGATTCATCTGCCAGACATCTGGGGTATACTGAGGTCAAGGGGTGGGGACAGGGAAGTAGCAGAACCCCAAATAACAGAGTAATGGAGTGTAGCAAGATAACCAAATCATGTCACTTTGAATGGTGACAGACACAAGTTTATTTTATCACTTCACAAGAGAACACCTCTTGAACAACAGTCTATATTCATAACAATGAGTATTTATCAAACACGAGTTCTGGGTCTGGAATCAGAGGGCCTGGGTTCAAATTTTTGTTCTGCCACCTCTGTGACCTTGGGGAAACCACTTATGCTCATCAGGCCTCAGTTTCTTCATCAATAAAATGAGGAGATTGGACTAGATGTCCTTTTTCTAGTTCTAAATCTATGACCATATGATCCTAACTGTCAGATACCACACTAGGAGAAGGGGATGCTAAAACAAAAGCAAAAAGGTCTCTACCCTCAAGTAATTTACATTCAACTGAGGGGAAACATGCATATTAATAAGTCAATATACAAAACATACAAAATAAAAACTAACTTTTTGGAGAGGGCTGCTGTTGTTGCTTGTTCTTGGGTCTTGAAGAGGACTATGACATCAGGAAGATGATACCATGACTTAGAAGTGACTTGGATTTAAGTGAGGCAGGGCTGTGCAAGGTTACCAGCCTCACTGTCTCCCTCTGAGTTATCTGGGTGCAGTGCAAGAGACAGATCAGAATAACTGGAGATGGTCCCCTTGCGGGGGGCACTAACAACTGGAAGAAACAGGCAAGATCTTTTGTAGGAGGTGGCACTTTAACTGAGCCTTGAATGCCCTGCTATGGATTCCAAAAAGCACGGGTGAGGAGGGAAAGCATTTCAGAAGGGAGTCTGTGCAAAGCACCCAGAGGAAGGTAGAATGTAGCATGTAGGGAAGTGTAATTAGGCTAGCTTGTGAGTGGAAATAATGTATAATTGGCATGGAAAGACAAATTGGAGACAAATCATGAAATCCTTTCAATGCCACACAGAAGAGTTTCTATTTTTCCCAGAGCTAACTGGGAGCCACTGAAGATTTTCAAAAACTAATTTCTATCCATATCTTTTGTTTTTATATCACCTATCTCTCCTATTGTGTTCTCTTCCTGAGAACTAGCTCTTAATTTTAAAAAAAGAGAATAAAAAGGAGGAGAGGGGAGGGAATTTGGACATTAAGTGACATATTCAGTACCTGCAGTTCTCTAACTCTGCAAAGAAGCAAAGGAAGCTGCCTTCTCATATCTCTTCTTTGAAGTCACGCTTGGTCATTATAATTTTATAGTCTTTGGTTTTAGTTGTTTTTATCATTTATTATCATTTTATTATTCTATTTAGACTTTCATAGTCCCTGATGTTTCTTCTTATTTTTTTTATTATTCTATTCACACTTTCATAGTCCCTGCTGCTACTTAAACCAGAGAGTAATGTGGTCATACTTCTGCTTTAGAAATATCAGTTTGGCAACTGTGTGAAGATTGGATAAAAGTCAGCAGGAAGACTTATTAGGAAGCTGTCATTGTAGTCTAGGGAAGAGGTGAGGAAGATCTATATTATGGTGATGGCTATGTGAGTGGAAAGAAGGGAATGGATGGGAGAGATGGTATGGAAATAGAATTGACAAGACTTGGCAACTGATTCAATAGGGATAATTGAAGGAGAGGGAATAATTGAGGGTGGTTACAAAACTGGATGACTCAACAGACATAGAAACAGCAGCAGCAGAGATGGGTTTAATGGCATAGGTAATGAATTCTGGGTTTTGACATATTGAATTTGAGAGGTCCATGTCACATTCAGGTAGGGATATCCAACAGGCAGGAGGAGACTGGGGCCAGAGAATGGAGGAGAGAAACAAAGGCTGCATTTATAGATGTTTTTTGGACTAGGTCTTCAACATAGAGTAGAGAAATTGGCAATGGGAGTGCAAAGGAAATCATGATAAGGGATAGAGAAGCCTCTGCCTTAGAGGCAGTTTCTGATACAAGAGATTGCTGGCTATGACTGTCACTGTAGAGAGACTGCAAATGCTTGGGATACATGATAGTTTAAGATCTTCCCAGGACAGAAAGAATGTGCTATCCATCTAAGACAATACTATACGGAATTCAGTTAGGATTTGGATTCTTTCTCCTCTCCTTTTAGAGGGATCAGTTTCCCTCAAAACCCAATACACAGAAAAGGTATAAAATCTTAACCTAGGACCAACAAAAAACCTCCTCAGTCTTATTCCCTCAGTCTTAGATACTGAGGCTTTAATCTTGTTTAATCTCAAACCCAGACAATAACTTCTCTAGAACAAAGAGTGAGATATAACCAGTTATTAATGTCTTTAGGCTTAGTAAGGTGGTGTTGGGTTTTTTTTCAGACTTTTTTTCCTAATCCAGGGTCTTGACCTTCCTAACTTATAGTGAGTGTTCTATTTGTTTTTATTGTTGTTGTCAACCATTTCAATCATGTACAACTCTCCATGACCCCATTTGGGGTTTTCTTGGCAAAGATATTGAAGTGTTTTGCTATTTCCTTCTCTAGTTCATTTTACAGATAGGAAAACTGAGGAAAAATAGGGTTAAGTGACTTTCCTAGTGTCACAAAGCTAATAAGTGTCTGAGATTAGATTTGAACATCATGAAGAGGAGACGAGTCTTCCTGATTCTAAGCCAGTGCTCTATCCACAGCACTACTTAGCTGACCAAGTATTTCATAATCTTCTCAAATTTCAATCTCTGAGATCTAGACTATAAACCAAATAGTGGTTATTTGAATTAAAAAAAAAACATTAAACAAATCTGGGATTTAAGTTTCCCCAGATTTCAAATTCCAAGCTTCTTTTGTTGTTTCATGCAGATGAGCATGTGGGGAAACTGGTACAGAGGCAAGATAAACCCAAGAACTCAAACAAGGTCATTGTCTGCTACCAGACCAAATGCATTCCTGGCCTTTTCATGTGTAGATGTGACCAACAAAAACTTAAAGGGGTCTATTTTCCCCATATCCTTATCTGAGCAAAGGCTCAGAAGCAAGAATGCCAATACTTGGAGGGGGGAGGGGGCAATGAGTTGACTAGCAGATTTACTTTAGGGAGTAGTAGGGGATAAGATTAAAAGTGTATATTTTTAAACCTCTACAAGGCTGCTCAAGCCCAGCATCTGAGAATTTTATACTAGAAGATATAATCATGTGATCTTTTGATGACTACAAAGAGAGCTATCCACAGTTTTCAAAGGTTACTTGTGTCCTGTTGATCTGTCATGTTCTTCTGGGGGGCCTATAACTCTTATGTTGTCTATAGATACACCCTTTAAGATCAATATGTTTTGCTTTCATAGAGCTCCTGTTTTCCTTTAACATTGTTGGTTTTTTGCTTCTCTTCTTCCAGATTGCCCTTAATTCTGTGTATTTGTACTCACAATCAGCTGTTGTTTCTCTTTTTCCCTTCTGGTGAGACTTGCCACAGTGCATTCTGCTGTGTAGGCCATAAATTCTGCTTTTATGATTCTTAATTATCTCTTGAACCACTGGGGAACATCCTGTTCTTATTCCTTGAACTCCTAGGAATCCATAGGATCCTCTGTCTCATCAGGTATTAATTCATTTTATTTTGCCATATTTATTCAGAGATGTTTGGGCTCATTTAGGTGTTTTATAGGTCATTTTCTTCTGTCGTTAATATCTTCTCTGTTGGCTTATCTATTTGTGTTAAGTTTTTAATTGAGTTTTCTTCCAAAATCTTTGGTAATTTCAGTCTTTTCTTCCCCCTTATAGCTCTTTATCACTCACTTTCTGACTCTTTCCACTTCAATATTGGATCCCCTTAAAAGCTATCTCAACTTCTTCCTCAAAAAAAAGCTATTCTCATCTTCTTCTTACCATGCTGGTGAAATTACCATTTAACTGACCTTAATCTCTACCTAAGTGACATCTAGGGACATAGAATTAGTCTCAGGTAGATGCCAGTACCCTTTGCTTCAGGCCTGGTAGAATCCTACCCTGCCACCCCTCGCTCTCATACACTGGTCTATTTCCCAGTTTCTCTGTTCCTTATTTTTCTAGCTATGCACAGGAGTTCTTGGGAGAGGAGGCAAGGAGTGAGCCTAAGGAATAGGACTTAGAGACCAGACCTCTCTATTAATAATTCGTCAGACCATTGGAGTTTGTCTTAGTGTCTTTAGCCTGTGGAAACAAATGAAATTAGTTTACCTTGTGCACAAAATTTTTGTTTCAGAGAGGTCTGACAGGTCATAAGGATGCAAGAAAATCTTGAGTCCTCTCTCTTGTTGGTCATATAACCATTTGTGTCCGGTTTTTAGGATAAGATTTTAGAGCTAGACAGCAGTCTTCAACCTGTGGATCACGACCCCTTTGGGGATTAAACGGGGTCACCCAAGACCATCAGAAAACACATATTTCTGATGGTCTTAGTTACTGAAACACCACTTCCCTATCCGTCTCCAGGCGGTCTGCCCACATGCAGATACACCCACATACAAGCATTAATGGATCGCGGCATTAGGAAGGTTGAGAGCTACTGAGCTAGAATGACTTTAGAAATCATCTAAGCCGACCCCCTAGTTTTATAGATTTGGTCAAGGTCAGACAGATAAAGTAAATGACAGGGAAGGGATTTGAACCCAACCCTTCTGACCCCAAATATACGACTCAGTCACTATACCACCACTACCTTACAAGAGATCTGATTACTTTTCAACTCCAAAATCCCAGTGACGTCAACATAAGCATATAAAATAACTCCTCAAATAAAAAGTGGGACCACAAAAGATCACAAATGTGCGAGTGTGTGTGTGTGTGTGTGTGTGCTCACTGAATAAGGCATATTGAAAAAGAACCCTTCTTTCCTTTAATTTTGTTTTCACCTGAAAAAGGTACCAATCCCAGAGCAAAAAGTCCAAGCGTTGATGAATTCTGTGGGCTAAGAAGGTGACTTTCTCTTCCAATGTGATTACTTTTTGGGATAGAGCCAAAATTGTAGCTTGAAATGTATTTGTTTTGAGCACTTAGTAATTCCTGTTTCTTTCCTGAAATCTCGTTTCTGAATTATGGGTTATTTTACCCAAAAAAAGTTTATTTTTAAAGTTACGATATATTAATTTAAGTTGATAATGAAAATGTCTTCCCTTGATTTATATTTACACAAATCGCAATTTAACCATATCATGGTCTCCTCTAAAAACAAATAGGAACTTCTACCTTCAATTAAATGCTGCTGAGCTACACTTCTCTGTATTCTATCATTTACTATTAGAGAGAGCTTTCTGTTCATACCTGCTCCAAGAGAAAAGTCAGACTCAGATAATAAAGCAGAAGCAGGGAGCAGGGAAGGCCTGGGAGGAGGTGGAGGAACAAAGACTGGTTAATGTGACAATTTCTTTGGTCTCCTTGCAATTTAGAAGCTGCTTTTTACAAACCACCACCACCACCCCTGGGATTCAGATGCCTTCTGTGTGCTTCCAAAGGCTGCAGATGTTACAGCTGAAAAACACCCACCTAAAAAGGGATCCTGAAGGCAGACCCTTCCCTATATGCACTGCTGATGATCGGCAGCTCTGGAGCTAAAGTCAGAGGCATAATTATAGCTAATGGAGGCATGTTGGAGCAGGCCACTCTCCGCTTTCCCCCAGGAATCAGCTGTGGTTATCACACACCTCCAGCAGGCTTATTGTCTATCCCCAGGCAGCAGCAGACCTGCTTCATTAGGACTTTACACTCCCCTGCCACAATCCCCCTTGCACCTTTCACTCTACTCACACCTTCCTGTCCCACCTCCCTCAAGGGTTTCTTTTTCTTCCCGGCTCCCCTTTCTTCCTTCTCCTCCATGCCCCACACACCAGCCCTAAAGTCCTTCTTTTTTTTTCTAATCATGTCATCACGCTGGTGCAACGATTAATTCCAAAAGGAAAATCAACAGAGCCTGGTTTGGATAATAAAAAGGAAAATCTCGAAAAAGCCCCCAGAAGCAGGAAGAATGCTCCCCTTCCTTCAGAAGCCCCAAAGCCTGGCATGCCTAATTTAAAATAAATCTGTCTCCTACAGAGTGGTCAGTCAGTTCAAAATTCAGAATGAGGGGATATCAAACCAATCTGTGCTAATAAGTGGCATCTTCACCTCCCCTCTTTTTCCAGTGATTTTCTTTTTTAGGCTCAGACAGGGTGGTAATTTAAATAGGGCTGTGAGGCTGGCAAGCCATTAATGTGTGTTTTTCCTCAATAAATACCTTAAAAACTTATTAATAGTACTCCAGTTGCGTGGAGGGAATGCTGGGCTATTAAAAGCACAGCTGTGGCAGATTCTTCTCCACTGTTTTCTCAAGCTAAGGCATGTTTTAAACAAAGAGAGACTATTCTGGGTGGATTGGAACAAAGCTTGGGGCCAGGACTTTAAGTGAGCAGGATTATTCTCGACCAAGGTAAAATGTCTGGAACTGAAGTAAGTGGAACAAGCTTTACAAAGAAGATGAGAACGTGGGAAAGAGGAAGGCTGCATTAGGAGACTTTTTGTGGTTCCTTTCAACTCTGTGGTTCAGCAGCCGTCAGCTTGAACTCTCCACTGAAATCCTGCTGGTATTACCCTTTTGGTACAGAGAGCCATAGGAATTCATTAAGACAACTTTCAGAACCATATTCAACCTTTGACAGGGACATTTGCATGAATATTACCTAAAGGTCACATAACAAAATTCCCAGTCAGGAAACATCATCCTCAACAACAATTAAAATACCTAGACCAGACCCCCTACATATGTTGATAGCAAAAAATAGACTATTGGCTGGCCTGGCTGTGTCAGTTACCTAAAAAAAAAAAAAAAAAAAAAACCAATAACATTTCGGTAGACACTGGTTTTGAAAAGGAAGGAAACTGAGTATGAAATTTTAGACTTCAGGGTCACGAGGAAGTTGGTATCAAGGGACTTTCCATATCATCAAGAGAGGCATTTTCCAAGGCATTATTCTTGCCTATGGTCCCTTTCTTTATCACACTTATATGGCCTGAAGTGGCTATGGCAATAATCTAGTACTAGTTATGGAACAGGGCTTGGGGACTTGGTCTCCTCCACTATCCCATCTTCTGACCATTAGTTCTGTTCTAAGTCTCCAGCATGCAATAAAGCAGAGTTATCGAATACCAACAGAAAAGGGTACCAAACCATATGTAACAATCTCTTAGAAAACCAGATATGTTCATTACCTGTGTTCAATTATATTTTTATTTAGTTTGATAAATACAGACATCTCTTATTTTGTTGCACTTTACAGATATTGTATTTTTTACAAAATGAAGGTTTGTGGCAACCTTGCCTTAAGCAAGGCTATCAGTGCCATTTTTCCAACAGCATATATTCACATCATGTCTCTGTGTCCCATTTTGGCAATGTTTGCAATATTTCAAACTTTTTCATTGTTACTATATCTGTCACAATGACCTATGATGAGTGATCTTTGATGTTTCTATTGTAATTGTTTTGGGTCACGACAAATCATGCTCATATAAGACAGGGAATTTAATCAATAAATGTGTGTTTTCTGGCTACTCCATCAACCAGCCATTCCCCATCTCCCTGATACACAACAATATTGAAATTAGAACAATTAATAATCTTACAGTGGTCTCTAAGTGTTCAAGTGAAAGGAAAAGTCTATGGATGGGGAAAGCTTCATTGTCTCATTTTAAGAAATTGTCACAAATACCCCAATCTTTGGCATCCATCACCCTGATCAGACAGCAGCCACCAACAATGGGGCAAGACTGTCCCCCACAAAAAGATAGTGACTCACTGAAAGCTCCAATGATGGTTAACATTTTTTAGCAATAAAGTGTTTTGAGTAAGATACATACATTTTTAGATAATATTATTGCACACTTAATAGACTCCAGTATAGTGTAAATATAACCACACCAAGAAACCAAAACATTCATGTGACTCACTTCAAAGCAATGGTCTGAAACCAAACCCACAATATATCTAAAGTATGCCTGTATATTCCAGTAACATTTTCATTTGGTTTGGGCTGCCCATGTGTTTAAGCCCTGGGGAATATCCTAGTGTTGGACTGAAAGAAAGGAGAGACATACGGGGAGAAAAAGAAGAGTTGTCTGAGGAGATTAGCACAGATGCGCAAGAAACTCATTGGCCGAGTTTGATTTCCAAAGACATGTGCAGAATTTTGGTGAAGATGCCTACGTGAAAGTCTGATTAGAAAACAGTGCCCCCCACAAAAATTTCAACAGTTGTTTTATTTTTAATCCCCCGGAAGGACAAATGCTACAAGAACCAAATAAAGAGCAAAAACCTCCTCCACCCTGTCCAACGATGAGTAAGATTTTTGACAGAAACCTACAGGTGCTCTAAGTACAGCCATAGCAGGGAAGGGGGAAGATGGAGCAGAAATCTAAGGACTGAAGTCTCACGATCTCTACTGCTGCACCTGCCCCAATTTCCTGCTCAGAATTAATCAATCGATCTCCCCAGGATATTTTCAGAGATGTCCTAAATAGGAGCAACAGGTGACCAAGCCAGGCCCCTCGTGTGATGAGGAAAAAGGGTCAGTTGACACACATTCAACAAGGGCCTTTCAAGAGGTCTGATTTGAGTATCTTGGTAGCAACAGAGCCACAGCAGGAAAGAGGTGGTACAGCACATGCACAGTCTAGGCACAAGACGACTTGTGAAATTAGAGATCAAAACCACAGAATTTTTGTGCAATCCCCACCAAAGCAATAGTAGGGAACATTACCATCACAGTGTTCAGGCAGATTGTACTGAAGCTATAGCAGGAGACAGAACAAGAGGGCAATGTAAAAATAGAATCTTCCAATCATCTCCAAAAATTCCATATTGAAAACACACAGTTATGTCAGAAGTAAAATCCAGAACTCCTAAGTCAAAGAAAAGTATCACAGGCAATCAGAGATAATTCACATACCAAGGAACCACCATTGACATTACTCAGGACTTTACAACAACTACTACAAAAGAGAGGAAAATTGTCATTATGATATGCTAAGAGGCAAAAGAAAAAAAGCCAGAAACCAACCATTATTTCCCTGAAAACCTTATTAGAATGAATCTTTAATAAGATAGAGGACTTGGAAAGATTCCCCAGGAAAAGACCAGAGTTGTACCTTTGTACATGACCTTTGAAAATAGTACCTTTGAAATGACACCGAAATCAAGAGATACCTCAAAATGTAAATGAGTTTGAGCAATTGAAAGGGGGTAAATAACAGTGATAAACTTACATTCTAATGACAGAGAAGAGACAAAGATCCCATTAGAATCCTACTACCTTCAAGGATAACTGATGAAGAGAAACAGGGTAAACACAGGACCTTGGTGGGGTTTTGCTTTTTTTTGTTGCTTTTACGGAGGAAAGAAAAGAGACAGATAAAAGAATACCTTAAGGAAGAAATGAGAAAGAGAAGGGCCTGAGATGAGATTTTTCTCAATGAGTTGAAAAGAATATGATGGAAATAGTGGGGATCATGGACCTTCTCCTGAATCTCTTATCTGAACAGGACAGAGGAGGATTAAATCAACACCACATGAAGACATACACATGTGTGCATGCACAGTTTGGTATAGAAATAAATAGAAAATTATAAGGAAACAGTCAAAGAAAGGAAGGTAAAGATATATAAGTAGTTGGGGGAAAGAAAGAAAGAAAGAAAGAAAGAAAGAAAGAAAGAAAGAAAGAAAGAAAGAAAGAAAGAAAGAAAGAAAGAAAGAAAGAAAGAAAGAAAAAAAGAAAGAAAGAAAGAAAGAGAGGAAGGAAGAAAGAGAGGAAGGAAGAGAGAAAGGAAGGAAGAGAGGAAGGAAGAAAGAAAGAGAGAAAGAAAGAAAGAGAGAAAGAGAGAGAAAGAAAGAAAGAAAGAAAGAGAGAAAGAAAGAAAGAGAGAAAGAAGAAAGAGAGGAAAGAAGGAAGGGAGGGAGGGAGGGAGGAAGGAAATAAACATTTATTAATTGCTTACTATGTGTCGTGTACTGAGCTGAGCACACATACATATAGGATAAATATTTGTGAAGTGCCCACCTACTTATGTGCTGTGCATGATGCTAAGCACTTGGGATACAAATATGAAAAAGAAATATAATTCCTGGCCTCAAGAACCTTACAATTTAATGGGAAAAGACAATACACAAAAGGGAGCTGAAAAATGGTTGGGGGAGTCCAGGAATAAGGTGATGATAGTGGAGACAAAAGCAAGCAGAATAGATAGTGGCAATTGAAGAGATGGCTGGGATTCTGAACCCTCTATAAGGGAAGGTTGTGGGAGCTGTTCTTCCTCTGCTCTCCAGTCCTCTAATCAGAAGGCAGAAGCAACCGAGGGCACCGGTGACGTATAAGTATAAAAGCTGAAGCAATCTCCATGATGGTGAGTTTCTTGGTGATCAGCTTATCCTGGGGGTGGTGTAGGGAGAAAAGGAGGAGGAGGGGATTATTGTGTTGGAGTCAAAACCAGGCAGAGCAACTTGTGGCAAACAGAGATGAATGTTATTATTAAGTCCTATAAGTACTTTACAAATACTGTTTGATCTTTATATCAACTCTGGAATGTAGGTACTATTATTATTCCTATTTTACAGTTGAGAAAACTGAAGTAGGTAGTTTATGGATGAATTGTACAGGGTAATACAGCTAGTAAGAATGAAGTCAGATCTGAACTCACATCTTCCTGACTTCAGGCATAGCATTCTATCTACTGAGCCACCTTGCTGGGTTTAAGAGGGAAGCCAGAACTGGAAAATGAGTTTTTTAAAAACATCAAATTTGAAGGGTAAATAATAAAGGGAAAATTAAAAGAAAGAGAGAAAATGTAAGAACCAGAGGTCAGGGTCTAGATTTAGTGAAGACAGGAAGCAGAGGAGAAGGAATAGCCTATTTTAATTATAGATGATTAATTACAGATATTTAGTGTGGAACATATTCTTTCTATTTTTCTACTTCATTATTGTTCACCAAGAAAGGAGTAGAGAGTGAGAAGAAGAGAAAAAGCAAAAGGGAATATGATTTGGCAAATATAATTAGTAACCATAACTAGGAACATAAATGTGATGAATTCACTCAAAATAGAGGAAAGAATGTAGAATGGATCAAAAAGCAAAATTCAACAATATATTATTTATAAGAGATACACTTTCAACATAAAGATGTAAAATGTGAACACGAAGAAGAATTTTTCTTCAGGCAAAATAAAAAAGAGCATGGGTAGCATGATCTCAGACAAAGCCACAGTGAAAATAGTGATGAGAGATAAGCAGCAGAACCACATTATATTTAAAGGTCTCATATATAATTAAATTGTATCAGTACTTAATATATGTATACATTGCAAATGTTAAAGGAAAAGTTAATCAATTTGCAGGGAGAAATAGGCAACAAATCTCTAATAGTGGGGATCACAATGTGCCCCATCCTGACCTGGACAAATTTAACAAAAAGATAAGAAAGAAGTCAACAGCCTGAATAGAACTTTAGAAAAGTTTGATATGATAGATTTCAGGTGATTATTGAATGGGAAGAGAAAGCATATATTATATATATATATATTATAAATATATATATAGCATATATTTTTCAGCTATACGTGATATCTCTATATATTCTACAGCATAAAACCCTCATAAACAAATTCATTAAATGAGTTAAACACATCTTTTACTGAACACAGTGCAACAAAATTATAATTTAAAAGTATTTAAAGAATGTTTTTTTAAAAAAAATATTTATTCCAAAGGTCCCTAAAATCTGAATACAAAGATTTAGGTGGCTCCAGAGTGCCAGGCATCTGAATGGTATATCTCTAAATTCAAATGGGGCAAAAGGACTTTTACTATCCCAAAACAATTTTACTAACACTCCAATAGGTTAAACACTAATAATCTTCTCACTTACTCCATATTTCTAAATCCATATCCACAGGCCCTTATGGGTAAGGGGAAATCACCTTTCATCCATTCATCATGTATCTTCCCATCATTACCTATATATGTGGACAGCACTACCTTTTCAGATGATTTCTGGTCTAGACCAATATCCATGTCAGACTTCATCAACCATTTGTGGTAGGGTGAGACAGGAGGGTGAACCATGTCTAAAACCTGATGCTATTCAGGTGAATGTTCACTCAAAAGTCAGGATCCAATTGTACCCAAAACAGGCTAGTCATAATGAACAGCAAAGAGTCATGGGAAAGGGGAATAAATCCAGTCAGCTAAACCCTTCTCTCTTAAAAATGTCATCTCTTCCCTTGCTGTCATCCTTTGGGAAACTAATTGTACCAAGAACTCATCTTTATAAGGTCAAGTATGTAAAACGCTTCATTTCATCTACCTGAAGAGGGACAAGTTAGTCTTCATATGGAAATTCTAATTAATTCAGCTGACTTTACAAGAGAAAGTCTTTAGAATACTGAAATAATGAAACTGAATTGCACCTATTAGCAACACTCCTATTAACCACCTTTTTCCTAATGATTCATTGGAAATGAACTGGTTCATGATAAAGTGATGATTCATTTACAGTTTAACTTTTTTTCCTGTAAACTGCCAAAGTTTGTGAAAGTGGTGAAAACCTGACCAACCTCTTTCTCCACAGAGGAAGCTATCAAGTAGAAAACTGGTTGGTTGGTTATGTCCTGTGTTCTTGAAGAGGACCGAGGATGTAGTATTCTTGGGCTAGAGGCAACATTAAAGGAAGTTTAGTGATAGAAAAGACCCAGACTTCCTCACTGCTTGCGTGAACTCCCTACAGTCTTCCCTATTCTTATTGTCTTTCCTTATGACCCTCATCTTGCCAAAGTCTAACAAACTCTCCAAAGAAATTATTTGGATTAAGATCGTGTTTTCTGCCAGTGGTCTAATAGGCCCCACCTTCCTTCACATTGTCTTTTTTTTTACCTGTTTTATTATCAAAGCTTTCTTAGCTTTCAAGGCGTAATTTTTGAAGATCAAAAGCTCATTCGTCTCTACATCTAGTTCATTGATACATGAGGACAATCTATCTTTACTCTATGTTATAAATCCATCTTATCCAAACTGTCAATAAAAGTCAAGGAATTTTTTTTTACTATGCCTGTCAGGCTCCTTGAGCGTGCATCATAGCAATTCCACAAGATAAATGGGCTCTTTTCACTAATCTCTTTGAAAGGATTTCCATTTATTTAAAAAAAAAAAAACTCTTGCCATGAGAAACCAAAATCCCATATCTGAACATCTTATCACCCAATACTTCCTTTCTTTCATAATAACCTTCCCTCACTTAAAAAAAGGATTTAATGGTGAGGCTTTTGTAATATAACTCCTACCAGTTACAATAAATATTCTAAACAAGGTCTAACCTAGGCTAATGCAGTGATTCAGGAAATGCATGAGCTATTAATGGAATAAAAATAATTTTATAGATAAGAAGACACAATTTATAGTTAAGAACACAATTTCTAAATTAAAAAGCAAACAATTGTTAAAATGCTACATTGCCTCCACTGTCGCCACAGCAATGGACCATTTTAGGTCAGCAAGGCATTCCCTGGAGGATGAGAGAAGTACTAGTAAAATCTCTGACACTAGTTTTCCTTTCAGGCTGGGCTTTTTACGCATCAGGCAGCAAGGAAGCCAAATGGCCCCCTTACATTTTTAATGGACCCCCAAATACCTTGTATTTGTTTTCTTTATATTTTTATATTATCTTTATATTTATTCCACGTACACTTTTATACGTACCTCTTACCTTGAGAGTAGAGGTTTTTTTTATATTTATCTTCCCAAAGCCTAGCACAGTACCTAGTATATAATAAGTGCTTTATAAATATTTGTTGCTTGGTTCACTGCCAGCACCAAAGCACCGTTTAAATTTTCAACTCATGATGTTGCTTCTCTCTAAAGTTCCCAGTGATAGACGTGTCATTTGAAAAGGGAGATGAGAACTTAGTCATTTTCACTGGCTCCTTTCGCAAAATCCTGATAGTTCCAATTACGCTTAAATACTATTTTTCAGTTGTTCAATTGGGTCCAACTCTTCATGACCCCATATGGGGTTTTCTTTTTTTTATTAAAAAAAATGTTACTATTAGTTTACAACATTCAGTTCCACAAGTTTTTGAGTTCCAAATTCCCCCCTCCTTCTTTTCCTCCCATGGCGACGTGCAATCTGACATAGATTCTACATATACCTTCACATTAAACAAAAGTCAAGTTATAAAGAAGAATTGTAACCAATGGAGGAAATAATGAAGAAGAAGAAACAAAACAAAACAAAATGAAAAAAAGAGAAAGCAAGTAGTTTGCTTCAATTTGCATTCAGACTACACAATTCTTTCTCTGGAGATGGACATCCTTTCCATCATGAGTCCTTTGGAGTTGTCTTGTAGCCTTGTATTGCTGAGAGGAGCCCAGTCTATCAAAGTCAGTCATCACGGATACAATGTATCTCAAATTGTATACAATGTTCTCCTGGTTCTGCTCTGCTCATTCTATGTGGAGTCTTCTTTTTTTTTATATAGCCTTTTTATTTTTTTTTGTCTGTTTTATTTTTCCTCTTCTCATTCTTTTTTTTTAATTTTAATTTATTTTCTTGGTTACATCATTCATTTCCACAAGGTTTTGAGTTACAGATTTTCTCCCCTTTTTGCCCCTACCCCCTAGCCCAGAA
>CM053599.1:207714440-207725757 GCA_028646575.1 Pseudocheirus occidentalis
TATTGAGACTTTCCTTGTTCTGAAGATTGTATATAATATTGTGAATTGTTGATACTGTGGACATTGTACTGAATCTTGATTTGTAATGGAATAAACAGAGCGTTCGCTAATACTGTGTAATCCGAATCTTAAAAGCTGTTCACAGATGCATTCTCTCAGGAATCTACTGTTGATTGGCTTTACACCTCCTCACATTAAACTTCATGTTGTTGTTCAGTCACATGCAACTCTTTATGATCCCATTTGGGGTTTTCTTGGCAAAGATACTGGAGTGGTTTGCCATTTCCTTCTCCAGCTCATTTTACAGATGAGGAAACTGAGGCACACAGAGTTAAGTGATTTCCCCAGAGTCATACAGCTAGTAAAGGTTTAAGGCCAGATTTGAACTCAGAAAGATGAATCTTCCTGACATCAGGCCCTGTACTCTCTTCTCTTCACTGTGCCACCTAGCTGCCCCTAAACTTCATAAAAGTGGCCCCAAAAAAGTGGCCTGTCTCTGAATTTCTCCCCTTTGATGTGCTTCTGCCCATCTCTGGCAACACCAAAGCATGCTCAGTAATTAGTAGCACACCCATCCCATTTCCAAAGGGATCTTTGTCCTTCCCATTAGGTTCAGTCAGGGTCCATTTAACAGCCTATTTTCCCTCTCCTGGAGTCTAGGTGGTATTGATCCCTGCAAGGTAAGTGCTATGCATTTTACAGAAGACACAGACAGACAGCTTAAGGACTTGTCTGTGGTCACACAGCTAGTAAGTGACCAAGGCTGAATTTGAACTCATCTTTCTAACTTCAGGACCAATGTTCTATCCACAGAGTCTCCCACCTCCTTCTTCAATTCCCTCACCATTCAAGGGGGGGAAATGACTAGTGATTGTGGAAGGAGAGGAGGGACCAAGCACTCCCTTAGTGATTTCACACATCAGGGGGAACAATGTGTAGCCTCCTCTCCAAATGGCAAATGCATGAGGAATTGAAATAACCTTCTGAGGATCACAGAGGCAGAAAGTGATGAAGCCAGGATGTGAATCCCCATCTTCTAATTTCAAATTCTGCATCTTTTCCCGCCACCATCTTTGCTCTTATAAGAAAAGTGTGTGACAAGATGTAAGATGGATAAGTCATAACTGATGGTGAGGATAAGAGAAGACTTCCTGGAGGAAGTGGCATTTGAATTGGGCTTTAAAAATTAGGGGGCAAATCCACAGGCACAGGGAGGAGTTACAGGGCCAATTTGTTCTTCATAGCAACCCTGTGAAGTAGGCTATGCAAGTACCATTATCTCCATGTTACAGCTGAGTCCCAGGCCCATCACTTTTCTCCACTGAACCAACAAGCTGCCTCTGCCTGAGTATTAATAACTTTAAATCCAAGTTCGAGTGGTCATTGTGCATTCCTGACCTTAATCAGGGTGGAAAGTGGTACATTTACAAAAGCTGCTTCTGCAGAAAGATGGAGTGATTTGCCCAAGAGCTGGTATCACAATCCCAGACCTTCAGATTGAAAATTCAACAATCTTTCTCTTCTCCTGGTCCTGCTAGTCTAGAATTTCTGATTCAGTGAACCTGTTTCCCTAGGAGCTGAAAAGCACAAGTAGTTCAGAAACAAAACCAACATCTAAATCCAAAACATTCATTCAACAAACATTTATTTTCTGCCTATTTTTATGCTAGGCACTGTACTAGACCCCAGGGAGAGATACAAGGTTTAGAGAATAGATTTAATGAAGTTTACTCTCTGGTAGGGTGAGAAAACATAAACTAAAACTAATACAGCATTAACCTAATAGAGATTAAGAATGGGAAATTGATAATCCTGTTATATATGAACAAGATTTTGCAAGACTTTATAAGCTCTGTCTTGCAAGAACAAGATTCAGTGCTCCCTGTCATTCTTTTCCCAGTCTTGTGTGGTAAAAGATGCCCCAGATACTTCAGAGAGCACTGGTTCAGTTTTCCTTCAGCAGAATCAAATAACAGGACTCTTTCAATTCTATCTCTCACCAGGCTGCTCAGAATGCACACATCCATCTGTGGTACAAAACAGAGCTTCAAGCCTCCGAGTGAAGAGGATGAAAAAAGAGTCATCTGCCCACAAAAAAAGAGAAAGGAATGCTTAAATGTGGATCAGGCAGAAACGTAAAAAATAACAATAATTTAAGTTGAAGCTGGAACTATTAAGAAGGAAAAGGGCTGTTTGGTTTTTAATCATCCTTCCCAATGACTTAAACAGGTAAAATGCATATTAAAGAAAGCCCAAAGATTGGAAAATTCCGAAGGGAAATCTTTTCTTGTTTAGGACATAATGATTCAGTCTTCAGAGACCACGGAGTCTGGTTTGTTGAGCTCTCTCAACTGTCAGCTGAATTATCTGCAAAATATTGTGTGGAGGTGAACTCCCTATGATTCAGTACTTTTCCTGTTTTGAAACACAAGGTTAGTAACCTTTGGAACAAAAGAAAGCAAAGTCAAGGACCAAGCCTCCTTTCTTTCCATTTGATTGATACTTAGGGAAAGTGTTATTTTGTCTTAAAAAGTAAGACATTTTCATCCAAAGGTCCTTCCCACGTGCCCTTGGAAAGAATCTATGTTGTATGCAGAACTAACAATCCGTTGGCCATGGTGGCAAGGGAGAAAAGCCATCTCATCAAGGAAGCTGTCTTGTATTTTGTGCTGAAGAACATAAGGCAGGCACACTGGGGGAGGGGGAGAGACAAGACAAAACCAGAATTCCTTTCACCTAATTATTGCTAAACCTGTTAGTGTATTCTCTGGGCTTTATCTTCTCATCTCCCTCTATGGCCTGTATATCCGGATAATGTGACCTGACCTATTGATGCAAGCTAAAGAGCCAAGGACCTTGTCATTCAGCCAGCTGCTACTACCTTAGGACTTAGGGGCTTCCCGACTGCTCTATAGCTAAACCTTTTAAGTGTTGTCTCCCTCAATTAACAGAGAAGCTCCTTGAAAGCAGGGTCTCTCCATTTTTCCATCTGTATCACCAGAACTTGGGGGTGGCTAGGTGGCACCGTGGATAGAGTACCAGGTCTGGAGTCAGGAAAACTCATCTTCCTGAGTTCAAATCTGGCCTCAGACACTTACTAGCTGTGTGACCCTGGGCAAGTCACTTAACCCTGTTTACCTCAGTTTCCTCATCCATAAAATGAGTTGAAGAAGGAAATGACAAATCACTCCAGTGTCTTTGCCAAGAAAATCCCAAAAGAGGTCACAAAGAGTCAGACATGACTCAAAGAACAATCCCCATAACTTTAAGCAGTGCTTGGCACATACTAAGTCCTTAACAAATACTTTTTCTTTCGTTCAGTCATTTGACTGCTGAGCCCAAGAACCTAGGGAATTTGTGCCTACCCCCTTTCTACTAAGGGAGCCATGTGCTCTGGACCCATGCATATAGTAAGACAAAACTTAATCCTGCGGGACCCTGACTCCTAATGAAAGGAATTAGACTCACTTTTCTAATAAACACATTAAAACACATTAAATCTCTGCCCCAACACTCTAAGTACAATTTATTTAAAGCTTAAGTTTTGGCTCATTTCTAGGGCTTCCCTACTTTGGGGAGTACAATGTGAATCAGATATGGGACAGGTATTTATTTACATGTATACATAAGACTGAAGCAGGAATTTGAATGAATGACTTGAAATAAGATTCAGTAATAATTTATAACTATCAAAAAATTTCTATAAAAGGCCAATACTTAAACCTCATAAAAACATAAAGCAGCTTATGGACTACTGAGTAGGCAGCACACATTTCACCTTGACTCTGAACTGTTCAAACAACTGTACGTGTCTTCTTCCAGTGGCTGTTTTCTCCAAAGAAGAAACACCTTTTGTCACCAGTTATCTCCAGACCTGAATATGTCCGTCTCCAGAATAATGCTCAGTCATTGACTCAGGAAAAGTGGGAGCAACTAGGTGGCACAATGAATAGAGCACCAGCCCTAGAGTCAGAAGGACCTGAGTTCAAATCCAGCCTCAGACTCCTGACACACTTACTAGCCATGTGACCTTGGGCAAGTCACTTAACTCCAATTGCCTTGCTTTCCTCTCTCCAAAAAAGGAAAAGAAACACCCACAAAGTGGAAAAAATATCAGACTTTGAGCCCATGAACAGTGAGGCAATAGCAAATGGATAGTAAGGAAATCGTACCCTCCATTCCTGGTTTGAAGGTGGATTCCTGTTATCATCAAGCATCTGTTTGGTTTCAAAACTCCAATGACTTTTCTCCATCTTCATCCCTCTGATTCCACCAGCACAAGTCAAGTGATAGGAAGTCTGATCATAGGAAATACTTCTTGCCATAAGTGAGTCAAAGGAAGAAAGTAAGCTGGAAGATATCTCTTCTTTTAATTGATGAAGCACCCTGCTCTCCTGCTGCTATCGTGAGATGGAAGGGTGGTTGGAGAGGGGCAGAACCAAAGGACTTCCCAGGGTTTTCACCACACCAAAGCCTTTCAACATTTGCCATTCATGGGTTTAAGCAGGCAGGAACTGCTTCAACAGATGCCCTGTTCTAGTTACATGAGGGGAAAAGTGCTCTAAATCATGATTAATTCAATAAATGGAATTTAAAAGAACTCTGAGATGCCACCTCACACATATTAGAATGGCCGATTGGTTTGTTGGTGTCCTTCATTCTTGAAGAAGACCAAAATGACATCACCATGCTAAAGTCAAGTTTCATTGTGTCCAGCTGTGGCTGATCAGACCAATATGAGCTTGGATGCTGTACCACAAATCGGGCACAAAGAGTCCATGCAAACATTTGGACTGGATTTTCTAAATTTGTGCATCCTGCATTTCCTTTGAGCTGTTTCAATTCCACTTTGCTTGTAGAGCACAGCACCTTCTCTGACGTGGGCATGCCATGCTGGGTGCAGTCCTTTGCCAGCGTCTCCCATGTCACACAATTAATTCCAAAGAGAGACCTGGAGAGTGTCCTTGTATTGCTTTTTCTGACCACTGTGTGAATGTTTGCCCTGTGTGAGTTCTCCACAAAAAATAGTCTTTTAGAAAAGAGTATGTTTTGCATTCAAACAATGTGGCAAGCCCGTCGGAGTTGTGCTCTCTGAAGCAGTGTCTGAAGGCTTGGCAGTTTATTTAGAGTAAGGACCTCAGTGTCTGGTGCCCTATCCTGCCAGGTGATCTTCAGAATCTTCCTGAGACAATTCAAGTCGAAGCGACTCAGTTTCCTGGCATGGCACTGGCAGACTGTCTAGGTTTCACAGACATACAGCAAAGAGGTCAGCACAACAGCTCTGTAGACTTCAGTTTGGTGGTCAGTCTAATACCTCTTCTCTCCTGTACTTTCCTTCTGAGCCCCCAAACACTGAGCTAGCCCTGGCAATGCATGTGTCAACTTCATTATCAATGGGTACATCCCTGGAAAGTACACAACCAAGGTAAGGGAACTCTTCCACAGCATTCAAAGCTTCTCCATTTGCTGTAACCAATGATTCCACATATGGATAGTGTGGTGGTGGCTGATAGACACCTGTGCTTTCTTGGTGTTAATTGTTAGGCCAAAATTAGCATAAGCAGCAGAGATGGCCCAAAAGGAAAATGACAAATGCTGGGAGGTGGGGGTGGAAAAACAGTTATACTAATGTTGGTAGAGGTTGTGAACCGGTGCGACTGTTCTGGACAACAATTTGGAGATATAAGACCAAAGAGTTATAAAACTGCATATCCTTTCACCCAGCAATGCCATTACTAGGTCTGAATCCCAAAGAGAGCAAAGAAAAGGGGAAAGCACCCATATGTACAAAAATATTTATAGCCACTCTTTTGGTGGTGGCAAAGAATTAGAAATTGAGGGGATGCCCACCAGCTGGAGAGTGACTGAACAAGTTGTGGTCTATGAATGTAATGGAATACTATTGGGCTACAAGAAATCATGAGCAGGATGCTCTCAGATAAGCCTGGGACTGAAGTGATGCAAAATGATTTGAGCAGAATCAGCAGAACATTGCACACGGCAATAACAATATTGTAACGATTATTGACTATGAGAGACTGAACTACTCTCGTCAAACCTGATCCAAGACAATTCCAAAGGACTCATGATTAAAAAAAAGGTACTATCCACATTGAAGCACAAACTTATTTTGCTTTTTAAATTTTTCTTGATTTTTTTTCCAACACGGTTGATATGGAAATACGTTTCATATGATGTCACATACATAATTGGCCTATTGCTTGCTTTCTCATTGGGTGAGGGAAAGGTGAAAGAGAGGCAGAGAATTTGAAATTTTAAAAAATGTTAAATGAAAGTTTAAAATAAATAATTTTTTCATAGAAAAAAAGTTGTTCTGTTAAACACCTGTTAAGTACTAATTTATTTTCCATAAGACTAACTGGACAAGCTGTGTGTGGAAACCTTAGTGACAGCTCCACCACTTCTAATCCCACCCCTCACCTGTCTCCCTGGGGGCATAGGCCTACATCTTTTCTCCTGTGAGTCTTATCTTGGGAGAGAGAAAGAAAGAAAGCAGCTCAGTCTAACGGCTAGACTAAGCCTGGAAGTGCCAGGTGGGTGGGAGGATGAAGCAATCCTTGGCAAGGTACACTTTGGGAAACAAAGAAGAATTTTCATTGAGGAAAACTAAAATCAGAATGTTGCTGGCTTATTCATGGTTTACTTATGTTGGTAGAAACATAGATGAAGATGAAAGAAGTCATTTTTAAACCAGAAAGGCATTTTACGATAGATGGATTTTCCTTTCAAACCATTAATGTGCACAGCTCTATCTCCTAGATAAACAGGAAGACAAAAAGCATCACCAAAACCCGCACCAAAGTCTCTGACCCGGACAATGTTTCAGAGGACTGGTCTAATCGAAGTGGAAATAGAATTGTTATGTGCAAAGTGTCACCTTTCTGTTACCTACAAAATAAGCTTCTAGCACTGGAAAAACATCGATGGCCCTCGATATAAATTGACCTCGGTGATCTTGTTGACCTTGGTAATCTATTGATTGCTCTCTGAATGAAGCTGTACTATACACTCTTCTTCACCCTTTCATCTTTACTTTATCTGACTCCCCTCTACCTACAGTTTCTCAGCTATTCCGACCTGCAGCAACATGTTCCTCCCATGAATTCACCATACTGACTTAAACATGCATCATTTATTTGGTATTACCACACTGCTTTTGGACATCTTCATGATCTTATAGAAAAGGGGCTAGACTGAGTCAGAAGACTCTGACTCAGATCTGCGCTAACCTACTTACTAATTACACTATCTTAAACAAAGCTCTTCTTTAAGATGGAGATAAATAATAGTGGGGTCACACGGATCAAACCAGAATTATGTGAAAGTGTTTTGGAAACTGCTACACAAATGTAAGACAGTTTTATTATTGATCCAAGTAGACAATGAGTTCTTTGAGGTCCAAACTGTTTTCTCTTCAGTCCCTACAGGGGTGGGGAACCTTTGGTCTTGAGGCCATATGTGGCCCTCTAGGACTTAGGGTCACATATGGCCTCAGGTTCCCCACCCCAGTCCTGGCACATATTAGGTGCTCAATAAATAGGTTGTTGAACAAGTTTTATCCACTCTGGGATAAAACTCCTCCAGTTTGTGCTCAAACTCACGAAGTGAGTTGTGGCTGTTGGTCCTAGCAGGATACCCTGGGATTCTTCATCTCATGTTGTAACTCACAAACCTCTCCATGACTTCCCATTAGCAGTCATTCAACAGATACAATTAACAAAGGCATTTCCCAAGAATACAAGAAAACTAGATGAGGACAGAGGGAAGGCACTCAGAATAAGGGAGGTTGGAGAAAGATTCATGTAGAAGGTGGGGCATGAAGGAAACCAAGGAGGTCAGTGGTCAGAGTTGGGGAGGGAGAATATACCAATCAAAGGGGATGGCGAAGGAAATGCCTGGAGCCAGGAGATGGAGGGTCTTGTTCTCTTGTTGTAGCTAGGAGGCTGGTGGCCCCAGATCAAAGAGAGCCTGTCACAAAATAAGGTGTAGGAAGGCTAAAAAAGTGGGCTGGGGCCAGGCTATGGTGGACTCTGAATGCCAAGCAGGGTGTTTTGTATTTGTATCTGGAAATAACAGGAAGCCACCAGAGTTTGTTGTGTAGGGGGTGACATGATTAGATGTGAACTTTAGGAAAATCATTTAAGTGGCTGAATGGAGAATGGATTGACCATGAAGCATAATAACAAAATTGATATTTAAAAAAAGAAGACTGTGGTCCATGGATTCCATTCTTTAAATGTTTCAAGTTTGACCACTGATATTTTATCTTTGGATAAAAATAAACTAGATTTGTGAATGATAGAGCAAGTGGAAACACTCCTTGTATCCAGCATAGCACCATAGCCCAGAAAGAACCCAGGATTTGTTAGATAAGCCGGGTTCAAGCCCTCGTTCTGTCACTTGTTAGCTTTGTGATTTGGATCAATTCCCTTTGGGGTTCTGGAGGTTCAGTTTCCTCATTTACAAAATGAGGGGACTATAGCCAGTGATCTCTGAGGTCTTTTTTTATTTCTAAATCCTGCAATCCATAAAATGGTGATAAGGACCACTGGGAGTTTTTTGAGAAGGAAAAAATAAAATGCATGAAAATTGTTTTGTAAACTGTAAAGTGCTAATCAAGCGTCAGTTATTATTAATATTATGGTTGCTGAATAAATTCATGAACCAACCCTTCAGCTAAATGCATCTAATAATCACATTTCACACCTAACATATTCAGCCTCTTTCACCTACAGATTGCAAAGTGCCTTCAAGCAAAGACAATACACACCATTATCTTTACTGAGCTGAGTGATTAACTCAAGGCCAAGCCGAGGGGTGATGGGCTCCAAGCGCAGAATGCGAGAGATTTTCAGACATGGCCCATCTGTGGGTCTGTTTTGCTTGACTACATCTAGTTATTATAAGAGAGGGCCTTTTGACTGGGGAGAGAGTCATGAAGAGAAATGACAGCAAAGCCCCTAAAAAGAAGAAGAAAAGAACGTCAATAAGGAATGTTTTAAATACACAGAGAGAGCAGAAGGAAGTTTAGAAGAGGACACATTTAAGCAGAGCAATGCCGAAATCACTCTTCCAAATTTAACATAAACCTAAAAAGATAAGCTGTACGTCAGTGCCGCCTGCTTTTTTTTCCCTTCTTCGTATAAGGAAATGTCCAGATTTGTTGATATTTTAAAGTTCATAATAATAACAGACACACAAAAGGTTTCCATCCATTCAAGGAAAAGGACACAATGGTGACTTGAATAGGGCTCTAAATGTGGCATCAGGAAAAGTATGACCACATCGTACCATATGAACTAGCTGTGTGACCATAGGTGAGGTCTTTAACTCGCAGAATCTGGATTTCTTCATCCCTAAAATTAAGACAAGACCTATAGCACCTACCTCATGTGTTTGATTTAAGGTTCAGATAAGGTCATATATGTAAATTCCTGGATGGATATCAACTCATAATTATTATTATTTTCTTTTTCAAGTGTATCTCTGCCCCTCCCTGGAAGCTGCATTGATTTCTTCCATTATGGATGTCAAAGACCTACATTGGGAGGACACATGTCTTTTCCCCATCTGTTTCTTCAACTCTTTCATAATCTCATAGGATCAGTTTAGGGTTGAACGGGACATTACAGGCCAAACATACAATGCAGTCATTTTAAAGATGAAGAAACTAAAGCCCAGAGAAGTTATGTGATTAACTCCAAGTCATATAGGTAAGAATTAGCAGAGCTGGGACAAGGGAAAAGATAACAAAATGATGAAGACAAAGGCCAAAGAGGGGGTTGAGGAGGAAGGCTGAGGGGCCATGGACAACTAATTGTATGCTATGGAACCAAAGGCATGCCACTACCCTCTGAGTTTTTGGTCTTTTATTTATAAATTTGGGCTAACATTGCACTACCTAACTTACGGGGCTGTTGTAAGCCAAACATTTATTTTGGAAACCTTCAAGTGTTGCAGAAATATGAGTTACTATTTCACAATTTTGCTCATGCCTGACATGATCACAAACAAAGAACTTGGGAAAGTCCCATTAAAGAGAAAATAGCTCCCTCGGGACATTAAGACATGTAAGGGTAACACTACAGAACAGTTTCAGATTTCACAATCATATCAGAGGCTTCAGCTATGAATAAAAAATTAAATTAAAATAATATAACATAACATAACATAAAATTAAATTAAAATAAAGTAAAGTAAAATAAAGCAACAACATAAAATAAAATAAAATAAGACAAAACAAAACAAAATAAAATAAATGGAAGAGAATGATTTCCAAATTCTTCTTTGGGGAGAAAGAGAATTGAATAGAACAATTTGCTCATTGCTACCTTCCTGCCCAGTTCTATTACAGGAACCCATCGCTTCTCCCCACTTCCCACTTTCCTGCTCACACTCCATTGTCAGAGCAGGATTCCTCCTGCTCCCTTTCAAGCTCTTCCAGAGAACACACCTCTTCCTTTAAGTCTTCTCATTGAAGTCATATCCCATTGAAAGAGCCCTCCTCCTACCCTCTGAAGTGTAACATCCACATCTCCTTCCAGCAGAGAGATGAAGCCACCTACTCGGTTGCTGACTTTTTATTTGTTTGTTTGATTGAACTAGTTGTCTAACGTGTCTAACACAGGCCATAGGGCAAGGGCTGTACCCTCTTTTCTGTTTTGTGTGGAGCCAAGCCGACTTTTGGCACTCTGCCAAGGACAACAATAACAAGAATCATCATAATGTGTCAGGATGGGGTGTGCAAGGGTGTGGTTGGGTCCAAAATTAGAGACTCCAAATAAGCCCCAAGAGATGGCAGAAAAGTTAGTGGACTCCCAGGAGGGTGTCTGTGCCACTTGAAAGTGCTAGGCATATTTTGGGCAAGAGCAGTCAGATGGAGCATGATGACTCGAACCTAAATATGGACATGTTTAGATTAGACTGCAGCAAAGTGTCTCAACAGCGAAGGCAAACTGTCAAAGGCAGGGACTGCTGGCTGGGCTGATTACGGCTACTCATTAGAGCTGAGCGAAAATCATCAGGAAGGGCTTCAAGAGTGTTTGAGAGGAATGGAAAGTCCTCTGTGATTGGGAAAGCTCTATTTATTCATTTATGAAGCTTCTCCCAGCTCCCATCTGCCTGGATTTGAGACTTCTCTGGCAGAGCTGACCTTGTCTCCTTGCCCACCCTTTCATTCTCCTGGAATGGTAAATACAGCTTGACGTAGCTGATCTGGCTTCAAGTTCTGCTTCTGTCAATTCAGTGGTGGAGTGACCCTGGATGAATTACACAGTGTCTCAGGGATATCATGCAA
>CM053599.1:207725857-207764754 GCA_028646575.1 Pseudocheirus occidentalis
AGGAAGGAAGGAAGGAAGGAAGGAAGGAAGGAAGGAAGGAAGGAAGGAAGGAAGGAAGGAAGATAGGAAGGAAGGAATGAAGAAAGAAAGGAAGGAAGGAAGGAAGGAAGGAAGGAAGGAAGGAAGGAAGGAAGGGAGGGAGGAAAAGAAAGAGATAGTAGAGGAAGAAAGAAGGAAAGAAAGAGAAGGAAGGGAAGGCAAAGAGGAGGGAAAGAAAGAAAAAAGAAAGGAGGGAGGGAAAGAAGGAAGGAAAGAGAGATAAGGGAGGGAAGGAATGAAGGGATGGAAGTAAAGAAGATAAAAGAAAGGAGGGAGGAAAAGAAGGAAGAGAAAGAAACATGAGACAGAGACAGAGAGACAGAGAGAGACAGAGAGACAGAGAGGAAGGGAGAGGAAGAGAACAAAAACACTTCTATAGAACGTTTCAGGATTTACAAAATGATCTCTTCACAAGAGCCCTGTGAGGTGGCTAAATGACAATGATGCTCTGCCTATTTTCAAGATGAAGAGACCAAGACTGAAAGAGAGATGAAGCGACTTTGCTCAAGTTCTGCAACTACTGCCCGGGGAAACCACATCCAAAGTCAGATCCCGCCTCCAGGCGCGATGCTCTCCTTCACATCCTATCGCTTCTCACTACACCTTCTTCACCGGCTTGGAGCTCGCGTTCAACTGGAAGAGGCAGAGAATGTGAGAGCTAAACAGTGCCCTGGAGATAATTTAGTTCGTCGCCTTCATTTTACAGGTGAGTAAACTGAGATTCAAAGAGTTTCAGAGATTTGCCCAACACCACACAAAAAGCCAAGCTTGAAATCCCACCCAGGCTGGTGACTGAAGACCTGGCTGAGGTCCTTTCTGTCTAGAACACCTGGCTTTAGTTAAAATAACTTGCTTGCTAGCCTAGGTCAAAGGGTCCCCAGTTCATGTGGGTGTCTCTGCTATTTTAAGAGCTTATAAAAATCATTAACACAAAACCATCTCTATAGGTCCTTTCACACTTAGAGCTCTGAATGCCGAGAGCATCTCTTAGTGTCCTGGCCAGAGAGAGATGAAACTTTGAATTTAACATGCTGAATTCTGTTTACTTCTAGCTAGTCATTCATTGTTGTCTTCCATCTGCCTTTACCCTGCATGAAATTCACATACATACTCCTCAAAGCAGAGATATTTCATATGAAACAAAATCAGGGGAAAGGCAGTTTATAGAAATGGTGGTAGATAGAAATTACATAGAAGTGTTGGCTAGAAACTGGTACTGATAGTGTGAGGGATAGGGCCTAGAGCAAAACCTTTTTGCAGCTTTTTCATCAGCTCTTTGCCAGTCCAAGTCCTAGTACCAGTTCTTTATTCCACAGAGTGGAGGCTTAGTCATTGAATCTAGCCCCTAGTCCTGGAATTTACAACACAAAATGGCAGCATGGACACCATCACCATAATGCTGTCACTATTGCTCCCATTGAGACATGCTCTCCTCTTAGTACCATCTTCTCTTTTTCTGTCTTGCTGCAATCATTTCAAAAGCTCTTGCCCCAGCAGAAATTGTACCCCTACCCCAGAACAAAAAAGAAACCATCCTTCTCTGGATAGGGAAGACTACTGTGAAAGAAAGAAAGAAAGAAAGAAAGAAAGAAAGAAAGAAAGAAAGAAAGAAAGAAAGAAAGAAAGAAAGAAAGAAAGAAAGAAAGAAAGAAAGAAAGAAAGAACAAAAGAAAGAAAGAAAGGGAGGAAGAAAGGGAGGAAGAAAGGGAGGAAGGAAGGAAAGAAAAAAGAGAAAGAAAGAAAAAGAGAGAGAGGAAGAAAGGGGGAAGGAAGGAAAGAAGGAAAGGAGGAAGAAGGAAAGAAAAGCAAGAAAATAAAGGGGAGAAAAAAATGAATAAATACATTGAAAAAAATCTGACATTATATACAATAGTCTATGAATGGTCATGAGGACCCCCCATCTCTACATAGAAGCAATGTGGGAGAGAGTTTCTTCTTGTATCTTCTTTTTTTTGGAGAGGGGGAGAGAGCTTAGTCATTATGATTTCATAGCATTCAGTTTGGGGGGGGGGGTTTGAGACCTTTCTTTCCATTTACATTGCAATAGTAATTGTGTATATTAGTTCTTATTTCTACTTATTTGACTTTACCATTCATACAATTTTTTCATATTTCTCTGTATTCATCATGTTTATCAATCAAATCCCATAATATTCTTGATTGCCACAATTTGTTCAGCCATTTTCCAATTGATTCCCACCTAGTTTTCCCCAGATCTTTGATACCACACACCACACACACACACACACACACACACACACACACACACACACAGTAATGCTATAAATTTTTCAGCATATATGGAGCCCTTCTTTTTGTCATTTGCTTCCTTAGGGTATATGCCCAGCAGTGAATTCTCTGAGTCAAAGATATGGATATTTTAGTCCCTTGATTTGTGCAACTGAAAATTGCTTTCCATAAGAGTTCTATTGATTCTCAGCTCCATCCACAATTCAGGAGTTTGCCTTTCATCCCACAAAGTCTCCAACATTAGCTGTTCTCGTCTTCTGTCATCTTTACCAGTTTTTTAGATCTTTTCCATTGACAAATGACATGTATGTCTAAGTCGGGCTCCCTCAAGCCTGAATTTCCAAACAGAAAAAGCATCATAAGATCCCTAAAGCACAAAGGGTACAACAATCCAGAAAAAAAAATCCTTAATGGAATTGTCCAAGCTTTTATTTCTTTTTTCTTCCTCTTCTTCCTTCAATAGTTCTAAGCCAAATGTTTAATTTGCCCTCTCCCTTGGCACCCAGCACCACCATTACCACCAGAGCCAGATGCACCATGTAAATGTTGGGATAAATAAGCAAAGCTCAGACAAACAAGCAGAGAAAACACAATTAGGCAAAGCAAACGGAGAAGAGGAAGTGGTGAACATCCCACAAGGGGAAGGTCAAAGTCTTGAGGAGCCCACCTGCTATGAATTTCAGAGGAACCCATTGAACATCATCCGTGTGGGTCCACTCAGTCCTTGTTAATAACATCCATATGGAAACACAGACACAGAGAAAATCTGCAAATGGAAAAGCTTGAGCGTTTTAAATCAAAAGAGCAACAGACCCCAAAGACCAAGGGAAATGGTGAGATGGGCCTCTGTCTCTGTGTGTGTTTCCATCTTAGACCATGCTAAATTTCTGACTTTTCACACATGGGAAAGATTGTACCGTCCATGGACCACATTGCCAACAGAAACGGCTGCAGAGATCAGGAAACCAAGGTCTCCAAACGGAGCTTATTATCCTGCAATCCGCAAGCAGACTATTAGCAGAGTCAGCCATCAGGAGGTACAATGACCAGGTCAATCACTGAAGAAAGGAAGGAGAGGAAAAGGCCAGGATGTCGATGAGCATTTTCTTTGCAGGGACTGCTCAGATCACTGATGAAAAGAGTAGCCTCTGTGCACTTCCCTCTCACCCCACCCCAAGGCTGAATATGAACAGGATGACAGATCCCGAGATCCTGAAGGAAAGGGGACAAGAATTCACAAAGAGCCTAGCACTGTGCTAAGCACTTCACATTTACAGTCTTATTTGATTCTCACAACACTGCAAGGCAGGTGCTCTTCTTATACCCGTTTTAAAAAAGAGGAGCCTGAAACAGAGGTTAAGTAAGTATCTGAAGTCAGAAGAAACTTGGAAGGTTATTGAGGGGCAGCGATGTGGTGCAATGAATAGAGCAACCAGCCCTGGAGTCAGCAGGACCTGAGTTCAAATTTGGCCTCAGACACTTAACATGTACTAGCCATGTGACCTTGGGCAAGTCACTTAACCCCACTTGCCTTGCCTTCCCCTCCCAAAAAGAAAAAAAAAAGAAAAGAAAGTCATTGAGTTCAACCTCCTCATTTAATAGATGAGACTGAGATCCAGGAGGAAGTTATTGGCCCAATGTCACAAAGGCAATATGCCAACAGAGACAGAACTGGAACACAGATCGTCTGATTACAAACCAGTGATTTTTCCATTTGCCTGCATTAAGCAGTGGATGTCAAGTTGCCGCTGATGCAACAGGTGAGACCTGCCCCAGTGCTCGCAGGACAGAGTTAAGCAAGTTTATGACATGGTATACAGGTGCAGCTGCCCAGTAGTGGCCGCTGTCTTGGGACTGGTTCACAGCCTAGTAATAAGTCTTACATTCAAAAGGGATAACTGAACAAACCGCATAAGTCACCCTCTATTGCTAGATAAACTAACCCTAAGCTTCCAGGTTTTGCTGATCTGATTAGGATATGACCTGCACGTGAAAGGTACAAAGAGATCTTACTCTTTTATCTTAAGATAAAAGTCCCCTTTTATCAGTCTCCTCTTCTGCCTTCGCCCAAGTCGCCGACAATCTCACATAGGCAGTGCCTCTGCCCGCTGCCGTCTCCCCTCATAGGAGAGTTTTTCTCCAAACTTCCTTGCCTGCCATGATCACTGATATCCCAGAGCTCAACATCTGGTTCACCTGACAACTCTTCCACCACTATCACTGCACTCCCCCGCCCCCTTTTCAGTCCCCATTCAGGTATTGGCTTTTCCTATGGGAATATATGAGCTCTTGGAGGACAGAGACTTTTCTTTTTCCTCGTGTTTGTATATTCAGAGCTTAGCACAGTGCCTTTTTTTTAGTCAGTTTTTGTTATGTCTAACTCTTCATAATTCCATTTGGAGTTTTCTTGTCAAAAGTACTGGAGTGAGTTGTCATTTCCTTCCACAGCTCAATTTATAGATGAGGAAACCAAGGCAAACAGGGTTAAGTGACTTGCCCAGGGTCACACAGCTCATTTAGAGCTACAGAATCCACAAAGTGACAGAGAGAAACAAATCTCCCGTTGAAGATAGCCTGGCAGGTGGACAGGGAGGGTCTATCACACCAAGCTGGGAGCCAGACTCAGTCCCATGTGAGCTGTGTGGGCCCAGATCCGGGGTGACCCTGATCTGTGGCCCAGACCACCCTGAGTCAACTTCAGGAGAGTGAATTACCAGTGGCTGTAGTGGTTTCCAAACTTCTCAACCCATAAAAGCCAAAGAGAAAGTGAAAGGTCAGTGGAGAACTCTGTTAGAACTAGGCTACAGAAGAGCAAGGTCCAGCCCTGCCCCCAGGGTGAGAGGTGGTGGAGGCACAGCAGCTGCAGCTGCTGCTGTGTGGCTGCCTCCAGAGTTCTTGGCCTGAAGATTGTAGGGGGAACAAGCAACCATCCAGAGGGTAATTGCTCTTGCTTTGACCTGCTTGGATCTGGGTCACAGTCTTGGGTGGTGGTCCTGGGGCATGTGGCCAGTGTGCCAGAGTTTGTGGTGGTTATAGAGAGGGCACCTTCCTCATAGCTTGGACAACAGCTCTGACAACTGTGAAAACCCCAGCAACGTGGGACACAGCTCCCTCCATTCTGGAAGCAGAGTTCTACCGTGGCAAAGAGCTCAAAAGACAAGTAATTGCCTGGCAATATGAGCAAGCAGAGGAAATGCAATCAGACCACAGAATCCTTTTTTGGGGGACAAAAAGGATCAAAACAAGGAACCAGAAGAAGACAACAAAGTCAAAACATCTGCGTCTAAAGCTTCCAAGAAAAGTATGAATTGGTCACAGGCCATGGAGGAGCTCAAGAAGAATTTTGAAAATCAAGTGAGAGAAGTGAAGGAAAAATTAGGAAGAGAAATGAGCGTGAAGCAAGAAAATCATGAAAAGCAAGTCAACAGCCTGCTAAAGGAGAACCAAAAAAATACTGAAGAAAATAACACCTTAAAAAATAGACTAACCCAAATGGCAAATGAGGCCCAAAAAGCCAATGAGGAGAAGAATGCCTTAAAAAGCCAAATTTGCCAGATGGAAAAAGAATTTCAAAAACTCACTGAAGGGAATAATTCCTCCAAAATTAGACTGGAGAAAGTGGAAGAAATCAAAATACTATAAAATATCCAAACAGGTATTTGTTTTGTTTGTTGATTGATTAGGTTTTGGGGAGATTTATTTTTTTTTACAACTATTTGCAATATTTATTCACATTAAGCCAGGAATCCATTAAAAATCTTCAGATTAAAAAAAATTTTGTTATTCTGAACTTGACAAATATCAGCAAATATGATACCTTAGATATTTAAGGAAGAATAGAAAAAGGAAGTGAAAGGTAAAAACAATGAATCTGAGTCTTAATAGGGATTGTCTAACAAGTGTTAGAGCTTTTTAAATTCTGTCATATATTCAGCATATTAGTTTTAAAGTTTCTCACTTCTCTGTTTTCCCTGAATTTCTTTCTATTCTGTGTTGTGCAGTTTTAATGTTTCATTGACACTCTTCATTTATTTTTGCAACACTCTCATTACTCCACTCTCCACCTAAAATTTAAAAAATATATGTTCCTTTGTAACCAATAAGCATAGTTGAATAAAACAAATCCGCACATTACCTGTGTCTCAAAATGTATTTCTCATCCTTCACCTCTAGTCAGGTTATGCCAGAGACAGCTCAAAGTGGTTCATGAAACCAAACGTTAAATTCTCATTGTGAGCATTTACATAGGAAATGGTCAAATGACACAAATTTGGGCTTTATTTGTTGTTTTGTTGATTGTCTAGACTTTAAGAAATGTGAATAATTCAGAGCAAACTTAAAAGTTTGTTAAACATATGCTTTTTTCTTCCAGGGAGATTCTTAGCAAACATTTACCAGCACATCACCACCTCTAGTCTGTCATGTCTCTGTCAACAGGTGGGAAGCATGCTTCCATTCATCCTCTGCAATCATCATTGATCATTATATTAACTGAAGCTCTTAAGCTTTCACCAGACAGGTAGGCGGTACAGTAGAGTGCTGGGTCTGGAATCAGGAAGACTAGTCTTTGTGATTCAAAACCAGCCTCAGACACAGTGTGACCCTGGATAAGTCACTTAACCCTATTTGCCTTGCTTTCCTCATCGTAAAATGAGCTGGAAAAGGAACTGGCAAACTACAACAGTATCTGCCAAGAAAACCCCAAATGGGGTCACAGAAGAGTCTAGACATGACTGAAAAGACTGAACAACAAAGTCTTTCAACGTGTTTTTCTTTATAAAGTTCTGTGTATTATGTAAGTTGTTCTCCTGGTTCTGCTCACTTTACTTTGCTTCATGTCATACACATCTTCCCAGGTTTCTCTGAATCTGCCTCTTTTGACCTTTTAATCATTAGAATTAAATTTTTTAGTCTTCATTTTTTAGACATCCATCGACTATAATTTTTCTTGTATTGCAATTAGTAAAAGAAAAAAGTTTATATTTCTGCATTTATGAGAGTTGTATGTATTAGTGCATGCTCATTTTTTAAGGGACCATCATCCTTGATGCGTACTCCATTCTATTCCCATTTGATAATTACCAGACACCCATAATATATAACTTTTCTAAAGTTTATTCAGATCCTTAATGTAAGATATAGCATCAGAAGGAACCATAGAGACCAGCTAGTCAAACTCGCATTTGCCCAAGGTCAATAAATTCAAAATCAGGTTACAAGACTGCAACTTCAGCCTTCTTTCCATTATACCACAATGCCTCTTTCTTGACTACTTATTTGTAATTTCAGTTATATGCTTCTGCTCCACCATCCATCCTGTCATCTACTTGCTTGGACCCCAACCACTGGTTCTTATATTTTATTTCCTTTCATTCCTCCCTTTATAACACATCCTTCAAAATTGAAGGGTTTTTTGCTTATAACTATTCTGTTCCTGACTACTCTTCCTTTTCAATTCCTGCCTCTGCCTGTTTCTGAATCCCTGTGTATATGCATGTGTATCCAAAGCTCTTTTGGCTGATTTAGATGATCTTAAGGTTTACATGCTGTCTACCTCCTCTAGCCCTTCTTCCATTTTTGTATACTCTTCTTCTGTATATCCTGATTATGAGAAATAGTTTTCCTTCCTTTTTCTTTCTTCTCTTAAGACTATCAACACACACACACACACACACACACACACACACAAAACCTACTCCTTGTCCCTCAGTCTCAGAAAGTAAGTATTCTTGGTTGAAAGCTTTTCTTTATGTTTTGCCTTTTGAAATATTATATTCCAAGAATTTCTCTCCTTCATAATTGTATCTGCCAAGTCTTATATGAACCTGACCATGCTTCCTTGGTATTTGAACTCTTTATTCCTGACTGCTTGTAATATGTTTTTTGAGGGGGAAGGCAAGGCAATTGTGTTTAAGCAACTTGTCCCAGGTCACACAGCTAGTAAGTGTTAAGTGTCTGAGGTCAGATTTGAACTCGGGTCCTCCTAACTCCAGGGTTGGTCCTCTATTCACTGCACCACCAAGCTGCCCCAACATTATTTTCTCTTTGACCTGAAAACTCCTTTTTATCTTGGCTTTCACAATTCCGGTATCCATTTGGAGTCTTCTTTCAACAAGTGACTGATGAATTTATGTCAGCTATGGTTATTTGTGCCGACAGGCACAGTGGACAGAGCAACAGGACTAGAGTTAGGAAGAACTGTGATTAAATTCAGCTTCAGATACTTATTAGCTGTATGGCCTTGGGTAAACCAGCTAGCGTCTGTTTGCCTGTTTCCTCATCTATAAAATGGGAATGATAATATGATAACAGTCATGGAATCCTAATAAAGCTACCCCAGCCCCAATATTTCAACTCCCCACTGAACAGCAGGTCCACTGCTCTACTTAGCCACGTCTCCCCTGCCCCCCCAGTCAATGCCCTAACTTCCTCACATATGCCTCACTGCTCACTAGAACAACAGGTGTGTCCATGACCTGATATTTCTCACAAAACAGCAGTCATGTCCATGTTGTTTTGTATAACACATACTTTTTATTTTCTTCTATTGTTAATCTCTTATATTTCATGTTGTCTCACAAAGTCATTGAACTGAGTTTGACTTTTTATCATTTTCCTGGATTCTGCTCCTTAGCTAATATTTCTGCATTCTGTTCTAAGCTATTTCTTCACCTTTGATTTTTCTCCAGGGCTCTAATTTAATTTAAATTTTATTTTTATGTTTTATCCCTTGCTTATATTTTCCAGGTACTTTTGTTGTCCTTGTGGCCACCCTGTTGTTTTACCCCTAAAGCTGTACTTGTAGAGAATTATTCTCTTCTGAGTTTTCCTTCTAGGAAATTTTTGACCCATAAAATTTAATGGTATTTTTTTTTTTTGCCGTCTCCCTTTTACTCATATATCCAGCTCAGCTCCTGGTTTGGGACTTTGTGCCAAGGTCAGGCTCTACTTTCTCCTATATTCTTGGAAGACATGGTTAAGTTCTGTTTCGTTCTGACTTTTCTTTCCTGGGTGTCTGTCTTTGCCTTCCACTTCTCTTGTCTCTACTTAAGACACTGGCAGGCATCAGCACCCCAGGTCAGAACGTTGAGGTTGGCTCTTTCTGACTAGGGAACCACCACCACATCTTCCATTCCCCTCTTTGAGGCTTGTCTGGGTGTTGCCATAATCTTTTGTTTTCCCTGGGGCTTTCCCTGTTGGGGTGCTGCCTCTAGGTCCCCCTCCTCATCAGATGCTACTATAAGCTTTGACTTCACTATGAATTTTACCATTTTAGACAGTATTTCTTTACATTAATTGTTGGATTGACAGAGTCCAATTCATTTATCTTATCATAAAAGTCAGTTCCCTTATCTGAAAATGGGGATGTTAGATGAATTAGGATTTTCAAAGTACTCTGGTAAGTATCCTTATATATATATATCCTTATATGCTCCATATAAAAAAGCAGTTCACTAGTTGTACACTAATAAAGTCTATTTAAAACAATTGAAAACTATTTGCTTTTTTTCTATAAAAGTTTTAACATTGCAATCTTTTTCTTATTCTTAATTTATAGAACAGAATTTTTCCCCAGTCTTCAAGCTAAGTTCCACACTCAGGGGCCTGAGCCAAATGAGCTCTAAAATTCTATAATCTATGATCTGTGATCTTGGCCTTGGTCTGAATTAACAAGGTTTGTTAGATTTGTGTTTGGTAATTCATGTCTGCTTTATGTCTATATCAGTGCTTCTGTGCAGGAAGGTGTAAATTAAGAGTGCTCTTTTGTTTTTTTAATTTGCTCTAAGCACATGAAAAACTTTCCATCCTCTACTGGATTTAGCATAAGGCATATAAGGTCTATCAAGTTTTCTTTGTTAAGAAAAACATTAAAAATCATAGTTTTACTCCGTTCTCATCCTGCCCGCTGACATCTCGATTTCTTGCCGGTACTATCTCCGATTGCATGGAATGAATGCTTTCCCACGCTTCCTCCCCACTCCATGTTTTCTTTACTGCATTAATTTCTTCCTGTCCTCGAAAAAAGTGGTCTCCCAACTCACATTTCTTACAGCATTTTGTCAAGTGATCTCCTTTGCACTCATGGAATTCTGCTTTGTATCACAGATATTTGTGCACAACAAGCAATCAATCAACAAGCATTTATTAAGTGATTCTCTGTGCCAGACCTAGCGCTAAGCCCTGGGGATAAAAAGAAAGACAAAAGGAAAAAAAAGGCCCTGACCTTAAGAACTAACGGTGAAGTTAATATGTAAATACATTGGTAAGGACGAGATCTATACAGAATACTTGGAAAGCAACCTTAGAAGCTGAGGGAAAGGGTAATGGCATTAGAAAGGCCTCTCATCAGAGATTTAGGCTGAGGTAAGTACTGAAAGAATTCGGGATTCCAAGAGGCGGAAGTGAGGGGGAAGAACATTCCAGATATGGGGGACAGCCAGTACGCACAGACAGGAGATAGGATGTTGTATGCGAGAAACACGTATGATTGAACTCTGGATTTCATGGAGAGGAAGACTGGAAAGGTAGGAATGGGCCAGATTATGAAGCTAGTTCTTTATATTTGATCCTAGAAGTAAGAGGGAGCCGCTGGAGTTTATAGGGAAATGGGGTGGGCATGAACAGAACCACATATTAGGAAAGTCACTTTGACATCTGAATGGAAGATAGATTAAAATGGCAAAAGATTTGAGTCAGGAAGGCCAAATGGAAGACTGTGGCCACAGTCCAGGCAAGAGATGACAAAAGTCGGAACAAGAGTGGCAGCTGTATGAGTGGAGAAGGGGACATAGACAAGAACTGTTACAAGTGACAAGATTTGGCACCTGATTAAGAAATGTGGGGAAAATGCATCAGGACTTGGGAATGACGCACAGAGGTTACAAACCTGGGTGACCAGAAGGACAATGGTGCCCTTGACAGTAATAGAGGAGAATCAGAAAAGGGGAGGCTTTAGGGGTTAGGTAATGAGTTCTGTTTGGGGATAAGTTGAGCTTGAGATGTCTATAAGACAGAGTTCAAAATATCTAATAGGCTCAGGAGAAAGACCAGGGCTGGGTAAAATAGATCTGGGGATCACCGGCACAGAAATGATCATTGAACCTAAAAGGATTGATGAGATCATCTAATGAGGTAGTCTATAGAAAGAAAAAATAGAACAGGATCCAGAGTTGGGAGCACAACATGGACGAAGATTCATTAAAGGAGAAGGAGGAGGAGCCGAGAGGCAGGTAGGAGAACCAAGAGCAGCATCATGAAAACCTAGAGAGGAGAGACTCTGATCAATAGAGTCAAATGCTGCAGAGAAGTCAAGGAGGACTGAGAAAAACTCGTTAGGTTTGACAATTAAGAGGTCATTAGTAACTTTTTAAGAGAGCTGCTCCACTTAAATGATGAGGTCAAAAGATAGGTTACAAAGAGTTTAGAAGAGAATGAGAAGAGGCAAAGTAGAAGCACCAAGTATAGACAGCTTTCTAAAGGAGCTTAACAACAAAGAGGACGAGAGGTTCAGATTCGTTTACTCATTTTAATCTACAACATTCATTTGCACAAGATTTTGAGTGCCAAATTTCCTCCCCAGCTCTCCCCTCTCCCCATCCCAAGATGACATGCATTCTGACTACCCCTTACCCCAATCTGCCCTCCCTTCTATCATTCTCCGCCCCCCATCTCCATCCCCCTCAGGGAAGAGAGATTTCTAATGACAGCTAGGACCAAGTAGGGGGAGGAGCACTTGATTTTTTTTAAGGGATGGGGGGACAGAGAGATATAAGTACATTTGTAGGCAGCAGGAGGAAGAGGGTAATGAGGAAATATTGAAGACTAGCAAACGGGATCGTGTTTTATCATCCCCTTTTGATTCTAAGTTCCTTAAAAGGTCAGATCTCTTTCACATTTATATCCTAAAAGGTGAGCACGGTCTTGCACCTAGTAGACATTCAATAACATTTTTTGAGAAGGTGTGCTGTGCTCGAACCATGATTCAGCATGAATTCAAGCTCAAGACTGGAATGAAATGAGACGCTCACACATCATTTAACAATTAATAAAAAGAAGTTCATTTAATAATACCATAGAAAAGATCATTGACTAAGGTACAGCCCCGGCACCTGTATATGTCACCCCACTCATCTCCATACAAAAACATGCCTGGTCAGAACTTTGTGTTGTGGGGAGTGCAGGACAATAAGATATCCTGAGAATGAATTGGAGGGAATGGGTGGTAGAGAAAGTCCAGAATTCAGCCTCACTGGAACATCTGCCCTGGATGCCCTTTTTAAACAGAGATTCTGGGAGGAGCCGTCCAATCAGAGGGAGAGGCCACAGGACTGAAGGAAATTCCAATGTGTGAAGTTCAGGGCTGGAGGCTGGAGGCTGGAGACTGGAGGCTGGAGTAAACTTCCAGGATGACAAGGTTTCTGGGGAATGATAGAAAAAGTCCAGAGCTCAATATTTTAGGATCCATGCTGAGGCTGCTGCTGCTGGGACCTATCAAACTGGAGAGTGTTAGAAGGACCCAGATTGTTCTGAACTGTATCAGAATCATCTGAGTTCTCCTCACCCACTGTATTCTCCAAATCCAGACTGAGTAGCCTGGACCCTGGATTGTCTTAAGGGTGAGTTTTCATCCCTTGACTCACATAAGGGCCATCATCCATTCTAGGCCCTCTGAGGGCTTTTGTGTCCAGACAGCCCTGTCTCATCTATGAAGTGGTGGACACTTTACAGATGAGTGAAGTATTTTGGTATGAAGTGGCAAGATAATGAGGCCTTTTCAGTTATGAAGAGCAGTTCTTGAAAACTCAGGACCTCATCATGAAAAAAGACACTGGCAATGAAATATTAAACCAGCTATAAAAGATTTGGCCACGTCAAGTTATCTCTTTATGAGGTGTAAATTAGTCCCTTGAATGAATCATAAAGGGAATGATGGAATTGGATGAAGAATGAATGATAGGCAATGCCTAGGGTGACCTTAAAAGTTAATTCTCAGAATCCAGGAGTTAGATTCAAAGAGGGACACAGCTCCCATAAGGTACTGGGCAGTGGAGCTGAGGCAGCCACCACAAAGAAATGGGGCCAGGACTCTGGGAAGGAAGGTTTTTGTCCAATTCACTATGAGATATTCCAGACAGAAGGTGAGTTGCTGAAAATCATCCTCCCTCCCACCCTCTGTGGAGCCCAAGACTGTAATCTGCTATCTCCTTTCTCTTTCTGAGCTCCTTCATAGGCGCCCAAAGCTTGTTCCTCTGGGCAGGGTGGAGAAATTTGCTTACTTTTCTTTGTTTTAAATATTTACTTTGTCCTTATAAACAGTGACATGGAAGAAAAACTCTGTACTGTGTGTTTTACCCAATGACTTTCGGAGATAATCTATTAGCATAATATTTGGAGAGAGATCCCCTGCTAATTGGAATTTTCCCTGACCTAAGCAATGTCTACTTACATTTTATAGTAATCATGAAACAAAAGACAAAATTCTATAGCAAGATAAAACAAAAGTACAGTTTGGATTTTTAAATTTACCAGAGAGAACTAGAGTAAATGATAGTGCTGAAGCCATACCTTTAAGATGATCTGTCTTCCAGGAAAACTAAAGAACTCCAGCACTTGTACCATCAGGGGTAAACGAAATGGCTGCCTTTCTTGATAAATTATGGGGCACTTCCTTTGATTAATAAAGGGACATACTCTCAATCTAATCTTACTTTCAGGGAATCAGGATTCCTCCTGGAACTTGATTTAATCAAACAAAGGAAAATTGAAAAGAAACAAAAAGAAAAAAAGAAAAAAAATCTGTTTTCTAGATTAGAGTTTTTATTGTTGTTTAATTTAGGTGAGACCAAGGACTTCAGACTACAATAGCTAAGATAGATCTTAATATTTTATGACACATCTAATGCTTTAGGAGGGCAGCTAGGTGGCACAGTGGATAGAGCACTGGGCCTGGAGTGAGGAAGATCTGAGTTCAAATCCTGCTTCAGACAGTTTCTAGTTGGGTGACCCTGGACAAATCACAAAACCTTGTTTGCTTCTGTTTCCTCATCTATAAAATGAGCGAGGGAAGGAAACCAATCTCAACACAGGGTAAATAGTAGAGTAAAGGGTAAATGGGGTGTTTAAACAGCCCTCCTCCCCACAAACTCCCTTTAACGTTGCTGAAATCGGAATCTCTTAGGAGGATGAAGCATTTTTTCTGCTTTTGAAATTGGAATATTATTTCTATGTTCTTGTTTCTTTTAGGTAGGATTAATTTGCCTCTTTGCTTTACCATTAATTACTAAGTTCTACTTGCATAGAATACTATTTTTTTAATTTGCAGATTTATATTGCAGATCTGGCTTAATTCTGTGTTGTGGGCTGCTAGGAGGCGCAGTGAACAGAGCGCTGGACTTGGAGTTAGGAAGATCTTGGCCTGAGTTCAAAGGCAGCCTCAGACACTTAGAAGCTGAGTGACCCTGGGCAAGCCTCCCTCAACTTCATCTAAAATAGAAGGATAACAACAGTGCTTGCTTTCTAGGCTTCTTGTGATGGACATCTGTGAAGTACTTTGCAAACCTTAAAGCACTCTATAAATGCTAGTAATTATTATTATTAATCATCATGTTATCATTGATCAGAATGTCATCTAGATGGGGTATAAGTTTCTTGAAAAATGTTGTGACTTCTTTGAACCAGAAATCCATAGGAGTGTCCTTATTTTATGAGTAGGTAAAAAGTTTTTAAATAAGGATGTTACTAAGTACATTTGTCCTGGGTCCTGACATGGGACAGTGCCCTGAGTAATGTAGGATGGAAAGGAAAAAACAAAACAAGACAAAACAGGTGTAGGTCATTCAGCATTAACAAAAATAGATTTAGTCAGCCATAGCAGGAAAACGCTATTCTACAGACACATCAGGTTCGTTCATCTCAAAGAAGCTCCCTTTCCTGAGCTGCCCAACATTTTCCATCAGCCAAGCATCAGAGAACAGGTAGAGCTCTTCACGGCTGCTTTTGTCCTTAGACAATCAGAAAGTGTTGTGAACCTGTAGTCCTCTGGGCCAACCAACACAGGATGGCCTCAAGATCTTTTAACTCATGTGGGGAAGGGTTAGGCCCAATGTCCTACTATGACGCTGAAAAGGAATGTCAAAGAAATAGAAGATGAGTCATGGCCAAGCTAGAGCTGGAGAGACCACTCAGCCAGTACTCTATGAACCGCCAGCCTTTCTGGGTCATTCGACAACATCACATACATGGAGAGTAGAACTTGGGAACTCATCTGGTCTACACACCCCTAGCAGAGGAAGAAGAGGGATTGATAATGAGGGGGGGGGGGCTTAATCAGCACAGGAGGCCTGCTAGGAAGGAGCTGAGGAAAGCAGGGTCATGTGTCACACACCTGTTACCTAAATTACTTTGTGTATACGTGCCTGTATCAATATATGGGTGTGTTACTGTCATATGTGTGTATACATACATGCACATCACATATATGGGTGTGTTATTGCTGTGTGTCACATATATGTGCCCTATATAATTTACACACACCGTGTGTATATGTATGTATATAAAAATGTATACACACACACACACACACACACACACACCCGAGGTGACTGAAATGGTCTACCAGTACAGCTTGCGCACTAATCCCTTGGATCAATCAAATCTTAGAGACAGTGTCACAGCCTTTAAGGGAAAAACTTGTTCAGTCTACGTGAAAGAGACCCTAGGTGACGGTGATCCACAACAAAGCATAAAGGAATCAGATCAATTTTTGATGAAATAAAGGCATTTTTCTATATAACCCAATGACAAAAATGTGAAGTTCTTCAAGCAATTGAGTGGAATTTATAGGGCATTGGTCATTGGACTGGCCTTTAGCCGTTCTCTTTTTGTTTCTTTTCAGTTTTCCTTTGCTTGATTAAATCAAGTTCCAGGAGGAATCCTGATTCCCCACAAGCAAGATTAGATGGAGGGGATGTCCCTTTTTGAATCAAAGGAAGTGTCCCATAATCAAAGGACACTGTTAACTTTTGGCTGGTGACTAGTGGTCTTTGAAAATCAACAGTCAGTTCCTGGGAAAATAAGTTCAGAATAAAGTTACAGAAAAAAAGGACAGGCAGTTTTTAGGAGCACTTTTTAGCAGAATATAGGAAAAGGGGAAAATTTCTTTTGACAGCTCCACTTTGCAGCAGAAACATATAATCCAGTCATAATTGAATCAAAAGTAGTAAAGGGAGAGAAAGAGCCTGATGCCTGGAGCTGAAATCCTGCATTGCTGAGGCGCCAAGTAGCAGAACCTAATAGGCTCCCAGTGATCGGAAAGTATGAGATGCAGTCCTTGTAGAAAATACAGAATGTAGCTTTCTCCAAAGTCCCAATATCAGTTAAGCTAGATATTCAAGACCATGAAAATCAGTGGGATGTTAGAGCCATGCTCCCAATCCAGAAACAGATCAAAGAGACCCAAAGGAGTGAATGTCCCAGTAGAAATGCTTTACCCCACAAGAAGTATATTGAGAATATCACAAGGAAACACTGGCTAGTCATGTGGTATTATCAACATATTTGGCCAAATGTGTTCCCTACAAGTATGCTTTCTGACTTGTGAACTTTGTGTGTCCACTCTTCCCACCAATGCAGCCTATATTTGGTGGGGAATGCACCCCAGCCTTTGCCTTGAGAACATTATTTGTGTCATTTGGTTGAATACGGTAAGGCAAACATTCTAGTGGAAGAGGGATGAGTTTGAGTTTTAGGGGTGTGGAACCACACAGTACCTTGAACCTGAGATAGTCATTGCCCAGGTACCCAATCTAAAAGGTGAATTGGGGGTGGCACTCTGGGGAGACTTTATACTGTTTGGGTTCACTGTTGATGTGTTTTATATTTGTTGTCTAATGCATTTGCTATGAACCAGTGGAAAGGTTCTCAGAGAGGATTCTCCATCATGGATTCCCTAGCCTTGTACAAATTCACTACAGAAAACATTAGATTTTCCCCCATCTTTTGTTTTCATACCAATTAAATGTTTTCATTCTCATTGTAATCAGTCTTCTGACACTTTACAAGTCAGCCCACTTACCTTGAAATAATTTTTGCATTGCTGATTGCTTAAATTCTGATATCTGTCCTATCACTGAATGGTGATATGAACAATGAGGATGTTGTCTTGTTAAATACTGGTACTTGGCAATGCACCTAGAGTCACACAGAGGACCCTTAGTTAAATGAGATCCTTAGAGACTGCAGGTCCATTGAGCAAGGTTTGTCTGATGTCTTCAAAAATTCAAGTAATTGTCTCCAAGAACTTTATCCCTTCTGAGGGCTCATCTTTGGGGTTTTTCTGAGTTCATCTGAGTTCTTTTTAAGCCAGCTAGCTTGGTTTCCTTAATAGCATCCTTCCTAGAGAGGCTGCCAGGAGGGTCCTGTAACTAAAAAAAATTAGAGAAATCTGTGTCTGGCAGAGCTATGAATCTGGCTCTCTTGAAAAGCTCCACGAGAGAGTCTTTACCTTCTCCAGGGGGAGGGGGATAAAGGCAGGAAAGAGAATAATTACACTGGGCCATTTGAGATGTTGCATTTCTTAATGTGTACCTAGTGCTGAAGTCTTTTGTGTCTTAAGAAGTATCTCTGGTGGGAGAAATAAAGTGTTGTCCTATACCCAAGAGCCATATTGTACATTGGGAACTTTTTCCAGGAGCGAACCCATTGCCCACTTTGGAGAGCTCCCAAGAGATTAGCCACAATTAAGCTGGACTTTAGAGATGTCCCTAGAAATCTAGTGCTACTTTAGGGTAGAGACAGAAGCCAGGATGTGACACCCACTCTTTAGGATCAGATCTCCTAAGACCAACTTGACTTCCTAACAGTCCAGAGCCTCGCTATACTGGGGCTCTCTGGGCTGCAAGGCATCAACAGCACTGTGAATAGTATGAAAGGCCAATTGGTTTGAGGTCTATACAGCAGCACAATTCTCTGTCACTGACCCTACCCTCACTCTCTAGCCTAGGAACAGCTAAGATTTCCAAAGCTAATCTCTAGTGCAGAGTCTTACTTGTGTTTTTCTATGCCTCATCCAGTTCTCAGATCTGTGATTCCTACAGCTCGGTCCAAGTTGTCTGAATAAAAACATAATCCCATGATAAAAGACCAGAGGTTCTCACCCTAGACTCTACTGGGAGGGGGGGGGGGCCGGGCCTATGAACTTAAACAGGAAAAAAAGCAAAACACATCTATTTTCACTTAATTTGTATTTCCTTCATATTTTATTTTTTAATATTATTCTGAAAAGGGCTTCACCAGACCACCAAGAGGGTCCTTGACACAAAAATAGCTAAGAATCCCTACACCTAGCAGTAGAGGCCAAATGGTGTGGTGCATGGAGCACTGGACTGGGAGTCAGTAAGACCTAGGTTCTAATCTTGACTCAAGTTTTCTAGCTGTGTGACCCTGTCCAAGTCACCTAGACTTTATGAGCTTATTTCCTCATCTGTAAAATGAAGGTAGTAATAGTACCCAATTCACAGGGTTATTGTTAAGATAAAAGAAATACATTAATTTTTTGCTACACAAATGTGAACTCTTACTATTATGCCCAAGTTAAAAGAATAGCACTTAAGAAACTCCAAAGTGGATGAAAACCTATGCTTAGAGCACTGAACTACTCTGCATATAGCCTGCCACCCTCCTCTTAACAGTATCTCTATCAGTGGAATAGTTTAGGGTCTAAGGCAAGTGAGGACAATTCAACAAAAAAAAATAGGAATTTACCAGAAAACATCTTCTTTTCTGCTCTATAAGGCTTCCAGAAGGATGGAACTTCATGGAGAGAAAAAGAAAGTGCTACTGATCAGGGTAGGCTAAGAGTCAGGTAGGAATGGAAGGAATGAAACTGTAAATGCTTTTCTTGTTTAGATAAGATAGAACACTTAAGAGCCACTTGAGTTCGGCTACAGAAAATGGAGCCCTGCTTGACAATCTTTTCTTCAAAATATCTTCTCATTCATAACATTTAAGAGAATGCAACAAAAATCTGGATGATGGGTGTTATTGGTTCTCACTTTGGGATTCTTTCATAGCATTATTTAGACTTGCCTTTGTTAAAATTCTAAGAAAAGAGTTGACTCCTCACCAATGAATCCGAGTCTTGAGCCCCCTCTCTCAGTTTTAAAGTTCAAAAGTTAAATTTCTAATTTAATTCAACTAATTATCAATTAAAGATCAATTCTTCATTGACTCAAGGTCTGAAATTTTGTCAGCTGAGGTAACAGGGTGGTGCTTTGATTATGAAGGACAGGCCAAGTGACCTCAAGGTGTAGATAATTGAGATGCAATAAAGTTTCATATTTGAATATGCCTTTCTAGAAAAATTATGTCTTCATTAATAGAATCAAATGGATTAGTTAAATATGCCTTATGAGAGATGAATAATATGCTCATCATAGGTTCTCTGGAGTCATGCTTGGGTATTACATTGATTAGAATCCTTAAGTTTTCACATTCATTTCCTTTACAATATTGTAGTCACTGTATAAATTCTTATTCTGTTCTTTATTTCACTTTGTATCAGTTCATTCAAATACTTCCAGCTTCCTTGGATTCCAACCCTTTCCTTTTTTCTTACAGTGCAATAATATTCCATTAAATCCATGTACCAGAGTTGGCTCATCCATTTCCCAATAGATGGACTGCCACTTTTTTTCAGTTCTTTATCACCACAAAAAGAGGTGCTTTAAATATTTTAAAATATATGGTTCCTATAGGTTCTTTCTCTTTTTTTCCTGATCACCTTGGGAAACAGACCTAATAGTGGTATTGTTGGGTCAAAGGGTGGTCGCAATTGATAACTCTTTGGGCATAATTCCAGATTGTTCTCCAAAATGACTGGATCACATGGTTCCAACAATGGTGTATTTTGCCACACCCCCTCCAACATTCATTAGTTTCACCTTCTATCATTTTAGCCAATCTGATAAGGGTGAGATGACATCTCAAAGTTGTTTTAATTTGCCTTTCTCTAATCAGTAACTATTTAGAACATTTTTTATGTGACTACATACACCTTTGATTCCTTCATTAATAAACTGTCTATTCATATTTTTTGCCATCTGTCAATTGGATAATGACCCATATTCTTATAAATTTGACAAAGTATATATCTGAGATATGAGACATTTATTTGAAAAGGCGTTTATAAAAATTTCCCAATTTTCTGCTTTCGTTCTAATCTTGGCTAGATTGATTTTATTTGTACAAAACCTTTTTAATTTAATGTAATCAAAATGATCCATTTTACATCTCCCAATGCTCTCTATCTCTTGTTAATTTATAAATTCTTCTCTTACCCATAAGTCTGATAGGTAATGTCTTCCATGTTCTTCAAATGTACTTATGATATGTCCCTTTATATGTAGATCATGCTTCCATTTTGACTTTATCTTGGTATATGGTGTTAGAGATATACCTGGTTTCTGCCAGACTGTTTTCCAATTTTCCCAGCAAATTTTATCAGAAAGTGAATTCTTATCCCATGAGTTTAAATCTTTACATTTGTCAAACACGAATTTACAATAATCATTTACTACTGTGTATTCTATGTCTACCACCTTATAATACAGTTTAAGATCCAGTATTGCTACACCTCCCACCTTTACATTTTTTCTTTTTTTTTCTTTTTTGCTTTTTGAGGGGGGGGAGTTAGGACAATTGGGGGTAAGTGACTTGCCCAAGGTCTCACAGCTAGTTTTTGTGTTAGGTGTCTGAGGCTGAATTTGAACTCAGGTCCTCCTGACTCCAGAGCCTTCTTACCTCCTTCACCTCCTAGCCACTCCCCTTTATATTTTTCATTAATTCTTTTGATATTCTTAAACTTTTGCTCTTCCAAATAAATTCTGTTATTATTTTTCCAGTTTAATCAAATAATTTTTGCTAATTTAATTGGAGTGGTATTGAATAAGTAGATTAGGTAGAATTGTCATGTTTATTATATTGATTCTGCCCACCTATTAACAATTAATATTTCTCCAATTGTTTAAATCTGACTTTACTTGTATAAAAAGTATTTTATAATTACATTCATGTAGTTCCTGTGTTTATTTTGGCAGGTTGGAGCATTTTTCATATGGCTGTTGATAGTCTGAATTCCTTCCCTTGAGAAATGCCTATTTATATCTTTTGACCATTTTTAAATTGAAGAAAAATTCTTGTTCTTACATATATAGGGTTAACTTTGAGGGACTAAGGTATCTATCTCTAGTACTATTGTTCATGAGCCCCCATCCAAAGCTTACCTTCCAATATCAATCACTTGTTAATATATCTCAATATCATGTAATCAATAAACATCAATTATATTTTATAAGGGAATTTATGCTGAGTATATCAAAGACAGAAATAAAAGTTATTCTCATGAACCAAACAGGACCCACTCTTTTCTTCTGTATACCTACTTAGGCCCTAGGAAGAAGATCAAGCTCGTAGTGGTTATTAGAAAGCATTACCCCTACCAAATGTACTGCTGGTTAGATAGAACTAATGGATGAGGTGCTCTCTTGCTTGAAGGACAGAGTGGGTGAATGTTGGGTCAGTCCATTACTGGACTGGGTTAAATACTGGACCCTTCAGGACAGGTTGTACACTAGGTTCTACTGCTGCAGAAACTGGAAAACTGCTATAGATTCACATTACTGAACCTCTATTGTTTCTTCTGTCTTTCCAAAGCATAGATAGCGTAATCTAGTCTGTTCTGTATCTAAAACTCGTTCATCTATGATCAGGAAAAGTAAAGACACAGCAAGAACAGGAGAAACATAGGCATCACATGTTCCTGGCCATACGGTGGTCTGTGTGTGGAGATAAGGAAACAAGAGCGTTGCCTTCCACCACCACTAATTATGCTTCTTACCTCATCCAGAGATCTGTGGTCTTTCTTCTTCTTCACTCAAAAGTTGCCAAGAAGACTTCTAAAGAATTCTCAGTCATTTGTTGGGGCCTTTTGTGTATATATATCTAGGTCTGGATTAGTAGCCAGATAAAAGGCTTTTCATCACTACGCAGTAAGCTGACAGAACATAGTTCTATGATAGCTATACATGCTCAGGATTGAGGCATAAAAGGCCTCTTCAATACACATGGTCAGGAGCAAGATCATGAACACTCCATGCAGTTTGGTACCTGGCAGAGTATATTAAGCATGTTCTAAGGACTGGGCCCTAATTGCACAGTCCACCATTCCATAGGATATCCAATCTTTATCAGAATAGCTTGAATTTTTCCCAGAAAACTTTTCCCTCTTAATTCTAACTGAATTGACATTGTTTGTGCATAGACTTTTCAATTTTATATAATTGAAATTGCCTGTTTTATTTCCTGGGATATTTCCTTTCCCTTGCTTGGTCAACAACACCACTCCCCCCCAACCAAAGCTGTGGAAAACGTCTCCTTCCTTTTCCCTTTAATTTAGGACATTTTATGTTTAGGTGCTATATTTATTTGGAAATTATTGTGGTATATGCTGTGAGACGTTAGTCTAAAACTAATTTCTGGTGGACTGCTTTCCGATTTTCCTAGCAGGCCTTGTCAAACAGTGAGTACTTATTCCAGTAGATGGATTCCATGGGTTTATTAAACATTACGCTGACATATTTGGTTGCTTTTTGGTTCTTTATAGCTAGTCTATTCCACTGACTTACTTTCTATTTTTAAACCAATATAAAAAAGTTTTGAAGAGCTTTGCTTTTTAGTAATTTTTTTTTAAAGATATGCTAGGGCCTTTTCTTTCCACCTTTTAAAAAAATAATTTCCTTGATTTTCTTGAAGTGTTTTATGATGTTTTTTCTTTGACCTACCAATTAATTATAATTAAATCAGTTTGATACAACCATTCTGAAGAGCAATCTGGAACTATGTCCAAAGGGCTATAAACAATTGCATGCCCTTTGACCCAGTAATACCACTTCTGGGGTTGTATCCCAAAGAGATCATAGAAGTGAGAGGAAGACTCTTATGTACAAAAATATTTATTGCAGCTCTTTTTGTGGTGGCAAAAAAATTGGAAATTAAGGGGATGCCCATCAATTGGGGAATGGTTAAACAAGTTGTGGTATATGAATGTAATGGAATACCATTGAGCTATAAGAAATGAGGAGCAGACAGACTTCATGTTTACATGAAAAGACTTATACAAACTGATGCTCAGCGAGAAGAGCAGAACCAGGAGAAATTTGTACACAATTACAGACACAATGTATGTGTGATGACCAATTTTGATAGACTGGACTCTTCTCAGAAATGCAAGATTATAAGACAACTTCAAAAGACTCGTGATGGAAGGAGATGTTCACATTTAGAGAAGGAATTAGAAAGAACAGAGTTCAAATGCAGACTGAAGCAAACTACCTGATCTCTTTCTTTTTCTTGTTTGATTTTGTTTCCTCTTTTCCATTGTTCATTCCATCTGTTACAATCCTTCTTCACAATCTGACTAATGTCTAATGTGAAAGTATTTGCAGATCCTATACTTGATTGCATGCTGTCATAGGGTGGGGGGTAAGGAGGAGGAATTTGAAACTCAAGGGATTGCGGAACTGAATCTTGTAAACTAAAAGTAAACAAACAAATTAATAATGGAAAAAATAATTAAATCAGTTTGCCTTTAAGTTTTAATTATTTTTAAACATCATGTATAAGTTATAGCTTTTACCGCATAGTGATTAGTACATGATGTGCTGAGTATTTCTACTTTACTGCATTGGTTTTTAAAGTTTTTATGCACATGATCAGTATTATATGCATGGCACGTACACTTGGGAAATATGTATGATACATTCTACGTCCATTTCAGTAACCTCCGGAGATCTGTCATAATCAATTCTTCTAAAATTCTTTTCAGAACTTGTTTCTTACTTACCTTTTTGTTTTATTTGCCCATCTCTGAAAACAACATGTTGAGATTCCCAACAATTATAGCTTTGTTGTACTTTTCTCACTATAATTTGATGACATTTTCCTTTAAGTACTGAGACCCAATGCCATTTGGGACATGTATTAATTATTAGGGTTACTCCGTTTTATGTGATACTTTTATTAATAATGTATTTTTCTTGTTAATCTTTTTAAACAATGATTATTTTTGTCTTTGCCTTGTCTGAGATCATGATCACTACCCCTTTCTTTTTTTTAACTTGCCTGAAGCATAATAAATTCTATGCTAACATTTCATTTTAACTTTGTGTGGGTCTTTATTGATAAATTTGTTTATTGTAAATACAACATACTTTTGGATTCTAATTTCTAATCCATTTTGTTATCCTCTTTCATTTCATGGGTGAATTACTACCATTCAAATTTATGATTATAAATATTAATTTCATGGTTTTTCCATCAGATATTCTTATGCTTTTTCCTCTCTTTATCCATTGTCTCTATTTCATCAAACAAAAATTAGATGGAGGAAAAGTAGTAAGATCAACTCATGTAATATATACTTAAAGTGGTCTGTTACTACTCCTCTGCCCTTCCTTTTGTCACCAAGGTCAAACTCCCCAAAAGTTCTTGCCTTTTTATTCTCTATTCTTAATTTACATTTTATAATCTCACCTCTGTAATGGCATTTCTTTTGTGTGTAGTGATTCCCTGTCTGACTTTATTCTAGTTGTCCCTGTCAGTTTCCCTGCTGAGTCTAATGTATTTCTGTAGATGTTTGCTCTATGCCCACTCATGATGGATGTCCTACAAGACACTATCCTGGGTCCTCTTCTCTTTCTTTTATATATGATGTCACTTTGAGGTAGTATCTCAGATTATATCAAAGATCTTAGCTGTTGCCGTGACTCAAATGCCACCTCTACGCCAATGATTCCAAGACGCATAACAAGCCCTAATTCCTCTCCTAAGAACTAACCAACCACTTTTTAGATTTCTTGTGTGTTTGTGTGTGTGTGTGCGTGTGCGCGCATGTGTGTAGACAGACACAAGAGAGGGAAACATCAGTTTTTGTAAGTATAAGGGTGAGTGGGGTTGATTTTAAAAAATCATCCAATATCTCCTACCCAACTTAAAGTAAATGATAAAACAATCTGGTACATTACATTAACCAGATAAAAATAATCAATCAATCTTTATCCATTTGATTTCAATCAGTTAATATAAAGTCCTTAAATGAAAAGTCCTTAAAACTGGAAAGCCATTGCATAAGAATAGTGTTAAGGGATTTCTGAGGAAACTTAGTTGAATACTAGAGGTTGTCCAAAAAATATCAGGTTAGTTGAGAAATGAAGTTATTCCATATTTTGGAACATGTGAAACATTCCAATAAAACCTATTAAAAGGTTGGGAGAGGGGAAGGAGAAGACTTGGCTTGGGCTTGACCTGGGCCTCCCTGCTCTTTTTTGGCTGGAAGACAGTCTTCAAAGGATCTGGAAGACTTTGAACTCATCTTCTTGTTGGCATCCTAGCACAATCCAGAACAACAGTGGCTAGTAGCTATGCCTGCATGGTAACACAAAAGAGACTGAATGCAGATTAACACGTCTATAAAGAACCAGCAAACAAAACAAAACCAAAAAACCCACTCCAAGCTGAGGAGAATTTCTTGACACAATGTAAATCAAGGAATTTCCAGCAACCAGGAAATAGAAGTTACACCTTTATGCTCCCTAAGTTTGAACCCATTTTCCTCTGGACTTTGTATGTACTTGATTTTTATCCCAATTGTTCTTGCTGAACCAACTTAGCAAATTCCCCTTTCTAAAAGCTACTTAAAACTGACTAAAATAGTAAAAAAAAATAATCAATTAATAATATTGGGGAGAATATGCCGAGGTGAAATTTCTACTGATAGTATTAGAGAAAGCCACCACATTGCCTCTCAGGGACACTCCTAGAACCCTAAGAAGGAAATATAAATAAATTAAAAGAGTCCAGAGAATTCCTGCATGTGCATATTCCCAACACAGAGCACAATGCTTAGCACACAGTATGGGCTCACTAAATGTATGCTGATTAATTGATCAACTACTTGATGGCTTTTTAAACAAGGATCAGAGAATTTCCTGCAATACAAGTTAGGCAGATTCTCAGAACTTGGGGGAGTCCTCTCTTTCTCTTGACCCACCCAGAAAAGCTCAAAAAAGACAAGTCATTCTAAAGGTCATTAGGCAAACACACAGTTGTCTTCTAAGGTTGCCTATCCCTGCTTTTGCACCCCATGCTGTTCCATGGTTTTGCTCAAGAATGTCTAAACTCTAAAAACAGGAATTTCAGGAAATGGATAATTCACTCTGTGGAGTGAGTTTGAGGCAGGTCTTAATGCTATTTTATCCCAAATAATGGTATGGAACAGACATTTAATGGAACACTCAGTTCTGGACTCTTTTTCACTTAATATATAGAAATTGGACATACAAAATTTAGTGGAATAAAATATAAAAATGGAAATCAGTGTTATGTAATTATTTAAAATGTGTGCACAGGGAGTTAGAAAAAAACTCTCCTGCCAAACACCCACAGTGAAAATCCCCTAATTTACAAGGGATTAAATGAACTGCATAACTGAGGACAAGCATATCATGGGGATGGGGGGAAGCCAGGGAGAGACTGGGCCTTGCCTGAAAACTAACCCAAGAAGCAGACTGGAATTTTAAGGTGAGAACCAATCTCAAAGAAAAGATAACTCTGCATGTGTATTTTCAACCTATACAATTTAGACTTCTAATTATGGATTTAGTATTTCAGTAATTTCAGTAAGCCCTTAATATTTATACTTTTTCTAGAGTCGAGCATCTAATCTAATATTAAATGGTTTCTGGGGAGAAAAATAGCTAGAACTCTTCCCATTTGACTTGTTTGCATCACTCTAAACTTTTTGGATCTAAGACTGATTGGATCTGGTTGAAATATTTTTTCCTTTCTTAAAAGTCACTATTCCAACTGCAAACATAGTGGAAGTGCTACAAGAATATTAATCAAAGATCCACGTTCAGAAGAGAATGGCCTGAGAGCTCAGTTCAGAGCCTCAAGAAGGATAAACTGCTTCTACTTCCCTTGGTCCTTATTGTCTAAGTGGCTCCAACTGGAGATAAGTAGAAGTGCCAGATGGGAAGGAAATAGCAAAGAACATCTCATTAAGAGAGGTAGGAAAAAGATACTCCTTGGGAACTGTTAGGTAGTCATGCATGTTGCTAGACACTTAGGGAAGACTGATTTTTTTGAAAAACAAAATAGGATTTTTAAAAAATAGTGACACTCCAGTTTGAAAACCAGAGGGTGAGAAGAGTAAGGCAGATGATGGCTCTTACTTTGGGGACAGTGGCACTAATTATAGATTATCCATGAATTTATTTTAATTCTTCTTAAGTCTATTAATCTTTTCCAAAACCAGACCTCTTCATTTGGAAAAACAGAGGCTGAGGGACTGGCAACTGTAATACCATGCATAAGCAACTCTCCAAAGGATGGGTACTGCACATAGCTTTTAAGGTTCTGATTACAAAATATAGTGAACACTCTATTCCATAACAAATCAAAGCAAGTCATTCTCAGAAAATCAAGGTACAATATTCATAATATTACAAATTATCACAGAAAGTCGAGATATAGTATACACAACAGCTTATCATTAAAATGGCTACATAGTTTTCACCAAAGTCATCACAATAGCTTTAAACAGAGAACAATCATCTGGTATCCCTAAGGAGGTTTGCCTTCTTACTCAGTCATTCAGTCATCTCAGAATACAATAGTCAGTCTTCTACTCATGTGGCAATTAGGTTAACTCAATCAGTCACTCATTTAGCAATCAGTTACTAAGTTAATCACTAAGTAGAATCTTAGAAAATACACAAATCCCCCACCCCTAGGTCACAAGTAAACCACATTATTATCACAGCATTCAATACCCAAGGAGAGGTCTTTTCTTCATCTTGACTTGGTGCCAGTTCTTAGATTCCCTGGATCCCCTTCCATGGTCCCAGATTCCACCTGGATTCACTAAACTGAGTTCATGTGGGTTCAATGGCAGACAGCTCCCAGTTCCTTGTCCAGCTCTCTGGGTAGGTCCTGCTCCACACTGGAGTTCACAGGGTCCAGACCATATCAAATCCTTCACAATTTCTGTTCCTGAGAATTCAAGACTCGACCAAGCCACCAACAGACAAAGTATTAGCATCCTGGACTCCTGGGCTCCTCTGTCACATGGGTTCCTGGGGTCCTGGCCTCCTGGCCTCCTAGGCTCTGGTTCAGAAGAAGCTCCACCACCACAAGTTCTCAGGAAATTCTGACTATGCTTCTTTGGGGCTTTTCTTATATACACATAGAATCAGCTTCCTGTTTCAGCCAACCCCTTCCTGTTGTGTAAGCAACAGGAGACAGAATTCATACCTTCTGTTTCTTCAACAGAGGCTTAATCTGAACTAGGTGCTAAGTACCTCTTAGCTTAACAAATTCCTTAGCAAAAGGAATTTCAAATCTCATTACTGTTACAGCAACTCTTACCTTGGAGACAGTGGCACTTTGGCCAGCCTATGGTCAGTCTCTGGACATAGTTTTGTCCTGTGGGAATAAACAAAGAGAGGTTTTGAACACATAATAAATGCAATCATTTTGATTTTAGGAGAGGGAATTGACCTCTCCTTTTGCCTTGGAGCTGGTGATTGTCTAGCTTCTTAGGGTGACTAGGCATTTGGGTGAGTTCTTATGGGAAGATTGAGTCTTCCAACACCAAAAAAAGATAGCTGGCCAGCTACAGCCTCACCAAGAGGCATTCATATGCAATTACTCAGTTCTCCCCAAGTTATCAGCTTCAGCAGCCAGCAATTGAACTGGCAGGTCTAGGTGCCCTAGAGTAAAAAAAATTCCCACAAATTACTTAACTTTTTGGCTCATTTCTTTTTCTTACCCTGAGTTCAAAGGAAGTTAAGTCTAGGGTATAAATAATCTATATTACATCAATAATAAATTGCACAAACTGTCTCTCTAATTGGCTTGCCTCCACTTCAACCAAAGGCTGAATAGATCAACCAAAATCTCCTCTCCCCATTGGGTTTTGGCTCCCTCCTTTGCTTTATGTGTTTCCCAACATATTTAATAAACAAAAAGCTCAAGATAACAGCCATTTGTTGTTGTGGTTTTTTAACAACCTCAATCTCCTCATAGAAAGCCAACATGGCATAATAGTTAGGGGTGTCAGAAAGATATGAGTTGGGACCAGTCTAAGTGCTAACAGGTGTTTTGACCTCTCATTGTCCCTAGGGAATTGTCTAAGACCAGGAATTACACAAGAGTTGTGCATCTACGTCTGTGGAGTGAATCTACACGATCAGAATTCCACAACCAATGAAACTGTGCATCCACACTGAGAGAAATTAATATTAACTATTATATTAATGACTAATTATTTATTTATGATCCATCAATTCCCTTTTATTTCTGTTAAGACCCATGAAGTCAGGCAGTTTTAGAAGAATATGATGGTAAGGTCAAGTAATCTTTTCCCAGCCTTGGGGCTGAGACTCCAGCTTTTCTTTTTAGGACAAACAAAAGCAGGGCAGGAACCCTTCCTTTTGTCTACTCTATAAACAGAAGCCAGCCTCAGCTAGATCTTTTCCTCAGGATGTGTCTTCATGTCCTTGATCTTCTCCGTTAGAACTTAGGGTGACGCAGTTCATGAATATGAAAACTAAACAGAGAAACCTGCATGGAAACAACTTCCCTGCCCAGATGACTTGAGGCAGCTGAGCCTCCTGATCAAGCCAAGTTCTCAGCACGAGTTAAAGATTTTCAACCCATCTCAACGTTAAACTTCCACCAATCAGGGTTGAGTTTCACTGGTCAAGGGAGTTTCCTGTCAGAAGGTACATGCATTTCAGAGTCTCTCTTGGCATCTTTGGTTACCAAGAGAAACCAATGACCACCAATTTACTGGTCATTGATTAGTCTAACTACTAATTTCATTATTAATTACTGAGAAACTGTCTCTTGGATGTTTTATTCATCACAAGATCAATATATATATACACACACATTTTCGCATATTGATAGATTTAAAAAACACAATTTTGCAAGACAAAAATTTTAAAATAATCACAAAGAGCTACTAGATGCTTTTTTAATATATGTGCTTAATAGATACAATGCACACACATATACATACGATGCATTTACACATGCATGTATGCATGCACATGTGTATTAGGTATGCATACATGTGTATATACCACAATGTTTCTGGGCATATATGTATGCATGTATGAAACACATACATACCCAAAGATTCACATATTGCATGTATGTGTGCATGTAAGTGCAAATGTTTTATGTGTGCATGCATGTACCCCATACATATTGTGTATGTACACATGCACATATACATATTTGTTCACTCTAATTCCACATGCATGCACAGATATGTTGAGCACATGTGACATATAAAAGCATCTAGTTCGCTCTGCTTCATTATGAGTGTGTGTGTGTGTGTGCATGTACATGTCTGTGTGTGTATATCGTAGATGTAATATTGTTTTTCTGGGCTCCAGATGTATCTTTTAAACATAAATAATAGATTTGTTCGATTGGACTGGTGATTTCTTTGCTGTAGGGATTTCAAGGTGAAGAACTTCCTTGAGCTCCCTGCAAAAAAGAAATCATGGGTCCATTTGACCATCTATTATTTATGTTTAAAAGAGGGTAGGTGACTTCTCCAGGTTTACACAATTTGTTTTGGAGGTAGAACTTGAACCCAGGTCTGTCTTCGCTCTAACACCAGCTCTTTATCCAGTCACATAATTTTCAATAGAAGAAAAAACAGGAAAAAATTATTCGAAAGAATTCCATAGCCATTTTACTAAACACATGACAACCTCCATACATTACATATATATATATATATATATATATATGTATCATATTAATTTAAAACTTCCCAACCATTTTCAAAGCATGCGGACTACACTCTAACCCTCCTTTTCCCACCAGAATTCGGACTCTACCCCAGAGAGTCTGGGCCCTCATAAATGAGTTCTCACCTTCCTAATCTAGAATCAGACCACCAACCATATTGCTTGGGATGAAAAATACCCTTCATCCTTAATTTAGTGAAAAAATAAACACAGAACTCTCTTAGGATATTATATATATAGTAGGATAATAAACTCTTAGAAGTTTATTCTCTTCCCCAGGAGAAGAGGGTGGTCTGCCCCATGACTCATCATGGAGAAGAGGCACATTACAAAGGGCAGTGTAAGAATTCATAACTTAACTTAGTCAAGCCCCCTTCCTGACTGTCTCCTCTATCATTGGTGGAGGAAGCATACTTCACCAAATTCTTCCCCAACTGGGACAGCAAGAAAAGATGGGGGGGCCCACCAAGGCGGGAAAACAAAGGAAGATAAAAGTGATTGACAGCAGCAATGGGGGGGGGGGAGAAGGGAAGGTTAACAACCCCAAATTGAGAAGTTTTCACTCATCCCACACAATATCATTTCTCAGCTGTTTCCCACCCTCCTTCATCTTCTTCCATCTCCCACTCCCTTTTATCTACTGTTGAGATATTGAGATAAGGGCTCTTTGTGGATAGAGATTCTCTTGCTTGCTTGTATTAGAATACTCAACCTCTGGAACACAATAAGTACCTATAGAATGATATGTCATTCATTCAATCACTTTATTATTCATTCACTTAAATGTGATGTCTTTATACCAATGCAAATTACAACTTAAAAATATTCATCCCCAGGATGGCTAGGTGGCACTGTAAGTTAGAGTGTCACCCCTGGAGTCAGGAGAACCTGAGTTCAAATCCAGCCTCAGACACTTAACACTTAGTAGCTTTGTGACCTTGTGCAAGTCACTTAACACCAAATGCCCTGTCTTCCCCCCCTCCAAAAAAAAAGCAGGAAAAAAACAAAAAAAAAAAACATTCATCCCATTACAAGCCTTTATGTGTTGTTGTCATTCAGTTGGTTCAGTTCTGTCCAACTCTTCATGACCCCATTTGGGGGTTCTCTTGGTAAAAATACAGGAGTGGTTTGCCATTTCCTTCTCTAGCTCATTTTATAGATGAAGCAACTGAGGTAAACAGGGTTAAGTGACTTGCCCAGAGTCACACAGCTAGAAAATATCTGAGGCTAGATTTGAACTCACGAAGATTAGTTTTTTGAAATGAGTTAATCTGAAGCCTTTTCAGTCTGGTTAGACCTACCAGAGCTTATGCTCCATGGCCATGGTCTTTGAGACCCCATGATCACTTCCATACCACAAGGCATCAGAGTAGGAACTTACTCTTCCATTACAAACTGAAAACTTGTTTTTTTAATTTGGTGTTTATACATTCTTGGTAGGCTATAACTGGTAGATCATAATTTGCACGGCCCAAAAGGTCTAGTAAAAACAAATCAACAAAAACATCGGATATGGAGCAAAGCCAAATGCCCCACATTTCCAAAGCTGCAATACACAATCAGTCATTATATTTTGTCCAGATGCTGACGGCATCTAAATAGCCTTTTTCCTGTATCTAAATCCAAAAGTAGAAAAATTCAACAGAATTCTGAAATGGCCATCCTGCTACTGACTGCCATTATCTACTCAGTGAATTGGCCAGGACATATAGTTTTCTGTTGAATTATTGTGCTGTATTGGCATATGGCTGATGCCTTCAAGGGCTGTTCAGATGTGTAACACTATTTGTCCTTATGCTAAATGATCCCAGATTGGTATGGGGTTTTTTTTTTACTTTTGTGTCTGCTTTCTGATAACTTTGCAACTCACCCTTGTCAGACCGCCAGCAGCCACTTACTACCACATAAATTGTTCTACTCTCTCCTAATCTTGGAATACATATAGCCAAGCTTGTTAAAAATTACATGTAAAATAAGAATAAACAGGCTAAAAGCAGAGTACTAAGGGGTTTTCCCATGAGCCAAGTAAATTGTATGAGCAATTTACAAAAGTTGAAACGTTGGTGTCGACTATGGTCATTCACCAGTCTTTTTACGCTTTCTCTCTGCTTCTCCATAGCCTTGCTCACTGGAGTTACTGAATAAGCGATTCTGTACAACTGAGGCATTACTGCTACGCCTGTCTGAGACTAACTTGTTCCTACACCTGTCAGTGTTCAATAGTGCGGAGTTTTCTTATTGTGAGTACTAACTATCCAATTATTTTGTGATAAAAGGTTTAATTGGGAATTAATTAGGAATTAAGTGAAGACCGCTATAAGCAAATAAATTTATGAAACAAACTAAAACAAAGATGGAACCTTTTATTACGGAGATGGGTCCGTGTGATTTTGGCAAATCCGTCCTTCTATTACATTAAAAACCCTAGGAAACATATAAAATCCTGGTGGTTGCTGTCTATTTGTATATATAAAGCAGAATAATTGCATACATTCCTAAGGGCACAAAAGAAAATGGAGGAATAATGGGAAAATGTAGATGACATGATAAAAGTAAAGATGAGGATGGAAAAGTAGGAAAGTCCCATTAATAGGGAAATGATGAAAGGTACTTCTCGAAAGACATCTGAGTCAAGTAGAAAAGAGACATTCACACTGATTTTGGAAGAGTATACACTAGAGGCATTAAACAGATGGCCCTCAGGCCAGGCTGCCCACAAACCCTCTCAGGTATGACCTGACTCAGATTAAAGTATATCGTTCCTATCTGATTTTAATGTGCTGGTATGTTAATGAAAAAACAAGAAAACCACTGGTTTTCTAAGTTAATATGCAGCTCACGGAGATCCTTATATATGGTTTAGTGGCCCCTCTTTCTATTTTGGTTTGACACCACTGATATATACTAATTGTGGTGTTGTTCAGTCATTTCTGTCATGTCTGACTCTTCATGACCCCATTTGGGTTTTTCTTGACAAAGATACTAGAATGGTTTACAATTTCCTTCTACAGCTCATTTTACAGATGAGGAAACTGAGGCAAACAGGGTTAAGTGATGTGCCCAGGGTCACACCCCTAGGTTATGTCTCAAAGCAGATTTGAACTCAGGAAGATCAGTCTGGTCCTCGATCTGGTGAGCCACCTAGCTGCCCTCCTTATACAAATAGATCTTTACAATCAGTTCATCGTGGCCAAAAGGTGCAAATTACAATTTACTCTTCTTCTGGGTCTCTCTGCTGGTCTTTTCTAAAGATTATGTCTTGCTTCACTTCCATCAAAGAAGAACAAATAAAAGAAATTTGAGTGTCCTAAAATCAAATAATTGGGAAACTTCCCCTGGCACATCTAAAGGAGAGGATGAACTTCACTGTTCATTCCTCTGGAGTTGATACCACCTCACCAGTACAAAAAGAAGAATGTCACTATGGTCTTCCATGAGATGCTCTAGTGGCGGATCTTCCTGATATTCTAAAGAAAAAGAAAAGTCCAGGTGTAAACAAGACCATCATTGAGACATTCCTCAGTGGAATATATTAATAAACACATCTAGAAATAGCTTTGGATCAAGCTATGGGATAGGAAAAAAAGCATCTAGGAGAGTGAAGAGACCTTCTTGTCCTAAGAAGACACAATCAAAGAATAATTATTTGAAAAACAAAAAACAAAACAGCAGTTGTTCTCAGAAAACAGTCCAAGTAGAAAGGAATTTTCCCTTCATTCACAAATTCACAAAATGTCTGAAACCAAAGGACTGGGTGTGTTCTTTAATAACTGAACAATGCAGAGCAGGGCTACAAGTGCTCCTGAAATCAGCTGTGACAGTTTTGAATAGGTAATATCCAACATATTGAATTGGAAATGACAATTTATGCTTTTTTGGTCTTGCTTATCACTTTATTATTTATTGTACCTATTTAAAGATATCTTTAAAACTTGGACAATAAATTATTTTGGAATGTAAAATTTTAAAAACCTTCAAATTGTACAAAGTAGAAAAAAAAGAGTGATCAGGGAATAATTTGCCCAAATACTGATTAAATGGAGCTAGAACTGCTAGGGGAAGACTGGCTTTTCTCAAAGCCCTCCTTATTAATTCCTCTCACTGGTGAGAGAAAAGCAACAGAAATTAATTCAGACTGGTAACAGAACGGCTTTCCCACCCAGGCTAAGTGAGTAAAGAAAGATAAGAAGCAGGCATGTATGCCTTACTGGCCCCTCCAGAATCATGTTAAGTCTTGTCTGCTCTGTACTCCACTCTGCTTAGTTCTCATGGACACCTTGGTATCCACATTCTCTTTGTTAGCAGCTTATCATGGGTATTGTATTTCTTGCTTTCTCAATGGATGGGGGAGGGAGAGAATTTGGAACTGAAAATAACAATTGTCCTTATTTATTCATTTTTAAAGAGCCTATTTATTTTATTCCCAGCACTGGGCTAGGCACTGAGGCCTAGGTAAAAAGCGAAACTGTTTCAGCTTTCAAGGAGCATATATGTCATTAAGGGGGACCAGATGTACTTCATAAGTTGGGTACAGAATAAATATACAGCAATAACGATAAGTGGCATTTATAGAATGCATTCAAGTTATTAATGCAAAGGGTGTTATTTCACTTAAGCATATGTGAAAACATTTGATCCTTAAAGCCCTGTGAGATAGGTGCTATATTATCTTCATTTTACAAATAAGGAAACTGAGGCAAACAGAAGTTAGGTGACTTGCCCAGGATCATATAGTTAGTATCTGAGACCAGATTTGAACTAGGGGTAGTCTTCCTTCCACATCCAAGGTACTATTGGTAGTGCCACCTAGACCCCTCTAGGAGGACTCCCACTTTGTAAACTTAAGTAACTGGAAGGATGTTGGTTACTCCAGATAGAAAGAAAGAAATTAGAAACAGAGGGTGGAATTTGAGGGGAAAGAGAGTTCTGTCTGGAATATGTGGGGTTTGAGATGTTTGTTGGAAATGTTTGATTGGCAGGGGTTAATGGGAGACTGGAGGCCACGAATGAGGCTGTAGGGGGATATCTTGAGCAGGGAGTCATCTGGACAGATATGGATAGCTGAATCCATGGAAGCTGATGAGGTCAACAAGAAAAAGAGCACAGATGAGAGCCCAGGACAGACCTTCCCTACCCCCCTTAAGGGAGCAGGATATGAATGATCATTTCCAAAAGGAGACTGAAAAAGCAAGACCTGGACGAATAGGAGAAGAACCAGAGGCATGCAGTATCACAAAAAGCCAAGGGGATTGCCAACAATGGCAGTATCACAAAAAGCCAAGGGGATTGCCAACAGTGACCAAACGCTTCCAAGAGATCAAGAAGGACGAGAACCAAAAAGAGGTCAGCATTTAGGGCAACTGAGAAATCATTGGTAATTACAGAGAGGGCTGTTTCAGTGCAGTAATAAAAGTCAAATGGCAAGAGGTTAAAGAATGAGTGGAAATAAAATGGAGGCAACATTTCCCCAGGAATTTGACTATGGAAGGAAGACGGGATAACAGAAGATAGTTTGACGGGACATTAGGGACAAATCAAGGCTTTTTGAAGAATGGGGAGACTTGGGCATAGTTGTAGACAGCAAGGGAAGAAGACATTATATAGGGAGATACGACAAATAAAAGCTGGGGGATGACTTAGGGTGAGGATAATCGGACGGGGGAGAGATGAGGCGGTAGGATCAAGAGCATAAGTATTGTAGAGAGATTGACATTTGTGAGACGGCGCCATCATTAAAAACGAGAACAAAGGAAGAGAGGATGAGAAACGATGTCGAGGAATGTAGAAGAGGGCAGAAAAGAGGGTAGTCCATGGAAAATGGGCTCTGTTTTCTCATGTGATCTGAGCTGGTATCTTCTGCAGGGAGAGGGAGGAAGAGGAGGTTTGTGGAAGGTCTGAGCATAGGTATTCGAAAGGGCTGCTGTGGGGAGCGAAAAGGGAGGGGATTGCTGGGTAACCTAGGCAAGAGTAAAAGGATCGCCTTGCTGCAGGGAGAGCCGGGTGGACAGCAGATATTGCAGCTGACGCAGGTAGCAGTTACATGATTTTCCCCATCACTGTTTAACAGCACTTAAGTTAAAGCCTAAGAGGGTATGATTCTTGACTCTTTACTTGCCTGCCTCACGTAGCAAGACCTTGCTTCCATGTCTCTCAAATCCAGTCCCTTCTTGCTCCTCACATATACACCGCCTCAGCTCAGTACTCCTTTACCTCTCACCCACATTATTGCCTCCTTGCGTTGTCTCTCCCCATTCCAGTCCATCCTCCCCACTCTTGCCAAAGGAATTTTCCTTAAGTGCAGAGCTGACCCGTATGACCTCCTACTTAATAAACAGCAGAGGCTCCCTGTCACCTCTAAGATTAAATATAAACTCTTCTGTTTACCTTTTAAAGCTCTTCACAACCTGGCCCCAACCTGTCTTTACAGGCTAATTGAGGGTCACTCCTTCTCCCTTGCTTTTGATCCAGTCAAACTGTCCTCCTATCTTCACCTCATACATGGCTCTCTATCTCCTCTACTAGCATCTTGGCATTGGTTGAGTTCTGTGCACAGAATGAATGTCCCCCTCTTCATTTCTCCCTCATAAACCCCCTTTCTTTCTTCCGCACACAGCTCAAGCACGACTTTCTATAGAAAGACTTTTCTGGCCCCTCTAAATGTTCATGCTCTCTCCTCCCTCCATCCCTCCCAAACTCCCTTGACTCTAACTACTTTATATTTATTTGTATTACTTACCCTCTTTATGTTTATTCTGTATACACTTATGTATGGACTTGTCTCTCCTGATAGAATGCAAATTCCTTGAAACTGGGACTGTTTCATTCTTCGAATTTGTACTCCCACTACCTAATATAGTGTGGGATGCATTATAAGATAACAACTTGGAGTACTAGGTGGCACAATGGATAAAGCATGGGGCAGAGGTGAGGAACCTGAACCTTGAGGCCACATGTGACCCTCTACGTCATCAAGAAAGGGCCACATGTGGCCTGGATGCTGTAGGTTCCCCACCTGGTATAGGGCCTGGAGTCAGGAAGACTCATCTTCCTGAATTCAAATCTGGCCTCAGACATTTAGTAGCTGTGTGACCCTGGGCAAGTCACTTAACTCTGTTTGCCTCAGTTTCCTCATTTGTAAAATGGGCTCAGGAAGGAAATAGCAATCCATTCCAGTATCTTTGCCAAGAAAAAGAAGACATTACTCAAAATGACTGAACAACAATGAATCATAGTAAGAATGAAATAAGGTCTTGCTAATTGACTTATGAATGGATTTTTTTGGTTGGAATATTATTTCATTTGTTGGTGGTTTAGTTGGGCTCGACTCAACTCAACTCAAAAGCCCAGAGTTGGACTTTGGCAAGACATGAATGTTAATTAGACAAAGGAGCAAGAAATTCAAGTGTAGAGTAGAGTGTATTTTTGAACTGGTTAACTATTGGGTCAAGACTAGGAAGTGAAGAAAGTGAAGTCAGAATTTTGGTGGTGAACTGGGAGAGCATATCATCATCATCATCACTATCATCATCATCACTATCATCATCACTATCATCATCACTATCATCATCATCACCATCACCATCATCACTATCATCATCATCATCATCACTATCATCATCATCATCACTATCATCATCATCACTATCATCATCATCACTATCATCATCATCACTATCATCATCAGCATCACCATCATCATCATCATCACTATCATCATCATCATCA
>CM053599.1:207765254-207879986 GCA_028646575.1 Pseudocheirus occidentalis
CATCATCACTATCATCATCATCACTATCATCATCATCACCATCACCATCATCACTATCATCATCATCACCATCACCATCATCACTATCACCATCATCATCATCACTATCATCATCATCACTATCATCATCATCATCACTATCATCATCATCACTATCATCATCATCACTATCATCATCTTCACCATCACCATCATCACTATCATCATCATCACTATCATCATCATCATTATCATCATCATCATCATCATCATCATCACTATCATCATCATCATCATCATCACTATCATCATCATCACCATCACCATCACCATCGTCACCATCATCACCATCATCACCATCATCATCCTAATACACTCTCCAAATTTATTACAGAGCACTTTACAAGTATGATTGCATTTGATACTCACAACAGCCTAGGAGGTGGGTGCTGACATGATCCTCATTTTTACAGATAAGAAAACTTGTGCTGACAGAGGATAAGTGACTTACTCAGGTTCACACAGCTACTAAACCTTTGAGACAGCATCTGAACTTAAGTCTTCCTGGCTCCACTATCTATCCACTATGCCGCCTACTTGCCTGTCTGTATTTAAGTAAAAAGGGACAGGAGTTCATGGTTAAAATGAAAATTGGGTTTCAGAAGAGCTGGACTTAGAGAGAGATGAAAGGATAAGAGATTGTGATCAGATTGAGGAATTCGTGGTCATGACAGTGAAACATGTATGGTTGGTGAGATCATCTATGTATGTGGCTGAGGTGGAATGAAAACACAGATCAGCATGTGGGAGACCCCAAGAATCAGAGTGGAGATTGGGAAGGAAAGGAAGAACTGAGCATATACTTATGTTCTCCTTGTCCTGGAGGAAAGAGGGAAGCTGACCTGGGAGCTTTTTCATAACTGGCACCAGGATATAGGTAGAGTGATATACACCTGGATGGAGTGACCTTCAACTTGGAAGGGGTCATTAAGTGAAGATGGTGGGGGGAGGGTATAGAAGTAGAAATGAAGAGCAAGAAGAATGCTTCCTTCCCTTCCTGGCTCAGTATGGGGGGCAGGAGGGGGAGGTGAGAGAAGTTGCACCTGGTATTGGAAATGGTAAACAGGGATTTCGTATCTTCTGGGATAATTCAGGTCTCTGGGAGTGCCAAAAGATGGAAGAAATGTAGGGAAGAAAAGGAAAATTTTTACTTAAACATGGTATAAAGTCTTAAACCAAACAGTTAACTATTGACTGTGAAATTTCCAATGTCAGTAAAGAATCACCATCTTTTTTTTAACACCTTTCAAAACCTTTGATAAATCCTCTGCTGTAATCACTTAATTTATGTGATTTGATACTAAGTTTTTATATATTCTTATATATTTTATATATATTTATAATATATATTTTATATATTATATTATATATTTTATAAATATATATCTCATACATATTTCCATATTTTTAATATATATTCTTTAATTCTTGATGAAACCATATTTTTGTCGCATTGAATGTCAGGCATACTTTTGTCTAACTCCATTTTTCCCAAGTGTAGTCTTGATTATAATCCACAGGTCCATCATCTTGATAGAGTATGGATGAACTTAAGTTCAGGCCCGGGCGCCAGTGGAATGAGGCAGAGCAGACAGGGTTAACGCCAAGTGCCAACCGTTAAAAAACAGCAGAAGGAACTGTATCCATTACTGAACTGCCACCAGGCATGGAAATGCAGTTCCAAGACCTTTGAGCTTCTTGGCCTCACTAACCTGTCAATCAATTAATTAGTATGCAAACACTATGGAAATTGATTAATAACAGTCCAATCACGGGTTCCAGAGGAGGACTGGAACTCATTGGAAAGTCTCAAGCTTTCACTGAGACCAGGGAAGAAAAACTCGAGTGAGTCACACTGGCCATTTATGAAAGTACTCCCAGCTTCCCTTGCTCTTGACCTCCCTGCCCTTTCTTTCTCTACAAACTGGGCAGCAAATCTTCAGGAGTTTGTCAACAAATTCTCAATAGTTTGCTTCTAGTGGTGGCCAAATAAGTGGCTGAGAAGGTGACGTCATGGTGGCTGTTCCCATGAAGGACACAGGTTATTTAACCTAATAGTTATTCAGGTAATTTCTAGTTTTTGCTTTATATGTTGTTTTTACTAATATGCTAGTAAACATGTCCACACAGATGTGTTCAGTTCATGCACATTAAACATTTTTAATAAATTTAGACTAATTTTACTGGTAAACTTTGGTATGACTCAGGAAAAGGGGTGTGTGTGTGTGTGTGTGTGTGTGTGTGTCTTTGTGTTTGGGTGAGCGGTTATGGGGATCTTTCAGACCTATGATTTTATTGATGCAAAGGAAATCCCCTCCACTAATGAAGATTGTTACCTGTTCTCCAATTTACAGTCTGGCCAGAGGAAATGCTTATTAAGAATGAGTAAATTGAAAAGATCCAAATTTCCAAGTGACTAATTACATATATACAACAACCTCGGTTGCATGCCAGGAACATTTTCTAATACAAAACTGAATCATGTTTTAATTATCCAGAAACCTGGAGGAAAGGGTAAACAGCTTGACATTTAAAGTCCTGCATAGTCTGACCCCAGCTTGCTTTTCTAGATGATCGGTAAGGGGAGCAAGGATTTTGTACTTTGGTTGTTGGTTTTGTCTCTCTAATAGCCAGCACAATGCTTAGGCTCTTAATAAATGTTCATTATTTGATTGTTGCTGCCTGAAACAGGACTTGGAGATGTTTGTCCTGCTCAGTTGTGGCAACCAAATTCCTTACTTCTTTCTCGTAAGGTTTTGTTTTTGTGTTTTGGTTTGGTTTTTTGGTATCTCTTTGTTCAGTCTACTCTATATAATAAATGAGCCATCAATACTGCTAATGGTGAGGGAAATGTACCCATCCCAGGCATTTGCGGCTCAGGCTGGTGTAACCTTGCTAAATGTAGCTTCTTAATTTCAATGGAGGCCTGTGAAGAGCAGCTGGCCTACCCCAGGAAGCCCAAGCTCAAGAGCACATTTACTCTGCATCCATATGTTCCTTGACTTACAATGGAGAGGTTGGGGGGACACCCCAAATCAATTAGTCAGCCTGGGTTCCTTCCCAATGACAGTCAACAAGACGTTTCAGACGTGCCCATGACTTAGCCATTACAATTCTCAGTATTGTCATGTTCTTCATTAGCCCACATGCTCAACATCTGTTGGTGAAAAAATAATTATGCACCATGTATGTCTTTGGTTCATACTGGCATTCAGGATGGAAGGTTCCTTTTTCCTCTGGGAGGCCTGAGAGAAGTGGAAGGGCCAGTGCGGCATTGTGATCTCTCCCTCCTCATTTTCACCATAACAAAGGCTATATTTCTTGGTTCCCTGGGAAGACATCTGATGAAATGTTCCTACACATAAACAAACATGAGAAACTAAAATCATTAAAATAAAAGTGTAGATGTTTGAAAAAGAAAAAGAAAAAAACCTGGATTAGAGGTTTGTGCCCAGCACGAACTGGGCAGATCCTGTTTTTCCTATATACTATATTCCATTCCAGGGCAGCTAGGTGGTTCAGTGGCTAGAATAGCAGGCCTGGAGTCAGGAAGACTCCTCTTCCTGAGTTCAAATCTGGTCTCAGACACTTACTAGCTGTGTGACCCTAAGCAAGTCACTTAACCCTGCTTGCCTCAGTTTCTTCATCTGTAAAATGAGCTGGAGAAGGAAATGACCAACTACTCTAGTATCTTTACCAAGAAAACCCTAAATAGGGCCACAAAGAGACACAACTCAACAATCACATTCCAGTCTAATTGGACTGTTTTATGACTCCTGTGCTCTGCTATTTTCATACTTGGACCTACTCCCCTGGTCCCACCCCCCACATACCCTGATCAGCATCACTTCCATCTCATGAAGTACCTCCCTGCCTTTAAGGTCAAACTCAGCTGTCACCTCTATTCTGAGAAACCTCTGACACTCTCCACAATCAAAAGATCATAGACAAGCTGGAACTTGAGAGATCATCTAATCCAACTCCCTCATTTTATAGATGGAGAAACTGAGTCCCACAGAGGTAAAGTGACTTTTCCGAGGTGTAACAGATACCAAGTAGCAGAGTTAGGATTCGAACTCAGGTCCTCCGGTTACAAGTTGGGATTTCCACAGAACCGCACTGTGATCTCTCCCTCCTCAAATTTTCACAACATTTTGCCTTTGCTTCATTCACATTCTTCCTTGTATCATAGTTATTTGTGTCCATGGCCTTCCCCATTCTTATTATATTATAAGATCCTTAAGAGTGGGGCCTATGTTGCATTCAGCACTATATCCCCAAGCTTCAGCCAGCCTTGAGTAGGATGGGGGTTTGTAAATGTTTATGGAATTAAATTTCAGAATCACAGAATCTCAGAGTTAGAAGGGGCCTCAGCTTTAAGACTCCCATTAAGGAGGTATCTCCCAAGGCAGCCCATTCCTGCTTTGATTAGTCCTAATTGTTAGGAAGTTTCCCCTTTGACCAAGTCAAAATGGTCACTCGCAATTTCCACCTATTGCTTTCAGTTCTGCCCTACATATAGACACGGCTCCATGGAGTCTTCATCTTTCTGAGTTAGACAGTCCCAGTTTTTTCAGCCAGTTTTTATGCGATGGTCTTATATAATGTGAACTGAATTGGATGAAGATCTTTGCCACAAACTCCAAGGGGAGTTTTCAAGGGGATTCAGTGCCGTTCCTTGTTATGTCCTGGAAAGATACCAAAAACACTGTTTACCACATAGGTTACCAGTTTAGAGTGCCGTCTAGCACTCCAAACACAATTCCAATCATTCATCTTGACCTTCTGCAGAGAGGCAGCATTGGAAATCTCAGACTCTCCGTCTTCTCCTTCTTTTAAAGCGCATTGATCAAGTGCTTACCATGTATAATTCACTGGCTGAAAATGAGGACTGAAGGTAAATGAGATATTGGCTCTTCCTTCTTGAACCTGACACACAAAGTTTTCAGACTACAAAGCAGAGAAGCTGATGAGGCATCACGGAGCCATGGAAAACATCGCACAAGGTGCCGAGTTGCAGCTCTTCCACCAATAGCTACGTGACCTTATGATCTTGGACAAGTCATTTAGGCTCTTTGCTCTGGGACTCATCTGTGAAATGATGGATTAGATGGTCTTTAAGGCCCCTTTTAGGTTTAGATATTTGAACATACTTCCCCCCACCACACACACACACTTTTCAAACTTTGGATCAATTGATACCCATTGGTTGGCTATCAATACCCACATCTAGAGCTGGTATAATGTTGGGGGACATGACCAAAATTTAGAATATTGTGTTCTAGTCCTGACTTTGTCACAGCCTGAACGACCTTTGGGAAAGTCAGTTAACATCCCTAAGCTTCCATTAACTCATTGGTAAAATGAGGAGCAGCATAATATGGTGAATAGTGGGCCAGCTTGAAAGTCAGGAAGATCTGGATTTGAATCCTGTCTCTGAAACATACTAGTCCAGTGACCATGTGTGAGTTATTCAATCTCTCAGTATTCCAAATAACTCTCTAAAACTATGAGTTTCAGATGAGTTGCTGAATTATATCACCTCTGAAACCATAGTTCTAGACAAAAAATAATTTGAGACTAGTTGACTTCTCTACAAGAATAAATTGGTATGTGTTTAACAACTGACTCTTCAAGAACAACATCTAAGTTCTTTTTTCTTTGGCTGAGTCTGAATAATAATAATATAAAAACAAAGTAACAAATGAAGCCCTGATTTGTAGTATTTTGTGATTTCCAAGTTTTACACTGGAAATTTAACAATCAGCTCATACTTGGGAGGTTCTGGATCCAGCATATCCCTGTCTGTATCTCTTGGCCAGTTGACCTACATTTCTGTTTTCACAGATTACTGTAAATGTCCCTGTCATTTGTCTCTTGGGCAATGTGTACAGCATTGTTTGGAACTTGCTCACTTCAGTGCCTTTCTCATAGCAGGTACTCACCATTTGTGTTGACAGTATGAATAAATGATAACGAACTGATTGCAGCAAGTTGGAAATATCTGCAGGCTATTATATTGTTTTAATTGAGTCATTTTTCAGCTGTGTTGTCCCTTCATGACCCCACCTGGGATTTTCTTGCAAAGATACTGGAGTGGTTTGCCATTTCCTTCTCCAGCTTATTTTACAGATGAAGAAACTGAGGCAAACAGGGTTAAGTGACTTGTCCAGGGTCACACAGCTGGTAAATGGCTAAGGTCAGATTTAAAGTCAAGAAGATAAGTTTTCCTGACTTCACGCCCAGAGCTCTATCCACTTGCAATGCCAAGCAAAGGCAACTTTCAAGGTTCAGATGACCAGCATAGCAAACCCCATTTATTCAGCAAATATTCACAGAACAGGGAAAATCAAAGTACAGTATAACTCATACATTTCACAAGTGAGTTCTCCATTCCATCCAGGTCAGTCAAAGTTTCTTCTCAAATGGAGATCAGACTACTCCACTCGTAGACAGTACAGTCTTTTAGTCAGTCAGTGTCTCTTCTGAAATGGAGATAGAGTTCTCAATTCAGTCCAGGTACTACTCCACCCCTAGAGGGTACATTCATTTAAGTCTCTTCTCAAATGGAGATCAGTTTCTAATCATAAGCAAAGTACATACATTTGGTCCCACCCCTGGACTCAAAGTAACTACAGTACCATCCATTACCACCAAGTACTTTCTCAAAAGGGAGGAGGAGAGCACAAAAGGCCATCCACCCTTAAGCCATAACAAGGTCAAGATAACATCTCAGAATTGAATACCCAAGGAAAGGCCCTTCTTTCGTCTTCACTCAAGGCAAGCCCTCAGCAATCTGAGTTCCTGGGGAGACAAGGCTCAACAAAACCATAGCCAGTGTCCTCATCAAGTCACACTCTGCCTGTAGAACAGTCTCAGAACCCCTGAAAGTATCAGCAAGGCCCCCTTCCAGGATTTCTGTGAACATACAACAAGAAAGTCCTTCTTCAGGGCTTCTGCACCAACAGCCAGGTTCCAGGACCTCTACAACAGCAGCACTGTGCACCATCAGGTGAATCTGGAAAAACAACATCAAAACAGACAGACAAAATACCAGCATCCCAACCATGTCTCCTCAGTTCTCAGCAGCTCCAGGTGGCAGTCCTTAAAAGTCCTGGGCAGCTCCAACGGGTTCTCAGCAGTCTCTCTCAGCAACTCAGGCTCCAGGATACTGGATACTGCTCTTCCCAAAAGTCCTTCTCCTGGCCTTCTCTGGTCTTGAGCCTTCCTTTCCATTCATGGCTCCTCCCAGTTCAGCCCCCTCTCTTCATATCAACAAGTCCATCCCACAAGTGGGATTCACAAGCTCTGGGTCTTACATATGTATGTATGTACATATGTACATACGTATGTGTGTATACATGGATATATAGTATATATCCATGTATACACACATGCACATATACACACATACATATATACACATATTTAATCATTTGTATATGTGTATACTATATATGTATGTATATGTGTATATATATATGTGTATATATAACATATATAATTTTTTTAAGATATGAAGAATATAGTTGAAGAAGCATGGCATAGAAGATATAGTAGATAGAAAGCTCCCCAAGAGCCAAGAAGACCTGGGGTCTCACATGGCAGCTCTGCCAATGTGTGTCTGTGTGGGTAAGTCACCTTGTGCTCAATGTTATAGACCAAAGGTGTTAAACCTGAACCAATTACAATGTATTTGGGAAATGTTTAACAAAATAAATAAGATACAATGGAATGTAGATAATGCTAATTTGTGGTTTTCTAAGTCAATATGCTTCACACAGGGATCTGGTCTTTATTTGAATTTGATATTACTGCTCTGGGCAACTCTCTAAGGCTCTAAACTGCAGAAGAAATGCTGACCTGCCCTGGTAGAAGGAATCTACCCATCCAGGAGTTCCGTGTATCCATGAGATCATTAGCCTGGTTCCAGTCCCTGTCATGTACAATAGGTACAATCTGCTGCTTACTTCACAGGGCTTTTGTAATAATCCAATAACAGGACATTTGTGAAACCACTTTGTAAGTCGAAGTTCATACAAATATGAAGCTTTCTATTATATTTATATAGGTGGACAAAGGTGAATAAAATCCTCTCCACAATCTTATTAACAAGTGGTTATCCAACTTTCACTGGAAGACCTTTAAAGGGCCCACTATTTTCTCAACCAACTCATTTCACTTTTTTTTTGAAGGGGGAAAGTAGGGCACTTGCAGTTAAGTGACATGCCCAAGGTCACACGGCTAGTTTTTGTGTTGTGTCTAAGGTCAAATTTGAACTCAGGTCCACCTGACTCCAGGGCCAGTGCTCTACTCACTGCACCACCCAGCCACTCGTTTCACTTTCAAAATATTTCCAAGAATTAGGAAGCTCTCCTTTATATCTTGCCTGTGGCCACGACCCACCTCCCAAGGCAAGTTGCCCAGGATGGAGAGGCCAGTTCCAGGTTCAAGGTGTTCTGTGGATCTGCATCGTGTAAGTCAATATAACTCATGAGCCCCAAGGGATGCATTTATTTTAAGTAGAAAGAGAGTACAATTAGTTTAGAGCAAAGTCATTTAATATAATAAGAAAAGTAGCAACAAAACATTTCCCCAATAAATCCGGGGTGCACTCTCCCACAAAACATGCATCCATGGGAAAAGGGGACACACGTTGTTGTTGTTCCTCTGTTTTCAAAGAGAACCAGTGACATCATGGAGTGATATCTTGACTTGAGCGAACTGAACTTAAGCGCGGCAGAATTGTGCAAAGTCGTCAACCTCACCCTTTCCTCCTGAATCATTAGAGCCCAGTGGCAAGACAAAAGTGAGGACAAGGGGTGATGGCCACGCACCCAATAAATATTTGTCTGAAAATTACTAAATTGCTCTGAAGGTTTGGGGTTAAGGTTTTTTTACTCTCTCATGCAGATGAGGGAGCAAAAGGGGGAAAAAAACCCAAAATGAATGGGGAGGGGAGGGTCTCAGCTGCCGCCTTTTTGTGCTGACTTAGCCTAAGAGTGAAAAAAGCTCTGCCCCATATCAAGCTTAAACCTTAATCTCTTTATCCTCTGCTTCCTTACAAAAGGAACATACAAAATGTTGTCTTCCCGCTTCCAGATTGTAAGCCTCCGGAGGGCAGGAGCTTGTCCTTTGCTGCCTGGCACACAGTAGGTGATTAATGAATGTTCAATGACTATTTCTACCCTTTGCTACTACAAATAGAACAAGTCTTCTCCTTTTTTGTTCTATCTCTTCCCCTATTATATATGTATTTGGTCATTCCAGTTGTGCCTGACTCTCTGTGACCCCCTTTGGGGTTTTCTTGGCAAAGATAATGGAGTGGTTTACCATTTCCTTCTCCAGCTCATTTTATAGATGAGGAAATCAAGACAAACAGGATAAAGTGACTTGCCCAGGGTCATCCAGCTAGTAAGTATCTGAGGTCAAATTTGAATTTAAATCTTCCTGCCTCCAGGTGCGGGGCTCTATCCAGTGTACCATCTAGCTGCCTTTATTAAAAGTTATTACTACTTAAAACAATAATGAAGGGAGGAAACAGGTATTATTAAGTGTGTGATGCACACCTTCACAAATACTATTTCATCTGATCCTCACAGCAACCTCAAGAAGTAGGTGTTATTATGGTCTCCATTTTACGGTTGCATAAACTGAGGCAAACAAGTTAAGTGACTTACCCAGGGTCACACAGCTAGTAATTGTGTCAAGTGTCCAAGGCTGGATTTGAACTCAGGTTCTCTGACTCCAGGGCCAATGCTCTATTCACTGTACCTTTGCCTCTATTCAAAAATGTCAGAGGATCGAGGAGAAATCGAGTCTGTAGCAATAATAACTCAAACTTACACTGTTCCTTTGGAAGATATCTGATCAGAAATTATGGCCTACAAAGTTCATTTCTCAACAATAACTCTTTGAAGCGGGTAGTATAAGTATTAGTTTACAGATAACGCCTCTTTAGAGATGAAAAGCCATTCATATAAGCCCACAGTCAAACAGGTACCCTGACTGCAAACCCATCATGCCACCTACTGATCCAGGCAGCCTCTCCTAACAGCTACAGTTTGCTTGATTGTTGTTGGAAGGAGAAATCCATATTAGGGCAAGTTACAGCTCCTTCATAGAAGTCTCCACGTAAAATGCACTCGGCTGCAAACTGACCTAACAATTCTGTCAGGAGAGCGTTGAGAGAATGCTGGCCCAGGGCCCCATCACAACATGTACCAAAACAAATGCTGATGTTCCCCAGGGGGATGAAGCTGGAAGTCCAGTTTTAGTCATAAAGGATGGATGGCAGGGCTACAGAGTATGGGTACATTGATTAGTTTGGAAAGAGACCTCCTCTGTCATCTGACCTCCGCTCACCCACAATGGTGCCCCTGGAGATGAAGCTGGAAGAGAGCCCAGGGAACTGCCTTTAACAATACAGCCTGGATCATTTCAGTCGCCCCCAAAGGGCTCCAAAATGTTATACAGCCTTGGAGCCACATGTCACTAATATAACAAGAATTCCTCATTCCTTCTCCAACACCCATAGCCTCCTGGCTGAAATTCAGCCAAAAAGCACACTCATAACCTTGGGCATGGTAGTAGTTAAATGTTTGAGAGAGAAAGAATCTGGAGTTGCAGAGTCAGCTTGCTCTGCTTTCGATACACCATCAGATGACTTGAGTCGTACAGAATAAAAAGAACATATGGAAAAAGCTTATAATTCATTCATTCCTCCTGCCTGATGCAAATCCTCTGAGTGTCAGGCCTATCTGCATTAGAATGAGCACATTTAGAAATAGAAGCAGAAACCCCCATGAAGTGCCTTGTCCATCTGCTCCTGGCTCACACTGGGTCTATGTCGTCAATTAGACGCTCTCAGGGTCCACACTCATAGTTCAGCACTGCCACTCCCCACCTCCTTCTCCACTACCACCCCGAGAAAAAGTTCAAATCCTAGCATTCTCTGTCTCTCCCAAATATAGCAAATAGATAGCAGGATGAAACCAGGTAGATTCTTGGCCGGTGGCTACCAAAGACACATTTCACACCCTCTTTTGCCTGTAGAGACAAAGGGAATTTGGGAGGGATCAGGTACAAATTTAAATTCTCTCTCATTCCAATATGTATAGCAGTGATCTTGAAATGGGGAAAAACTATAAAGATCTTTTTTCATCCTGAACCTTAAAGATGTGCATCCCAGCTCCTCCATAGGGACAGGTGTGTAAGTGAAGACTCTTTGAAACTGACAAGACATCAATTACTTACCTGCCAGGTACAGACAAATGGAGTCAGAGCCTTTCTTAAAAGCAGATTAGAAACTGACAATTAGGTGCTCTCCACTGGGAGTAGCCGTCCTCCATTCAAAGGCTCCTCTCATCTCAAAACCCATTTGAGCGTAGTAACAGGTACTGATGCCCTTCATCTTCACGAACAGAAGAATAGAGCTTACAGGAGTATCCACTGTGTAAGGCATGTCCAAGAAAGCAATGTTCAGTCTGGGGAGAAAAGCCCTTGCAGCAGGCATGCCTCTGTTTATGAAAACCCAGTACATAAAAACCCAAACTTGGAAAACAAAATGAACATTTTTTAGACGCCCATTACAAACAGGGCACATGCCAGATGACCCACACAGTTTCCATAAGGCATAGTCCTGGCACTTATAGTGTTTACAATCTGACACTAATAACAGAGCAGCTGATACACACGTGTGTGTGTGCCCTTGAGGATTTGTTTTAGATGTATGATGTGTAATTCCCTCTGCGGATCCTTCCCAAAGTTGCACTCATGTTCCAGGGGTAATCCTGAGGGTGGATACTCCATCTGCTCTAACTCCTGAGCCCCATCTAGCTGTGCTTGCTATTAACAATCGGCTAGTAGGTCTGATTTGCTTTTAGCAAAGGTTTTTATTGAAACAGCACAGCAAGAAGTGTCATTACAAAAACAGCCCCTCCTTACCTCCTCATGAACATGGAGTATATTTTCCCACAAACACACATAGGGTCCACGGGAAGAATGAACTCAGAATTAGAGCAGAGTAGTAGTGGGGAACATGTATAGGAACCATGTAAGGAAAAGGGAGAACTCAAATCTCCAGGTATTGGAAGTCCGTTCTTGAGCCCATGGCTAGAACTTCTCTCTGCCACCAGAGGTCAGACTCCCTGAAACAAGTTACTTCCTTGGGTGGCTGTCTCTCTGCTTCTACCAGTCCTTCAAATATCTTTCCACTCCTAGTGAAACTATTTCTCTTGATACCAACCAGTACCATCATGATGGATGCTACTGTTGCTGTTGCCACAGCCAGAGGAGTCTAGTCTAGACCTTTCAAAATTCACCAAGCCACCCTCTGAACATGTCTATCTTAAGGTTGCTTCTCAGTCATTTAGGGAATGAAACGCACAAGATGCACCCCCAAAACAGTCTCAGGCTTGTCCAGGTAAGGCACAGGCTGTAGTTGCTAGGTGCTCCAGATGCATGGAGGTAGGACTGAATAACAAGAGGAAGCATAAATATATCACTTTAAGGTGCGTACAGGTCTTTACAGGTCTCTTTTGATCATTGCAATAATCCTGCAAGGCTGATTTTATCATTATCCCCATTTTGCAGATGAGGGAACTGAGGCTGAATGAATTAAATGATTTAGCCAGGGCTCCATAGCTGGGTGGGTGTGGGTCCAAGGCAAGATCTGAACTCAGATCTTCCTTACTTCTAGTCTGGCACACTATGTATTACCTCTCACTGACCCAGATCTTGGGAGACAGCTCAAATTAATCATGCTTCACTTGCAGCCCAGAAGGAAAGAGGATTCCAAGAGCCTACCAGCTTGCTTTTGTATGTCCTGAGCCATCACTCGTTCTGGGTTAGCAGCAATTGGAGGCCTTAGGCATCACACAGTGTAAACCCTCATACATGGCCAGAATTAGGCACCCTCAAGGTTATTCACAGTAAACTAGAACAAAGTAGGAAATACCTTCATCTGCTCCAAAGAATGGCCTCTCTGGGCAGTTCACTGATGCCATAGATATAAAGATGGATATTTAACCCTGGTATCTGTATCAGGTGAGGATGCATCTTAATTGAAAAACAGAAACTTTATACTAGATGTGAAAAGTAATTAATTTAGGAGTGCTTGAATCTAAAAATAAGAACCATTATCCTAGGCTAGTAATATGTAAGACAGTGGGAGAGATAGAATTCTAGTCTCATATCCCCATGTTTCTCAGAGGAAAGCTATGTGGCCAGCTTCATGGACCCTTCTGTTGTTCCCTTCCAGCGCAGATCAAAAAAGAGAAGTAGGAAATTTTCCAGCTCTCTCTCTCTCTCTCTCTCTCTCTCTCTCTCTCTCTCTCTCTCTCTCTCTCTCCCCTCTCTCCCTCTCCCCTCTGTCTGTCTGTCTGTCTGTCCTCTCTCTCCCTCTCTCCTCTCTCTCTCTCTCTCTCTCTCTCTCTCTCTCTCTCTCTCTCTCTCCCTCTCTCCCCCTCTTTCTCTCTTTCTCTGTCTTCCCTCCTGTTACATTTATATAACCTTATGTGAATGTGATCTGACATGGACAACATGCACGCACGCACGTGCGTGCGTGCACACACACACCCACACACCCCTTATACACAGAACAAAGGTTAGGGGAAGGACAATACTGACAAGAGAAACAACATGAACAAAGGTGCAGAGGAAGAAAAGTACAGGGAGTGTTCGGACGACGAAGAACAGTCTACTTTGACTGAAGGAGCAATGAGGTTTTTTGTTTGACATTCTCAATCCCTGAAAATCAGGTTCAAGTTTATCTTTCCAAGTATATTTATGGTATATCACTCTCCTTCCCCGAGTTCTGAGTTCCAGCTGAACTGGCCAATCGCTGTTTTCTGTGCAGGACGTTCCATTTCCCATCTCTAGGCCTTTTAGCAAGCAGTGCCCCATGCCTGGAACACTTTCACTCCTCACCTCCACTTTGTAGAATCACAAGCTTCTAGAAATCAAGAAATAGAAACTTACTCTGCATATTGTATTTACCCACTGGTGTTCATTCTGCTTTCCCTGATTAAAAATGCAAGATCTTTTAGAGGAAAGACAGTTTCCTTTTTCTTTTGCTATCTCCACAGCCTGGTGCATATATATGTGTGTGTGTATACATATATACATATGCACACATATACATGTATAGTTATATTGTGTGTGTGTATATGTGTGTATACATGTGTGTGTATATATGCACACATATATACATATGTATGTGTATAAGCATTTAATAAATATTCATTGAATTAATGAATGAATGAATGAATGAATGAATGAGGTGGACACAGCTGAAGGAACTGAAACTTTATCTGGTAGACAGTAAGAAGACGCTAAGTTATGGGGTGATAGTAATATTTTATGGTTATGTAATGTTTCAGTTACAAGGTTCTCACCTACATAGTCCTGTGAAGTACATAGTGCAAATATTGCTCCCATTTTTCAGAAAAGAAAATTGAGACTGGGAACACTAAAGATCAAATCTATTCAACAAGAATGTACCTTAAGGACCTAACGTGTAAAAGGCGCTGTGTTGGGAGTCAGGGATGCAAAGGCCCAGATGAAAAGCAATTCCTGCCTTCGAGGGGCTTGTATTCCATCAAGGCAGGCAACAAGCGAATGCCGGGTAACTTCAGGAAAGAGGTTCTAGTTGGAGGTGGTTTGGAAGGGATGGCCTTAAAGGGAGATAGAGATTAACAGAGACAGAGAGAGGGAGTACATTCTGGGCACCAGGAAGGCATCAAAGGTTACACCACTTAGGGTCATCCTTCCATGCAGACAATGAGAACCAACACAGAATGATTTCCCCGGGAGGCTCGGGGTTAGGAAGGGTAGCTTGCAAAGGCAAGTCAAGGAGCTGTACAAGCCTGGAAAGTCATTCAATTTAAAGAACTCTCCATGAGAACTTGATGCCATAACCCCACAAGCAGTGCTTGAACTCCATCAGTCCCTTCTCTGAGTCCACACATGAGTAAATCAAAGTCTGACAAACTGAAGGTTGGTGAGGAGATGTGAGCTGACCCTATGAGGGAGATTACCAGTGTATATAGCGGAGTAGGGGAAAACACCATCTTCTGCTACATCTGCTGCACCACGAATCACTCCACACCATCGAGGTCACATTGCTGGTCCAGAAAGCTTGCTCCGCTAACTAAAGCTAGCAGATGACTCGGTGCTCTGGTTATTTTGCTACCTGACAACTTAATGTGACAGAATGGGGCATAATAGCACGCAACGCCAAAGCTCTGACAAATGGTCTCCTGGGGCTTGAAGGTTTCCGAGTCTGTTCTGCCTTTTTGTAGGGAAATAACATGAATAAATTCTTTGTCTGTCAAGAAGAACCTGGGGCCCTCTACAGTTGACTCTCTTTAAAATCTCAGTTATCATTGTACCAGAAAAATCTTGCCTGAAGAAACTTTCCTGTCCAAGTTTCTTTGGCACCACTCACAGCCTCTTGTCTGCACTCTTTAGGTGAACTTTTTTTTTGTTCTGCCTACATATCTCTGACAACTTGGCAGAACTTGTGTGATTTAACAGAAGACGTTTTCCAATCCTTTCCATTTGCCTTTCTATCTAGCTGAGGAAAACCACAATGCTACATACTGTGTAACCAAAAATATACATGTTTCCTCTCTCTGTCTCTCTCTCTGTCTCTGTCTCTCTCTGTCTCTCTGTCTGTCTCTCTCCTCCTCCCTCTCTATCTCCTCTCTTTCTCCTCACTCTCTCCATACATTATATGAGGAGATATATATAGCACCTTGTAGTACCAGTGACAACTCCCTCTAACACTTGAGTCTTTCAGAATAATTCCCTCAGATTCAAGGTACTCTAAGGTTCAACATTCACTCAAAATCATAACTAAAATGTCCCTACCAATGGGCTTACTTTTTCTCAAGACAGTAAAAAAGATACCATTAGTTGAAACAAGAAAAAATGTAAATGTTTTTGAGATTGTGTCTCCAAATCTCACCCAGTTGGGCAGCTAAGTGGTGTCATGGACAGAGCACTGAGCCTGAAATTGGGAAGACTTATTTTCCTGAATTTAAATATGACCTCAGATACTTACTAGCTGTATGATCTTTGGCAAGTTACTTAACCCCGTTTGCCTCAGTTTCCTCAGCTGTAAAATGAGCTGGAGAAGGAAATGACAAACCACTCCAGTATCTTTGCCAAGAAAATCCCAAAAGGGGTCAACAAGAGTCAGACATGACTGAGCAACAAATCATCTGGCCCAGGCTTAAAGTACAGCGGTCATTCATGGGATCAATCCCATCACTAATCAGCATGGGAGCTTTGACTTCTTTTTTTTTCATATGGGGCCAGTCTGCTCCCCCTTAGGCAGCCAGGTGGCCCTCCACTCTCAAGGGCTAGCCATAGTACTGCCAGACTTCGTATGAGCACCTCTAGTGAGAATGGTGGTGTCAACTCAACGTGAACAACTCCCTTTATCTTTAGCCTCTTTATGACTAAGTATTTGTTTATGTAAGTTGTTTTTCCATAGTAAGACAAGCACTTATGCACAGCTTGGTAATGATGTGGGCATGTGATCCCCAGATCTGGCAAACAGCTACTAATGATGTATGTGTCACCTAGATTTAGTAAATACCTGCTAATTACAAGTGTCTATCTCAAATCTTGTAAATAACTGATAAATCCTTGACAATAATATTAGGAAAATAAGCTTTGGCTTCCTTTCATAATAAGCTTAAGTAACTGATCACCATACAGAACTTAGATGCAACTTGTAAATGCCCTTTGTCCCCAATAGAAAAATCCACTGGAGGATGCGGCCATCAGCCTGCTACTGGGTAAAGACCACGACAGACTCCTACATTCCACGCCCTTGGAAACTTGCTCAAGACAGTGCTGATTGACAGCGACTGGCTGGAATGAATGACATCTCAAAGGGAAACACAGAGCCTCAGGCTGGGTCCTAAGCATCAGTATGAGGCATGCTTCCTGGGACCTTCAGGAATCAGACTGCTGGTTGGGGTTGTGTCTTTTTCCTAGAAGGGTTGAGGTTTGTATTATTGAATAGTCAATAAAGTTTGATCGCAAATATTGATGAACGTAAGTCTTTTTAGTGTATGTACCATCAGCTCCAATAAACACATTAAATGGAAAATTAGTTTTCTGTGTGCACTGTGTTATAACTCCCCAATACATTTAGACTTACTTGAGCTCAGAACTCCTAAGCTCAGGCTTCCTGGTAGCAAGGGTTAAAGGTACGTGCTCCCACATCTGGCTAAGCAAAGGCATTTACATAAATAGCACAGTAAGAACAGTTCCAACAGAACATTTTCCCCATTAACCTAATGTACAGTCTTCCACACATATGCACATACCATCAACGAGGAGAATGGGAACACTCGGGGAACATGAATAAAGGGCGAACACATATGGACTGGTCATACATGTGGAGAAGTGACTTGCACCTCTAACGTACAGGAGCAGTGATGTCTCCTCGTGATATCACTGCATTGTTACATTGGCCTTGTTTGGTCTCCGTGTCTCCTAGAGGTCTCAGCTGAATGTTCATTTGGGGGCCTTTTGACAATTTGCTAGGCAGCTGTGGTGGCTTATGGATGTTGGGGAGTATTGCTACTAATTTAGGGGGATATCTCTTCAGCGCTACCTTCTCATCATCTCAACTCCAGTCTGCTAGGCTATGATTGAGCTATGATTGACTGATAGAACATGTGTTCAGACCCTGCCTCAGATAGCTGTGGGACCCTGGGTAAATCACTTAACTGCAGGCTCAGCTCCTCATTTGTAAAACAGGGCTAATAATAGTGTCCGCCTCACACGGTTTGCAGATAAAAGGATATCATAAAAATGTATGATGTAAACCTCAAAGTGCTATTAAAATGAGATACTATTATAATATACGTAAGGTGCTTGGCAGATGTAAAAACACTATTGAAATGTCGAAATTGTTGTTGTTCAAGCCTGTTGCAATTTTCAAAAATCCGGGTCCTGCTTAAGAAGACAAAAGAGGGGCAGAAGAACAAGGTAGAAGCCCATGTAATACTCTCAATGGAGAAGCCTGAGGTTGCCCTAACTTGGGAAGCCCCAGGTGGAAAACAGAAGACCAAGGCAATATCCCTACTGTGGAATGTATTGTGGGAAAGGAGGGCATGCAGCTCCTTGAACAGGAAAAGCTAAATAGGCAGAAAGAGTGTTGCAATGACAGGGAAGGTCCTTGTTAGAGGGAAGGAGACAAGAATGGCAGCCTTCAACCCGAGAAGGTGCACTGGAGGTGGGAGATCACGGCAGCACTCTGATCAGGGACAGCCAAACACAGCCAGCCAGCCAGCACACAGACGACATTCACACCAATGGAAGCGGAGAGCAGCAGCAGGAAGACAGGACGGTGAGGTCAGAACCAAACAGAACTTGACCACCACCATTCAAGAGTACAGGAGGGGGAAGCACTTGACCCTGGAAGACAGAAGGAACTGAGGCTGTACATAAGAATAAACAGGATACACTTAACACTATGAAGAAATAATGTTTCAAGAGCTGTGCAAGAGGGAAAGCCAGAAGAGAGGAATTCAACATGTACAAGCTTATCCTCAGCTTAAAAATGGCATAGGAGAGAACCAGAAGAATGTATACAAACATGAACAATTATAAGGTGAAGAAGAATGAAATGAGAACCACCATAATAATTTATTCAGCAATAACACTGTACAAACAACTTCCAAAGCTGTAAGAACTTTGAGCAATACAATGACTATCCATTACTTCAGAGAACTGATGGAGAAGCATCCTATCTCCTGATAGAAAAGTGATGGATTCAAGGTACAGAATGACACATATTTTTGGAAAATATCCAATTAAGGATCTTTTTTGTTTGAGTATGTATATTTGTTAGAAGGGATTTGTTTTCCCCCTAAATGGATGGGGGAATGGGAAGATGAGAAAAAAAACACTTGTTAATATTTTTTAAATTAAACTTTTAAAATTTGAATCAATTTTGTTTTTAAAAAATTAAAAAAAATTTTTTTAATTCATTTATTTTTAGTTTACAGCATTCATTTCCACAAGGTTTTGAATTACAGATTTTCTCCCTGCCTTTCCCCTACCCCCCTCCAAAACAGCAATCCCACTGAATATCCCTTTCCCCAATTTGTTCTCTACTATATCCTCCCCCATCACCCCTCTGACTTTCTGGTAGAGCAAGATGGATCTCCCTACCCCAGTGCCTGTATATCTTATTTCCCAGTTGCATGTAAAAATAATAATATTTTTTAAACATTTTATTTTAAAACTTTAAGTTCCAGATTCTTTCCCTTCTTCCCTCATCACCCACCCTTACTGGGAAGATAAGCAATTCAACATAGGTTGTACATGTGTAGTTATGCAAAACATTTCCATAGTGGATATATTGTGAAAGACTGACTATATTTTCCTCCATCTTATCCCGCCCCCCCCCACTTGTTCTACTTTCTACTTTGACCCTGTCCCTTTTCAAACATGTATGCTTCTACCTACCCTCCCCCCCCCATTGGCCCTCCCTGTCATCCGCCCTCTTATCCCCTTACCCCCTACTTTCCTGTAGGGTAAGATATCCAGTTTCGTGTGTATGTTATTCCCTCCTTAAGCCAAATTCAATGAGATTAAGGTTGACCCATTCCCTTTTGCTTTCATATTCTTCCCCTCCATTGAAACAGTTTTACCTTACCTCTTTTATATGAATTAATTTGCCTTATTCTGTCTCTCCCAATCTCCACTCATTATGCTCCTCTCTCAATTCTTAAATTTTTAAAATATCATCCCTTCCTATTCAACTGATCCTGTGCCCTCTCTCTATGTATACCTGTACCCATATATACACACACTCACATATGTATTCATATGCATAGATAGCCTTCTATATAGACATATAGGTATGAATACATACATATATATATATACATGTATATTCCCTTCAACTATCTTCATAATGAGAAAAGTTCCATAAGTTACAATTATCATTTTTCCATGTAGAAATGTAGATAGTTCAACTTTGATAAGTTCCTTATGATTTCTTTTCCCTGTTTACCTTCTCATGTTTCTTGTATTTGAATGTCAAATTTTCTATTCAGTTCTGGTTTTTTCATCAAGAATGCTTGAAAGTCCTCTATTTCATTGAATGACCATATTTTCCCCTGAAACATTATACACAGTTTTGCTGGGTAGATGATTCTTGGTTTTAATCCTAGCTCCTTTGACCTCCATAAGCCACTAGATCTTGTGTTATCCTGATTGTGTTTCCACAATATTAAAATTGTTTCTTCTTGGCTACTTGTTATAGTTTCTCCTTGATCTGGGAACTCCAGAACCTGGCTATAATATTCAAAGGAGTGGTGTTTTTGGAATCTTTTTCAAGAGGTGATCTGTTAATTCTTTCAACTTCTATTTTGCCCTCTGGTTCTAAAATATCAGGGCAATTTTCCTTGAGAATTTCTTGAAGGATGATTTCTAGGTTCTTTTCTTGATCACAGCTTTCATGTAGTCCAATAATTTTTAAATGATCTCTCTTGGATCTATTTTCCAGGTCAGTGGTTTTTCCAATAAGATATTTCATATTACCTTCTATTTTTTTCATTTGTTTGGATCTGTTTAATAGTATCTTGGTTTCTCATAAAGTCATTAGCTTCCCTTTGTTCTGGTCTAATTCCAAAGGAATTATTCTCTTCAGTGAGCTTTTAGAATTCTTTTTCCATCAGACAAATTCATCTTTTTAAGGCATTCTTCTCCTCATTGGCTTTTTAGGTTTCTTTTGCCATTTGAGTTGTCTCTTTTTAAGGTGTTATTTTCTTCAGCCAGGTTGTTAACTCTCTTTTCATGACTTTCTTGCATCATTATTATTTCTCTTCCCAATTTTTCTTCCACTTCTCTTACTTGATTTTCAAAATTCTTCTTGAGCTCCTCCTTGACCTGTAAACATTTCATATTTTTCTTGGAAGCTTTTGGTGCAGGAGTTCTGACTGTATTGTCTTCCTCCCATTCCATGCTTTGATCCTTTTTGTCCCCAAAAAAGGAATCTAAGGTTTAATGGCTGTGCTTGCTTTGCTTTCTTTGCTTGCTCATGTCTCCCCTCAATTGCTTGACTTTTGACCTCTTTGCCACAGTAGTACTCTGCTTCCAGAGAGGAGAACTTTGTCCCAAATTGCTGGTGTTTCCACCATTTTAGTTAGGTGTTCTCTCTGCAGCACCCCCCAAACACTCTGGCACACCCCAGGATTACCACCCAAGACCATGATCCAGATCCAGGCAGGTTAAGCCAAGAGAGATTAACCTCTGAATGGTCAGTTGGTCCCCCTACAATCTACAGGCCAGGAGCTCTGAAACAGTCACATGGCTGCAGCTGTACAACTGCAATGTTTCCACCACTTCTGGCTCTGGGGGGAGGAGCTGAACTGTCCCCCTCAGTTCCAACAGAATTCTTCACTGACCTTTTATTTTGTCTTTGGCATTTATAGGTTGATATTTCTGGAAACCACCACAGCTGATGGTAATCCACTCTCCCAAAGTCCACCCCAGCTTCTGCTGTTTGGGGCCACCCTGGGGCTAAAACCACAGGTTCACGCAGGGCTGGGCTCAGCTCCCAGCACACTGAAATGGACCCTTCCTGTCTACCTGCTGGGTTGCTTCAATGGGAGATTTGTTTTTCTCTGTCACTTTGTAGGTTCTGTAGTTCTAAGATTTGTTCAGAGTCATATTTTATAGGCATTTGAGGTGGTTATGGGGGGGAACTCACAGAGCTTTCCAAATTAAACTGTAAAGTATATTATTGATATAGAAATGCAAATTAAAGCACCTATGAGACTCCACCTCATTCCCATCAATTTGGCAAAGCTGACAAAAAGGGAAAACAACAAAAGTTCGAACGAGTATGGGAAAATAAGCCCATTGATGAATTGCTGAGGAGACTATGAATTGGTTTACTCATTCTGGAAAGGATTTTGGAACATCCAAAAAGTTACTGAACACTTCCTGTCCCTTGGCTCAGTGATCTCACTACTAGGCTTTTGTTCCAAGTAAATCAAAGAAAGAGGATTCCATATGTACAAGAGTATTTGTAGAGGCTCTTTTTGTAGTGACAAAGAACCAGAAACTAAGCGGCTACCTGTCAGTGGGGGAATGGCTGAACAAAGTATGGCATATGAATGTAATGGAATACTATTGTGCTATATGAAATGAAAGAAAAATATACCATTTCAAAGGAATCTTGGAAGCTTTGAATAAACTGATATAGAGCAAAGTGAGCAGAACAAATTATATTATAATAGCAATATTGTAAAAAACTTTTTGATAGACTTAAGAAGTCTAATCAATGCAATAATCTATCATGATTCCAGAGGGCCAACAATGAAGATTACTATCTACCTCCTGACAGAAAGGTGGCGGACTAATGGACTAATGAAACATATTTTTCAATACAGCCAACATGGGAATTTGTTTTGCTTGACTACGGAGGAGGGGGGAGAGGGGGTGAAGAGTTCTGGAGAGAAGCAAATGAACATCAAATAAGTATCAGAGAAGGGAAAATGAGCAAACATATCCAAATAGCACACACTCTGAAAATTAGAATGGACAAAACAGAAATCAACTACTTTGAAAACAAAAATACCAGAACAAAATAAACAGATTGAGAAAAGAAAGAAAACATTATTTTTAACTGACCTAAAAAGAATTCAAGGAGATAACATATGAGTCATCAGACTTTGAAAAACATGATCAAAGAAATCACATAATAGCATATTTCAAGAAATCCAAATTGAAAATTGGTCATATTTATTAGAACTGGAAAACAAAGAGTGAAGTCAATGGGAAAAAAATCTATTGATTACCTCCTGAAACAAACTCTAAAATGAAAGCTCCCAGGAATGTTGTAGGCAAAATCCAGAACTTCCGGGTGAAAGAAAAAAAAATACTGTGAGTGGTGATAAAGAGTTCAAAATATCTAGAAATCACAGTCAGGATGATGCAAGACTTTGTATCTATTGGGGGGGGGGGGGAAAAGAAAATCTTGGATTCTTCTCAGCCAAAAGTCAAAATATAAAGGTTTACAATTAAGAGCCATATATCCTGCAAGATGAATATGATCCTATGGGTAAAGGATTGAACCTTTCTTTCATGATTTTTTTAAAAAAAGAACTAAGTAGAAACTGAAATGTAAATACAAGAGACAAGAAAGAATCACAAAGGTAAACTTAGTTGATAAATTGGAAGGGTATAAACAATTTTGAAGAGCTTACCTTTTGATAAGGGAAAAAGAAACATGTCCCTTAAGAATCCTAATGATGTATGTCTAGGGTCAAAGAGGAAACCATCAAAAACTGGAAGCAGTGGTTTTGTTTTGCTTTGACCTTAAAAGAAGAAATAAAAAGGAGAGAAAAGGAAAACACTAAGGGAAAAAGGAGGAATAGGGGTGAGGGAGTTGATATTTCTCAGAACAGAATTAGTGTGGACAAGAAAAAGAATATTCAAAAACTGAGAGAAGAGTGAAGGAAGGAGTAGGCATAATATGGAACTCCCTCTCATTTGAACCAGACAAAGGAGAGCTAAACACACACACACACACACACACACACACACCCCACACCACACCACACCACACCACACTGCACCACACATTTCTGCACAAAATATTTAGTGTTTAATAGACATTTAGCTGACAGGAAATCTGGTGGGGAGAACGGTTTAACAGGGATGGTGAAGTTAGGCAAGAAACAGTCACAGCAAAACAAATTCAGTATTATAGAGTACTTTGTAAAGGGAAGATTAAAAGGAAAGAAAGTATAAGAAAGTAGTGATTAGTAAAGAGGGCAGGAGCCATAGAGAAGAGGCAGATTGCTCCAAATACAGATCACTAGAGTTCATCACATTATTTTCTTTCACTACTTTCTTCTCTATAAATAATAAGAAAGTGAACAAATAGAGGAAGAATTTCAAATGTTTGGAAATACACAATTAGTAATCATATTAATGAATGTGAATGGAATGAACTTACTCATAAAATAGAAGAGATTATCAGAATAGATTAGAAAGCCATTCACTAGTGTTTTCTCTTCAAGAAATATACTTTTCACATGAAGATTCACACAGAGTTAAAATGTGGGTATGAAGTAGTATTTATTATGCTTCAAGTGAACAAAAAATGTACGGATAGCAATCATTATTTCAAATAAGGAAACAGGCATGGTTACAAGAGAGAAACAGGGAAATTACATTGTTCTGATAGTTACCATACCATGAAATACTATAAGTAATAGTAAAATAGCATCACCATACCATGAAATAGTACAAATAAAGAAGTATAAATGCTTAATATATATGCACTGAGTGACATAGTATCTAATATTTAAAGGAAAAATTTACTGAATTATGGGTAGAAATGTAAAGGAAAATCATAATAGTTGAAGGCCTCAATATACCCCCTTTGAGATCTAGGCAAATTAAATTTTAAAATGAGTTAAAGATCTGACTAGACCTCTAAAAATATTCAATACAATAGATCTCTGGTAATTACTGAATGAAAATTTTTTTAATGTATATTTCTTAGCTATTTATGGCAGCTTTCAAAAACATCCTCAAAAATAGTCAAATTAAATACATTTCTTGACCATAGTGAAAAAAATTATAATCAATAAAAGCCTTTTGAAAAAGGTACACCATCAATAGGGAAATGGCTAAACAAGCTATGATATATGATTGTAATGGAATACCATTGTGCTATAAGAAATGACAAGCAGAATGATTTCAGAAAGACCTAGAAAGACTTACATGAACTGATGCAAAGTGAAGTGAAGAGAAGCAGGAGAATGTTGCACACAGTAACAGCAACATTGTAACAATGCTCAGCTGTAAGTGACTTAACTGTTCTCAGTCATACAATGATCCAAGGCAATCCCAAAAAATTAATGAAGAAGCACACTACCCACCTCCAGAAAAAGAAATGATATTGTTGGAATATAGACTAAAGGACGCTATTGTTCTCTTTCTTCTTTTCTCTTCGAGTTTTATTGTAAAAATAACTAATATGGGGATGTTTAACACGATTGCATGTGTATTACCTATATCTGATTGCTTACTATCTCAGAAAGGAGGGAGAGCAGGGAGGGATAGAATTTGGAACTCAAACTTTTAAAAAATGTTTAAAAATTATTTTAACATGTAATTATGGGAAAATGCATATTAAAAAAATAAATTGCCCATTTCATTTTCAGAAACTTTCTTGGTTTTCTTTAGTCAAGAACTCTTTCCCTATCCTTAACCATTAAAACCACTCCTACGCTCCTACAATTTGTTTTATTCTGATCCTATATGTATTTAGACTTTATTGTCTATTGTGAGATATTGATCTAAACGCAATTTCTGAAATCATTCTGCTTGTCATTTCTTTTAGCACAATGAGATATTCTATCACAATCATATACCAAACCTTGTCTAGCCATTTCCCAACTGATGGCACCCCTTTGAGAAATAGACAATTAAAATTACATAAATCTGAAAACATTTTAAACAAACAAAATTAATGCAATTAAAATTAAAAGGGGAATAGTTGATTGGAAAAAAACTTTAAAGCAAATTTCTATGATAACAGTCTGATAAACAAGAAATATACAGAACTAATTCAAATACATAAGAACAAGAGGTACTCCCTAAGAGTTAAAAGTTTAGGCAGTCCTCAAAAGAAGAAAAGCAAGCTGTTAGATCTCTGATACCTCACGTGGGGAGGAGACTCCTAAAGAGGGTCGTTGATACTCCACGTGAGATGGACGGGTTGAACCGGTCCTCAGCTAACAGGAGTACGAGTGATCACCTGGAGGCAGCTGCACCTGCTTACAATAAGCAGGATAATCTCTCCGCCTTTGGGGTGAGACACATTGGCTCGCTGTGGTGAGGGCGTGGCCAGGGGAGGGGCCCTAAGGGGCCCTGGGGAAAGGACTTAAATACAGGCTACTTGGAGGCAGGGGCAGTCCAGCCAGTTTGGTGGAGCTGGGCCAGTCCAGTCCAGCCACACTAAGATAGAGGATGAACTCTCAACAAAAGCTAGAAGCAAGTCCTGTGTCCTGAGTTTCTCTGTGCAGCTGTTTCTCCCGGAGTGGACCGGGAGCCGGGGACGCCCAAGGCCTGTTGAGGTGGGTATAGGTAAGCCCTATACATCCTGACCCAAAAAGATAACCCTCACCTGAATAAAAAACCAGTAACAGCAAGCTATAAACAGTCATGTGAAAACATGCTCCAAATCAGAAATAATAAGAGAATGTAAGTTAAAACAATTCTTACGTTCTACTTCCACATCCATTAGATTGGCAAAATTGTTCACAAAAAGGAAAATGACAATTTCTGGATGGATGAAGGGAAAACAAGTTTAGTAATGTGATCCTGAAGTTGAAGATTGGTACAATCGTTGTGAAAATCAATTTGAAATTACACTGCTCCCCACAAAATCACTTACCTGTTCATACCCAATGATAACACTACCTGGCTTACACCCCAAAGATTTAAAACATGTAGCTGTATGGAAATATTCATAGTAGCACAGTAGTAAAGAACTAGAAATTAATAGTAGACTCATCATTTGGGGGAGTGGGTTAACAAATTATATCATATGAGTATAAATAGAATAGTACTCTTCTATTAGAAATTATGGAAGGAATACTTTCCAAGAAACATGGAAACACTTGAATGAATCAATGCAGGATGAAATGAGCAGAACTAGTAGAATAATTTATATGGTAACAACACTGTAAAAAAAAAAAGCAACTTTGAAAAATTGATCAACTCTGATCAATTCAAAGACCAAACATGACTCCAGAGGACTGTTGATGAAATATTTTCCCCGCCTCCTAGCAGAGGTGATGCACCAGGAGTGCAGAATGAGACATTAATTTCTTGACATGGATAACATATGGATTCACTTTCCTTGGCAATGCATTTGAGGGAGTATGTCGGAGGAGAGAGAGAGACAGATAGACAGACAGACAGAAAAAGAGAGAGATGGTAAGTATGTACATGAAGCAGTTTAAGAAATGCTGAAGAGAATGTAAGGAGGCTCAGAGGGAAACACAACCACAACCATGGAAGTTTTGAAACTTAGTTGATAAATTTCTTACATATTTTTAAAAATCCAAGATGTGTGTAATGGAGATTTGTGGTTTTGTGCATAATGCTTTTATTTTCTATGATTCTTTGTATAGGAAAATGCTTGTATTTGCTGATGTTTTTCAAGGTCAGAATCATAACAACAAAAATTTAAAACTATGCAAATTATGTTAATGTCTTGTTGTTAGTGAGCCTGTTCTTTTAAAGTGCTTATAAACATCTTCAGTACTTCCATGAGTCCCTGATCTAATTAGTGCAGACTGTACCACATTTTCTCCATTCACATCTTATCCTACGTGATTCTTGGTCACATTTGTTTCACTCCCTTTAATATTTTGTGGATGCCAATGCAGCTCTTGTACTGTTCATCTGTGATGAATTTTTGCTACATGAGCACCATATCTCCTTTACTAGTCAATACATATTGCTTCATGATGGCTTTTATGCCACTTTTCATGAATATGTCTTCATTAGTAATAGGCAGCCACTTTATATACAAGCATTGCCATTGCCCAAGAGTTCATAAACTTCTCCACTCACTAATAAATCAATTCTAGAATTGTGTTGGGGGCTGACTTTATTAACCCGTGTCTAGGTAATCCGTGTTTCTTCCTTTCTGCAAATAGGAACATTTGCCCATCTCCAGTCTTCTGGCATCTCTTTCATTTTCCCAATTCCTTGAAGATTATGGCGATTCATCAGTCTCATCTGCAAGTTCTCTCTGTGCCCTGGAATCTAATTTGTCTGGGGCAGGACATTTGAGGTTACTTAGGACAGCAAGATACTCTGTTACTCTCTCCTCACCTATGTGGGGTTTCAGTTTCCTCTTAATCATGTTTATCCTGCCCTTTGCAGTCTGAAGCTAATTCTCTTTCATCGACTGATTGATGGAAGTACTTTCTGACACTCTGGGTCATCTTTCTGGAAATAGTCTCCTGTGCACAGATGTAAGAAGGCAGCATGTGCCGTGCATCAACAAATGGCCGGTTCCAGATTTAGCTTTCCTTCAGGAACTTCTGCTGCCGCTTTACTTTTGAACCTACAGCACTTGTGCGGGTCCCTGGCACAAGTGGTAGGTTGGTTTATGTGTCTGTGTTAAGGACTATGGAGGAAATGATGCTGAACGAGGGCTCTAAGAATCTGTGTCCTCCAATGTGAAATCATAAGGTTTTATTCTTTGGAGGGCTTTTCTCTATGGATTTACATTTGGGGCTCAATTCTTTTTTTTGGAGGGGGTAGAATTAGTGGGACCAGGGGAGATGCTTAGTCAGCCATTTTGTTGGCCATGTAACTAGACCATCTTTTTCAACTAAAAGCAATAAACATTTAAGTATGTATGTGCAAAGTACTATGGTAGGTGCTGGAGGATCTCCAAAACTGAGACAGGTATGGCCCCTTCCCTCATTAACTTGCAGTGGGTGGGTGACATATATACATGTGTCTCTCTATATAAATATATATTAAAATATGCACATGCACATATTAATAGATGGAAATATCACATATAAAGCATCTGCAGTATCATATGATGCATAATACAAGGTTAAAACAGAAACATAAATAGTTTTCAAGGGGAGGTTATGACCAAGCAAGGAGATCAGGTAAAACTTCAAGGAATTAGCATTTAATGCCATATGGAGACTATAAAATCCTATCTAATATTGAGCTTCAGATAGGGCATCATGATAGTTTCTTTTTTCATCCTTAAGACATCACTTTTTACAAAGTTTTTCTGGGGCTGCTAGGTGGCGCAGTGAATAGAGGACTGGCCCTGGAGTCAGGAGGACCTGAGTTCAAATCCGGCCTCAGACACTTGACACATTTACTAGCCGTGTGACCTTGGACAAGTCACTTAACCCCAGTTGCTCTGCCCTCTCCCCTCCAAAAAGAAAAAAAAAGTCTTTCCCATAATTTTCACATTGAATTCCAAGTGAATTGTTTACTACCATGATGGAAGAATTATTCTAAGCAGTCTAAGCAGATAAAAGCTAATGACGTAAGGGAGGTTTGAGGATAAGTTGAGAGCAGAGAACAATAAAAATCAATTCGGTTTTTTCAAACAATATTTTTAAAAAGTTATCTGTTTTTTAAATTTATATGGGATAAAACCAACTTCAAAATTATTTAAAAGTTTCATTTGCAGATTTCTATTATCAAACAATCATGAGGTATAGATATGACATTTCAATTACACTGAGAGAATATTAAAAAATGACAAATCTTATCTTTTAATTTAATAATCATCATGGTAATTAACATTTCTATAGCACTGATTGCATTCCAAGTACTATGCTAAATACTTAAATTTATATTGTATTTATGTCATTTGATGTTTCCAACGCAGGGAGGAGGTGGTTTTTATTATCCCTATTTTAGAGATGGAGAAACTGAGGCAGCGGTTAAGGGATTTTTTAAAATCAGGGTCATACAGCTAGTATCTATGTCAGGATATGAACTCAGGTCTTCCTGACTCCAATTCTGGCACCCTATCCACTGAGCTACCTACCTGCCTACTCTAGAAATAAATTAAAATAACATCTACAAATAAACAGCAAAAGGAAGATAAACAGAATTAACTGCCCAATCCAAACTTCTGAATTTCTCTTATTGACCTATCTTATTGATCATATAGCAATTATTCTATTTTAGGTTAAATATTCTAAAATACATTTTCCCCCTTACCATAATGATACCACTTGCTATTGAATAAAAATTCAGACTGTGCAAAATTATGTTAGGTAAATAAAATCATTTGTGTGTTGATTATCTGGGGTAATAATTTTTGTACAAATACAGTGTGGCAAAAACATCTTCCAAATGTGTACAATTAACCTGCTGAATGGTACAGAGCTATATTTCTTCCCAATGACTCGACAGGTAAGGAATCAGTTCCAATTTACTATAGTAGAGGGATAGTACATAAACATTCTTTAAATGCCTGCTATGGACCAGGCGCTGTGATAATGCTGGGAACACAAATAAGAAAAAGTGGGGACACGCAATAGAGGGTACCTGGAATGAGGCGTGACATTCATGGGGTCAAAACCAAGCAGAAGAGCTGACGGAAAACATCAGCTGGAAAGAAATAACTCATCTTTCCATTTTCTGATGTGGTTATAAAACCAACTGAAAAAAGTCTTTAAAAATGCATAGTGTGAGAGGGACTGACCACAGTTTATTTTCATTTTATAGGCATCGTTTACCTATGATTCAAACATGTCCATAAAGTCTTCTTCCTCTATCTGCAGTCCACACTCCCAGTTTTTGCAATATAAGGTTGCTAATGAAATAAAGCATTTGTTCTTGATTTATTCTGAATATGATTGTAAATTCCCCGTCTTTGTGACTCACCCTTGCATTGTACGTTCTTAAAATGGAAGCTAAAATCCATTGCTGCATCATAAAGAATCTATACAGGCCATATCAGATTGACAAAGTCCCTATGTGTCTTCCTCCCCAAGGCCAAGGTACCATGTTACCTATCTATATGAGAAATTCTTCTGCCCCAATGTATCTTTCCATGTTGCACCATGTATATTTTTCATTTTTCTATGGCAAAAAAGTGAAAAATTTAGGTTTAGCTGGTTTATCGTCATCTTTTAAACAGACAGATATACCTTGGATGGTAAATGGTAACTCAGTCATTTTACTGTCCGCCCCCACGCCTGGGATCATTACACTGAGGGGACATGTGGGGAGATGGGGAAGGAGAGAGATGGTTGTGGATCAGGAAGCACTTTAGGTAATGGGGCTTTTGGACACTCCATGACCCCATTTTAGAGTTTTCTTGGCAAAGACACTGGAGTGTCTTCTCCAGCTCAATTTACAGATGAGAAAACTGAGACAAACATGGTTAAGTGACTTGTCCAGGGTCACACAGATAGTGCCTGAGTCTAGATTTGAACTTGGGAGGATGTCTTTCTGATTCCAAGCCCAGTGCTCTATCCACTGATCCACCTAACTTTAGGATATCTTAAGGACAGCAGACAATCAGGAAGTGGAGAAGAATTGTTTGCGTGGGATGCACAAAGGGAGAAGGGAGGATAAGAGAAATTTCATCACTGCAAAATTTCTCCTAGGACCAATTGTGTACTAAAGAAAGGGGGACAAGAAAAAAAAACCCTCTGTACTATGTGCCTCTCTACATGTGGGTCCCAGAATATAGTTCAGCTGCTTTATGGGTTAAATATGCTTTTGTGGGTTTGCCTGGGAACCTATCCATGAGTTAGAACATTGTTTCTATGAAGAAAAATGCATTTCAAGTTTCCAAAACTTGATTTAATAATAGTTGACAACAGTTGATATTTATATAGGGCTTTTAAAACTTGCAACAGAGTTGGCACACATCTCATTTTAGCCTCACAAAGGCCCCATGAAGGAGGGATGACAGATTTTATTATTCCCATTTTATGGAATAGTAAACTGAGGCTGAGAGGTCCAGTATCAGACAGCTAGTACATTTCAGTCATGACTTGAAACTAGTTTTTTCCTAACCCTAGGTCCAGCACATTACCTACCACTAAAGTTTGCTTACACAAATCTTTTGGAATATGGTCCATATGTAAGCTGGGTATTCCCACAGTTCTATTGAATAATAATAATAATGTAGTTTTTGTAAAAAATAAAACACAAATTTTATTAAAAACAAGTCTTCCTGGCTAGGGATTTAACTTGTGAGCAGGACACTTCTGGATCTATTTACTGTCATCATATAGATGTATCTAGACGTAGTAAAACTCAAGAGAGGCTGGCATTCAGCGAAGAATTATATTTCTGATGAATCTTTATTTTGAAAATAGGTATTTTAATAGGTTCTTTTCTTCTTCTTCTTCTAGAAATATTGGCACCTTTTTCACAGAGCATAATTTCTCCTCCTCTCTCCCAGAAAAAGCAGTATACATTTAGTACTCTCTGGGCATATCATGTTTTCTTTTACTTGAAAATCATAACAATGTGGTCTCGAAGGGTATAGAGTTATCAGCAATTAAAAATATTTTAGGTTTAATTGTGCTCTTAGTTGGAACTGGATCTTCCAGTTGTCCTTTCTCTAGTGCCCTTGACTCCAATCTCTCTGAACTTGGGCCGGGGGTGCATGGCTTAGTGGACAGAATAGTGAATTTGTATTCGGAAACAAGCTGCATTGGGTCTGGCTATCTGCTAGCCTTGGGATCCCGGAGATTCACTGAACCTCTCTGTAACTCATTGTCCTCCCCTACAAAATGAGGGCTTGGATTAGACCCCCAGCATCCCTTCCAATTTCAGGACCCTCCAATTTCTTTAACATCTGCAGTATATTTCCATGTATTTGTGTGGGCACCAAATCCATTTTCTGAAAGCTGGCTTTTATTCCACTTATGAACATTTTTTTTTTCCTAAATGATCAATAACCATGCTTGGTTATTTAGCTTAGCAACTGAAGATGCTCCAAATCACTAAGAAAAATGCAAGTGAAAATAATTCTAAGGTTTCACCCATCAAATTAGGAAATGATAAAAGAAGGAAACAGTGGTGGGACCATGGGAAGAAAAGATAATCTACTGGAAAACAATTTAGAATTATGTGGGATAGTCACTAAATTGTACTCTGACCCAGGGATCCAATTCTGGGGCATACATTCTATTGAGTTCAATGGCAGAAAGATAATAATATTTCTCGCAGATTTTTTTTGTGATAGAAAAATCTGGATACAAAGTGGTTACTTCGTTAGGGTTTGGTTGCACAGATTGTGGTACATGAATGCAATAAAATATCACTGTACCAAGAATGAATGATGAGTGGGATTCAGAGAAACATGAGAAGAGTTGTACACAGTGCTACAGAATGAATAAAGCAAACCTGAGAGAAAAGAAGATACAATGATATAATAACCTGAAAGAAAACAAACGGCTGGAACTCTGATTAAGGAAGAAAAAAATGTTGGTTCTGTAGGACAGAGTCTGGGGATGACAGGTACAAAATATGGCACAAACTGTCGGACATGGCTGGTTTGTCCAGCAGTCTGGCATAGATGTTTATTTCCATTACGAGGCTCTCTCAGTGGGGTAGGAGAAGGTAAAGCGGAGAATATATTGGCAAATGACTGATGTTATAAAACTAGAGGCAGCTAGGTAGCAGCGTGGATAGAGGGCTGGACTTGGAATTAGGAAGTCTAGTTCAAATGCTGACTATTTCCCTGATGAAGTCATAATCTCTATCAACCTGCTTCCTTGTTTGTACAATGGGGATAATTAATAGCACCTTATTTGTGAGAAACAAGTGAAATGATTCAATAATAATTTTTATATAATATTATATAATTTAATTGTAAATAATTATTTAATAATAATAATTTAATAGCAGGATTATATAAGCATTAATTATTAATAGAGGCAACTAGAGGGTGCAGCACATAGACCTGGAACTGGAGTTCAGGAAGACCTGAATTCAAATGTGACCTGAGACATTTGCTATCTGTATGACTCTGGGCAATTCACTTAATCTTTGCCTCAGTTTCCTCATCTATAAAATGGGAATAATAAGAATATTTACCTCCCAGGATTGTTGTGAGCATAAAATGAAATTACATATCCAAAATGCTTCAAAAACCTTGAAAATATTCTGCAAATGCTAGTTTTTGTTATTAGCAACAACAATAATAAGACTAAAAGACATCAATAGTAAACAAAATCAAATAGTAAGCAAAATTTTTAAAAATCTAAAGAGGGAGCTAATTTGGGAGTATCTACCTACACAAAATTTGGTCTTTCCATTTGGATACCATGCTAATATCTCCAAAATCAGTGCCAGTACTCGGCCTGAATCTCACAGTGGGAAGATTTTGTTATATGAAATTATTATATTGTTATACAAAATAATTAGACTGAATTGGGGGCAATGCTGCAGGGGGTGAATTTATGCTCACTGTTTAAGAAAAAGGAGAAAAAAGCTTTAATAACCATTGCAACCACCAAATGGTGTACTGGGTTGCTGACTTGAAAAGTAATAGCTTCCTTCTAAGTAGAGCTTGGCAACAGAAATCTGGAAAACCCCTTCCAGTGAATATTGTGGAGGGGATTCTTGCTTAGGTATGGATTGAATTAGATGGCTTCTGAGCTTCCTTCCCACTCTTGGATCTTGTTTATGCCTAGAATTTCACAGGGAATTAATGAAAAGCAACCTTATTTTTGTACATTACCAGCGCTCTGTAAAGACTTTTTAAAAATTGGACTTAGGATTTCAGTGGTATTTAGTCTCTTTTCCCAAAGGAGACTGGCACCTGCCCTGTAATTTACAATCCTAGAGAGCTATTCAGTGGCCCTGGGAGGGTAAAGTGATTATCCCAGAGTAACAGTCAGTAGGTGTCAGATTTGTGCTTGGACCAAGGTTATCCTGACTCTGGGAGTGGTTTTCCATCCATTATACCACCTTTCTTTCTTGTAAATACATGTTACTAATTTAAAAAGATTAAATTAGAAGTTAATCAGATGATCTATATTTGCTTTCTATAAATAATCTGAAAACATATCTATACAATCCGGTTTCCTACATTTAAAGTTGACTTAAGGGATGTTTAAAACTGTTACCCCCAACTACAGACTTCATATAAAAATAATGCGTAAACGTCCATGGCTATGACTGTGAGTTGTAGGATTGAAAAGCTGTGGATTCTTGAAATCAAAGTCCTATATGAAACAATAAAACATCTTGATCAGATTGTAACCTTCTTTCTGTGTCTCCATCTGTGTTTGGATTGGAAACTCCATTTCTAAGTAAAGTAGAATCATAAAATATATTCTTTAACTTACCTGATTTCAATTATGCATGCTAGGCCTAAAAAAAATTCTATTTAAATAGAACAGGCAATCTGCCCAGCATTCCAGTCGCTGAGTTTATGCGGAATGAATGGGAGATGGGAGACATTAATCTCCTGTTAATCTCGGTCAGCGTCATTTCCCTTGCGCCTTTCATAGTGTGAGCATCTCCAGGCATTGTGTGTGATTCTAGAATTTCCTCTTCATCATCCACACTGACATTCTATTCACTCTGTTTAGGCTGATACAGCTAATGAGAGGTCAGCCTTAGTCAGGCTCACTACCATTCCTTGTCGGCTAGAAGGGAACTGCTATGTTCTCTTCATCTTCCAAAAAAGAAAAGGTGAGGCGGTTGTGAGATCACCCTTTAACGGTTAACATTTAAATGTGATGCCCTTTCAAGAGTATTTTCCCCCATTAAACATCAATTTATCTGTTTGGGGAGTCTCTCTGCTTTATCTTCTGTTTGAGTAGAAGTTCTGGGTTCCTACAGCTGTCCTAGTCAATACCTTATTTGGATTTTGTGAAAAATAAAATTTATATCCAATTATTTCCAAATCAATAATCTCAGATCCACCAGTTGTCTCATATGGATTGCTTTTGTTTAGAGAGAGAGAGGGCTTAGCCCCTTCCCAGCTATATTGTTTAAATATACTGCAGCGTACTTAATTTAGGGATTCAGGGAATTTTCAAGGACCATTTTGACCCCTGTGATTTCCACTTTAGCATTTGACTTGAGAATCTACTACCCTCTTCTGCTCCATTCAGACTCAGCAAAAATGAACAATTAACACAATTTCAACTATAATGCTGCTATAACTAAGCACAGTGCTAAATGATTTTTCATTCATTCATTTATTCATCTCACAGACGACTGAGGCAAATTAAGTCATCGTGAACTTCAGTTCATTTAGTTCTAATGATGAAAAATTTTATTGACTAAGTTAACAGAAGAGGAAGAATTGGAAAAGGCAGCTATAGTAGAAATACCCAGTAATGCCTATTCAAGTGCTACATTATATAAGCTAATTAATAAACTAATATAAGTTAATTTTCTTAGCTATCTACTCTGAGTCCTCTCAGACTACCTATTACTGAATATTGACTTGCAATGTGAAGACGTAGTTCATTAGATTGTGAGCTTCTTGAGGGCAGGGTCTATCTTTTGTCTTTCTTTGTAACTCTGGTGCTTAGCACAATGCCTGGGCACAAAGGAGATAAATTGAGTGAATGAATGAATAGTAGAACATTATATCTGGCCCAAAATCTAAGCCAGAACAAAACAAAACCTAAAAATCTGTTAGTATATGGAATTACATAATGTGAGACTACTACGCTCTTACAATACTTTAGTATAAAATGCCAAATTTCTTCCCCCAACTATTTTCTAACTACATATAATTCTTATTATGTACAAGGATTATAATAACATCAGTACTTGTATGTGTGGTTGGTTGGTTTCTATTACTGCTACTGTGACTACTTAAGTTTTATAATCTGCTAATAGCCACACTATAAATTTTATCTTTGGGCCACATCGATATATAAGTTGTCTTCAAGTATGTAAAAGTAAATAATTTTTAAGCAATAAAACAACAGAAGAATCAAACAATATGGTGTTAACTTTTGTTTTCCATTTAATAAAAGCATTCTTAACAATGACTATTGTCTCAAAAAACCAAGAAAGTCAATTAGAGCTGCAGTACCCTTAACAACAATCTCCCTTGGCTAATGTTACTGGTCTAAGAGGAGATAAGCCATATAATTTTACAGGAAGAAAGTCATTGAGTCCTTCAGAAAACACAGTTTGGCAATCTATCTTCAATACAAAATAATGAGGTGGCAGGAGTGCGATGGAAAAACCAGTCTTTGAAAACATCACATAAGGGAATCCAGCTGTGCTTGCATGGTCTCTAGCTATTTACAAGAAAAAAGAGAAAAAGAGGAGGGGGTCAAAAAATTCATGTGAAGCCTTGTTTAGAAACATGCAAACAGAATAGAATGAACTACATCAACAGCCATGCATATGAAATCCATTCACAAAACAATAAAAAAAAAGCCCACCACTCATAAATACATTGTGTTTTTACGAAGATTTTAGAATTCAATGCTGCAACTTCCCTATTCATTTTTTAAAAGGTTGCCTGAATGCTACTGTTTTTAATATGTCCAGCTGTTTTGCTGGTAAATTATTACTGTGAAATAACAAGGTTTAAAAGGGGGAATAAGGTGCTACTATTTTTTGCTAGATTTTAAAACCAGTGTTTTTAAAGGACGCTCAGTATATTCAAAGCTGAATTTTCATCTTGTCTCCTATATCAGCACTGAAATGAGAGACTTTTTCAACATTACCTTATATAAAAGGGATTGGAAGGACTATGAATACATGCCTCTTTAGTTAATGTTTTACATGTGGATTAACAATCCCACTGCTTTAATTAAAACCACTTCCATCTTCTTCCTGCTTTTGTCAGATTTTACTCATTTAGGCAATGTTTCCCACTGTGAAACATAAGGTGTTTACAAGGGAAGTTGAGCATACACCACTTCATAATTGAGTATTTAAAAACAAATTTATAAAGCAAAGGAAACTTAAAATACCATATATCAAGAGTCCTTTTAAAAAATACAGACCTTGTTATAGAATTCAAATAACTCCTTGTGGTTGAATTCCACACAAACTTTCTCCAAGTTCTGCCAAAAAAAATCAAAAATAAAAACTTAATTCACACGCTACAGTTTTTCTTTCTGCTGTCTTCAGAGCATACCTAACGTCATCTGACGGAATGATTTTTGAAAAGAACCTTTTTCTTTTGACTCTATTCAACCACACCATTCCTAGATGACCCTAAAACACATTCTGCTTGAGCAAGAGTACCCATCTACAGTCGGCATCTGTACCGTGAGGTTACTACCCAAAGGTTAATAACAGATACCAGCAAGAAAATAATTTTGTTATCAGTTTTTCCAACTCAAAGATAATCCACAAGATTACATTCCATCTTTCTCAGCAGTCCGTTTGAGATCTACTGAGTACCATTACCCAAAGACACTGGAGGCGGGGCATCTGATTGAGCTCATGGAGCCATTAATGCAATATGCCAGCACAGAGCTAATACCTACTGGCATTGATCTAACAACTACAATCTTAATGTCCTAAGGCCGTTGTGTTCAGATTCAACAAAAATGAACAATTAACAGGACAGTTTCAAGGCCGGGACTCGTCTTGCCCTTAACACTTTATATGTGCGTACGCACACACATGCATTTCATACAATCCATTAGGAACAGTGCAGATGCTGAGCAATAATGCTGTTGGCATCATTATGGTACCAAAGAGAAGGCTACATAGTTACTTATGTAAAAGAGAAAGCCAGTCGTCTGAACTGTTTGTTGATTCATTAAACATTTAAATTTGATGCAATATCTTTTGGGAATTAAAATGAACAGTGAAAGTCTCTGTGGGAAAAGTAGACAGACTGTTGGACTATGCAGCCCACATCCTGGTTGCTCATGTCTTAGTAGATTCTAAAAATCTTAGTACTTACGTAAGGCACTGTGCCTTTCTTATGTGGATATTTTATTTGATAACAGGGAAGAAAAAGGACATTTTGTGTGAAACTGCGGAAAAAAGGATGAGGAGAAACACAGGCTGTGCTGAGAAAAGCCGAGAGAAAAGCAGCTCCTCAGATAAAAGTTTGGAGATGAGCTAAGAGAGAACAGCTCTTTGGAGGGAAAGGTACCGAGTGATGGTAAAGATGGAGATGGGTTTGGTTTATTGTTTCTCAGCAATTAATTTGGAAATGACTGCTTTCAGCATTCTGAAAGATAATTGCTGGTAAGTGTTAGAGATGGATTGAATCACACAAATGCTCGGGGACTGGGGGGAAACTTCACGTTGACTTTCTGTCTCCTATTTGACAGAAATGTGGATTGTCAATTTCTTAATCTGAGTTTGAGATGGCTCGTCACCAGATTCCAGATCAGAAGACGGGGAGTCAGCAAATGGGAAAAGCGAATGATGGGAAAAGAGGGCAGAAGCTGACAAGAGATTCCAATAAGAAAAAGCACTGGCAGAAGTCAAGATTTCAGAGGCCAGAGAAAGGAAGAAAGAAAGAAGTCTAGGAAACTTAGGAGATGGCTGGGTTGAGATCCATTGACTAGAGGCTCTCTCCCAGTGAAACAAGGTGCTGATCTGATTGGAGGATGGCTCTGCTTACTGAAAGGAAAGAAATTAGGGAAAGGAGAATCCTCTGCCCTGTGTGAAGAGAGGGTTACAGAAAAGGCTGCTTTGTTTTCTAGTATCTTCCACAGCTTGAAGGACAGGAAACCCCTCGAAGGTTTGCCTATGTTGCCCCTAACTATTAAAGAGAACCGCTTTTTACTGAAACAACGTCACATTGCATAAGCATCTAACCAAGTGCAGCAGTCCTGGGAAGCTCTGTGCTTCCCTGAAGCCTTAGGCTTACGGTTGTGGTTAGCCCTTTGAGAACACGAGGGTAGCTGGCTTCATCCAGCAGCAATGGCGGCTCAGAAGAAGGGCCTTCTTGCCCAACAGTAGACACACGGCATACGGACTGTTTCCTAAAGAAACTACAAACATCTAGCCACGCAGTCTAGAATTCTGAACTGTTGCAAGCCTACAGGTTTCCCTCTTCGCATACCGCAAGTGCTAGGTTTGTAGCCCCTCTACTTCCATTTACATTGCATGCAATGATGAAAGAATGTAACTTAGGCTTGTGGTGGACTTTTTTTTTAATTTCTGAAGTTGTATCCTACAGAGTAAATATTCTATTATGAGAATACTTGTTTCTGCCTTCCTGTTTAGTAAATCCTTCCTGTTTAGGAGTTAATGGTGTTACTGCCACTGATTTGTGTAAATGAGAAACATGCTAGTGGGGACCCAAAAGCCACAGGAATCGCTAACAAGAGGAAATCTTCCGCCGTCAGAGTTATCCTGAGAGCAAGCTGCGTACAGTGTCTTAGTCATGAAGCCACCACCTCTAGAGAACCTCCTAAATCTGTCAATGTATGTGTAGATGGGAGTGAGTGGGTCAGAACCAGCCTAGGAACCGTATGGGAGCGCTTAGAGAGCTAGGGGCTGGTGCCATGCCCTTCATAAGTGCCATGCTTATAATAATAAGAAGAAGAACATGCATTTAGATAATGCTTTAAAGTTTGTAAAACTCTTCCTTACAACAAGCCTATGAGGAAAGCAGTGGCTAATATAATTTCATATCTTTCAGAGGAGGGAACTGAGGCTTTAAGGTTAAGTGACCTGTCTACAATGCTTGCCTTGTCACCGAACAAGCTCTTAAACCCTGATTTATTCACAGGTTTCTAAGTCAGTCTTAAGGCCCCTTTCAGAAGTGAAGTGACTTGGTCAGGGTCACAAAGGCAGTGATTTGCATAGTTGGCTGAATCCAGAAATTTTTATTCCAAATTAAGTGCTCTGTAATACCATTGCTCCAGTTGAAAGATACCAAAAACAGAAATTTTGAAATACATATGTTTGCCTTTTTGAATGTCCTATACTACTTTCCTTACTTATTCCCAGCTTTGTGTTTCTTGTTTTCAATGTTCACTTCTGAATTCTTTGTCTGTTTTGTTCTTTAAGATAATACTGCCATAATTCTAAGTTATTGCTGTCTAATTCAATGACACTTTCCCCCAAAAGCCAATTAGGGTTATGTACAGAAACTGTTCCACTTTATAAATCCCGAGCTCACAGGATCAAGTTTAGCGCTGTTTCATTTTCATCCAGATACCAAAATATTTAATCCTTAATATTAGTGGGTTCATATGTCTGATGAAGTCTCATCCCTGTAAGGCTTTCTTTAAGAGAAAAATTATCAAGTTTCCCAAAGAGACCAATTCATTTGCAACTGCCCTCCTTCCTTGGCATTACAAAACTTAGCCATGTAATAGTCACAATTATTCTGCAGTCATTAACCCCAAAGACAAGAATTTGACAAACACTAAACAAACACTAGCGCCCCAGTAGTACCAGGGAGTGGATGGGTCCACTTAGGTCCTGAGAACAGTAAGACTACTTTATTCCACTTCCCATCTTGGACGAGCATCAGGAATGTATACAAACAAAGCAGCAAAGAGGGCTTGGCCCCAGCTGGCATCCAAACTCCAGAGCAGAAGCCGAACAAGATATAATGGCACGCCGTTACTCAACAAAGACTTTAAGCTAATTTTGTAAATAGCTTGAGCAAAACTTATTGGGAAATCTGTGTGCCTAATTTTGAGTTTTCACCATCTTTCAAACTATATAAGGAAGAAAGTGAAGTGACTGCTGACTTTGCTTAAAAGGTAGTAAATGATGAAACATATCTGCTGTAAAAATGGAGTAGAACTGAACTATTTTTAAACATGGGTACTTTTCATGGACAATGAGCTGGGCCTAGAATTAGGGAGGAGAAGAATGTATTGGGTTGTATTTGAGAAACTGCGTAATGCTTCCAATGATCCCAAGTTGCTCCTTGCCACAAAGTACATTTTTAATCCCAATATTCTCCAAGGAATGTTACATAGCTCAGAATCACAGAAGAGCAGAATTTTAAAATCAAAATTACAGGTCATACAAAGGGCAAAGGGAAGATGCATGGTGGGTGTAAGTAGTCTGGAGTGTATTACAACAATGACTTGTGCAACAGAAATGGAGAAAAAGACCTCATCAAGAACATGTACTATGGAACAGGAGCTAAGTTGGCTGTGCAGTGAGAACAATCCATTACAGATGGACAGGCCAAGTGCTGCACTGGTATCCATCAATGCCATTCACTGGTATTGACCTATCAAAGTAAAGAAAGCACGTTTGAAAGTATCTGTGAACAAAATCATTTATGTGCGTTGGTATGCTGTTTGGGGAAGACATTTAACTAAAAGCACGAGAAAGAAAACATCAGGATCTCATTCTGATCTGAGTGGATTTGGGGAAGTTTTGTAAGAAAAGGAGAGAGAGAGGGACAGACAGAGAGGGAGAGAGAGAGATGGAGAGAGACAGAGACAGAGAGAGAGAGAGAATGTGTGTGTGTGTGAGGTGGGGTGAGGTGTGCATATGGATGCACACATGTGTACATGCCTGCATTTGTGACATGAATATATGAGGGTTTGATCTCTCTGGAGTGTAGGTATAATATTTATCCAAATGTCCATATATCAGAATGTACCCCCAACCCCATTCTTTTCTTCTGCTTCCCTTTGTTTCCCTTGAGATCTCATATACAGAGTTCCCTTTTCTTATCTTTAAGAATATTTCAAGAAGAGAGTAGGAAGGAGGAGTGAAAATTTATCAAAAATATTTGCTTAAGGACTCCAACTTTCCATTATTAATCTATTAGTATTTACTAAACATCTTCTATTTATTCAACATAGAATGTTGCTTAAAAAAAACAACTCATAACATATTTATAGAATTCATTGTGGTGCATAATTCCATCATTAAGGGCAGCTGAAGGCCTCCAGGAAGATGGAATAGGTAAAGGGTCTGTAATTTCACCAGGCTGAGTAACTTCCCTCCACCAAAACACACAGTCTTATGAAGGTGCCATTATAGGCAGGCTTAATTAACACCAGCAACCTATTTGGGTTCGATGTCAGGACAAAAATGAGAGTTTACTTTGCTCTAACACAGAAAATCTATGCCACAAGGATATAGCAGTACTTAGCTTCTCTGGATATACTCTTCCCCTACCCTCATTCTGAATGGAAATGTATTTGGTCAGCAGAGTAGGGGTATGGTGACTCTTGTGATCCTCAGAAATCCTCCAGGATACAGAGGACTTAACTGTTCATGCCCTTAGGTGACTAAGAAGCTAGGTCCAAGAAAACAGGGACCACTCAAGTTTCAAGGACAGCTCTGTTGCATTTTAGGAAAAGTGAATCCTTATTGCTGGGGAAAAGGAAACCCTGATCCTAGGAGAGCTGGATAAGGCATTGTCATTAAATAGCTAAATATGGTCCTAGAATCTTAAACTGTAAGACCCTGTAGGTCACGTCAAATGACCTTCCTACTATTTTGAGAAATATCATTACTGAGACTAGAGACAAAAATAAATAGAATGCAATGACCTTGTGAAGAAATATTAAGGTCCTAGAGCTCTCCAAGAGTAATCCAGAAGAAAACAGTCACTTTATAACAACTAAAAGTAGATTCAGAGGGAAAAAATGTCTGGGCTATAAGGACCTAAAGAGTATCTGGAAGAAATGAAGCAAAACCTAACAAATGACAATATAAGTGAAATAAGAGCTCTGGAAAAAAGAATCAGAAGGAGAATGAACAGCTTAGAAAAGAAGGCAGCGCATCTTACCCAAATTATGGACTTACTGGAAAATAAAATGGAACAAACAGAAGTCAACAACTTTATGAAAAAAAAATAAGAAATGTTAGAACAAAATGAAAAATCTGAAAAAAGTAGAAGAAAATGTAAAGATCTCTTCTACCAAAAAGAAGACACTGGTGAGGAAAACTGGTCAAGGGAGAAAAGATTTAAAAATCATCAGATTCCCTAAAAACTATGAACAAAAGCAAAATGCTGGTATAACAGTTAAAACATCACATATAAAAATGTTGACTCATTAGAACCACAGGGCAAAGAAAAAGAGAAAAAACCTACCATTCACTTCCTAAAATACCCAATTGAAAACTCCTAGGAATATCACACTCAAAATTCAGAGCTTCCATATCAAAGAAAAAAAATACTGTCAATATCCAGACAGAAAGAGGTCAAGTACCAAGGAAGCACCATCAGCATTATGAAAGCCTTGTCAGTTACTAATGAAAGATGGTAAATTTCTGAATAGGATATTCTAAAAAGCAAAAGATAAAGCTCTACAAGCATTTCTCCTCTGCAAGAGCAGACATGAACCTTTTATAACGTTCAAGAATTCCTCATTGTAGCTGAATGTGAACAGAGGAGTCAAGAGAAATCTAGAAATGTGAGACGCACTGAAGCAACTGGAAAGGGCACGATGGTTGTGTTCATGTTCTAAAAGGGAAAGAAGAAATACGACAAATAGAAGGTCTGGAGTTGCTTCTCTCTTGCTTCAATGACTTTAAGAAAGGAAAAAATAATATACACTAGAAGAGATAGGAGAGGGGAGAGAAGAGGAGGGAAGGGGAGGGGAGGGAACGGGAGGGGAGGGGAGGGGAGGGCTATAACATATTAATTTGTTCATTCTACTCTCTTGTTTCCTCCAGGTAAACATAGCCTCTGTTCTTCATGAAGAAACCTTAAAGTTTTCCAACTTCAGGATAGTTGCAAACATTGATAGTTCCCAAACCCTCAACTGAGGATTTCTTTCATTGGTTTCATATTAAAATAAAGTTGTCCACATACTCTGAACATTTCTATCACCTTATTTGTGTAAAATAAAGGGGCTGGCCTAGACGGCCTCAGGGGTCTCTTCAGCTGTAGCTCCATGACTCTAAGCAGCTTTTCAATCTGTTTTCTCTTTCATCCTCTATAAAACAGGCATCTAATGATAAAGTTCAGCAAGGCCAAAGACACTGTCATCAGTGTTATCCCCAAACCACAGCTTTGAGAATTCAAGGACTCTAGAAAACATCATTCTTAAGGGGAGGATGTTTTATAAATTTATAAACATAGTTTTATTATAAACATATATAAACAAATTTATAAACACATTTTCAGACGTTTTATAACACATATCAATTACATTTACTGGGAAAAACTATCAAATAACCACTAAGTATTTTCCTACTTCTAGCCAATATTTTGGGGACTTAAATAATTATCTAGCTTCTCCTCTTCTTTATAAATGCTTAGTTAAGCTTAAAACTTTATGAAGATGATATTCCTGGAGTAAAAGAGATTGAACACCACAGGATACTCACCCTTGAGATTGAGTCTCTTTCCCTTCTTGGACATTAATTCCCCCATCACAGTCATCTCACTAAGGCAGAGAATTAATTTTTCAGCCTTCAATGTAATTACTTAGAATGAGATATACTAATTGAGGCACTTGCCTCCAAGGTGGTTGAAAAATAGGGATTTGGTAAACTAAACAGGGGAAAAAAATCTTTTTTCTAATTAGTTGAGTTTGGAAGGGAAAAAAAACAACTTTGGATATAATGTATCTACATCTTGATTCCTTTCTTATTCTTCTAAAATTATTTTTAAAAATCTTTATTTTTCCCAAATTAATTTATTCTTACATGCTATTTTCTTTCTCCAACCATAATGATAACATTTGACTTGGATAATATCAGTGATATTGATGCTATTTCTATTTTTTACTTAAAATTTTAAGACACAATATAATATAAGCCCAGTTTTAATTTCTTCCAGGCTGAGGCCTTCAAGATCAGTGCTAATTTGCAAGGATTGATTTATACCCTCAAAAGTAGATCCTAAATTGGAACAAATGTCAGAAATAACATCTCTGATCCTTTTTTTTTTTTTTTAAGAACTTGGGGGGATGGGAATCCTGGAAAATGATCTCAGGGATATAGACCAAATTCTATTGAATTAGCCATTAAAATCCTTTTCAACACAAGTGATTACGTATATCCTATTTGGTTAGAAGATTTAAAACAGTCATAACAAGGGAATCTGAGTGAAGAGTTGTTTCGGAATTCAAAGTCACTAATTCAAGCATTCTATGGCATAAGATGACCCTCATGTCACGTAACTCCAGAACTGCCAGAACACAGACATAGCTCCTTAGTAAGTATCTTTCTGGCTTCCAAAATGTTTTCTGGGCCATTACTTGCTTAGAGAGAAGAAATACCTTTTATATTTCCTGAGAATATATTTGAAAGTCATAATCCTGAATGTGGTAATCAATATTTAAATTTAAAACAGCAATTCATGTTAAATAGCCTAGAAATTCTGTGGAAGTTTCCAAAACATCTAATTTGACAAATTGTCGAACATGTTCCTTATTATTTAGCATGTGGACAGAAATTAAATTGAGGCCTAGCTCAGAAAACGGCTGGGACCTGATCCTGATCTGAGAAGTCTTGGGGATGACGTATGAAAGAGGAGGATTTGTCTAAGTTTGATGTCCTTGTCCATGGTGCTCAGTGCCCCTACAGCGTAGGCTCACAATGGGCATCAATGTCTGCACAAAAATGTGCTCCGCTCTCTCCTGTTTCTCTTTTCCTTTGGCTCCTCCCTTCCTTCCAGTTCTCTATTCATTTATCTTACCAATGGAAAGAGGAGAGGGTGGGAGGAGAAGGTGGTGGATTTTTTCTGAATTATTTGTTTAAAAGTGTCAAATTTCAATGAATTAATCTGTTAGTAAAAATCTGTTTAACTTCTACTGCTGTGTGCCCAACACTGCAAGACACTTTTTTTGGGGGGGAGGGGAGGAGGAAGGGAACCCAGCAGGATAGTTACAGAATTTATTGTAACATCATTTATGAATTATTATGTAAAGAATGTCTTGTACTTAGCAGATATTTAATAAACGCTCATTGATGGGAGGAAGCTAAGTGATGCAGTAAATAGAACACCAGCCCTGGAGTCAGGAAGACCTGGGTTCAAATTCAGCCTCAGACACTTAACACGTACTAGCTGTGTGACCTTGGACAAGTCACTTACCCCCACTTACCCTGCCCTCCCCCCTCCAAAACGCAAAAAGAAAAAAATGCTTATGGATGGAGTGAGTGATTGTGGTCAAAGCTGACATTATAAATAAGTAAAGAAAGTCAAATAACTATTGTTGTTATTCTAGGGTCTCTAGAAAGACAAAAATGCATATTCTCCTATCCCTGAAGCCTTAAATTCTACCATAAGCAACTGATTACTTTGTAGGACAAAGAGTAGTAGTTGTGACAGTAGTAGCAGTAATTAGTAAGGGCAATAACAGTAGACAAGGTTTTAAAATTTGCAAAACACTTTCTAGGCAAGCTTTTGCATAAACCTCATGTTAACCCTGTGAGGTAGGTATTGTAATCCCCATTTTACAGTTGGAGAACCTGAGGCTCAGAGGCAAATTTAGCTGAGAATTATCTACACACCCTTTATTTCTCCTCCTTTGTGATTCTAGCTTTTTGTCCAGTTTCATGTGTGTTTAAGTATCAAGTTCAGAGTTCAACTGCTCCTATTCAAGGGAGGAAAAAAAGGAAAATACAAACCTTTTGATCAAGCTACGTTTTAGCAAAGTGAATGTGATGGCCTGATGAAGGAAGAGGTAAAGACTAGTAACTAAAACACATTTGTAGATTGAATTTGCCTGTTGAGTTATCCATGAAATTGCGGTTCATCCTTGCTACTAATAATTGGCTGTAGAGTCCCTATGTTTTTGGGTTTTTTTGCTTTTTGGAGGGCAGTTGGGGTTAAGTGACTTGCCCAAGGTCACACGGCTAGTTTTTTTTTTTTTGTGTTAAGTGTCTGAGGCCGGATTTGAACTCAGGTACTCCTGACTCCAGGGCCGGTGCTCTATTCACTGCGCCACCTAGCCGCCCCGAGTTCCTATATTTTTTAATGCGACAAGAAAGAGACTGAGTATCATAAAACTTAATTCATCAGGTGAAAGTGAGTTATAGGAAACCGCTTCCAACTTCTCAACGTTACACCAGAGAGTCTCCAAAACGTCTCACTTTGGTGACCCACCCTATGTCCAAAATATTTTAAAAATAGATCTTGTAACTTCATCTTTTCATCATGATCTCACTGAAATGGGACATATGGGTGGCATAGTGGGCAGAATGTTAAGCCTGGGGTCAGGAAGACATGAGTTCAAATTTGGCCTCAGACACTTACAAGCTGTTTGACCCCAGGCAAGTCATTTAACCATATTTGTCTCAGTTTCCTCATCTGTAAAATGACCTGGAGAAGAAAACAGCAAACAATTCCAATATCTTTGCCAAGAAAACACCACGGGGCTCATGAAGAATTGGACATGACTGAAATGCACAGAGACTCAGAGACCTTTTAGTCAAGTAGACGCAAAACTCCCCTTCTTTGACTTGAGCAGATACATCTTAGAGAAATGACTGAGTCACACAAAGGTAAATGACCGGCCATCTTTGTAAGGGTAAGCGCTGGATTTCAATCCACATCTTCCGGTCTCAAGGACTGACACTCTTATCTTTGTGTTGCATGTGTTTCAAAGAAGTTTTGCCTTAGATATTTCCTTAGCACTTAGAAATGAAGATTACAACAACAGTGTTTACAAGTTCTCCCAGCAATGAAATGCTAAAGAAATTTTTATAAAATGGGAAACAACTTCAAATATATAGATTCAAAAGAAACTAGTTCTTGCTGAAATTCTATAATGCCTTCCAAAGAGATGTGATGCCATGATAAAGGAACACTAAATATTTCAAAGCAAACAAGCAGAGTTGTTAGATTTGTTGATCTTTTTGCACACTGATATCAATAATAATCTCGGGCATGACTAAGAAACATTTAGCATATTTTAGATGCATCTGATTCATTCACAAAACCTGTGTAAGTATACAGCAGGCACAAAGCACCATGTTAAGCCACAGGCAGAATGAACAAAGACCCAGTCCTCAGGGAGCTTACCATCTAATAAGAGAGTAATCTATCCAAAGCCAAGCCATACCACAGTGGGCTGAGGGTTTTTTTCTGCATATGAATGTACACATGCACACACATATAAAAGAAGTGCTGTGTTTTTTTTAATCTAAAGATGATACCAGTGCTGCACTGCCCTTCTCTCCTCCCACAAAGTAACATTGAGACATTCATACCAAGTCCCTCTTGTGATCCAAAGCATCCATTTGTAGGATGGCCATCAACCAGCCAACAAGCATTTATTAAGAACCAATTATATACCAGACACCATGTTTGTCATTAGAGACACAGAAATGAAAATGACAAGGCTCCTCTCCTCATGGGGCTTATAGCCTATCATCAGAGACAAGAAATACACATATAGGTGAAGCATAAAGACAGAGATTGGAACTGTGATTTTGTTGGTATAGAGAACTCCCAGGTGAGGAAAACTTCCTCCACCAATGTAAGCTGGCACTTTCTTGGCAACTTGCAGTCTTACAGAACTGCCTGAAGCACTGAAAAGTTAAGTAACTCACTCAAGGGGTACAGATAGTTAAGTACGGAGGTAAAACTAACTAGGTGGTTCTACATTCATTATGCTGCTCCACCTTTCATATACAAACAAAATAAACACAAGTTAATTTGTGTCTGCCTAACTGAAGCAGCAGGACATCCCAAGGGAGAGAGAGAAGGCAGCTTGTGTCCAACAATTAACCATTACCTCTTTTTAGATCTAGATAGACCCTGACTCTAAGAGCCTTGGGAACAGTAATGTCCCCAAGACCATGAGCCCTGCTTCCCAGTCACCAAAGTGGAGAATAATCATCATAGAGAAAGGATTCATTTTCCTTGTCACCAGCAACACCAACCGTTGACCAGCTGCCACTAGCAGACAGGTAAGTGCAACGGCCCCCCTGGAACAATGCTGCCCTTTGCAGGCTACAGGACTTTCTTCCAGCACATCCCCTGCAGACATTATTCCAGAACCGAACTAGAGATGTGGTCTTGAACCTGCCTCTTTGGATAATGAAGCCACAATTTATTGGAGATCCAGCAACCAAAGTTCTTGTTACCAAAGTTGAGAACTCCAGTGATTAGAACGATGATGGTATCATTGACAGAAATAGAAAAATTCAAAAAAGGAATGGGTTTAAGGGGAAAGATAACTACTTCAATTTTGGACATGTTGAGTTTGGGATGTGTAGAACATTCAGCTGGAGGGGAGGAGAGGAGAGAAGAGGCCAACCTTTGGGTGGTAAGCCATTCTATATTTGGCTAGGTTGGTCTTTATATTACAGACTGACTGTTGGCTAACATATCACACATGAATTCTTTTAAGATTTAAGTCCCAGGTTTAAGTCTTAGTTCTGTTTGTTTGTTTTTGTTTTTACAACCTGTATGACCTTAGCAAAGTAATTTTTAACCTCTCTGGGTCTGTTTTTCCAGTTTAGAAAAAAAGGAGGGGGGATGGATTAAAATGATTGCTAAGAACTATCTCCAGACATTATCATATATTATATTCCAGAGCTTGAACTCTTTTGGTAAAGCTTTTGAGAATCTTGGGTTGACTGTATGCCACAACCACGGATGAGAGCAGGAGCATTTCAATGGCAAATGAACAGCAATACAAAATAGTGGATTATGTTTTCAGGTGCATGTGTTCCATTTTTCCAAATAGACTGGATATCCCTTGAAAGCAGGGCAATACAAACTTTTGTACAGTTAGCATGGCCCTTTAAGCACAGAAGTATAGGGTGCTCAATAAACATTACCTAAATGATTAACTATTGCTGGGCTCTCAGAAAATTCTTTGGATAGCATTTTGAGTTCTACAGAGGGAAGATACTAAATTAATCTCAGTAATTAAATAAGTTAATACACAGACAATAAGCCTGGGTGGCTGTTCCTAAATTTACCTTCAATCTACCATTTTCTAGTAAAACCCATTAAATTCACTAATGGCACTAACTAAATGTACACAGACTGGAAGATTTATTCTATTTCTCCTGCCCTAAACATCTACGATTACAACCAAGAATCCACTTAGAAAACTCATTTCTTTTATTGACTAAGCTGCTCTCATGCATTAATACCAAACTTAGACTTTTTTCAGTACCTACTCTGAAACCATTATAAAATGAAAATTCAAAGATTAATATTCTACTCACTGCTTGAGAGATGAAAAATGGGTTAATTTCCCCCTTTATTTATTTATTTTTATAATTAGTTTGTAAATATGCCCAAAGAGTATCCAGAAAGTGCTGCATGCTACCATTTGGAAAATTCCAATGGAGGTAGAACCTTGTTAGAGGTCTGATTTTTCTGCAAGCTTAATTTTTACCTACCTTCTTTTTCCATTAGTATTAGCAACCATAGTTAGACTTTTCAGAAAAGAAAAACATTAACTTCCCAGCAATCATTCAGACAAAAGTATACTGGGATGTTGGAATATAGAGTGGACATGGAAAAACCACAGACTTTATGTTTTTAACCTGATTTTTTCCATTTTGTTTAGATTTCAGAGTTTGGAATAATATTACTTTAGGAAGCAGAATTTTGTTTATTATTATTATTATTATTATTAACAGAGTGAACCGTGAAGATTTTGGTTTAAAAAAAAGAACATGCTCTTTTTCTTCTTTGCCCAGTTTGAGATGGATTACATAGCCTAACCCTTGCATTTGAAGAAAAAATGCAAAAGTTGTTTCTTCCTCTTAAGAAAAATCCTGGTTTTGCACACTCCTTTGCAAGAGCACATAAAGAAAAGTCCTAAGTGTCATTTAAGGCTCTATTAAATTGGTTCATAGTACAATAATTATTAAACAGCATTTACTAAATTAATACCCAGATACATTTCAGGATCTTCACAATTGGTTATTGTTAAAAACAATAACCCTCTCCCTGCCCCAAACCCTACCTCCTACAGCTGGAATGAACCAAGATATTCCCTTATGTGTACGAGCTTCAGTCATTACAAAAATGATTTATGTAATATAATTTATTTATGTCCTGCTATAGGAAGCTACATTTGACCTCGGATGCTGCCCTTCAATTCTATTCAACAAACATTTATGAAGTACCTGTTCTGTTCAGGCTCTATGTTAGATGCAAAGGAAAGCCAAGCAAAAGGAAACCGTGCCTGCCCTCCAGAAGCAAACTGCATGTATACACATAAGCAAACAAAAACTTATCCAGAATAATAAGGATGTCACTGTAATTTCACTAGCAATGGGACTCTGGTCTGGAAACGCCCTCTACAATGCAATTCGGGGCCCCCTCTGCACCGTATAGACTTTGAGAGTGGCCCAAAGCAGTGTGGTCAAGCTCAGCTAAAGATGGGGGACTATGAACAGTATATAAGGGTCCCTGCAGACTATCTAGCGCCCCTCTTACTTATCTTCTCCCCGAGACTGCACTGCAGCACCGAAAGAGCCCTGCTCTCCTACTTACCTAATCCTTTTCTCTCCCATTCCCTCTGAAGGGTAGGGAACACGCAGGAGTGAAGAGATTCAATTCCATTTGCTGCAGCCACTACATCCTGAAATTGGAAATCTTGTTCCTTTTCAGTGGCTTCCTACCTGTACTATTTTGAAGTGACTAGTAAAGCATAAGGCCCTTAACTGTGATTATTGTCCAAGTCTGCCAAGTATACTGTTTGGGATTGAGAGAGAGGAATGTAAGTTAAAGGAGGAGAGATTTTCCCCAAGTCTGAACTGGAGTGGGGACAAGTAGAGAAAAAATTTTATACATTTTGGGGAAACTTGATCACAGTCTAGACTGTCTCCCTGGACCCGGATTTTTTCTCCAATTTTTTTTCTAGTTATGTGTAAAAATAATTTTTTAACATTCAGTTTTTAAAATTTTGAGATCCAAATTTTCTCCTTCCCTCCTCTCCCTTCTCAATGAGAGGGCAAGCAATGTGATATAGGCTATGTGTGCGCAGTCAGGCAAAACAATTCTTTTGGGGGGGGGGAATTAGGGTCAAGGGACTTGCCCAAGGTCACACAGCTAGTTTTTTGTGTGTATTAAGTGTCTGAGGTCGGATTTGAACTCAGGTCCTCCTGACTCCAGGGCTGGTGCTCTATTCACTGCACCACCTAGCCACCCCAGGCAAAACATTTCAATGTCAGTCATACTGTGAAAGAAAACAGACCCCCCCCCCCAAAAAAAAACCAAAAACTAGGAAAAATAAAGAAAACATTTTTAAAAGGTATGCTTCAATTTGCATTCATTCAGACTCCATCAGTTCTTTCCCCAGAGAGTTTCTGGAGGAAATTATCATGGAGACATATAGAAGATTAGTTCAGGTTGTATGGAGACACAAGGTACTGGTATGTCTGTATCCAAGTACCTCCTCTGGTACATGCTGCTTATGGCTAGTCTTCCACTGCATTAGAGCACCCTCTGACCACATCACCCATGGGTCTCTAGTCCTCTATATAAGTGGGGATGACAACCCTCCCTGTCAAAACATGCCAATAGAGATGCAAAGAATACTGACAACTGGCAGTCAGGAAAAGCCTCTTGGCTTTTGGTGGCATCTGAGCTGAGTTCCCTGAAGAGTCCTGCAGATTCCGATCGACCAATAAGCATTTAAGTTCCTTCTGGGTGCCAGGTACTGTGAGAGGCAGCAATGAGGAAAGAGAGCTCTCTAGGCACGCCCTGTTCACAGGCATGGATACAGAGGAGAGAATGTCATCAAAGAAAACTGAGCAGGCCAGCTTAGCTGCTTAGATTAGAGCCAAGAGGCCAGTATTATAGCTGCCTTGAAGAAAAAATTATCTTTAGCAGCATTACAAGCATATAGAGTCAAGCAAAATAAATTCCCCCATTGTCCACATCCAAGAAAAACACGTCTCACTCTGCACTGAGTCCATCATCTATCGGGAAGCGGAAGTGTGTTTTCATCATGAGACCTCCATGATCATGGGGAGTTGTTGTGTCAACCAGATTCCTAAAGTCTTTCACATTTGAAACGATTATCTCAACAATTTGATCAGAAATAACAAAAACGTTGAAACAAATGTACTTTTTTTCGCTGACTGGAATAATAACCTCAATTTTCTACCTCACTGAACAAGTGCAGACATGAGAACTGCGCCGATTGGCAAAGATTACTATGCATACGGTTTATCAAATGTTAGTATTATACTTATTAGAACTGCAAGACTACCTCAAATAGTAATTTGCAATGGTTACAATAATTAAAAGTTGTTATGTGATGAAAAAGAAAAGTTGATAAAAATGACAGGTTGTATATCCCCAAGACTAAATCACAAATTCAGAATACAAAAGGAATTAGATTCATGAATATACTTTATTGAACTATTCTTAAGGATGGAGGCAAAAATAGGCTAGAATAACAATCAGTATAAAGTGCAGAAGATATTTTTACAGATCCCACCAGGCTTCTAGTTCCAGAGGCTGTCCATTAAAACACACTGTCCAGCTCAATAGGACTCTAGGGACCCACAGGGATGGCTCTGCACTTTTTCTAATGATAACAACAGACAAATATATAAGGTTTAAATCTAGAATAGATGAAGGTACTTCATGCTATAGTAGACATTTTATTGCAAATTCATGGTTGCAACAGAAATTTTATAGTTTATATGCAATGAAGAGAATGATTTTGGTAAATTATATGAAATTATAAATGTACTTCACTTTTCCCTAATTTTTGGCCAAATAAATTTAAAATGTTTAGCTAACTCAGGGAGCATGTTAATTAAGAATTAAGAATTAATTTCTGAATTAAGAATTAAGAAAAGAAAATTTCTGAATTAAGAAAAGAAAAATTAAGAAAAGGCTATTGCTAAATTTTACCACACTCTTTTAAGCTCTCTCTTCTCTGGGCTGGGGAGAGGATTGGGGACAGGGAGGGAGAGAAGCATCATTCATAAAGAACATAAGAGGAATTAAATTTTGCATACATGGAGACAAAATTTTCCAAATAGTCTTGCTCAAAAAGGATGTGTGTGTGAGTGTGCATGTGTGTGTGAGCGTGAGTGTATAAGTCTCATGATACCTAGCTACCCAATAAGCAAAAATTGTAGGCCAATTCATGTCCTTTGCACATAGATTTGCTTAGCCAGTTTGAATTCAGCCCTCCATACTTAAAAGACCACTGTACTAGCTTAAGTCATATTTATTCAGAAGCCTGTCATTATTATCCCCTTCTAGCTATGTAGTAGCTCTCTATACAAAGAGGCTGGTCAGAAGTTTTATCATAAGAATTGTAAAATACTTGGCAAAACCTCTCTCACAAATGGAAGAAGTCTATTTGGCCTGTGAAGACATTTCAGCTTATAATTATACTGTAGCAGTTTATATCCTGCCAAAATACTAGGGGTTTTTCTGTTGTTGTTGGCGGCTTTGTTTTGGTTTTTTGGCAGGACAAACAAGGCTACGTATTTTGCAGGAATCTCATCATCCCTTCTTTTTCCTAAAGAGCACATTATACTGTGCATGAAGAGAACAGATACCCACCTAACTAGAAGAAAAGCTTTCATATTATCTATTTGCAGGTAAGTCATCATAATTTTCAGCCTTGTTGGACTGTAATCAGCAAGATAAGGGTTTTTGAATATGATTATGTGAAATTCTTAAAAATCGTGAAAATTCTTGTCAAAATAGCTTCGTTGAGAACTAGAATTTTATCCTATAAGTCATCTCATATAAGATTTTAACTTTTCCTGGAAATACACCTCTTCCTATTTTTAAAAATTAAGTATTTATCTAGGTACAGTTCAGTTCTCTAAAGAATTTTTATTATGATTTTGAAATAGGTATACTGTTCATCCTTTCAACTATGTTGTATATTACTTAAAACCTTGAGATTCCAGGAGAGGTATAAATACTGAATTAAACCCCTATTATCTGTTCATTGCATTGATCAGAGTGGTCTCAAGTTTGAGATCTCTGAGTATCTGATACTAAAATTTGGTACCTTTGTCTCCTTTGTCCACAGAAATACTGGATTTATAAAAAGAAATGCTTTCTTTTGCCTCTTTTAGATGACACTGTATATTATGCATCCTAATTAACCTGATTTAATTTACAGTGTAAGAAAAAAGGTAATTAAAAACATACACTGGCTTTATTTTTGTCTTGTGCTGTCACGCCAGTCTTCCAGACAAGGGAGACCAATATGTACACTTAAATGGGTGTTAATTTCGTAATTTAGTTATAATTTACACCTCTTCTCAGCTAATTGGAAGTTCTGCTTCTAGAAAGTATAAAAGGAGGTTTAGTAGCCCCTTCTGAAGAGATCATCTCTTTCTGAATGATAGCACCCGAAAGCCCCCTGAAATTGGCAAGTTGCTAAGAACCATAGCCCTGAGACCTAAAGAGTTGGAACTGCTCTGCTGTATGATAATATGCTTCTACCTATTTAAAAAAGGTTCCTTTTTTGGTTATGGCTTTCAGGTAATCCACTGATTCTTAAGTTATCTCTCCTTGACCTGTTTTCCAAGTCAGTGGTTGTTCCTACTAGATACCTAACCAATGATCTGACCAGAGTGTTCTGACTTTGTTTGAATATTTCCTGATGTCTCACAGAGTCACAAACTTCCATTTTGTACATTATAGTTTTTAGGGAGTTTGTTGCCTGAATAAGGTTTTGCATCTCTTGTATCATTATTAATCCTCCTTCCAATTCTTTCTTCTATAACTCTCATTTATTTTCCTATTTTTTTCTCTAGTATTCTCCTTTACAAAATAATTTTAAACTCTTTTTTTTTAATACTCTTGTTTTATGTCATCCAGGAATTTTAATTGAACTTGTCCTCAAGCTGCTGTTTGTTCTTTTGTTTTGTTTTGTTTCTTGAGGCTTTGCTTGTAGACATTTAGAAAACCTCCCAGAACATCTAGAACCAAAGGACAGAGTAAAAAGAGAAAGAACCTTCTGATTGCCTCCTGAAAGAAACTCTAAGACAAAAACTATCAGGAATGTTATAGCCAAAGTCCAGAGTTACCAGTTCAAAATAAAACACTGTAAGCAGTCAAGAAAGAAAGAATTATGATAGAAAAAAAAAAGAATTATGGGGCGGCTAGGTGGTGGAGTGAATGGAGCACCGGCCCTAGAGTCAGGAGAACTTGAGTTCAAACTTGACCTCAGACACTTAACACTTACGAGCCGTGTGACCTTGGGCAAGTCACTTAACCCGAATTGCCCTGCTCTCCCCCCTCCAAAAAGAAAAAAAAAAGAATTAAAGTATCAAAAAGTTACACAATTTAGCAAGCTTCCACTATAAAGGAAAGGATAGGCTGGATTACAGTATTCCAGAAGGCAAAGGATACAGGATTATAAGCAAGACTAACTTGCCCAAGAAAACTGAGTATAATCATATGGAGGTGGGGAAAGGAGGAATGGATCTTTAATGAAAGAGAGGACTTCCAAGTGTTCCTTATAAAAAAGAACAATGATGTTGAGAAACTGAAATATTTACCCAGGAGCCAAGAGCAACATAAAAAGATAAACATGAACAAGTAATAAAGAACTAAATAATGATGAACTATTTATATTCTAATGTGGAAAGATGCTGCATTTGTCCCCTCAGAAGCCTTTCTTAATCAGGAGTCAGTAAAGGAGTCTAATAAGACAGAGGGCTGGGGAATGATTTTGTTATATTTTGATGTTCCCAAAGAAAATACAGAAAGGGGAGAAATACATCAGGAAGGGAACAGGGAAAAGAAAGATAGGGGAAACTATCTCACATAATCAAGCTTATGGAAGATACAAAGAGGAGGGGTCACGGAGTGAGCGCCACTTGAATTTAATTCTCTTCTGACTGGTAAAAGGAGGGGAAAATGTACACATACACAGTGGATACAGATACACATTTCACTCAATAGAGAAAGAAAAGAGAAAGAGGAAAAGGAGAGGGAGAAAAAAGAGTTGGGTTGATAAAGGGAGAAATTAGTTCTAAGCAAAACAAACTAATGACAGAGGGTAGACTGAAAAAAGTGGTTTAAAAGAAAGGATAAGAACTTGTGATTGGCTTACAGGTGAGGGAGAAGGGAAGAGCAAAGAGCAGGAGAGCAGAAGCAGATGGAATCACAAGAAGAACACTAGTGCTAAGCAAACTCCTCTCTTACCACCTGCTTCTTGTTTCTAAAAAGGAGGCAGGAAATAGAGAAGGAAAAGTGCGAGAAAATAGGATGGAAGGAAATCCACAATTAACTATCATAACTGTGAGTGTGAATGGGATGAACTCAGCCATAAAATGGAAGAGAACAGTAGATTGGCTTAGAAAGCAGGATCCAACAAGCTTACAAGAAACACACGTAAAACAGAAAGGTATAAACAGACTTAAAATAAGGGGATAGCATAATATCAGTTATGCTTCAGCTGAAGTAAAAAAGGCAGAGGTAGCCATCATGATCTCAGACAAGGCAACAGCAAAAATAGAGATAAAGAGAGAAGTGTATTTTGCAAAAGATACCATATCAGCTCCTACCAATTCTCACTGTGATGTCAGTCAGCCTCTTGCCTTCAGGTGTCTCATATACAAAAGAGGAGCCTAGTTTGAATGATCTATAAGGTCCCTTTCAGTTTATTCATATGCCCAACTCATATGCAACCCACAAGTGTGGGACCCTGAGCTTGTCCCAAGCTTTGTGTCCATGGAGAAGGGGGAAGCCAAGAAAGCCTGCATTCAAGTAACTGACACAGGGTACATTCTGGAACTCCTCTGCCATTCTGAAGCCTCATCATGTTCCAGCTCTTCATCTTCATTACAGTCCTGGATTTAACAAATTTTAAGTACCTTCTACTCCTATAGGCCTCCTGGTCCTGCTGACTGGCTCCTTCCAGAACCTCCATTTAAGGAGGGCACATTGGCAAGTCACGTCTCCTTCCTCTCCAGGCTGTACTATAGACTTCTTGTACGATGCTTCAGCATCATTCTTGGTACTTTTCTATGTCTACTTGCCCATATTCATTACTTTTCAGCTTCCTTCTTTTTAAAAATAAGTCCTGATATCAACTTTTAAATATTAATTTATACTTCCTTCTCACATCTGCTAATGTGATTTTCCTAAAGCAAATGATACATTATTACTTAGAATAGAAAGTGCTTGAATTGATAATATTTTAAAAGCTAAAAAAAAAAACCAAGATGGGCCCATGCATATTCACATGACTTTCTTGAAACAGAAACAAGTTTAGATGGGTTTAAGTAACTACTTAGAGAAAAAGAACTTTGGGGAGGATGGGAATGGGAATGCAAAGAGAAAGAAAAAAAAAGGTAATCTAATAGACCCCTAAATGCAACTTTGAGGAAAACACCATAAATTTCAACATGTTTTATACATGAGTTATTATACAAATACTCTCTTTCACCTATCCTTGCACTTGAAGAATGAACTGGAAGGGAAAGGGAAGACCACCACACATTCAAAGCACGTCTAAAATGAATGCACTCATGAGTATCCAATGACGAAATTACCTTCAATAGTCCTCTAGTTGACACAATTATTTCAAGGCAAAGTCATTCACTGAAACATAAGACCAGTAGTAACTTCACATCTCTTCCCTCTAAACCTAAAGCTTTCTTTCCCAAGAGTACGTGTGGAATGCATGAGATTGGAGACTGGTCATAGAGTTCACCAGTGGAGAAGCATGCCATACATGTGGACAAAGCAGACATGAGGAGTCCCACACCCGTGAGGTTGCAGGGTTACAGAGCTGCTAATATCTCCACACTGTTCCTGCCAAACTTGGTCTTGAGGTGTCCACTGGATGCTGTTTCACTGCTTGACCACAGTCACCATAGTTTCATATTCAGCTGGGATCTTGCTTAGATGCTTTCCAAAAGAACCCTAGAACTGGCAGGAGTCTCAGCTTTGGTGCTTGCCATCCTCTGAGCTCTGGGTTCGAGATTCAACTCCTCTCACCAACTTACTCAACTAACAGCTAGGCTCTACTTCCTAATGAGCTCTGCATGTATTTTTCCTGCAAGATGCCATTGCTAGGGGAGGGTGAGGAATGCAAGGCAAAGGGTTAAGAGTAGCATCAGGAGATGAAGTTTTCCTTCATAGTTGTCTTTCTTATTAACCACCAGAGCTGAATCCCTTAACCTTGCTAGTTTGCTTTTTAAAATACAGGCCCCAGGTGCACAGCTGATCATCTCAAGCGGTTACAAAAATATTCCTGTGCGGTATCAGCTGTCTTCCTCTAATGGCTAAGGCCCTAAAATCCACTCAGGGAGATTAAGAAACATTTTCATATTTTGTGGTCAGATTGCTTACTTAGTATTATTAACATGTACTCCATCTCCATGTGACTTTCTCTGGCTTATGTGTTAAAGGCCTGGTTGGCTCCTTAGTTTCTGTGATTGGGGGGGGACTGAATATTTTCTTAGGCCACTTCTGGTGACATATGTGCTATGGCTTCTTGCTTAAGTGCATACGTGACCAGATGTTCCTAATTAGTCCCTTGGTCCCAGGGATACAGGGAATAGGTAATTATGAGGCTAAGTATGTACTTGGGCCACTTCTAGTAAAACATATTCTAACCTTTTGCTAAAAGGATAGAGCAATGAGAGACACCTGGTTCACTCTTTGGGGTCTCCCAATGAGGTAGGGTTCATGCCAAAGAGGATTATTGACTGAGCAGAAAGAGCTGAATGTTCAGTAGGCTTAAAAGGAGAAGAAAATCCAACTCCTCATTCTCTCTTCCTCTGCTTGAAGTGGATTGTTTGGGATTTGGATAGCCTCTCCCTTGGAACACCAGTAAGGGAGGGGATCTCTTTCCCCTTCTTCCTGACAAAAATGGCAATGTCATTGACGTAGAACTAAAGTAAGTATTGAATGTAGGTGCACCTGAAACTGGCCCTCAAATCCCTAGCTGACTCTTCTGCTTGGTACGCTTTTCCTTAAGCACAAGGTGACACAATCGCAATCCTCAGACGGATGATGTTTCTTGCCTTGATGGCAACCTTGTGAACCTGACAAGTTCGGTGCTTCTCGATGAGGCGTCAATCACCCAGCAGGAGGCAATTTCTGTACCAGCTTCTTAAAGGAGAAGATAACTTCTGTGAGAACTTTTCAGAAGATGCAGACATTTGAGTTGCACAAACAGGGCAAGTGCAAGTCAAAAGTGAAATATCTGTTCAGTAGCCCCTTAAATGTTATTCTAGGAGGGCAGGTTGCTCTATCATATTTTAAGTAGTTATCAACTAATCTTTGGGGTTTTATCTAGTTCTTTTGTGGCAGAGGAAATAAATACCCTATACTTTACCTACTCTATACACTGACTATCTTTCTGAAGGTGACCCTGTTAATCCCTTTTGGGAAATCACAGACAGGAGCCAAATCTAGGCTTTGCAGAGTTTCCCTCAGTTGAGAGCACTCCTCCTAGTCCTCCTAGGTCCATCACAGCAGGGTTATCACTGACTTACAATTTTTCCAGTGCCTTCATATCCAATCAATTGCCGAGGCCTTTGATTCTGACCTTATGTTTTCTGACGTCCCTTTCTCTCCACTTCGGTCACCACACCAGCCTCCACTCTCATCATTTCTTACCTGGACTATTTTAACAACCACCTGATTTCTCTCCTCCTCCTCCTCTGCTCTAATCTATCATTCGAACAAACTATAAAAATAATCTTCCTAGGAAGTAACAGGTTTAATTGTGAGACTTCTCCCTAATCATTTCAGTCTCTAGGACAAAACACAAAACCCTTGGCCTGCCATCTAACAGCCTCCAGAATCTGGCTTCAACTTGTCTTCCCAGCCTTATCACACGGCATTCCTCTTCCTGTAGTCTGCATTCCAGTCACATTGCAAATAGCCGTTCTTTTAAACAAACACTCTTTTTCCTTGTCTGTTTACGCGAGCCATATTCCACACAGGCCGTGCTCTCCTTTCCTCATCTCCACCTTTCATTTTTTTCTGCATTCAAGTACAATGTAAACCTGAATAGCAGAAGACAATGCACCTCTAATTGTTATCTTCTCTTCTAAAACCATTAAACGTCTAATATTTACAAAAATAACTAAGTACTGGATTTGGACCTAGAGAACCTGGGTTCAAATCCTACCTCTGCGTGTTCATGTGTTAGCTGAATATTGGTTAAGTTGAATCCAGTCATGTCTGAGCTGGGATTTTAAACTCTCCTGACTGACGTTCAATGCATCATTCCTATGGGAAAAGAATAAGGGATGACAGTATGGATTGCTACATCAGGTTTCAACTTAGCTGCAAGATTGCACCAGAATTTAAATTTAAATTCTAGTATTCCTCTGCAGTGGTATTTGTAAGAGCTTTGCAATCATTACTTAGCTGACTCAATCTTATGGGGAAAAAAAAGCCTACCTTCTTGTGCAAATGGTATTTGGAAGACTGATGGCTTCCAAACAGATATACTTTCAAAATCAGTAAGTCTTCTAAAGCTTGCTACAATATATGTTTTGGCGATGGCCACTGTCATAGATATGTTATTTTTAAATACTCCACCTGCTTTCTGGAAAAGTCAATTAAAAAAAACAAAAACTCAATCAGTTTAAATCCTTTACCTCATCTAAATGCAAGAGCAGGAACTAGAGATCGAGATTGGAAATATTATTTCTAAGTCACTGTTTTTATTTATGATGATTTTGATCTGGAAAGGCTGAAGATTTATCAGAACTACATAAAACAGTTAATGCCTCTACTGATGATCACAGAGGCTAAACATAATTTTTAAAAGTCATTAATATTAATGAATTCTGTGACCTAGCCTGAAGAAATAAGGCAATTTGTTAAATCTCCTGATAATAGGTTATCAATAATAATTCTAAACTCTGGAAGGCTTCATGAAGTTTTTATATGTCTAGAAAATGAACAAAGGTTTCAATGGTAGCTCACATATCTGAGGAAAAAATTACACAACAGAGAATGCATCTATCAAACATATCACTTTTTGATTAGAGGAGAGGTCATATAGAAAGGCCTGTTTGAAAATCAGAGATTAATGGAACAAGGAATTAACGCATAGATTATTCCATAGATGACTGGAGTACAATGTGGGAGCAGGTCAGATCTGCTCAACCCCAAAGTTATTACACATAATTTTTACTTTCAAGTCAGTCCTGAGTAACAAATATAAAACTGAAAGGTTGGCAGGGTTTTGCCCAAACAATTGTAGAAAAATTACTCATTTCTGACATGGGATTGGAAAAATCAATTATAAAAATGGAAAGCTTGCATGCAGCCATGCTATTCAAGACAGAATAAAGAAGCAAGCTTATCTCTCAAAAAGATGAGAAGGGATTTGCCTTTTTTTAAAAAAGGTATCTGTAGAAACCAGAGGGGAAAAGAACACTGTGTTATAGGCTGAGGGCCATGCTCCCAAGGCTAGCTCTCTTTGTAATGACTCGAGGTCTCCCTGCTGGAACCGAGTTGTACTTACATATGATTTTGTAATGTTGAAATAGTTAACAACTGTCTTAATAAGCGTGTATTCTTTCATACAGTTGGTTTAGAAGTAAAAACAATACTGACAGTCATAATACTGTGATTCTTACAGTATAATAAAACAAGGCAGTAACTGTTGTCAAATAGCTCTAAGGAAGGCACCAGTCTTTCAACCATTATGGGGCAAGTGGCAGTTAGCAAATAAAACTTGGGAAAAGTGAAGCTTATTCACTGATGGTTATAGTACGGCATATAATCCTGCTATTGTCAAACTGGTCGTGATACAGAATCACAGTTTTTTTAGAGTTGGGAGAGACTTCACAGCCATCTAAGTCCAAAACCCAAATGAAAGAAATTCTTATTATGATATATCTCACAAATGGTCCTCTGGTCTCTGCCCGAAGAGCCCCAAGGAGGGGGAACTCAGCACCTCCAGAGGCAGCTCATTTTACTTTTGGGCAGCCTTCTGGGCTACAAAGTTTTTCTTGACTTTCAGTCTAGATTTGACTCATTGCAACTTTCATACATGGTTTCTGGCTTTGCCCCTGATGTCAAACAGAACACGTCTGATTCTTCTTCCACATGGTAGTTCTTCAAATACCTGAAGACAGCCATCAGATCCCTCCCCAAGTCTTCTCAACAGGCAGCAAGCATTTCTTAAATGCTTACTATGGGGTGGGTATTGCACAAGTGCTAAAAAGCTGCTGCTTCTTCTTCTTTCTTCTTCTTCTTCTTCTTCTTCTTCTTCTTCTTCTTCTTCTCCTCCTCCTCCTCCTTCTCCTCCTTCTCCTCCTCCTCCTCCTTCTCCTCCTCTTCCTCCTCCTCCTCCTTCTCTACTTTTTGGAGGGCAATTGGGGTTAAGTGACTTGCCCAAGGTCACACAGCTAGTTTTTGTGTTAAGTATCTGAGGCCAGATTTGCACTCAGGTGCTCCTGACTCCAGGGCCGGTGCTCCATTCACTGCACCACCCAGTCGCCCCTATCGATGTTCTTCTTAAACTGTGCCACCCCAACATGAAACTCCAGATGAGGTCTGCTGAAGGCAGAGTACAATGGGACTCTCTCTTTCTTGCCCATACCTAGGAGCTATGTGGCCTAGGATGGCATTAGGAGCTTTGGTTGCCACATCATACTGCTGACTCATATTGAGCTTGGGCTCTACCAGAATCCCTATGCTTTTTTTTTTCCAGAGCTGCTCTCTGATGCTTCTTTTGACTTGCAGCTAGAAAACTGGTTTTTTACATCTAAGTGTAAGACCTTACATTCATCCTTACTGAACTTCACCTAACAGATTCGGCCCCATGCTAGAGCACATAGGTCGTGATCTTTCTGGATCCTGACTGGAACATTCGGTTAGCTCTCCTCCCAGCTTTGCGTCATCTGCCATGTATGTCTTTACCCAACTCATGGATAACAGCTCAGTACCAAACCCGGACCCCAGGGTGCTGCACCAGAGGTCTCCTATCATAGTGACAATGAGCCATTAATAACTCACTAACTCCTTTTTGATTCTAGCCATCCAATCAATCTGAATCCACCAGTATTATCATTTAGTCCCCAACTTTTCACCTTCTCCACAAGAATAGTATCAGATATTTTATCTAAAGCTCTGCTAAAATCTAGGCAAAACACATCCGTAGCTTTGGACTTTTCAGAGCACATCTTCCATATCAGTGGAAAATGCCTATAGTGAGCACTTCCCATTTGATGCTTCACTTGATAGCAATATTCAGAAGATGACAGAGCGGTACTTTCTGTGGCTGTACCTACTAAAGAATCTTACACAGTTTTAATAATTCATGGGAGACACCATGGGAAGAAAGTCTTTAAGTTTGCAAAAAAGCAACAAACCGTTTGCTTTAAACACAACAAAACAAAGAACCAAATATTAATAATTATGTTTTTGCTGTTCAAATAAGCTGCTTTATATAAAGTGCTAACCTGGCAGCTTGGAGATAACCGAAAAATGCCTATCTGGCTAACAAATCTGAAACCTAGTCTTGTGGTCCAGCATTTTCCCAAGTAATTTGATTCTGAACACTCTAGGACTTGAAGTGCATTTATGTGACCCAAAGCTTCATAGTCAGTGCTGGAGAGGACGGCTGGCAGGGGGTAAGGGGGAGGCAGTGTATTACGAAGGGCTAGAATTACAGTACTGTACTGGTGCATGAAAATTAACTCTAAGGTAGAGATCAAGGCTGCAACATTGCTAAATCTTCCGGTGGGAGTAGGGGGAGAGGATACGTTTCAGAGAGAAACAAAATTGTGGGGTGAGGCAGAAAATGGCACCTTGTCTTGAGATGTCTGTGTGGTTCTAGATGGGGATAGGTCTTCCCATCCCAAACATTGCTTTGGAAGATCTACAGTAGGAATTGCTGATAATCTAGGGTCTTCCCCTGCTTCTTGAGCATAGAATGTTAATCATGGAAAACTGACTGAGGTTTTAATTACATGAACAGAATTTCAGTATAGAACAGAATGAAGATCTGAAAGACATTGCAACATGCACTCACCATCACTACAGAGATAAAATGAAAATTACAGATATCATTATCAGACATTGTCCACCTTTTTCTTTCTTTAAAAAATGAACTGGTCAAGCAAAAGGAAATATTAGATACCTTTAACATAAGTCAATATCTAATATTTCTAGAGATGTGAATTTATTCGCTGGGAAGCTGTAACTGTGTAATAGAAACTTACTTTAAAGAAAGGATGACTGCTTCTTATGGCTGCCCAATAATATCCAAATTAGACAAGATATTAAGTCAAATGCAATACTGTTAAAAAGTAACAATAGTGGTTGGCATCAAGAAAATACCTTTCTCCACAGGAGCTTAACATAGTCTCAGAGTCTATAAGAAATGGAAAACCTTATATAAAATTTCTAAGTAGGTAAAATGCATATTAAGAGGTAAATTGGAGGTCAGCAATTTAGTACACGGGAACAGGGACATCAGTGAAAAGTGGGGGGAAAGCAGTGTGATTGATTGTATCTGTGATGTAACCAAGCAGCCGAAAAGCCATAATCCTGCTCGATTTTCCTATTAAATATCCTTTGTTTTCCATGTCACTCTGGCTGACAGCCTCTCCTTGTCTGATAAGAGACAGAGTATCAGTGGCAGAAAATCCGGTCTTTGCATGGAAGGTGCTACGGTGAAGACAGAGGTCATCATAGGTACTGCTAGATGAGCTGGGGAAGGGATGTCCTGAACATGAGACCTTGCACTAAATAGCAGTTTGGCGGACTATGAGAATGAACCAGAATATTAAAAAGAAGAACGGCTTCAAGTGAATTACAAATAATCATACTTCTCAAATCTGGGCTTGGAATGTAGCTGAACAGAAACTGGAAAACAAAAAATAAAATATAAATATCCCTTTGCTTTTTCCCAGGAGTGGCCTGAGTGCAATGGCCCTTCTAGAGAAGCAGAAGTGCTTTCTACGGATCAAGAGGCTGCTGGCGTCCCCAGCGGACATGACACGGCAGCTTGTGTTGTCCTTAGAGCTACTTCAGAGATTCGCAAGGGCTCTGGACTTCTGACTGTAATTAGTATGGGCCATTTCCTAAGTCTGGACTGCCTACTGATGTTTCTCCATAAAACCAGCCCTTGGAATAATTACATACTGCATCATGCCAAATATATCATTAGAGTTCAGGATATACATGAAATTTAATAACATAATCGGATTCTACTTAACAATGGTTTAAACTTACAAGTTTTTTAACATGATTGAAAAACTATCATTTCTGATTAATATTGCTTTTAGTTAATTTACTATTGATAATAATCATTTTACTACTCTTACAAGTACCAAGATCCTCTATGATAACTAAACATCAAACTTTATTTTAGTTCGTTAAAGAGACCATAAACAAATAACAATGTTACAAAGTTATACTGATTTGTAAAAGTCAATCATGAAATTTGGCAATGCTATTGTAACTTGACCCATATAAATCTAAGATCTGTTCATTCATCCTTTAAACCTTTCTTGAACATCTACTGTGTACAGAGCGCCAGATGCTGGGGGAGAGCAGAGGAGACAAAGTTTAGATAGGAAGAGGTCCCTGCTTTCATAGACCTTAGTCTGGTAAAGGGATAAGCTGCAAACAAAGAATATTTGTGTATCTGGATGGAACTGTCTTGGGGATGGAAACACGTTTGTGGATTCTAACCCAACACACTGCAGACTTTATGCTAGATATTTTAACATTCCTTGGGTATCAGCAGCGTTGAGGCTGCCCATGTGCCATCCTTCCCTTTCACTACCTGACCAGACCATCGTTTCTGACCACACATGGGATCGAAGAGCACAGACTTAGGGTTTAAAAGGGACCTTAAAGGTCATTTAGTCCAACTTTTTTTTATAGAGGAAGAAACATAGGCCCAAAGACACTAAGTGATTTATATGAGAGCATATTGACGGTACGGATAGACCCAGAATTTGAACCCAGCTCCTTTGACTCTAAATCCAGCGTTCTCTTCACTGCTCCACTTGCCATCCTTGTCCTCAATGATTACACAGTTTCTTGCTCACGTTATCAGTTGCGCATCATTGCTGAAGACAACTCGCGCCCTCTGCGGATCCTTCCACTGGATTCCTTGCACCCTCTGCAGATCTCTCCGTTACATTTTCAGTTAGACTTCGTTTTGATTCTCCGGCGATTGTGGTTTTCTGTGATTTCTATCACTAGTGAACACTAATATTGAAAAGTCACATGTTGTGATCAAGTAACAGTTTAGAACCACTGAAAGTGCTGTTCAATCTCCTCCTGTCCAGTCCAGGGCCTTGCTCATTACCTGAAATGCCTGTTCAAATATATACACTGGTGGTTTCACTCACTGAAATTGCCATCCAATTATAAGTGACCGTTGGGAACTCTTCTTATATCAAAGAAATCTTCCTCTTTGCCAGCTTCCACTCTTTGTTTCTAATTCTGCCCTTTGGGGCTAAGCAAAAGGAATTTAATAACCATTCCAAATCACAATACTTGAAAGCAATTGTCATATGTCTTCTTTTTTGAGGGGGTAACTGGGATTAAGTGACTTGCCCAGGGTCACACAGCTAGTAAGTGTTTGAGGTAATATTTGAACTCAGGTACCCCTGATGCCTGGGCCCATATTCACTGCATCAGCCAGTTGTCCCATTGTCGAAGTCTTCTCCTGGAGAGATATACCCACACCTTTCGATCTTCACATGGGACAGTTCTGAGTCATTATCTTGGTCACTGATCTTTAAACATAATCTACCTTTTTACTAACCTTACCAAAATTTAGCACTAAAAACAAACAAACAAAAATTTCAGATGTAATCTGACCAATGCAAGAAGATGAGCATCTAACTGATTACAGTCGGTACATTTTTTTTTTCAAAACATCACACTAAGATTACATTGCCCTTTGGGGGCACTGTTAAAAATGAAAGGTAATCCACCAAAATTCTCAAGACTCCTAAAAATAAAATTATTCTATGCTTCTTTCATTTTGTACATGTGTGATTAATTGATTTTTCAAATGTAAGTATAGAATTTGACATGTTTTTCTCGAATATAGGTCATCTTATTAGGTTCATCCAGTTATTCTAACCCAGTAGTTCTCAACCTTCCTAATTCCCTGACCCTTTAATACTTGTAAGAGGGCATACTGCATATGGGCGGACCCGCCTGGGGGACAGATAAAGGAGTGGTCTTTTGGTTCCTAAGACCATTGGAAATATGTGTTTTCCCATGGTCTTAGGCCATCCCTGTAACCCCTGTGAAAGGGTCATTCGACCCCCAAAGGGGTCATGGCCCACAGGTTGAGAATTGCTGTTAACCTATCAAGATCACTTTGGAGGAGATAAGAAAAAAACAAAACCAGGAACAGATCATGGAATCGAATTACTTTTTTAAATCAGGGGCAGGGGTAGAGAGAAGTTATTTTAATAGAGTAGACAGAGTAGTGGGGTTGGAATGAAAAAGAACTGAGTTCCAATCCTAATTCTTCCACTTACTATCTATATGACCCTGGACAGAAAGAATACAACACCTTTGGGGCTCAGTTTATCACCTGTAAAATGAAAGATTTGGCTAGATGAACTCCTATGTCCCTTCTAGCTACGATCCTTTGACCCTACTTATTACAATTAATCAGAAAAGTTGGTATGAAATTGTTAACTGAACCCTACTAAACACAGAATTTTTGTAGGCCACTAAATTTGTGATGATCAATATCTGGAGGACAGCTGAGAGTTAACAATGAGACTATGCTTTAAAAAAATAATGAGAATAACATGAACACAACTACACCTCCCACCGCATCTCCCCCCCAGCCAACATTAATATCTCTGCTAAGATTCCTGAGACCTCTAAGGAAACAGCAATGTCATACAGCTTTCAGACTCTGATTCTCCACAGGGACACCTCTGATGTCTGATTGCACATAACTCTTTTATTCAATAAACTTCTTTGCACATCATAATCAAGTTCTTTTTAATCAAAACTAATCATATTGGTAAATTAGGCTGTACTGAGAAAGATGAAATTCATGATAATATTTTCTTTTAGGTATGCTTTTAATCAGTTAAGGATCCAGGTTTTAAAAAAATAATCAACAAATAGTATCTCCGGTGAAATCTTGTTTTCTCTACATCTTTTAGTCAATTATGTGATGGAAAAAGATGTGCTTATTGCAGACAATGGCTGGTGAAAGCCTGCCTATTCCTTACGGATTCTCAAGTCACCAGTATCATTAATGTATATGTATATGATCTTTACAAAACTTTCATAGGCATGGGAAAGTAGGTGTGTATCCCCCAGTCTGCTGGTTGGACACCCTGAGATAAACCTTTGGGAGAATGTGAATAACAGTTGCACAAGATGAACAGGAACAAGACGGGTTGTGGTTTGCAACTCTGGGAAGGAAAATCTACATTCATGCAATCACAGATCTATTTGAACGTCAGAGATGCAGTCAGACTTTTAGGAGGAAAGTAACCAATTTTCACAGTCTAGCAATTTTTTAAAAAACAGAACAGACTTTGACCTAAAAGGAGCAGAAAAGGAAAAGTGAATGAGATTTATTTTGTTTTAATCAATATCTACAAATCAATATCTACAAAAATTTAAAAATCTGGGTTGGTTTTTATCAATTCTCACATATCTATTAGCAGCGTCTAAGTTTTACAGAGACAGAAATTCTTACAAATTCTAAGACTGACAAAGACAGAATTTTAGAAGTTGTCTTCAAAAGTTTAACAGGCTACTTTATGATCTTCCTACACTTTCTAATGCATTTGTCATTGTTATTTTCATTGGTTTTTTTATTTAATCAATTTATTTATTTCCTTTTACTTACAACATTCCATTCCACAATCCCTTGAGTTCCAAATTCCTCCCCCCCGCCATGGCGGCAGGCAATTCGATATAGATTCTACATATACCTTCACATTAAACATTAGTCAAGTTGTAAAGAAGGATTATAACCAACGGAGTGAACAATGAGAAAGAAGGGACAAAACGAAACAAAAAAAGAGAAAGAGCAAGTAGTTCACTTCAGTCTGTAGTCAGTCTCCATAAATCTTTCTCTGGATGTGGATAGCCCTTTCCACCTGATGCATTTTTATGGGGTTTTTTTGGTTTGTTTGTTTTGCTTTTTGGAGGGCAATTGGGGCTAAGTGACTTGCCCAAGGTCACATGGCTACTAAGTGTTAAGTGTCTGAGGCCAAATTTGAACTCAGGTCCTCCTGACTCCCAAGCTGGTATTCTATTCACTGCGCCACCCAGTCACCCCTATCTGATGCATTTTTAAAAGACCTTATAACATGATACTATTACTAAAAGGATCTGAATATTTATGTTAACAAAAATAATCCCCTAAACCCTTCTAAATATCAAATAATCATTATAATTTCTAAATGCTGTTTTGAAAAATTCAAGCCTGGGACCTAATTTACATTAATTTTTTAAAAATCTAATTAATAAGTTGGTTTTAAATAAATTCATCTATCCATTCCAACCAATATTTAATGTACCTGTACTTATTAGCACTGTTTTTAGACTGCTTTCAACAACCACTGTGATTCAAGTGGCACTGGAGTGACACTCGATTCTCTCCCTAGTTTGAATCTGGCCCAAGGTAGGACACTAAAATCTTTTGGATAAACCCTATTAAAATGTGCACAGCATCTCCCCTAGTAATACTGGGAAATTAAAATTAATTCCATACCCCATACTCCCAAAGTGTTTGAATCAGTCTGCTTCTGAAAGCAACATGTCTTCTATACATAATATGCCAATATACTGTCTACTGTTTACATTAAAATATTTGAGTCAAAAGCACCAGTCTTAATCTGTCAACAAATGCACTTAAACTGGCCGACTGATAATTTTGAAAAATTGTAGAGAAGCTTCTGAATGGTTAAACATGCAGAAATATTCCACTTCTAAGTTACAAAATAATGGTAAACGTTAATGATAAATGCCTTTGTTACAACTGTTTTTTCTTTTTCTTTTTTTTTTTTAAAAAAAATTTTGGAGGGAAAAAGGTTGGGCAATTTGGGTTAAGTGACTTGCCCAAGGTCACACAACTAGTGTCAAGTGTCTGAGGGTGGATTTGAACTCAGATCCTCCTGACTCCAGGGCTGGTGCTCTATATATTGCCCCACCTAGATGTCTCTACAATTATTTTTCCTAAAAAAGGAAACAAGTAAAGGAAGGAGAAAAGAAAAGAAGAAAGAGAGGAAGGGAAGGGGGAAGTATTTATCAAGAACTTACATAGTTAGGCAATGGCTAAACAACTTCACAAAATTTTTTTAAATGACATTCACAATAGCCAAGGGTGGCAGGTACAATCATGATTAATCCCATTTTATAGTGGAGGAAAGTGAAGCAAAGAGATTAAGTGACTTAACCAGGGTCACGTAGAACGAGTAAGTGTCTGAATCTGAATGTGAAATTCCTATGTGCCTAATGCTAGGCCCAGTTTGACATCCCCTGTGTCACCTCACCGCCTTCAAAACATATTTAGAAGCCACCAACACAACATTCTCATCTCATTCTTTTATAGTTTTTCCTAATTTCTTTCTTTTTTTTCAGCCTTTTTGGGGGGAGGGAGGGCAAGTGGGGTTAAGTGACTTGCCCAAGGTCACACAGCTAGTTTTTGTGTTAAATGTGGCTGGATTTGAACTCAGGTCCTCCTGACTCCAGGGCCGGTGCTCTGTTCACTGTGCCACCTAGCCACTCCTTCTTAATTTATTTCTTAATTTATATTCTTTAAAAACTGAACAGTTCCTATACTTTATCAGGCATCTTTTTAGATACATTGCAAGTTTTCGTTATACCTTCAGTTCCACCCAAAGATTTCTTGATCAAAAGAGAAATGGTGCAATTTATGTGCCTTTAGACTTAGAATCAATTAATCTTTTGCAAAACAGAAATTTATTCATATTTGCGGTTCATTTAATCCTCACTAGGGTTTAAAGTCAGAAGCATTTTTAAAATCCTACACAATTATCTCATGTCATTGTACCCACTTTAATGCTACTTGAAAATATTTGTTGTTCCGGCCTTCGGTCGTATGTGACTCGCTGTGATCCTGTGGACCCTACAGTCCATGGGGTTTTCTGGATAGTTGGAGTGGTTTGCCACGTCCTTTGCCATGCCAGGAGTGGAACAAGGCAAACAGAAGTTAAGTGACTTGACCAGGGTCACACCCTGGGGGTGTGTAAGTAAGGGGACATCCCGAGTCTATGGATCTCAGTTTTCCTTCTATAAAAATGAGTTTGTTGGCCCAGATTATTTCTATGATCCCTTCAAGCTCTAAATGCTATTACTGCATGATTAAAATAGTTAATGCTGTTTTGTGTTAGAAGAGATGAACATCAAATACTATTCATTCTAAACTTTAAACAAATCAGTCCCTGGCAGATTACGTTGCGAAGAATCCCTTCAGGTGGCCAAGAAGCCTCCAAAATAATGCAGAGCTGCACTACATTGGGGCCATCCAAGTAAAAGAATACCCAGATATGGGGGCTAAAGCAGGGAACTGGAATTAATGTTACAGCCTCTATGCCAGTGGTTCTCAACCTTCTTAATGCCCCGACCCTTTAAAACTCGTATGTGGGTATATCTGCATGTGGGCGGTCCCACCAGGAGGATAGAGGAGCAGTGTCTCGGTTCCTAAGACCATCGGAAATAGGTGTTTTCCGATGGTCTTAGGCAACCCCTGTGACCCCTGTGAAAGGGTTGTTTGGCCCCCCAAAGTGGTCATGACCCACAGGCTGAGAACCACTGCAGTCTATGCTATTCTAGAGTAAAACAGAAAATGTTATTATCATAATTTTGAAGAAATTTACCTTGACGCTAAAAGGAATCCATATTAATGAAATAAAGACACAGTCTCTAATATCATACAAGCATCTTACTGGCATCATTTGCAGTTTACAATCTGAACAATAATTTGACTGGTAAAGTTTCTTGATATTGGGTTTTGCATTATATGCCCTTTCTTTGAATTCTTATTTCATAATCTTCAAAAGCTAATAAATGTATCCCACTGTGTAGAGTCTCCAGGAATGGACAGGTCTAGAAGAGAAGCTCAAAATACTACTTAGAAGAAAATGCAAAGCCAGTCTTGCTGTTCTATACCAACAAGCTTTCTCTAAAAACTAAACATTTATAGAAAATACCTTCACCTAATTTCTGAAAAATGTTTATTACCGTGGGATGTTTCACAAATGGAGGCCACATCAGAATGAGAAGGAATCAATCAAGCCAAAATCCTTTTTAGAAAATCCTTTTCTCTGGTTTCTTGCAAGAGAAATCTAAGGCCCACTGATCAAGGCTCCTCAGATGATCTCTGCTGTCAGAAAGGTACACAGGAAAGGATGATTTCTATGGCAACCAAGGCACAAACCATAATGAGCTTTTGCAGATTAAAATTAAACACAAATTGCACTTCAGCATAATTATGCTTCCGCTGGTGACCTTCAGGCAAAGGTATAATGCTTTCCATATGCTGGCTCAATGCCCATAAATGAACAGAGGGTTGTGAACTGCACCAACTCAAGTTTCCAGTGAACTTCAAGGTTAATCCCATACAAAACACATAGTAAAAGTCCATAGTGGGGCTTACAATGGATGACCGATTTTTGTTCCAATTTAAAACTGCTTCTTTCCTCACTTGGTACCCATCTAGGGAACAGTCACAGGGTTTTTATCAAGTAGAATAGCATGTTATGACACCAGGAGGCATTTTCTAATGCACTGGGATATATATTTATATGTGTAAATTTTAGTCACATATTTTAGCTAATTTATTTAGTAAAGATTTGAGACACATGTGCTCAGTATTCATATCTATGAAAATTTAAGGAAATGAGAAAAATCCAAATTGGTTCTGTCTAACTGTGGTGTTCAGAACACCAGCGTGCAATTTACATTACTCAATGCTTTAAAGACAGGGAATACGCTCCTCTCTTCTACTTAATGAGATTAACATTTCTCAGTGGCTTTAATAATATAATCCATATCTCTTGTGAGCAAAAAAGACATAACCAAAGAGAGCAAATAAATCTGCATTTGCATAGTTAGCAAGAGGGCACCTATTAAATATTAGCCTTGGTTTGTGCTATCATTAAATTCAAACTAAGATTATGAAATGTAAATATGTTATTCGGCACTTCCAATCAGGCTGCACCAAATCTGGAGCAAATGTAAATGTCTTTGGAAGGGAAAAGCACACAGTATCCGTTACATCTGCTAGACATCACCAGACACGTCCCCATTCCAGTCCGTCCTCCATTCAGCCGGCAGAGCGATCTTCCTAAAGCAGCGTTGGATCATGTCATCACCATGTTTAATAAATTTCATCAGTTCCTTGCTACTTTCAGGGTCAAACACAAAGTCCTTTGGCACTCAACCATCTTTCAGATCCAGCGCTGGACCCCTCCCCATGACCAATTCTCTGACCAGGTGCTCTGATGCAGGGATGGGCAGTGACCTGGACACTGACACTCCACTTTTCAGCTTTGGCCACTTTCCCCAGCTGTCCTCCATACCTGGAATGCTTTTCCTCCTCTCTTCACCTCCCGGTTTCTCTGGCTTCCTTCAAGTCCTAGCTAAAACCCCACCCTCTACAAGAAGCCTTTACCAGCCCTTCATTCTAGTTCCTTCTCTCTATCAATAATTCCCTATTTATCCCGTATGTGACCTGTCTGTACGTATCTGTTGACCTTTTATTCCTCCCATTAGGTTGTGAGCTGCTGCCTCTCTTTGTAGGTCCGGAGCCTAGCACAGTGCCAGCACACAGTAGGTGCTTATACATGTTTACTGACTGACCAGATGCCTACGAGTTTAGTTTCTAAGGGCTGCACAAAATGACCTGCTCTTATGAGTAGAGCTGGTTTCATCCTGCAGAAGCCCAACACAGACAGGAACAACTAGAGATGCCCAAAGAAACTGAAGGTAAGACCGGATGAATCACGGCTTTAGAAAAAGAAAGTTCAGGAGAGTAAGTCTGTCTTATTGGAAGTAGTCTGGCTTCTTCTCATTTCTATCAACTTCTGTCCATCAGAGAGGTTTGGGGTTTGATATCAAAATTCCATTTTGTTGCCAAAAATTCTCTCTGTATGAAAATCCCGCTTGTCTCCATCCTGGAATGTGTCACTGGCATAAGATTCCCTCGCTCAGAGCCCAACTGTGCCACTGCGGCATGGTCAGCCTTGGAGGGAGGGCCTGGCACACTCATCCTCTCCAACTAAGGCAGGTGTTTCACAGGCTTCTCTGAAACCACTGTTTTTATGGAAGTTTAGAATCTCTTCTCCAGCCACAACTGCTGAGGGCGCAGCTCCAGCATCGGACCAAGCAGTTCTTTCAGAGAGGGCGACCAAACGGGAGAGCTGGGCCAGGCCTAGAACTGGAGCAGAGCTGTCAGATCAGATCCCACAGCTGCACTGGGATCCGCAGCCTCCTCAAGCAGCTTTCAGGGACTGAGTGACATCTCAGCCCTTATCCCAAACTGGGAGAGCCTTGGAGGGCTCCCAACTAGTGCTGGCACCTCCAGGACTTGGCTTCTTTTTCAGTCCACACGGATGGGCTGCACCTGGCCTGGCAGAAGCTTGCCCACTTCCTTACATGTGCAAAGACCAATATCTTTTCCAGCACCCTCAGAATCTGCATCTCCTTGGATGTTGAAACAACTGGAGATGGCATTCGGGTAAGTTCTTTAAATTCAATGAAATTTTTCAGTGAATCAATATTTATTAAGTATCCCTGCCTCCCTCAGTTTCCTCGATTCTAAAATGGGGCTAAGAACAATACCTAACTCCCAAGGTTTTTGTGAGGACCACAGGAAGCATTTGCAAAATGCTTAGCAAGGCACCTGCCACTTCCTTCTCCAGTGGATTAAGGGCATCAGAGTCACAGCCCAAGGCCACACCAGAACTCTGATCTTCTTAGCTTTAAAACCAATGCTCTAACCACTGTGATGCCCAGCTGCCTCTATAAATATTTAAGATTTAAAATTGGTTTTAGAAATAGAACAAATTTTTTAAAATTACAAAATAGTAGCAATTGATGTTATGTAAAGTAATTTATGTTATACAAATCTATGCAAATCAAACTCAATCTAAACTCTTAGTGTCTGAATTTCAAGAAGGGGAGCGTGGTGGGGAGGGCAGGAATCTCGTCTCTCCAGCTTCACTTTTTCCTGAATCTTCATTTAACCTTATTCCTGTCTCCTAATCATGCCCTATTACTTTCTGAAGAAAAATTATCTTTTACTTTCACCCCATTAGCTTATTGTTCTCCTTGCATATCTTTAAAGTTAAAATCCTATATACTGACATGATATAAGCTGTGTTCATATTCCTGAAATAAGCATATTTGTAGCGCCGCTGGACTAAGTGGTACGGCCTTCCAAGATCCGCCACTTAGCATCTCCAGACATGCTGAAGTTGGCTATGCATTCACTGACCCAGATTAATAATGAAGATTACCACCAGGAACTCTAATAGGTTACGGATGCCCTACCTGTCTGAACAAAAGAGATCAGAATTTCAAATTTAACCTATCCAACACTGAAGTGGCAATCTTTCACCCTAAACACTCTCTCCTTCTTAACTTCGCTATCACTCTGGAGGGTACCAGCATCCTTCCAGTCACCCAGGCTCACAACCTGGGGGCCATGTTTTACTCCCCACCACTCACATCCACTAAGTCACAAGGCCTGTCAACTCTACTGACATCTCTCCCATACACTCCCTTCTCTCCTATGACACTGCTCTCTACATCAAGGTAATGCCACTCTAGTCTATCTTCCATTCAGCTACCACAGTGATAAAGCCCAGATCTGACCATGTCATCTCACTTCTCAATAAATCCTCGAAATCAAATATAAAAGCCTCCTTAGCTTCTGAAGCCCCATATAACCTGATCCCTTCCAACCTTTCCAGGCTTCTTCCACTTTACTCCCCTCTTTGTACTTTCCAATTCACTGACACCGTCCTCCTTGAGGTTTTTCAGGTGAGTCTTTCCATCTCCTAATTTTGTATTTTTGCTCATTGTTCCCTGTGCCTGGAACTTTTTCCCTCCTCAGCTTCATGTCTTGGCTTTCCTGGCTTCCTTCTGGTCTCAGTTAAAATCTTCTGCTGGCTCTGTGAATGGCTGGTGTTTGCCCCTCATCTGAGAGGAGTTCTGATTCACCCCCTGTAAATCGCTTGTACGTAGTCAGGTTTGTGTTGTCTCCCACGTTAGACTGTGACTCCTCTGAGGGCAGACACTCTTCCTGCCTCTCTGTATCTCTAGCATTTATTCAGTGTAGTGCTTGGCACATGGTGAGTGCTTAGAACAGATGCTTGTTGACTGACAGACGGAAAGAAATCACAGACAATAGGCCATTCAGCTTCTGGTAGAAGATGGGCAGTGAAGGAATCTATCTCCACTACCCCCTCAGCTGCCCATCTCACTTCTGCATAGTTTTAATTATCTGGAACTTTTTCCTGACATTGAGCCTAAATTTGCTTCTTTGGAAATTTTTGCTCATTGCTTCTGGCTCTACTTTCTGGACAAAACCAAACAAGCTCTTGTCAGCCACCCAAAGACCAAACCTTAGCCATCACATCTACCCTAAGTCTCCTGTTTCCCGGGCTAAATAGCCTCAGTTCCTTCTACCTGTCCTCACAACACTGACTCAAAGTCTTTCACTGTCCTAACTGACCCTCCTCTGGATATTCTCCCAACCGGTTAATGTCCTTCTCAAATGGTGGCAACCAGAGCTGAACGTGATACTCCAGAAGTGGTCTGGCCAGGACAAAGTACAGAGGGCCTGTCACGCCACAATTCCTGGAAGTGATGCCTCTCTAAATGCAGCCCAAGATGTGGGTACCACATCACACTGACTCATACAGAGCTCACAGGTCAATAAAGCACCCAATCTTTTTCATACAAACTGCTTTCCAACCAGGCCTCCTGCATCTTATACTTGGTGAAGTATATTTTTAAAAATTTATTTATTTACTTGTAGTTTACAACATTCAGTTCCACAATCCCTTGAGTTCCAAATTTTCTCCCCATCCCTCTCCTCCCCGCTCCCCCCATGGCAGCATACAGGCTCTACAAATACCTTCACATCAAACATTAGTCAGGTTGTAGAGAAGGATTACAACCAATGAAGTGAACAGTGAGAAAGAATAAACGAAACAAAACCAAAAAAAAGAGCGCATGTAGTTTGCTTCAATCTGCATTCAGATTCCGTAGTTCTTTCTCTGAATGTAGACATCCTTTCCATCACGAGTCTTTTGGAGTTGTCTTGTAGGCTTGTGTTGCTGAGAGGAGTCCAGTCTATCAAAGTTAGTCATCACACATGTGAAGTACATTTTTTGACCCAAGTCTAAGACTTTACTTTGATCCCTACTGAATTTCACCCTATTAGCCTCAGTCCAATGCTTTAGCCTGACAAGCTCTTTCAGGCTTCTGATTCTGTCATTCAGCATGTTAACGATGTCTCCTTCCCAAATCTGATGAACACACCACTGATGCTTTCATCAGTCACTGCTAAAATTGTTAAACAGCATGGAGCCAAGCACAGTGTCCTAGGGGCACTCCACACTATACACCAGCTGCCAAACTAACAGTTAATAAATTATTCTTTGAGTGTGGCCATTCAACCAGATCCAAATGCATCTAATTTCATTATCCTTTAGCTTGAATTTCTCCATCTTCCACAAGAATAACATGAGATACTTTACCAAATGCTTTGTTAAAATCTGTGTAAATACAAGATAGATACATAGATAGATTAAAAAAAAGAGGACCAACCACATAACCTCTTAGTACTGAAGGCAATTAAGACTCTGTGTGTGTGTGTGTGTGTGTGTGTGTGTGTGTGTGCGCGCGTGAGGCGGGGAGAAAGAGGCAGAAACTATATCTGCTTCATTTCCTTGCTCTTCCAGATTTCAATAACAGTGTCAAAAGACGAAACAAGGTTAGTCCGGCCTGACCTGTTCTTGTTCAGCTTAGGCTGGCTCCTTATAATCACTGCCTTCCTTTCAAGATGTGCATTACCCATCTGCATCATTACTCATCTCAGAATTTCCCAAGAACTGGAGTCATATCCGTTGGACTATAGCTTACAAACTATTCTCTTATATTTTGAGAGGGGTGGGAGGGTGGGGAGAAAATCGGGACATCTGTCCACAACCGGTCCGATAGCACGTCTCTCACGTCTCCTACTGTCTAAAAGACCAACGAGCAGCTTCTTAGATCTTAGAGAAGTTTCAGTGGAGTTGAGGGCTTAGAAGTCAGATCAAAAAGGATTGAGAAAAGAGGCATGATAAGGACAACCTTTTGGCAACTAAACGCGCTGAAACTGCACCATGCTGAAATGAAATTTTTCTGCTAAGTGCAAAATCTCCAAGGACTGACTAGCAGAGGAAAGATCCGGGCAAACTCCTGCCTAAGAGAATGTCAAGATTACCTATCCTTTACTTACTGTTAGAGAACCTACCGAGCACTAAGTCAGCCGAGAATTGTTTAATTTTGGTCTAATTCTTAAATGTGGGTTTGAGGGTGGAGGAACTATCTGGAGGTAGGAAGAGGAAGATGAAGAAATTAACCAAAAGAGCCATAAAAGTTCTCATACTTTACAAAGACCCTAAAATCATGTCTGCTATGCAGTAAATAACCAGAGATGTAAGATATTTTGAGATTTTGGTTTGAGGAAAAAAGAAAATTCCTTAAAATACAAAAATACCTGGGAAGAAAGATGATACGCTTTTTTTTAAAGATAGCATTTGTAGATCCACCCTTCCTGTGATTGCTGGGTCTCTAGATAGGAAATTATGCAAGTGGGAGAGAAATGGTTTGGGGCAGGGAGGAGCAGATGTGTGCTGAGACTGAGTAGTAATGCAGCTCTTAAAGTCACTCCAGGGTATCTGAGAAGTAGTGTGTCCTAGAAAGCAGGACCAACAGTCTGCTAGCCAAATCGTTTCTTGTTCAAATTCAAAAACTCTACTGCAATCCCGCAAATTTAGAAGAAAACTGAATTTTAAAAAAAACTAACTTTCTCTGCTTACTTAGTTCACTCTTGCTGGATTCATGAGTAAGGTTTCACAAGAAGACATTTGTGAAGAAGGCAATTATTTGGAGAAGTCGCTATTCATCATCTGTTTGTCCATTTTAAAATACAAACGCCCATACCTACACAAACAATGAAGGAAACTCGTCCATGCTGAAGTTATTCTTAATATAACCTTGTTTTCTCTTCATAAAAATGAGATTGTTTTAAGATTAATTATCCAGTTTATGGATAAAGAAAATTAAAAATCTAATAAGACATATTAAATCTTTTTAATTCTCAGTTCTGCTTACCAGAATTCCAATCCCCTGACTGTAAGCACTTGAAACATAGATCAATTTGGTTACTTACAAGTAAGATAAAGAAAACAGAAAATTGCAACTGATATGCTGCAGCTCAAAAACATAGTCAAAGGCTCTTTAAGGCTAATTAAGTATCTGAAAACTGAAAAACAAATTCTATTTTGTCAAAGGATGAAAATATGTCATTTCTAACACGACTACAAAACATACTGCAAAAAAGCAGGAATGAAGAAGGTACTTCATGATTAGATTTCGAAAAATATTATAAAGATGTAATCATCAAAACAGATGAGGGGTTAGAGTAGATAAATAAGACCCAGAAGCAACTGAACATAGCAATCCAATTCAGACTACTAAGAGGAATATCTATTTAACATGAACCTCTAGGAAAAGTGGAAAGAGGTTAGGAGAAATTAGGTTTATATCACATCTGACATCCTATACAACAATAAGCTACAAATGGATATATACCTAAATACAAAAAGCTATAACAAAAAATATGAAAATGGAAGGTTCTACTGCTTAGCAACTATGGCTAATGAGAAATTTGTAATCATAAAAGGGACAGAAGTTCCAACCATGGAAAAGGACAATTTTGAATACATGAAATTAAAAGGCTTTGATATGAACAAAACTAAGGTAGCTAGAATGGGAAGAGTAGGAAGAAATTTTTGCATAAAATATCTTTGATATGATTTCAATATATAATATATAAAGAAAATTGACCAAAATGCATATATAAGACCAAAAGTCATTTGTCAATAGTTTAAGTGGTCAAAAGATATCTTTAAAGTGTCTAAAGTAAGAAACATAAACTATCCAACAACCACACAAAAAATGCTCCAGATCATTAATAATAATACAAATTGTTTTTCTTGTTGTCTGTCCTTTGTTCTCAAAGAGGACCATGACATCAGAAAGGTGATGCCATGACATACAAGTGAATTGGATTTAAGTGAGGGAGGGCGGTGCAGAGTCACCAGCCTCACTATCTCCTCCTGAGTCATGTGGGTCTAGTGGCAAGGTACAAATCAGGACAACTGGACACATAAGTTCAAATTAAAACAACACTAAGCTTTTACCTCACATTTATCAAAGTGATGGAAATTATAAATGTTGAATGCAGAGAAGGAAGATCGGCACAACATTCTGTTGGCAAAGTTGTGAAATGGTTTAAATGTTTTGGAAAACAACTGGGAAGAGTGTGAGAAATACAACTAAAGTGATCACATCCTAGAGACTCCAAAGAAGTCAAAGAGAGAAGGAAAGGTTTTCTCTCTGTCTGTGTCTCTCTCTGTCTGTGTCTCTCTCTGTCTGTCTCTCTCTCTCTGTCTCTCTCTGTCTGTCTCTCTGTCTCTGTCTCTGTCTCTCTCTGTCTCTCTCTCTCTGTCTCTGTCTCTCTCTGTCTCTGTCTCTCTCCCCCCTTCTTTCTCCCCCTCTGTCTCTCTCTCTTTCTCTCTCTGTCTCTTTCCTCTCTGTGTCTCTCTCTCTCTGTCTCTCTCTCTCTGTCTCTGTCTCTGTCTCTCTCTTTCTCTCTCCCCCCTCTGTCTCTCTGTCTCTCTCCCCCATCTTTCTCCCCCTCTGTCTCTCTCTTTCTCTCTCTGTCTCTTTCCTCTCTGTGTCTCTGTCTCTCTCTGTCTCTCTCTCTCCCTCCCTCTCTCCACACACACATATTTTAAAAATTCAGAGCAGTACTTTTTGTGATAGCAAAAAACAGAACAATGGCTGAAGAAATTGTGGCATATGAATGCAATGGTGTATTTCTGCATTAAAAGCAATAACGAATAAAAATTCAGAGACTCATGACAAGATTAGCACAAACTGATTCAGAGTGAATGAGCATTTTGAGATAATATCTGTAGTGACCCCAATAATGTAAATGAAAACACACTAAAAGGCAGGCAGATGGTTATTAATCCTAAGGACTAAACTAGGGCCTAAAGAAAAGCTGATAAGAAACACATCTACTTCCTCCTTCTTGGCAGTGGGGTGGCCACTGCGGGTACGGAATATTCCGTGCATTATCACATCATCTCTGTATAGGATTTAATTTATTTTTCAAGAACGGGTTCAAAGGAGGTAGGCAGTGGGGGGTCTGTTGGGAAGTTAACATGGAATAAAAACAGGCAGCATCAGTAAACCTCAAAAAAATCAAAAAGAGGGAGAAGAACCAACAAAGGAGTGATAATTTTCCTAGAATTCTTAGGTTTAAGTTCAGTTCCAAGAGCAAAATCTATGGATGTGGGCAAATGATAAACATACTAATAAAGAACAAGGAAAATAGTTCCAAAAATGAAACTGGTATTTTGCAAATATCAAATTTGATCAAGATTTTAATACAACTTTTTAATAAAAACTGAAAAGTGTTCAAAACACTTTTGGAAACTATACTCAAATAGATGAAGAAATTTGCAATCTCATCAATTGGAGTTCCTCCAGTGATACAGATGGCAATCCATCCATGCCGCGGCCCAGGTTATTCAAAAAGTGTATTACTGGGTATCCACTCAATATTCTGGAAGCCTTCGTTTTGTGTTGAGGGTACCAATAAAGCACTCTGGCGGTCCACTCTTGTCCTATGTTCAGACCATCTTCCCTACTGTAACAGTAACATAAATGGGAAGAACTTGCCCATCTATTAATACGCCCATGTCACCTGCTTAAGTCACATGGAAGGAAGCCTAAGATACATATAAAACCTATGGTGGGAGTAGCTTGGTGCCCCCTGCACTGTTATCGTGTAGAGATTTCTTTGTTGCTATGATGGATTTGGCTTTCTGGTGTTTGAATAAATGTTTTGGTTCTGTCTTCCACATGGAGCATCTTTGTGATTCAGAATTAGTTGGCATTTTCATAGCCACCCTAGGCTCTGTGAATATCATGTTAGCACTACACCTAGCTGTCATACAACCCTTTACTCCTCTTTTCTCTGGAGTTCACTGGGTGATGTGAGTAGCCTGCTCACATCATCATGCAATTTTCCATCACCCTCTCTATAACATTCATCTTACTATCATATAGAAGTAGCGGTAAAGTGATGGCACTGAAAAGATAGGCCTTTGCTTTCATGTGTAGTTTGGGGTCAGTTAAAGAACTCTGAAATTTCCCTAAAGCAAAGCAGCTCGCTCTCCTCCTCCTCCTTCTTATATTTGAACCCAGTTCCCTGTTCATCTGTGTAGTCTGTCCCAGAGAGCTAGAAAGCTCGGGGTATCCATTCAAATGCATTTGAAATTTGGACAAAAGACATTTTTCAATGGCTTAAGTCTTTCCCATGTGGATGGACATCCCTCTAAGTGATTACAGATCTCTTCCAGGACGTCTTGGGGCTTGATAAAATCAAGACAATATCATCCTCAAACAGGAGCACACGGAGGACGCTCACCATCCACAGGGAATTCTGGTAAAAGCCACAAATCATCCATCATCACCCAATGACAGGGGGATTTTTAGCAATGAAAGCATTAGCATTAGAATAGCATCTCATATTTGGGAGTCATCTTACCAAAGTACAGTCATCCAATCAACAAACATTTATTAAGCACTTAACACATGCCGGACACTAAGCTAAGTACTGAGAAGGCAAAAACAGTTCCTATCCTCAAGTAGGAGAGCCTGCAAATAATCACGCACATATAAAACAGACATAGTGCAAATATAAGGTGATCTAGGCGAGAAGAGACTAGGTGGAGGTGATGGGAAGCAACAGGGAAAGGCCTCCTGCAGAAGCAGGAACTGTGTTGAGCCTTGATGGAAGCCAAGAAAGCCAGAAGACGTAGGTGAGGAGAGAAAGAGGCCCAGACACGGAGCATGTTCAGTACAAATGCATGGAGTGCAATGCTGAATATAACATCAAATTTTTTGATATGATGATTAGTTTAGGTCATTTTTTTCCTTTCTTTTTTGATTCCTCAAGGCAGAGGTAGGCAAACTGCAATCCATAGCCCAAAGCAGGCCAGTGCCAGTTTTTGTGTGGCCTTCCAGCTAAGAAATGATTTTTACATTTTTAAGGCAGTGGGTCAGATCTGACCCACCTCAACTCTTTGAGAATGGGTGAGGGACGGAAGTGTGGTGATAAATGTCTATAACATAAAAACAAAAGATAGCAGTAAAAGTTTCTTTAAAAAAAGAAAAGGAATCCCTTTTTAGAAGATGGCGCTACATTAAACACACATTATAGTAGGTCATCTAGGAAAATCTACCCACATATACACTCACTGACTCCAATTTCTTTCCCTTAAGTCTGTCCTAAAGCCTCTGCAATCTGCCTTCTGACCTCATCATTCAGCTGAGCCTGTTTGCTCTAAAGTTACCAGTGATCTCCAAGATGCCAAATCTAATAACACGGCTTCTCGTGTTTTTGCCAGAACGGCTTTCTGCACTTACTGCTGCCGCACATGCCAGCTTCTACAACTACTTCGCTACATATCAAGCACAAAAGCTTCTGGCTTAAATCAAAGAAACTCTCCTTGGGCATGGAGGGGCCCTGAAGTGGGCTAGCCTGAGGTTGAGGAACCGCTGCATTAAAATCTATATTAGGACATTTTTGTTTTAGTTTAAAATTAGCTGAAAACGAGAACTAACTTATAATTTTTAAAAGTCACCTAAGGAATATAGTGAAGAACCTCTCTTTCCTGGAGAAAAACATCAGTCTTCACTGGGAAAATTTGGCACAAATATTAACCTTAAATTAGAAAAGGTTGAGACAAACAATTTGAAGCAGTAAAATGAACTCAACAGAAAATATTTTGACTGAGACATCTCATCTAGAAGCATCTAAAAATCCATGAAGCAAGGGGCGGCTAGGTGGCTCAGTGAATAGAGCACCGGTCAGGAGGACCTGAGTTCAAATCCAGCCTCAGACACTTAACACAAAAACTAGCTGTATGACCTTGGGCAAGTCACTTAACCCCAATTTCCCTCCAAAAAAAATCTATGAAGCTAAACTATTTGAACAAGATAAAAATGAAATAATGTAGCACAACCGTTTATAACTCTTTAATACAATTTCTAATAAGGACTTGGGAGGAGCAAACTCCATCTCCATGACCATGCGGTCATAAGTGTTTTAATTCTAATTTGATGGATAAGCCCAACAAACACGACTTGGCTGCCCTAATACACTTAGTATATATCACACCGACTGAAATTAAGTCAAAGTTTATAGATGTTATTTAAACATCACAAGATAGAATTTAGCTTATTATTTTGGAACCAGCTCTTCTTCCCCCCCCCCCAGAGACCACGGACATATATATTAATATAATCTATTTCAACTAAGTCCAAGTAAAAAAATGAAAACAAACTTAATGGCTATTTATTATATATATACTAGAATTCATTAGTGAGACTCTCCCTGTCTACTCAGTATAGAGATGAAGAAAGTCTCTTGGTGTTAAGATCTCTTAGAGGGGCATAGTCTCAAACCAAAGAGATGGCTTCGTGCAAAGAAGAAGTAATTGGCTAAGTGGTCCACAGGGGCTCTTACTGGAACCACGATGCTGGAGAACTGGTGAACTTGCTTCCGAAGGAGTCACTGACTTGCAGTATGGTCAAATAAAGTGAGTCTTTTTACTCTGTTCTACAAAATGAAAACCAATAGCGATCACATTGAAAGTAGAGGGACTTGGAGGTCCCCTTGTCCAGAGCTTCTTAAACTGTGGGTCATGACTCCTTATGGGGTCGCACAACTGAATGTGGAGGTTCTGAAGAAGTTGGCAACAGTTAAAGGTCTTAGAGTACACAACAACCAAAAATTCATTCAAAATCTAATGCATCGTGAATCTGGGGTGTTTTTGGCAGCCCTTGCCTGTGTTACATAGCACAACTTCAATGCAGCCTTGGTTCAGAACACACAACATGTGAACTTTGCACTACACATGCCGCCACAACACGCAATGCCAACAAATGCTGCCAGAAACAGCTTGGCTCAGATTCAAGACTACTGTATGTTACAAATTGCGGCATTTTCACTGTACATACAAAATCATAAAACGAATTTTGGCTTGGGAGTAGGATAGAATTTCCAACAATTTCTGAAATGGCCCTAAACATATCTGCCATTCTGTACTATGTATTCAAGTGAAGAGGCATTCTCACTTTGATTATGAAATCAAAATATCGGGGGCGGCTAGGTGGCGCAATGAATAGAGCACCGGCCCTGGAGTCAGGAGTACCTGAGTTCAAATCCAGCCTCAGACACTTAACACACACACACAAAAAAAAACTAGCCGTGTGACCTTGGGCAAGTCACTTAACCCCAATTGCCCTCCAAAATACAAAAAAAAAAATTTAAAAAAAATTTGAAATCAAAATATCGATCAACTCAAAAACCGTAGAAGATGCTCTATGTCCTACAGGATGAAAAAGTCCACCCAAATGCAATTCTTTATGTAAAAATAAAGAAGCACATCTGTCTCATTAGTATGCTAGTTGGTTTTTTACTTTAATAAACGGTAAAATTAAATGGATGCCCAAGAATTGTTTTAAAATACATTTCTTTATGATTTATCAACAGTAAATGTTTGATCTGCACACCTGTTTGATATATCTATAAACCCAGGGTCACATAAAAATGTCTCAGGAGAAAAGGGGTCACGAGCGAAAAAAGTTTAAGAATCCCAGAACCTAGTCTAATCCCTGAACTTTATAAAAAGGGAGACTGAGGCCCAGAGAGGTTAAGTGGATTGCCCAACATGATACAGTAAGTAGCAGAGATGGTATCAGATCCCACATTCTCTGACTCTAAATTTAGCATTCTTTCCATTATACTAAAAGTATGCTTGCAAGAAAGGAATTAACAATAAATATTCCTGTGGCAGGGTTGCTATCAATATAAATTAGGTCTCCAAGATAGCTCACAAAAGCAGTAATTTCACTGAACTATAATACAGACTATCTGATATATAAATATACATGATAAGTACTATATTCGCTATTAATCAATCAATGGACCAACAGTCATTTGTTATGCTCCTACTACTGTGTAACAGGTGCCACTGTACAGACAAAGAATGAAACAAGTCCCTGCTTACCAGGAATGCGTTATAAGAAGGAAGCCAGCAAATATATACATATATATATATATATATATATATCTGAATAGGACGCATGAATATAAAGAAATTTAACACAAAGCAAGGGAGGAGGGAGAACATTAGTGTTTGGAGGAATCAGAAAAGGCTTCCTCTACGAGACGGTCCTAGGGCAACATTCTGAAGGGAAAAAAGGACCCCGTGAGGTAGAGGTGAGGAGGAAGGATCCGGGCATCAGAGACGGCCCCTGCCAAGGCATCGAAGCTGCAACAGCGTCAGTAAGGAAGGCAGGTCGGTCTGGTGGGAGTGCGGGACACAGGAATGGGGGGAGTGTATGATGAGGCTGGGAGGATGGGCTGAGGTCAGATTAGGAAGGGCTCGAAAAGCTAAAAGGAGAAGTTTTCATTTGATCCTCCAGGTAATAAGGACCCAGTGGAGTTGTTTGAGAAGGGGAATGAAATGGTCAGATCTGCACTTAAGGCAAATCGCTTTGGAGGCAGTATGGAGGCTAGATTACAAGGCACAGTAAGAGACTGTGCAGGACATTAATTAGGAGGCCGCTGTACTAACCTAGGAGAGGGCTGATGAGAGCTTAAACCAAGGTGACCGGACAGAAGGGGTGGGGTGTGAGATCTCCTATGGGAGCAAAAATGACAAGACTCGGCAAAGGTGAAAGAGAGTGAAGAGTCAGGGGTAAGGTCCACATCACACAGTGGGGAGACAGGAAGAAAGATGATGCCTTCAACAGAAATAGGAGGGTTCAGAAGAGTGGTGGGTTGGGGTGAGGGAGGGGGGAAGGATAGTAAGTTGTCTTTTGGAACTGCCCAGGATATCCACCTCGTTTGAAATGTCCAATAAGCAGCTGGCAATACAGGCTTGGAAAGTGGGACTAGAAGCATCTGGACAGAACTGTGAGCCACACACATGGAGATGACAAACTCACGGGAAGGGGAGAAATGATCTGAGGAGAAAAGTCTCTTACTGGGGGCATGATACGGATGACGAGCCGTCCAAGACTAAGGAGAAGCTGGACGGGCAGGAAGAAGACCATCAGAGCTCAGCATCACAAAAGCTCAAAGAGCTGTCACTCAGTGAGCATCCATCCAGGAGGAGTGAGACAGAACTCAAAGGGAGGAATAAGTGAATTGGCCTGCTGTGGTGAAAGACCAGCTGAATTTATAATACAGTCAGGCAGCGCAATGGTGTAACGTCCCCTGCCTGTGAGTAGGGCAATGGAAATGGGATGGAGTCTGGCCAGACCCGCAGAATATAGGACAAGGGGCCAAGGAGATCCGAGACAGTGAGGAGCTGAAGTAGCTGACTTTAGGGTTGGAATTAGCAAGGGAGGGAAATGAAGTTAGAGCAGGGTTATGGCCAGAGAAAGTTTCAGGAGATGGAGAGGTTAATTAGCACAATCAGAGCAAAGAGTAAGGGATGTAAAGGGATAAATGATGCTATAACATTTCAGAGAGCTGAGTCAGGACACCAGGAACTTAACGCTCCTGGTACAGCCCAGCAATGAGAGTGGTACTCTCCCTCCCTTCCTTAAACCAGTCACAGCAGTAGTAACATTCACCGGACCATAGTTTATAAACTAACCCCTTTCAAAGGAAAAAAAAGCTCATAAGACAAAAAAATGTAAATTGAGAGTAGCAGGAAGATAACACTCCCCAGTGGCAGGTGTGCTAGGATGCAGAGGAAGGAGGGGTAGGGAATTTCCATTGGGGTTCACAGACCTGGAGATAGCACAGGAAGGGGAAAAATGGGAAAAGAAGATTCCTTATGGCAGTAGTGACTGGGGAGGAGCAGGATCTCCCAAAGCAGAAATGACTGGGACAGCCAGGATGCTGGTGACCATGTAAAAGGGAAGTTCCTGCAGTTGGGTTAGCTGGATTCATCACTTATCTGTGAGGGGCATTTGTAAGTCAAGGATTGCCTGTACTTCTAAAAAAAAAGAAAAATAAAAAAAAAAACAGCAAGCAGCAAGTGGAAAATAGGATACATTTTAAAGTTATTATCAAAACCAGGTCATATAAACAAGAAAATATGAACAGTCTAAATTTTAAATACTATGATAGCAGTAATGTAATGCAAATGGCTTTGAATATCAAGAAAATTCTTATGTAGGTAAAGCTGATGAATTAGGAATGATGAAGAGACTGCTTATGTAAATGGAATAAAATGTCTACCTTTCAAATGGAGAAGCTAGTGAGGTGTCCAGAAATGATACATTTAAATAAAGCAATTTGGCTGGAACCGCATTCATCTGTAAATAATTTACCTGCAGGCTGAGTCAAGAACTAACTTAAAAAGGCTATGAGTTTTTAAAAGATGCCCAATAGTATAATTTAGTCTTCTTTAGGTTAGAAAAATACTGATTTTTAAAGGAATTCAGCATCCTTTTATGTTGAAGATCATAAGTTTAAATGGTTTCCAGAGGGCAGGAAGCAAATTAAGACTCCCATGGCAGATTTGGAGCTATAGTTTTGTGGTGGTTTTTTAAATGGATCTATGATTTCATTGCTATGGGTAACTCATGGTAAGCATTTTGCAACTTGCAGTCCTACAGAGTCTTCTAGGGGCACTGAGAGGTTAAGCCACTTGACCAGAGACACAAAGCCAGTAAATGTTTGCTGCCATATTTGAATCAGTTCTTCCTAACTCTGAGGCTACTTTTCTATTCATTATGCAAAACAGCAGAAAATATAGCAACAAGACTATTTCCCAGCAGCTTAGAGCTGCTGGCCAGTCATTCTACTTAACCAACCAAATACCCTTCTATTTATTATTTTAAGGTGTCCGTGATAGAAGGTGGCTGTTTTGGACCCCTTTTTTTCTGGGTAGGTCCTATCAAGGAATGGTTCAAGGCATTTACGCATGCTAAGAAAGGCCTTTGTGGAGGCTTAGGTAAGCCTAGAAAACGACATCTGATACATATCTGAAGCCTTCAGTTTTCACCAGAATCTCAGAGAGGGGCTGTGTTTGAGATTTTCTTTCTTGTAAGCTGCCTGGCACAGCACCACACCAATTAGGTACTTCATAAGCACTTGAAAATGATGGCAAATTATTCTAAATTGCCTTTCTTACTATCGACAACTTTCATGGCAATTCATTTAAACAAATATTTCTCTGTTTTGTCTACACTGTATGGTTGGTACTAGGAACTAAAATAACTACACGGACGCAGGGTCTGTGCAGGGGTAAAAATCTCACCGAGATTAAATGTTTCTTACGATTGTCAGTGGAAGGGTGGTTTCAGTGTGTTTCTGGCTCTGGAAAAGCAGTCTGCATTATGGGGTCACCTTCTACTACTACCACCCTAATCTGGGAATGTAAAAGTATTAGTGCTTCATGAGCTAACTCTGGGTGCAAAGATACCAAGCCTCAGTGTCCAAATCGGGACTGCCCACCACTGAGGTAGATCTGGGCTGAAGGATCTGCGTGGATTGGTAGGAGTCAGTAAGAGGGTTAGCACTGATAAAGGACCCTATTCTATGACCACTATAAGGCAATATGTGTGAAACACTGTGCAATACTTAAAACGTTAGCTAAGTGTTTTTGTTAATAGGATTATTATTATTGTTGCAATTATTATTAACCTGAACCAGTGCAATAGCCTCCTAATTGATCTCCAGTCTCTCCTCTCAAATCCAGCCTCCACACCACTACTAATGGGATAGTCTTGAATGAAACTTCTCTGCACAAGCTTCGGTCATTCTCTACAGCCTCTGTTGGGTATTTAAAGCCCTTCACAGTCGATCTCTGATTTAAAAATAAAAGATGACCATCCTGCCTTCTACCATCCAGCGAGATCAATCTGCTTGCTTTAATTCCATACACAAGAGATCTCCCAAAGCCTTCACAAGGTCATCCCCCCGCCCCTTGCCCAGAGTGCTCTCTCTCCTGACTTCCACATTTTGGAATTCCTAGCTCCGTTTAAGGCTCCCCTCAAGTGTCAATGCCTGCTTTGTTGGGTCTCTTTCATATATGCTCTGTTTGATCCCCCTATTGCCACATATCATAGAACATAAGCTCTGTGAGTGCCTAGCATATTGCCAGTAGGTTGTTGAAAAAACGCCTTTTTTTGGGTTTTGGGGGGGGGGGCAATTGGGGGTAAGTGACTTGCCCAAGGTCACACAGCTAGTAAGTGTTACGTGTCTGAGGCTAGATTTGAACTCAGGTCCTCCTTACTCCAGGGCTGGTGCTCTATTCATTGCACCACCTAGCAGCCCCTGAACAAATGCTTTTTGATTGATGATTCCTTGATTCTGAAAGAGTAGGTTTGTAAAATCTAAAGAGTATGTTATATAGATAGATAGATAGACAGATAGATAGATATGTATATATGCATATATATGTATATACATATACACATACATAGGCACATATCTCTAAATTTATTCAAGTGAAGGCAAGTGAGCACAAAATGAACACAGTATGAAGCAACAGTTAGGGCAGCAGATCAAATGTTTGGCTGAATATGTTCAAAATCAAGCACTTCATTTCATCATCACTCGGCAGTACTGTTACAGATTTGGGAAATATTATTTTTCACCACAAGGTTATTTTAACTCTGAGTTATAAACTGAGATAAGGGGGAGGATCAATAACCACACAAAGATTTTCTCTTTCATATTCCCAAACCCAGAGACATATTACAGAAACATAAGAAATCATACAAGTCTTACTGGTAGAAATACTATCCGAAAATATCTCAGTCACGAAAGCAGTCATTATTGTCAATCAGTTTTTATGCAGTATGATCAAGCCATCATATGGAAAATGATGTATTTATCTTTATTAAGGAAATACAGCGACTATATATAGAGTAAACAAATTCTTCATTTTTTCACGTTCATAGTGTTATTAAATATAAAGTCTCGATTTGTATCCATCCTACCGATCCCAACAGAAAAAAAAGGGATTTTTTTGTTCTTTTTCCGAGTTCAGAGGATAACAAAGAAAAATAAGGAAAGATGCTAAATGTCAACAAGTCTTGGCTGGGAGAACAGAATCTATTATTACTGGGTCAAAGCAATTTTTCCTAAACTTCTAATGAATAGCTACATTTCAAAAAATGCAGAAGTCTTTTGGAAATGTTATCATCTTCCATTTTGTATAAATTTATACTATCTGGGAATCAATCTAACTCATACAGCAAACAAACAAAGCCTGAAAATAGAAAAAGCCAACAGCCAACAGGATACTTGAACTTTCCACAGTCTTACATGAAAAGCTGTTTCCTGAAAGAAATGGGGCTTCTGAACAAGATAGTGCTTATATATAATTTCCCAAACTACTTATAGTCACTCCTATAAAAGGGTTGGCAGGAAACAGTCTTCATTGTTCAGGGAACTGGACATATCAGAAATAGTCATGTCTGGACCACATTATAACTGATAATTGAACATATTCATGAGTAATAGGTCAAAATGCATGAGTTTCCAATAACCCTAGATTGAGCCACATTTAAACCTCTAAGGATTCTATTGTATAAACTCTTAGTCGCTGAAAACTGATTTAATTTGAAAATTCTTCTTAGATAGTCCATCTCTTAGTAGCTAGAAACCAGTTTAAATGACTATATTTAATACTGCAAACTCCAAGATTCTGTTCTAGGAATCATACACTCAAACACTCTCTGGGCCAAAGCAACAATAATAGTGGATTTCAACATTAGAGTTGATTTTGAAACAAAGAAATATAGAGATTCCCTAGGAACCTTCATTCAAATGAACCATATCAATTTTATTGAAACAATAAAAACCTCATTTCTCTTTGCAACACTATGAAAAATGCATTCCCAGACCCCTTCATGGGGGCAAGTTCCCAGGGAATGATTCCATTGGGAACAGGGCATAGCAACAAGCCTGAGGATGGTGCAGCTCAGACAAAGTACCACTGTGCGATGGTTAGGCTGGTAACCTCTTCTGTCAGTCACAAATATGGATCTGTTTAACATCTTTGATAGTTTAGACGAACAGTCGGGATGATCTTAAATTGCCTTGAAGCTTATTCATGCAGCAATTAAAGGTCTTCTGTTTCAAGTTTAAAGTAATACTAGTATTATAAGTAGCAACATATGGTAAGAAAAAAAAACCTCATTCTTAAAAGCATATGTTTGTCTTCTGCATACAAGTGAGGTACTTAATAAAGGGAAGATCGTATATGCACATGGACATAGCGTCTATGTACATATATATGTATATATACATATATATATAAGAAGTTAAGAAATGAATTTTAATTCAATTCAAAAAGTAATTTTCAATGTGAAGAGAAGCATAGTCCTGTATGTCCTTAAAACTACTTATTGTACTTAAGGAACACTTTCCTCACAACAAACACAACATATTTCAGAAATCCTTACTTAACCAACAATAATCCTCACAAAACCACTGGGACGTAAAGATAACAACTAGAAGCCGCTCTTTATTATTCTGTTTATTCCCTACCCAAAAACCTCCATAAAAACAAAAACACTATAACTGTGTAAATAAATTAAACCTCCAGCAGTCACAAGAACAACTGTAGTGAATGGGAGCTGATAAAAGAACCACAGCAAAAATGGAGGATCTTCTTGGCCAAATCACGTTCAAGGAAGTAAAGGCAGCTGGGTGAGAACCTACTTAGCCCTTGAGAGTCCTTACCCACGCTTGTGCGAACCCACTTTAAAAGAAGAAAAAGTCAGGGCTGATCTCGAGAACGGTCCCCATTTCTTTAAGCTCCATTGGGCCACTGCTGCATTTATTGCTGATACGAGTTCTATTGTCCTCGGACATTGGAAAAAAGTCATGAAAGGAAGTCGCGAGGACCTGTGTTGGATGATGACACAGTTCACAAGGGCCTGCATTGGACGGTGACACAGTTCACAAGGGCCTGCATTGGACGGTGACACAGTTCACAAGGGTCTGCACTGGACAGTGACACAGTTCACAAGGGCCTGCATTGGATGGTGACACAGTTCACAAGAGCCTGCACTGGACGGTGACACAGTTCACAAGGGCCTGCATTGGACGGTGACACAGTTCACAAGGGCCTGCATTGGACGATGACACAGTTCACAAGGGCCTGCATTAGACGATGACGCAGTATGGGCACACAAAGCCGCTTCCAGAGACGTGGTTAGGAAGACACAGAGAGCTCCTGAGACGTAGGGAACAGCTAATAAAGCTGTGGCATGTGTCATCACTGAATGTACCATGAGAAAAAGGCATATGAAGAATTTGGAGAAGAACGGGAAGTCTCAGGAGGATATAGAGGAAAGCAAAGAGAACTAGGAAAATAATAATATAGATTTACAAAGTGCTTCACAACTGCTACCTCGCTGGATTTTCACAGTAACCCTCTGAGGCAGGGGCTGTTATCATCCCCGTCTGACAGATGAGGAAACTGAGTCTGACAATGGCTTGCCCAGCATCTCAAAGCTCATAAGGATCCGAGGTAGTCTGTGAACCCAGGTCTTCTCTTCAAGCCCAGCTTTCTATCTACTACACTATCAAGCTGCTTTCTCTGTCTAAAGAGAAGAAATGTATGTAGTAACTACAAGACTGTAAATGGAAAAAAAGAAGAAGAAACAGTGCGCTGTGAGCTGGGACATGGCCTGGAGCAGGCTTGAGAAAGCACCCCTTCATTGCTGAGGTGAGGACTAGGAGCAGAGAATATTTCCTATATTATCGGACAGGGTCTACATGGTGACTGATATTGAAGAACTACATTGTCCCCTCTCTCCTTTTAAAATCTGCCTTGTTGCAAAGGAAGCATCATTGGATAGGGGTTGGGGAATGAAGAAACAGGTTCAGCAATCGCATGATCAGAAACCAGATGAGGTGTCAAACAACATCACCTTCTACAATAATTATCTGTATGGGTATATGTATATAAAAATATGTATGTACATATATACGTACATATGATCTTCTGTAAGTACTACATCTGTCTGCCTTGACTTCCCTTTAGCTTGCTTACAAAGACAGCTGGCAGAGTGCTAAAGATAAGCTTCCTATGAAAGGTTCTCTGTGCTGATCTTTCCTGATCCCCCTTATTGCTAAAACCCTCTCTCTAAGATTACCTCCAATTCACTCTGTATATATTTTGTTTGTATGTGGCTGTGTGCATGGGGTTTCCCCTCTTAGTGAGCTCCTTGAAAGCAGGCACTGGATTTGTGGGGGGTCTGTCCTTTTTTTAATCCTCAGCATTTAGCACCATGCCTGGCACATGGTAAGCACTTAAAAAAAAATCCTTGCTGACTTCACTTGACCTGAATGATGTTGTTCTTGCTTCTCTGATCTCCCTTAAAAAAGTCATTATTAGCTCTAGGTTTCTTTAAATGACAAAAAGCACAGGTGTAAGGGGGGCATGAGGTGAATAGAAAGACCAAGAAAGTGCCTAAACCAGACTAAGGGAGGAGGGAAGGAGGGAGGGAGAGGGAGAGAGGGAGAGACGGAGAGAGGGAGAGGGAGAGAGAGGGAGGGATGGAGGGAGGGAGAGAGAGAGACAGAGGGAGAGAGAGGGAGAGGAAGAGAGAAGGAGGGAGAGGGAGGGAGGGAGAGACGGAGGGAGGGAGAGAAAAAGGGAGAGAGAGAGGGAGGGATGGAGGGAGGGAGAGAGAGAGGGAGGGAGAAGGAGGGAGGAAGAGGGAGACAGAGAGACAAAGAGAGGGAGAGAGAGAGGGAGGGAAAGGGAGGGAGGGAGGGAGAGGGGGAGCGAAAGAGAGAGAGAGAGAGAAAGAGAGAAGGAGGGTGGGAGGGAGGAGAGAGAGACAATGGAGTGAGGGGGAAGAAAAGGAAGAAGGAGGAAGAGAGACTAAATTAATTGTAAGTGATTTTTTTAAATAAAGAATGGAAATCTACAAATGGAAAAGGTAAATGAAAGATAAGGAAAAAAGAAAGTTAAAAGATAAAATAGTAAAAGAGAAAAGAATGGGGAGGCAGATAAAGAATAAAGGAATTTTTTCCCTTGCCTCTTAGATATCCCAATTCCCAGCACATTCAAGTATAGACAGATTTGTCTTTTCACAAGAAGCTAATTCTCCCTTAAGAAATAATTCATAAAGATGCTTCTTTTCAACTTGTATAATCTTGATGAGAGACTATTAAAAAAGACAAGTATGTGAACTCAGTTATGCATGGAAAGAGATCAAAGTTGAAGAGAAGTAGATTTAGGTATGATTAAGGAAAAACTTCCCAACAACTGAAGTGCTATATACAGAGTAGAAGAGATTGGTTGCATTAGAATATGAGTTTCCCCTCAAGAAGTCTTCAAGCAAGGGCTGCGTGACATCTTGTGGAGGATGCTCTAGAAGAGATTCTCATGCAGGTCCATATTGGACTAAATGGTCCTCTCTATTTCTGGGACAGTACAAGAAATTCACAGGTGAAAAATGTGACATTTTCAAAGTAGTACAAACACACTGATTATAACTGTATACAAATTATGTGTTTCATGTCAAATCTATATCGGGTTACTTACCATCTCAGGTGGAGGGGAGGGAAGGAGGAATAGAATTTGGAACTCAAAACTTAAAAAAACTAATGTTAAAAATTGTTTTAACATGTAATTGGGGGGAAAATATTTTTAAAAACTTTAAAAAGTTGTGTATTTGCATTGACAAAGACGAAAAACATTGGGAATGATTTTTTTAAGGGAGTTAACAAAATATATACTACGTTTGTGTGATGCGCACTACTCAGGGTATTTTGCAATTATAACACACCCTTGCTAGCACTGGTTATGGGAGGCCAACTGGTCAGAGGAACTTGCTGCTTTGTGAGTCTTCCCTTCCCTGGCCCACCACATGCATGGAGGCCACTGTGCAGAAACTGAGAAGTGAGCAATGTCACTGGCTTCATCGGGTCTCAAACATGGCAGCTGACTAGCCATACAAAATCTTCCAAGTGCTGTTAGAACTAGATTAATATATAATCAGAAAATGTTAAGCACGATAAGTAAAAATATAATTGAACGCCGATAATGTTAACGTAGGGTTTTCTAAGTCAATATGCAGCTGGGTCCAGAGGTCCTTCGAATTTGACATCACTGTGCAACATTAGAGCAACCTCTCCCTCAGCCTTTCAGGTTTGTAAGAAGCAAGAAAGTAAAGGTGGCTAGGCGGTGCAGTGAGTAGAGCACCGGCCCTGGAGTCAGGAGGACCTGAGTTCAAATTTGACCTCAGACACTTAACACAAAAAAAAATTAGCCATGTGACCTTGGGCAAGTCACTTAACCCCAATTGCCTTCCAAAAAGGAAAGAAAAAAAAAAGCAAGAAAGTAAAACACTGGCCAAGAATTAAGGAGTAAAGCATGTAAATTTGAGGATTCATCGAATCATGTAACCCAACGTTAAGAAAATGGCGGTTAAAGTTGTTTTCTAGCTAATATTTATAGTTATTCAACAAGCATTTATGACTTATTTTGTCAGTATGCTATAAAGGAAATTTTGGCATAATAAAAACTTAATAGTATTCAACCAGCAACAAGTAAAGGAAATTACTTCATATTACAGCATTAATTTTCATACAAACATTCAAGCTAGCGTCCAGCTGATGCTTTCTGTTATTCTTTATATCCACGTACTGATCTCTCTGGGGTTAGTCAGACAGCCGTACGTACAAGGGTAGGGTGAATGAACTAAAGGAGGTTTCCATAAAGAAAGTCAGGTGAAGAATATTGTAATGGGGGAAAGGAGGCAAAAGGGGAAGGGATATTTTTCCACTTAGAGCAGAGAAAATGGTTCATCTCTAAGTGCGATTTGCACAAGATCCATTGTTTCCATTTGTAAAATCGAAGGCGAAGACAAGTTTAGATCCAAACAATTATGGCAAAGAGTAGAAGGAAATCGGTTTATTTTAACTGAGGAAATAATTAAACGTTAATGGCAAACTAGAGATCCCTATACATCTGTTATTTTGTAAGCTACCATAAATTCTGCACACACTCTACCCACGGAAACAACCGCTCTTGCGACTGACACAACCATTACAAAGCAGGGCGACCAGCCGTGTGTTAGACACTTGTATTTAGGGAAGAAATAAAATATACGGCTGGTATTTCTTCATACTATTATACAGCCACGCACCAGACTTGAGTTTAATTGGCTTGTTCATCTCTGAGTATGTCTGACAGGTCCTTCCCAAACTCATCCCCTCCTTCCAACACACCAAGTGAAAAGACACTTATCTGTGGGTTTTTTACTTAAAATAAGGAGGACAAATCCAGTTTCCCACGGCCTCCAGTGGCTGGTGGCTTCTCCTTTAATGTCACCTTGCACCCATTTGGTACAGATCTTGCGGATACCTATTCATGTTCTTAGTATGTATTGCTCTCTCCTATTAAAATGTAATTAAGTGTAGAAACTGTTTTTGCTTTTTCTTTGTACGCCTGGCACTTGGAACATTGCCTGTCATCTAGTAAGTACTTAATAATAAGTACTTATAATTATAAGTACTTAATAAATGTTTGTTGATTGACTGATATCACCAGAGTTGGTCAGGCCTATCAGATCTTGTGGTAACCCTTATGCACTAATTGCAACATTTTTTGGTACTTTAGCTGGATATCAGACTCGGAGTCGGGAAGGTCCTGCTTCAAATCACACCTCGGAACTTAAATAAATCACCATTCCTAAGCCTCACTCTTCTCATCTGTAAAAATGGAGATAACTTCAAAGATTTGCAGCATAGAAGCAAATGTATTAAAGCACTTTATAAAATTTAAAGTGCAACATAAATGTTAATAATTATCGTTGTTGTTGCCTGTGAGTGACTACTGAGAATCGTTGGGAGCTTCATAGAGACTCAGTGAGGCTGAGGAGCATTAATGCATTTTAGACAAAACACTCTGATTTGTCATAGAAAAAGTTGTCATGCGTGGCATTAAATATAGACTAAAAAGATTAATATAGGGAAGCAGTTTTTGTGAGGACCCTCTGATCACTAATAACAGGGAAGGCATAAAAAAAGGGAGCTCTGTGCTCACAAAAAGCATCGGTGACTGATATGGAAGAGCTAGGAATCAGAGTTAGGTTGAAAAGGCATTATCTACAAAAGGTGATTCAGATGTTCCTGTGCTGGCTGTTTAAAACCTGTGGCATCTCCTGTAATAGACCCATGACTACTGAAAGGAGTATGGCCCAGCTAGCCACACGGGAAAAATCAAGTGAATAAATTCTGGTATTTGTTTTATGACATGCCGTTAGATGGACAACCTGTACAGGCTCATCCTCAGTATGTGTATACCATATACTTACATATAAATATATATATATGTATATGTATATATGTACACACATATTAAGCAGGATTGGTATACTCTTGGGGAATACAAATTTCTTTTAATGAGCCCTAACTTCTCCCAGAAACAAAGGTCCATTTTGTTCATACAAATGTTCCACTGGTGTTGTAGGGTTGTGAGGTGAAAGGTCTCTTAAGATTTAAAAGTAAGTCTCACAGGAAAAAAGAGAGGTGCATGGTGGGCGTGAGTCAGCCACAACAGCTAACAAAGAACCACAGAGAAGTATGTCATTCAAGTGTCCTTCAAAGAAAGAAATGTAAGACGGAAGAAGAAGATGGCTTGCCACGTGTTAAGAACAAGGGAGCAGTGACAGGTCTCCTCCAGCGCTCACTACTGTCAGGAAAGTGTCAGCAAGGGCCCTAGCACATGGGTGAGGCCTCTCAGTGTGAGCCTAGAAGGACAGACCAGAATGGCACAAGATGGCCAGAAGCAGAGCATTGGCAGCCTTTCGCTGAAAGAAGCACGGTCTTCTACGAGCTCACCGTCCCCTCTAGTGCAGGGAAGCAGCACTAAAGGAGGCCGCCTTGTTCTAGCAGGAAGTATACTGGGGACTGATGCTCTGGTACCATCTCTGTCACCATGTAGTTATACTGCACTGGGAAAGCCGGGTAATCACTGTGATCCTCAATTCCCTCATCTGTAACATTAGAGGTTTAGAGAAGATGACTCTTTAAACTCCCTTCTAGCTCTAAAATCCCATAATTCTATCCAATTTATGCAATCTCTGAGAGAGAGCGCTAGAAGCAATGTTAGAAATCACCTACTCTGACAAGTGTTTTTATAATAATTAGAAGCATGTCTCATTTGTCTTCTCCTTTCCAGTGCCCCTGCTCCCACTTCGGTCCCTACCCTCATTCCCTAGTAATGGTATTCTAACTAGACTTCCTGATTTTGTTTTCTCCCTTACTCAGAAAACATCCTCGCCGCTGTAAAGATAATTGTGCTCCTGTCTCTCCCTACTCAAAAACCTTCACTGGCTACAGGATCCCTCCTGAGCAAGGACTAAACTCTTTACCCTCATTACCAAGCCCTCCACTATCTGGCTCTAACCTTTTCTCACACTACTTGTCACTTTTCTGTAATTCTAGACAACAAAATTATTCAGAATTATACAAACTAGTTCTGCCTTGTTTAGCTCCTTAGTTGAAATGACTTTAAGTCCCTGCACCTAAAATATATTTCCTTTGCTACTGCCACTCATTTCCACCTGTTGACATCCTATCGGTCCTTCAAGGAAATCCAGGGGCCCTTGTATCATAGACCCAGAGCTGGAAGGGGTCTCAGGGACAATCTAGTCAAACCTTATTTTAGAGAGGCAGAAGCTGAGTGAGGCTAAGAGATTTACTTGCTGAAGATCACACATTTAGTAATCATCAAATCCTCCGAGTTTTCCCATATCCCACCCCCAAATTCATCCCCTAAGATCAGCGGTTCTCAACCTGTGGGTTATGTTCAATTTAAATACATCCTGCATATCAGATATATACATTATGATTCATAACAGTAGCAAAATTACAGTTATGAAGTAGCAATGAAAGTCATGTTATGGTTGGGGGTCACCACAACATGACTGTATTAAAGGGTTGCGGCATTGGGAAGGTTGAGAACCACTGCCTAAGACTGAAGTCATCTCTCTCTCCTCAGAGCTCTCACATTAGTGTAAACGAATGCATGTCATCTCCCCCATAAGCTCCTTAAGGATGAGAAGACCATGTCCTCTGGTAACGAGAGCATCACTGTATTGCCCAGTGCCTGTATTCAGTAGGTACTTAATGGTTGTTAATTTGTTGAAGGTAATTCTGTTCATCTGAATTACATGCATTTCTAAGTTCATTTTCTTTTTCTTTAGTACCCAGAAATCTTGTGAAATAAAATGTTAGAATTGCAGAATCATGGTTTTCTTAGAGTTCAACTGGGGTTATATAGTAATAGAGGACTTTGAATTCTCCAAGGCTAATGATAATTGTCTTCAAAAAATATGCTTCTAAAGAGTAGATTCATTCATTTTTACTGCATAATATAGGATCTTAGTCGTGAATGGAGGGCACTATCTACTAGCCAAGGAAATCATAAGACAAGGAGAAAAACCACCAAATTTTAAAAAGTAAAATTCATAACCACTAACCTTAGTGCAGAAAGGAACAATAATTTTACAGTTGCAGCTATCATATTAATTTAAAAAACATATATATTCTATATATTGGTGGTGGAGTTTAGTTTTAGCTCCCTCAGAAACTCTACAAAATATAGAAAATTTCATGGTTAAAGAAAGAGTTCACAAAGAGGGATGGTCACACATCTGCTCACACCATCACCCACTTTAACCATCACAAACTCCAAAATTCCTAGTTAACCTCTTACCATTCCATCTTTTCTGGGCTGAGCCTGACTGAGGCCAGTCAGTGCCCTGGTAGTTTAGACTCCATACTGGAACAAAATGGTACATCATAGGTTATTCAACATTTAACAAAAGGAGATTTACTTTGCCATAGCAGGAAAATTATATTGAACAAGAATAAGAATCCCTTGAGTTGATTCACCCGAGTAGAACTTTGATCATGATGCAACAGCTAAGCATCTGAGAGCCACTCTTCCTCCGTCCCACACCCACAGATGGCTGCGGATGCGGGCAATGAGGAAATGATGTCAATAGGGTGAGTCCTTACCTCCCTGAGCCAACCGAGTCTCAGGGAATGTCTCAATATCTTTCAAGAAAACAACTAGCTTAACCCGTATGTGTGTAAGGGTTAAGATGCTGATCCCACCAAACTCTACCCCTTGCTGATAAAGTCCTTAACATCTTCTTGAGCACTGTCCATCCTTTAAATGATTTTTAAGACTACTAAAAGTCTACCCTGATTTCTAATACTTAAATACTTGATACAGGCAACACTAGTGGAGGCAAAGAAAAACTAAAGCAGAGTATTAATGAGAACAGAACAAATAACGTAATATTTCCCTAGAGTGGCAGAGTCCAAGGAAGGACCAAGAGCTGAGTCTAAATGATTAAGTCCATGTGGAAGGTTATGCCAAATCTCTGCATTGCATAGCGGCTCTCAATGTAAAAAAGGTAACTTAGGAGGAGGAGCAGCAGGAACATGAGGTCTACAGGAATGATGACGGCACTTCCTACACTTCTGATCTCCATCACAGGTCAGAGAGAACTGCACTGTGGCCACCGAGCTAGTGCTTCCTGGGTCACCAGGGAGAACCAGGCACTCCCCGGGGGGTTCCATTGGGATAGTCTAAAATCTTACTACCAGGTATTAAAGTCAAGTTCATTGGACTGGAATTTGCAGATCTATCTCTCTTTTCCCTTTTGAAAATTGAGGCATTAGACCTCCAGTCCGGCCATACCTTGACATTTCTCTGCAATCACGTGGCTTATTGCATCTGCCAGCTCTCTCTGTTACCTTAGGTGCTCCAGCTGTGGGCATAAGACTGTTCTGGGACGTGCTTATTTATCTTACTAACGCATATGCTTGCTTAAGAAAGTGCTTTATATCTTTCAAATAACATTTGTCTTACAATTCAGCTAGCTCCAATTTCCCTATGAGTCAGTCAACTTTATGTTTCTGTGAAACAGCCTCCCAACACATACAGTTACTACATTTGATTTCTTGTGTGTTATGTGTGTGTGTGAGTGAATGTGTGTGGGGAGGAGTGTGTGGGAGTGTGTGTGTGACTGTGTGTGTGACTGTGAGTGTGTGTGTGACTGTGTGGGGGGGGAAGTGTGTGACTGTGTGAGTGTGACTGTGTGTGTAACTGTGTGTGACTTTGTGTGTGTGTGTATACTAGTCCTTTCATATGTACTTTTTGTCTCCCAAACTAGATTATACATTTTTCTAGGGCAAGGAGCATTACATGGTCTATTTCTTTTGTATCATTTACTGTCTTTAAGATGACTCTTGATACCCAGCAGCTACTCCATAGACGTCTGCTGAACTGAATGCTGTCCATAATCATCAGGGCTACTGTTCTGTGGAGCACAGTTGCATAAATTCAAAGCTAAAAAACTGTTGACTTTTAGAGCGTCCTATGACTCCCACACTAGAAGAAGGCAAATTGAGTCTTCGTGTCCATTCAATCAACTCCATCTCTGCCTAGAGTAAAAGAATGCCAATCAGCGCCAGCGAGAGTGGTGCTTTTCCTTACATACGCATGCCCCCATCTAGAAACGGAAGCAAGAAGGGCCTGTGTCTGTCTACAGTCATTAATCTTTACCTGAGTCACACAAATGACTGATCTTGAAAAAACGCTGGAGCCCATTTGCAGACACTTTCATTTCACTCTCATTTTGTATCGCCGTTCAGAGGGAATGGGGGGAGGGCCCCAAGCTTAGATCACCAGGAGGAGCGTTCATCAGGTGTGAATGGTAAAACAGGAGCTTTGGAGCTTTGAGTATTTATACAGATTAGTGAGCTGATTTGCCTGGACCCTGTGCCCTGCTCTCCAGCCTCTTGACTCTCTTGCCAAACCTCAGCTCAGCTGAGCTGCAGTCACATACTCATGTCACGTAGGCACATCACACGTTCACGTCATCCATCCTCAACCGGGTCCTCACTCTGACAGGCAATCTGTATTCTTCCCAGAGGCAACTAAGCGGTAGAGTGGATGGAGCATTGGACCCACAGTCAAGAAGGTCTGAATTCAAATCCAGCCTCAGACACTAGCTGCGCGACGCTGGGAAAGGTGCTTAATCTCTGTTGGCACAAGTTTCATCAACAGTAAAATGAGGACAACAGGGGCGGCTAGGTGGCGCAGTGAATAGAGCACCGGCCCTAGAGTCAGGAGGACCTGGGTTCAAATCCAGCCTCGGAAACTTAATACTTTGTGTGACCTTGGTCAAGGTCACTTCACCCCGGTTGCCGCTTCCCCCCAAAAAAGCAAAAATGAAAAAAGAGTTTGATATTTATTCGAATTTCTTCATTTTGTTCTGCATATGATACACACACTATATATATATATATACATATTATATATATATATATACACACACACACACATACACACACAGACACACACACACACACTTGTCTCTCCCATTGGCGTGTAAATTCTTAACGATTACCAATCATTTCACTACTGTGTTCATATTCCCAACACCCACCACAGCACGCCAGGAGGTACTTAATTCTTGTCAACTGCTCAAGAATTTGAATAAATCAACTCTTTCCTATTCTGAATTCTAGCTTCGATGGGAAGAGGTTTTTTTCTACCATTTTATCAGAGGGTAAATAATAATCAAAACTATTTTTAAATGGCAGTGTCAATAGCTGTAGAATCTAAACTCAATGATTCAGTTTCCACATGAGAGGATGTATCCTTCTGTTACCCCTACAACTGTTTCTTGTAACACAATTTTTGCCAAAAACAAAAACAAAACAGCAAATAATAGTGAGAGATTGGAGCAGATAACCAATCACAAGCAGGGCCTGTATTTTAATATGAACTGATCAAAAAGAGTCAAAGTGACCCAAGAGCAAAGGTAGTGATTGGTTTTTAGTTGTTAGAGGAAATGAATCACAACTCCTGCCTCCACAGTCATTTTAAAATTGTATTTTCAAGATAAATTTCAGATTTATTCAACTATCAGAGCTTTTTATTTTTCAGAAGTACTGCATGATACATTTCTTTAGGCCATTAGGACCTCAAGGGGATAAGAAATCACTAGGTCTGTGATTTAATCATTATAGATTACTTACAGACGAAGAAACTCCCTCTCCCAGTGCAGCTGAGCATCTTGGCTGTAGCTTTAGTCCTAGAAAGCTGTCTGGTACGAAGAGGTTAAGTGACTTGCCCAGGGTCACAAAGCTAAACTTAAAAAATAAGAGGCAAGAAATTTAGGCCAGCTTTCTATCCATCATGTAGCACTGCCTCTAAATTGGGGTTTTAGATTTAAACATAGCAGCACCCTAGTCAGAGTTCTAGTAATCTACTTTCACTAAAAACATATTCTGAAGACACCATTAAAAACTAGTAATCTGGGCAATGTAGTGCTCAATGTCCCCAAGGTAGTTCTTTTTTTCTAAGTAAGCTTACTTTTTAAAAAACATATATGTTTGTTTATTTTTAGTTTTCAAGATTCAGTTCCGGGGCGGCTAGGTGACACAGTGAATGGAGCACCAGCCCTGGAGTCAGGAGAACCTGAGTTCAAATTTGGACTCAGACACTTAACAACTTAGTAGCCATGTGACCTTGGGCAAGTCATTTAACCCCAATTGCCCTACCTTCCCCCCTCCAAAAAGCAAAACAAACAAACAAAAAAAAAAGATTCTGTTCCACAAGGTTTTGAATTTTAAGTCTTCTCTGCTTCCCTCTCCCTTCCCCCCAAGACAGCAATGCGATGTGATACTGGCTCTATATATACATTCATATTAAACATATCTTCACATTAGTCATGTTGTAAAGAAGAATTAGAACCAATGGGATGAACCACAGGAAAGAAGAAATAAAACAAACAAAAAGAGAGAGAGAGAGAGAGAAAATTGTCTGCTTCGCTCTGCATTCAGACTCCATAGTTCTTTCTCTGGATGTGGATGGCATTTTCCATCAAGAGCCTTTTGGAGTTGTCTTAGAAACTTGAATTTGCTTAAATGGTTTTTAAAAAATTAACATTTCTGTCTACATGTACAATATTATCAATAAATAATATTTTATTTTAAAAATCTACACTTGGTTTTTTTTAAATAAAAAATCTGTGCACAATAAATATTAGTTATCAAAGCAATTGGTCATTATATATAACATTTCAGTTCCTAATAAAAAAAAAAGTTGTTGGGAGATGAATTAGAAAAATACTAAATTCTGTATTTTCCTTGGTTGGAAAACTTATAAATATGGATCCCCTAATGACTTCATTTTACAGGTTTTTTACACATTAAAGAGAACAGGGGACCAAAGTAGAGAAATAAAAAAATTACTAGTATAGCAAATTCATCCACATTTATTACTACACTGAGCAAAAAACTCAAATACCCTTCCTTCTAAAAGCTTTTTAATCCCATCTGAAATGTATGCATATGTGTGTTTTTCTGATGACATTTTATTCCCTCTTGTACCTCTTGTTGACATTTAGAACATGACCCAGTTAGACTGAAATTACCTTGGTGAAAAAGGAGCGCTAGTTTGATAAGTGATTCTGACTCGACGTACTGTCTGGTTCCCACTGGTCTACGAGAACTAATGTCCCTGAGTGAGAAATGCTCAATCCTTCTGCTTGTCCTTTTTGTGCAAAAAAAAAAAAAAAAAAGGATGTGACACTGACTTTTAAAATTTCTTTGCTTCTAGGCTGAAAGCTAGAAAAGTACTGACTGCTCAGCATCTGCAATAAAATAACGAAATAAACACTGAAATATTGTATGAAAAAGAGAGCCTGAAGAAAGCAGCTTAGGAAAGGAGAGGACTTTAGGACACTCGGCTGTATGCATCCTCCTCCTCTAAGCCACTGTGGACGTGTATAAGTGAAGCAGATGTGATAAAATGTGTGGGTTTTAGAGTATGCTACTATTCCGTGTGGTAGAATGTGTAAACCAGGGGCAGCTAGGTGGCACAGTGAATAGAGGACCTGAGTTCAAATCCAGACTCAGACACTTAATACTTTACATGTGACCTTGGGCAAGTCACTTAATCCCAACTGCCCCACCTTCCCCCCTCCAAAAAGAAAAAAAAAGAATGTGTAAACTAAATGAAGATTCTTGAATATGACTGGAAATGCCATCCATGATGGCAAAAAATAGTCAGTGTTATAGAAAACAAACAACAAAGAAACCGGCAGTGCCTGAGAATTTCTTTGAAAGCAAAAAATATAATTTTTTTTAGAAAACAAGATAAGATCATGAAGAGAGCAGAGCATGTTAACACAATGAAATTAGACTTCTAGAAAAGTGCCAAAAAGCAAGAACAAGACAAAGACAAGGATCGACTATGAGGGGAAGGCAAGATATGCCCATTAAAATGGTAGGTTCATCTGTGAGGCACAGAGTGAAGGTGGAAACTGCCCAGAACCAAAGGAAAAGAATAATTGCGGAATTTCTCTGTGGGAAAGACCCAAAATCACCCTGGAGGATAACTTCTGGGTTCGTGTGGCTGCATGGAGAGAACTTCTTATATAACGCTTGGTAGCACAATGGACAGAGCACCGGGCCTGGAGTCAGAAAGACCAGAATTCAAATCTGAACTCAGAAAGTTACTAGCTGTATGACCCTGGGCAAGTCACTTAACTCCTGCCTGCATAAAACTGGAGAAGGAAACAGCAAACCATTCCAAGATCCTGGCCAAGAAAACTCCATGGAGAGTTGGCTGGTCCATAGGGTCAAGAGACAAACGAGACTGAAGGGCTAAATGAATGAAGAACAAGAAAAGGGGGGCAGGGAGGTAAAAAGCTAAAACCTGAAACCCAGAGAAAAACAGACTTTGATCCTCTGAGGCCCTAGGAAAGAAGGACTATGAGAAGTCAAGTTTACAAGTGAGTAAATTAACCATGGCTGTGCATTATTTCTGAGAAGTTCATCTAGAGCGGAACTCTACAGGAAGGGACCATGAGCACGAGATGGAGAACCAAGATCACCATGTGACTTCAGATCATAAATGCAAATGATCTGAAATATGGTTTTCACCCAAGTCTTTCATAGGGACTGTGGGAAGATGACCATATGTTAACTTCTAGAAGAGCCCAGTCACACCACAGTCACCCCAGTAAAGCTCTAAACCCGTACCAGAAAGAGCAATAATAAAGAAAACTGAGAATAGTCAGGCCTATCCAGCCTGGGACTGAGAAACAAAAAGAGAGACTGCCAAAGTCTTGTGGATGCCCAGAGTGTCATGACAGGTGAAAGGTGCAGCACCACGTAGTCCAGACCCACGGAGGCACGGCAAAGGGTGATACTGTGTCTTCATTCAAGGCAGGAAAAGGAGCTGAATCTGCTACCGCCCGAGCCGTCAGACCAGGCCCAAAACACAGCAGCAGGCAAGGCTAGACATTCCCCAAAAAGTCTAGGCATAGTCACCAAACTCAAGACTGAGCACGGTATCTATATGCACACACCATGTGGGCAGAGAGAACCAGCGTCTGATGCAAGCACAAGCCTCCAATCCCATAATTCAGGAGAGACACACTGGTAAACAGAAAACAAACAAACAAAACAAAACAAAAAAATGCCCCACTGAACACAATAAATACCTCCAACTACGAAAAGCCTAAGGTAACAACCAAGAAAGGGGTGAACCCACAAATAGAAATAGAGGCTTATAGAAAAACCGTCCTGGCCAAGAGGAATATAAGAGCTCTTAGAATAACTGAAGGAAGGGACTGAAGAATGGAATAGCCAAGGAGGAAAGAAGTTACAAGGAGAATTAATATTTCTTGTAATGAACCAAAGTAAACTTTAACCAAAAACTGAACTCCCTAAAAATTAGAATGAGCCAAACAGAAAACAGCAATTCCATGAAATAATAAGAAATATTACAGCAAAATCAAGATGGAAACAATAGAAGAAAATGCCAGTGATATGTTCTCAAGATGAACTGACCTAGAAAATGAGTTATGCAAAACTAATCTGAGAATCACTGGACTACCTGAAAATGCTGAGCACAAACAAACAAACTTAACAAAAACTGCTTAGATCTTTCAGAACCAGGGGGCACATTAAAAATAGAAAAAAAAATCCATCAGCCACTTATCAAAAGCAACCCTGAAATGAAAACTTCTATGAATGCTGACGACAAAACCCAGAGGCTCCAAGTCAAAGAAAAAAATTACACAAGTAGTCAATCGGTAAGCCACAATTCAGTAAGCAGGCATATCAAATGCCACTAAGGCAAACTTAGAATATGATATTCCAAAAGCCAAGGGAAAAAAGACTTACAAATAGGAAGAACCTATCCTACAAAACTGAGTATAATGCTTGCTATAGGAGGGGAAAAAAAATGGATCTTTCAGTATTTTCAATCATTCTTAATGAAAAGGGCAGAACTGAGCGGACACTTTGAAATGGAAATGCAGGAGCCAAGAAAAACACAGGAAAGAAGATAATTTAATCAACTAGAAGAAACTAAGCAATTAATTTAGTTTTTCTGCTAATGCGGGAGAAGTAACAACTGTTCTCCCAGAGTTTTAAAGTCTGCAGAAATCATAAAGTCAAAGAACACAGACAGAGGTCTAGGGGTAGTTTTATTCTGTTTCCATGGTCTTAGAACAGTGGTTCTCAACCTTCCTAATGCTGCGACCCTTTAATACTTGTATGTGGGTGGATCTGCATGTGGGCAGACCTGCCTGGAGACAAAGAGAAGAGCAGGATCTCGGTTCCTAAAACCATCAGAAATATGTGTTTTCCAATGGTGTTAAGCAACCCCTGTGAAAGGGTCATTCAACCCCCAAAGGGGTTGTGACCCACAGGTTGAGAACCACTGTCTTAGAAGGAATGGGGAGGGTGAGGAGACAATACTAGGGAGGAAAGGAGGAAGAGGAGGAAGCATCTTCAATAAGAGAGGGTCATGAGATAAAATATATACAAATATGGAGGAACAGGTGGGGGATAACAGGTATCCTATAAACATTGCTTCATCTGAGGCAGAACCAAACAAACATACAAATAGAGCACACAGAAAGACATTAAACTGAACAGGGAAATAGGATGGGAAAGGGAGAAGGGAGGCAAAGTTTAAGAGGGAGGTCAGGATAGGTGAGGAAATAGTCATAAGCCAAACAGACTCCAACACAGTAAGGGAGAATAGGAAGGAGGCGAAGGAATGAAGGAAGGAAGGAAGGAAGGAAGGAAGGAAGGAAGGAAGGAAGGAAGGAAGGTAGGAAGAAAGGAAGGAAGGAAGGAAGTATAAAAACCCATGATCAAAGGCTGAGGCAGAGACAAGCGAGAAGGCAGCCAAGGGAACGGAGGCAGATCATGTCATTCACACATCATAAGTGTCAGGCAAAAGTCCCTCTTAGAACCCAACTCTTCAATGTAAGGAGAGGAGAAGGGCAAAAAGAGGGAAAGACACAAGTCAGGACAGAGGAAATATGCACAGCTAACAACCTTAACAGTGAGTCTGAATGCGCACGCACAAAATGGAAGAGGGTCAAAGAATGGGTCAGGAAGTAGAAGCCGACAATCAGCTGTTTACAAGAAACATACATGAAGCAAAGATTCTCACTAGGGTCTAGGATGGAATGAAGAGCTGAAGTAGAATCTTGTGCTCTAAGTAAACTGAAAAAAATAAGGGATAGCAATCATGATTTCAGATAAGACTGCAATAAAAAGAGACAAGAAAGGAAACTACATAATACTTAAAGTACCACTGAGGACAAATCAATACTAACATTACACACACAAACACATGCACCAAACAGCACAGTATCTAAATACTTAAAGGAAAAGTTAAGCTAATCACAGTAAGAAATAGAGTATGAAGCCATAATACCACATGGGGAACCACAATACACCCTTTGCTTCTGTTCTGGTGATCTTAGGAGAAGAAAGAATGAGAAGAAAAAAAAATTTTAAATTTAAAAAAAGAATGAAGAGGATTAAGAAAGCATAGTGGAGATGAGATGAATCTAATAACAAACAAAAAAAAAAAGAATTAAGTCAGACTTAAATTGAGCTTTAGGGATATCAGGTGCCAGATCTCTAATTACTGAATGGAAACATATTTCTCATTTCTTTCAAATACTTCACATATTCTTCAGTTGTATATGGCACCTTTACAACAACTGACAATATACTGATGGATAAATACCTTGCAACAAATGCTGAAATAGAGACCACAGTGTAATAAAAGTATATCCAAGATCCCTTCAAGCTATACTGAAGTAAAGCCCTGTGGACTCAAAACGACTCTTAAGTATATTCAGTTCCAGAAGACACAACAGGAGAGAGGTACCACCAAAGAGGAGAAAGTAGAAAAATATGTTCTTTGGGGAAGAAACCTCACTTCCCCACCCCAACTCACTTCTTTTATATATACATACACTAAGTAGCAGCAGCAGAAAGCTACCCGAGGGAACAAGAAACTATCAGGGTTTGGGGTCTCCCCCAGGATGCTCCATTTCCATCACAGTCCCCTTCAAACTGAAATTAAACACTGACTATGTCAAGAAACAGAATTATAGTAGAGATAACAAAACAAGCTATCAGATTCACAATGACTGGCCTTCCCCTATCTATGACCAACATTAGCAGCTGAAGGAACGCACCGGATCTGAAACACAGAGATGAAGTAGCAGGGTGCAACACTGGGAAAAAAACATTGGATTTGGAATCAGAGGACCTGGGTTTGAATCTCAGTTCTACCTCTGAGTCCCTGGGCAACATTGGGGAAGTCACTTAACCTCTCTGGGCCTCAAATGTCCTGTCTGTAGAAGGAAGGTGCTGAACTAAATACTAGATCACGTCTAATGTACTGTCCCTTCTCAGTCCATGATCCTACGAATGTGAGAGAACTCTAAGACGACACACAATGTTTCTGTCTGTTTTTATCTGTGTTTTTCCAGGATATTTTAAAGCAAGAAAACAATGTAAAGGTATATTTCAAACTAGCTCTCACCATTCCTCACGTGCAGATTATAAATAAAAGGGCTGTCTTTTATAAACTTTAGGAGTAACCCATGTGTTGAGATGAATGATTATTTTTGAAATGATGGAAGTGTGGTATTTATTTTGTCTCCTGGTTTGCACCTGGAATAAGGGAAGGACAAATTAGCACAGTAATTACAAAAGATTGTGAACGTAAAATCCACAATCCATCATGTGCTCAGAAGGCTTTATAATTGGATGAGAATAAGCTGGGAGACACAGAACGTAGAGATCGGTCCAATGTGTTACTGGGTAAATCATAAAATCAGATGGGGAAAAGATGCAACGCTCATCTGGACCTATTAATCTAGGAAGGAGGAGCACGTGTGACCGATCCAGACCTTTGGGAACACAACTACAGAGAACGAATGAGGCAGATTAAGTTACTAATTAGTCTTTAGCATTTAGTTAAGATTTCTTTTATATGAACTTCTAATAACTTTACCCTTACGTATTCTTTCTGGATTCATACGTCCTTTTCCCTTGTAAATAAACCCTAGAAAAGAGGCTCTTTTGTTCTCTAGCAGGGCTGGGAGAGGAAGCAGATAAAAGAGAAAGACCAGGAAATGTTATCATGGTATCAGCAAGAGGGAAAAAATGTAACTAGGGACGGAATTCAGCAGATTTCTGAAAGCAGGGAATCAAGTCGTTTTGGAGGGCAGGTAAATATAGCAAGTGATGTATTAAGATCTAGTTCGTGGGGGCGGCTAGGTGGCACAGTGAATAGAGCACCGGCTCTGGAGTCAGGAGGACCTGAGTTCAAATCCGGCCTCAGACACTTAACACATACACACAAAAAAACTAGCTGTGTGACCTTGGGCAAGTCACTTAACCCCAACTGCCCTCCCCCCCCAAAAAAAACGCAAAAAAAAGAAAAGATCTAGTTTGTGTCCTTCAGGGAGAAAGACATCTCACAAGATCAAAAAAGTTTAGAAAGAAGTGAAAGGTGAAAGCCCCGGGGCCTGAGGCAAAGATCCCAGCAGAGGCCCAGGTCCGGGGCTGGATCATTGACAGAGTAATTAAGTGCTAAGCCAGAGGGAGGAAGCAGAAAGGATTCTGGTCTTGGTGATGCAGCAGCACAGGGCCACTGGGATCAAGTGTCTGCATCTTGGTGAAAGCGTCACAGGGCTTACTCTTGTGGGACACCATTCTTGTCAGTGGACATGTTGTTCCTAAAGCTGTCTTGGACCCTTGTGGTCAAGCTGACACTTTACTTAAAAGCCTGGGTACAATTAGGAATGTTCAAGATTAGTCTTTGGTGGCATTGTGCCTCCTGTTTCAATAGAAGCTGCGTATCCATTAGAAATGATTGAAACTATTCTCAATGTTAGGGCACATCTGGCAGAAGCTGATAATGTATATATTTCAGACTGTACAAGCATGAAGAGGAGCTCATTCTTTGCCCCTAAGCTCTATGCTCTTCCCAACTTCCCACATGTCACAGACAGCACCCCCACTCCACCTCCAGCCTCAGTCACCCAGGCTCCCAACAGTAGGTGTCATCTTTGATGCTTCACTCTCTTCTGCCGTAACTAAGTTGCCAAGTCCTAGAGATTCTACTAATATCTCTCACGTATATCGCCTTCTCTCCTCTGGCACTCACTGGCACCACCCTGGTACAGACCATCATCACCACACAACTCTACTACTGCCATAAATGCCTGCTTGCTCTCCCTGACACAAGTTTCTTCCCACTGAAGTCTATTCTCTGCTCGCTGTCGAACGGAGCTTCCTAGAGCAAATGTCTGACCCCCAAGACCCCAAAAAACTCCAGCGATTCTCTATTACCTCCAAGATCAAATGTAAAATCCACTCTCAAAACCTGGCTCCCTCCTACCTTTCTAAATTTCTTACATCTTATTCTCTAATTCATATTCTATATTCCAGTGACACTGGCCTCCTTGCTGTTCTTCACACAAGAAATCCCATATTTGGACGCCATAAATGTTCACCGGCTGTCCCTCAGGCCTGGAACACTCTCTCCTCATCTCTGCCTCCTGCCTTCCTTCAAGCCCATCTTCTACTGAAGAGGGTGCCCAAAGAGGGTTAGGGCTGCCTGAGACCCCAAAATACCAACATGCCGGGTCCTGCTGAAAGAATTCCACTCAAGTCTTCTCAGCCAAAGAAAAAGTAAAGTTTATTG
>CM053599.1:207880486-207904983 GCA_028646575.1 Pseudocheirus occidentalis
ATAGTTTCCCACCCTTAATGTTCCTGTTCCCACCCTTGAACTGGCCTGGCCCACCATTGTCTATGGTCTCCAGGTAGCCTCCAGCAACTTCCCACCCTTAATCACTCATTACTGGAGTCTGATCTCATCTTGACTCCTAAAGACCCTCCCTACTAGAGTCTGATCTCATCTGACTCCTCCTGAAGACCCTCCCCAATCTCCTCCTCTGGACCACCCCTAGATTCCTCCCACAACCTTTCTGTATATAGAACCCCATCTTCCCTCCATGTGGTGTGAGAGTGCCTTAGAATGCCCTAGCACACAGACTTGCTCTGTGAGAGCCCTGGGAAATGGCCTAGCACCCCATGTGGCAAACTTGAACTTTCAATTAACTTTACTTTTTCTTTGGCTGAGAAGACTTGAGTGGAATTCTTTCCATAGGACCTGGCATGTTGGTGTGTTGGGGTCTGAGGCAGCCCTAATCTTCTTTGGGCACCCTCTTCAAATGGATGGATGGATGGATAGACAGATGGACAGACAGACAGATGGATGGATGGATGGATGGAAGGAAAGATGGATGGATGGATATAGATAGATCTTGCTTGTTCCTAGCTGTTTTCTTGTTGTCTTCCCCCTCTACCCCCCACTGGGAGCTCCTAGAGACCAAGGACTGCCTTCTGCCGTCTTCTGTAACCCCAGTGCTTGGCACAATGCCTGGCACAGAGTAGTTTAATAAATACTTGTTCACTGACTTGATACGCCACTCTTTATGAAAAGGACACAAGTGTTATTGATCAAAGTTTCCTCCCTTTGAAATAGTCACAATGCAAATATGACTTTTGATCTTATGACAGCATCATCCTGAAATTTCACCAGTATTTTCTTACAAATTACATGAAAAAGAATTTAGGGTTTGAAAGAAGGAAAAGTCTCTGCAAACTTTCAAAAGTAAAGGTACAACAAAAATCTTCCAAATAAAAACGCAAATGACTATTGGCATAAAGTATCATAAATGATAAAGACCAACTTCGAAAATGCTCAAACTCATTTATGTGTAATCATTAAAAAACTTTCTCAACTTTAAGTCAGTCACTGGCAGTTGCTAACTAGACTGGAATTCTAACACTTAAATTTTAAAGACATCTTTAGATGCAAAAGCTATACAAGGAATGCTTTATTCAACAACAGCAAAATAAATTCATGGATATATTCAAAATACAAAGCTGAATAAAAAAACAATTATGGTTGCAAAAGTGGTCTTTTTTTGAATAGTATTTTTAGATTAAGTTGAACTACTTGTGGGAAAAAAAGTCTACAACTCAGAATCACTAGCTCCTACAGCAACAATAACATGCTTAAACCTCATTAAGAACAAGCAACAAAATCCTAGAGCAATCAAAAAGCCATTGAGGAAAATGCTTAAGAGAGGAACAAGTATCTGTAGTAGTCTCCCAACTTCTAAAACTAACAGAAAAGAGAAACTCGTTATTGCTGGCAATCTGCCAATACTCCAGGCCCTATCCCCAGATTTAAGATGCACTGAATGGGACTGACACACCCATGATTACTATTCCTGGGCACAGACTGAAAAGGTGACCAGTACTGAATTTGCTTTTCATGTGATGAAAGAAATAATTGGCCAGGAAAAGCAGAACAAATTGCAGCATAGACTGATTTTTGTAATTAATTTCTTCTTCAGTAATTCACAAACACAGTTTGTGATGAATAAATAGGTTAAGTTGTTCTTTAGATATTTCAGGTCCAGTAAAGCTCCTGAGTCTTTAGGGGACATAAAATATTGACTTTCTCTTACAGGTATATTTATTTGGGGAGGAGAGAAGGGGGGAGAAACAAGCCAGTTCCTTAAAAGTGATCAGAGGTGAATGTAAATACTAAAAGCTTTTGGATTAGAAGCAGATGGATGAATGAGTGTAACTTGGTGGAATTCAGGATTTTAGATTCAAAGGCTAACTAGCCACTAGTTCAGCCTCAACAGAGCTAAATTCAACAAATATTTGTTAAGCACCTACTAAGCACCAAAAGTGAAACTTCCTACCTACAGGCAAACTAGGTCACCTCTAAGATCCTTTCTGGCTGGCTCTAAGGTTCTATGAAATCATACAGCAGCCATTTTTAGGGGTACCTGGAACCTTGGAAACCTATCCCCTGGGAAAGTTTTATCTCAGAATGGTCCAACACATCCAAGTATGTGAAGTAGTCTCTTCAGAGTTCCTCCTTTAAATGCAAGACATCATAATATACGCCGCTTTGTGGGTCAAGAAACAACTACAAATAGAAATGCTGAATTTTTCTTTGGAGAACCCAAGGATTTGTAACAGCTTTGAATTTCCTGACAATTCTATTCAATGCCATTTCAAAATATTGCCCATCAAACACATAGAAACTTGATAAGAAAAAAATGGTCTAAGTAATAAAGATATGCTGAATGCCAAAATGAGCAGAAGCTGAGATGCCCATCTGGTATAAATGTTTAGTATGAGAATAAAATACTTGTGAACCATAAACATGAATCTAAAAGTATATTAAAGATAATGAGATGAATGTAACTTCTGAGAACTCTACTTATCATTTGTTTTAGGGCCAAAGCGAGCCTGTTTCTTATCTTGCTTCACCTCCTACAAAACTTTTGCAAACATAAAATATTCTTCGAAGTCAAAAGGAACTTTGTATTCAGGTGAGCTACCAGGGGCCAAAAATAAGGCAGATTCTAAGAAAACAGGGATTTTTTAATGCTGTCTTTAAAAAAATTACTTATTTTATTTTTAATTTATAGACTAAAACAAGTATTTTTTTTCAAAGATGCAAACCAGGACTGAACCATATTATACTGTTTTCTAATTAAATGCCCTTCTCAACACCAAAAATGGAGAAAGAACTTCTGGTTCATTTGCCTAAACTGTAAATTCTGTGTAATTTTTCCCATGCATATGTTTTATCCACAGCTCGGAATAAGACTTCTCAAATTCAACATGTGTTTTACAAAAACAGGAAGGAACGGATTCCAAAGTTAAAGAGAGAACTTTTGAACACTGGGAACAATGAAAAAGACAACAGAATAGGCTTTAAAAATTATGTCACAGGGTGAGAAGATGATGGAGAAAAAAAACAGGACTTATTTGAGAGGACAGAGGGGAGGGGGAAAAGGGCCATGATAACAGACAATTGGGAAAGGGCATTCCAACTCTTATTATGATGCTGTTTCCTCTACCCAAAAAGACTCTCCAGACTGAGAAGACGACAAAAACTGGTTAACAGGGAGCCAAAATCCCAAAGAGGAGAACACCTACATAGCCACCGCTGTGTTTTAGTATGAATTTTTTATACCTCAGGATACTAAAAGAGCCTGAAGATGTGATTGCTGAATTACTGCTTCTGACTATGGAAAAAATATAGAAAATGGCATATTCTCTATATGGTGAAGTTCACTCCTGGATAAAGAATCGGTAATACATGGGTAAATGTCAACCTGGCGTGATCTATAAAGTGGAATAAGAATTACATCCATCTTGTCCAAAACTGAATCACCACCTTTCCCCCCAAGCCCTTCCTGGTTCCAAACATTCCTACTATTGCAAGGGTACCATCCTCCCAGTCTCTCAAGCTTGCCATCTACATACAGGCCATCCTCAATTCTTCACTCTCTCCTCCCCAATCCAATCCAATGTTACAGCCAAGACCTGTAATATTTCTGGTACATTCCTTCTTCCTTCCCCTTGTGCTGACATCACTCTGGTGCAGGCCCTCACACCTGGACTACCACGACAGTCTCCTGGTCCGTCTCCTGCCAAATATCACTCCCCACTCCAGTCCATTCTCCCCTCAGCTCTCAGTGATCTTTCCAAGCACAAGTCTGACTGTTATTTCCCTTACTCAATAAACTACAGTGGCCCCCATCACCTATCATAAAGAAAAGCTTCCCTGGCACAGCAAATCCTTCATAATCTCCCCATCTCTGCCTTTCCAGTCATTTTATTCCTTATTCACCTGAACATCCTGCACCATGAAGTGAAATGGGTCTCTTTTACTGTTCTCCACACAGGACTCTTCATATATGGACTCCATGCATTCTCACTGACTGCCCCTCATGCCCAGAACTCTCTCACCCTTCATCTCTGCCTCCCAGCTTCCCTGACTTCCTTCAAGTCCCACCTGAAATTCTACCTGCTTCAAGAATCCTTTCCAAGCCCCCTCAATACCTGTTGTTTATCTCCAATTTATCATGCAGATACACTGTGTGTAGATACATATGAATGTAAGGTGGATGTGTATATGTAGAGATAATACACATATTATTGTATATATAATAGGTGCACATTGTACGTATGGTATGTATGCAAGATCTATACACACATATATGCACATATACACATGCATTTGTATGTACAGCTGTACATACACACACACACAAACACACACACCATATATCGTCGTTCAGTCATTTCAATCATATCCAACTTTCCGTGACCCCATTTTGGGATTTTATTGGCAAAGACACCAGAATGGTTTTCCACCTCTTTGTCTAGCTCATTTTACAGATGAGGAAACTGAGGCAAACAGGGTTAAGTGACTTGCCCAGGACCCTGCAGCTAATAAATGACTGAGGCTGGATTTGAACTCAAGTCTTCCCAACTCCAAGCCCTGTATTCTGCCCACTGTGCCACCTAGCTGCCCCACATTTCTTGTATACATACACACAAATGCTGTTTTCCCACTATTGATCAGCTCCAATCTGTCACAGATATCTGTATGTGTGTGTATACGTTTCCAGTCCTAATGACAGAGCGGCTCAAGAAAGTAAAAACCAAAATAAACAAACACCTTCTCTTTCTTTGTCTTATCTGTGTTTGCCACAGGGAGATCTGTAATGAGACAAAAGGGCAATCAAACAGGAATCTTCAGTTTCTTAGAGGAGGCTCAAAGCAAAGCAAGTCTCCATAGAAAGACTTCTCCAAGATCAGAGTGAAAAATGTCCTCTGTCCAAATCCCAAGACGTTCTCTCATACTGACTCTGAATCATGATGTCAGTCGATCAATAAACATTTATTAAGCACCTACTACATGCTGTGCAAGGACTTGAGATACAAACACCAAAAAGACAGTCCCCGCCCTCAAGGACCTTATAATCTAGTGAGAGAAAACAACACAGAAAAGGAACCTGCAAAGCTTAGGGCTGAGGAGAGAAGGTTCCCAGCACAGAGGCATGAGGGAGAAGCTCAGAGGAGCGCTAGGTGGGAAATGAAGAGCCGGCTGGATCCCCTGCTTAAAGGGGGGAGGTTCATTTCTGGAGCTCACAGATCTACCTTCCCAAGGAGCAAAGGGTACTGAGGAGATGTGAATACCAAAGCTGATTTAACATAAAATACAAATATAAACACGCATAATTGACCCTCGTTACTGACAAATTCCATATTTGTGAATTTCTCTATTCCCTGTAGAATTCCCTGTGTATTTGTAACTCTAAAATCAATTCTCATGGCACTTTCAAGATCATGTGCCGACACGCGCAGAGTGGTGAAAATTCTAAGCTGCCTGACATACAAGTTCCCGAGTGAAGCTGAATAAAATGATGCTCTGCCTTCCTGTTTTGTTCCTGTGCTATAAACAGTTGTCCTTCTTGTGATCTATTTTGTGCCAGGTTTTTGTGCTTTTTGCTGGTGATTTTGCTATATAAAATGGCCCCCAAACATAGTGCAGAGGGTTGTCTAGTTACTGAGTGCAAAAATGCTGTGACGTGTTTTATAAAGAAAATACGTGGGTTAGAGAAGCTTTGTTTAAGCATAAGTTATAGTGGTTGTTGGCTCTCAGTGAATCAACAAGATAGTACATCCAGAAAAAGGGAGAGTTCATTTTATTATCACATATGTTTATTAGGGCTTGCAGTACATTAATACTTATCTTTATCAGTGTGTGCCATCAGTCTTTATTATTACTATTTATTATTATTATTTACTATTCAACAACCCAAATAACAAATCCTCTAGAAACACATCACCAACCTGAGGTCCTGGAAAGCAGGTCTCCTACTGAAGCTCATGACAAGATTCCCTCTTTGCCCAGCCTGAGGTTACGCATCTCTCTCCAAAGTGGCATTCTAATAAGTCTTTGTCAATCAGCCAAGCTTCTGGAGTGAAATCAGATATTCAAAATTTCTGAGTGCAGAACATATCCTGGTCATGTCCCAGAAGCACTGGGGCGTCAAGTAGGTTTTTATGGCTCTGGCTAAGAGCATTTACAAATAACATCTAAGTTGGATTTATAATTGATTAAGCTAAATTTATCATGAAAGGGAACAATCAAAGCTAATGTCTTTAGCAAGTGTTTATCATTTGGGACACATACATCATTAGCGCTTGTTTACCAAATACGGGATGCACTTGTTGCCAGTGATTGTTCATCTAATTTGGGGGACCTATATGTCACTGCCAAACTATACCACTCAAGACTTTATTACAGAAAAACAACTTATATATAACAACTACTTTGTCACAAAACAGAAGCTTAAAACAAAATAGAATGGCTCATGTTATAAAGATACTTATTCTCACTATATACTTCTACTAATATTTTTGTAAATATGGCTCCTTATTCTCTTCCTTCGATCTCTTTAGGGTATAAGTCTAATAGTTACAAAGTTGGATATGCACAATTTAGTAACTCTGTGAACATGATTCCAACTTGCTTTCCAGAATAGCTAGAGCAATTCCCAGCACCACCAAGAGTACACAAACGTGCCTACTTTCCTGTATTATCTTTATTTTTTGTCATTTTTGTGCTAATCGGTATGAGATGGAACCTCAGAGTTCTATTCTAGGTTGTCTGAGAGCCTGGCCAGGAAGTGGGGCTTCCAAAAACTTTAAAATTTAACATTTTTATAATCATAAATAATAAGAAAAAAAGCTTAACATAGCAAAGGAATTCTGGCCAATAGAGTGTTCTTTTACAGGCACATATAAATTAATAGCACAGTATGTATCTGTCTATTCATAGATATTTAACACTTCTGAAAAAAACCCAAAAACCATATTAACACTACGATCAGTTCCTATACAGCACGTCATATTCACAAAAGACAAATTCTTCCTATGTTCAATCTGTCTCTGGACCAGCTTCCTCTTCTCCTTTACTGTGTTATAGTTGGACTGTTAATATGTCATTGCACAGCTTTAAGATTACCTCCCACCTTCCAACCAATATAATTCAGACTGGTTTCACTCTTCCTATAACACAGCGGTTCTCAACCTTGTGGGTTATGTTCAATTTGTAACAATGAATGTACATATCAGATAAATTCATAACAGTAGCAAAATTACAGTTAGGAAGTAGCAACAAAAATGATTTTATGGTTGGGGGGGTCACCACAACATGAGGAACTGTATTAAAGGGTCGCAGCATTAGGAAGGTTGAGAACCACAGCTATAACACTAGTGAAGTAGAACAGAAGACTACTGACTATTTTAGATTATCCATGCCATCTCCTCTTGCCCCATTAATGAGAATTATTTCAATTCAATAGTAAACTGCAAAAATGAATGCCAACACATTTTAGTTATTGTCTCCTCATCCAAATGAGCATGGTCAAAATGTCCAATGTATGTAGTCGAGCCTATATCTTGGGATTTTTAATATGAATGAATTGTCTTCTTTATATCTTTAATGATTTTTAAATTGTTGTTTATACTACGTTTCATACTTCTTGTGTTCCATGATGCTCAAATTCTGAACATCTATTTTCAGGCTCAACTGCTACTTTAAACAATGAGCCTAAAACTTTAAAAGAAGATGAGGTATGAAAGAGAGACAAAAGGCAGTACATTTCCACAAAATCAAGTTCTTTCCCCCAAGAAACTAAACAAAATCTAAAACAATCAAAGAATGGTCTAACGGCTCCCTTATTAGGCAAAACTACCTTCATCCGCACCCCCAAAGAGATAAACTGAAGCTGCTTCTCTCTGCACTTTGCAGGGTAGATCACCAGTCAGGAATCTTGTAGGGCATGAGTCGGAAAGAACTGAGCGGCAGGAAGGAGGTCTAGTTTGCCTCAGCATATGAGATAATGTACAAAGGAAATAGTTCTTCTAAATACTGCAGTGACTCTTCTCTTATCAGAGCTTTCTATATGTTGCTTTGATTATAGAAAGATTAGTCACAGAAAGAAACCCTGCAGCCTATGCTTAAATGTATTTCCATGTTAACCAGTATGAACCTAAGATTTGGCCCTGAGGCCAGAATTAATTAAACTGCAAATGTATAAGAACACCATTAAGGGATTGGGGAAATATAAAAGGAAATGGGGATGGGAGAGGAGAATGGGAGTAGCCAAAAGTGATCAACTCACTCAATTTCCCAAAGCATATTCCTCACACTTTTTCTCTCCCCAAATCCGCCTTCATCCTCCATTACAGAGTTATACCAATTAGCACAACTATATATCTTTTTTCTTTGATGACAGAATGACCTATTTTTCTTTGCAAAAATGTACCTTACGCTGTTATTTCCAATGCAACATTATTTTCAAAATAGCATCGCCCGCTAGGGAATAGAAATATCACATGTTTGCTCAACTTAGCAGTTTAAGTGTGAAGTTCCATCGCAGTAGAGGCTGTACCTTCTCCGGAACTCTAAGGCATTTACTTTAATGTTAGAGAAACTCAGATAACTCCCTTTTATCAAGTGCTTCGAGTCTTCAAAGTCCTTATTCCTTTTCATGCCTCATCTTATTCTTAGCTGCCCCGGGTCACCTGATTTCTGGAAAGTCTGCTACCCAAGGCAACACAAAACCCAGCAAATAATCACTCAAGCTTCAAAGAAGTGACTTAGCCCATCATAAGACTAAGCTCACTGTGGAAACACAATATTCTCCACATACAAACACACACCACACGCAAACTCTCAATACTGGTCGCTTTTATACTACGACAGTATCTTTAATACAGTAAAATCTCATAGAGAGCAATATATTTGCATAAAATGGATATTCTGTCCAGGCTACAATGGGCAACAATTCTATTTGTATGATAATGGAAGACATGCCGTGCCAGTGTTCTTTCCTTTCCTCTTCAATTAATGAATGAGAATATACAAGATAATTCAATAGAATTTCAGAAGAAGATGGTAAACATTCAAATGTCCTTTCAGCCACTTTCATTTAGTTATATTGGCACTTCCATTGAAGTATTACATAAAACATGGATATAATGCATTTTTAAAAGGTCAGAAATTTCTTATGGACCCTAAAGTAAGAACAGTAACCAAAGAGAGCCTCCATATCCCTTTTTGGTTAAATGACAAACCTAAAAAAAACACATGACCAGCTTGATTCAACTGGAGACCTCTGAAGAGTAGAGGAAAACTAGCTCATACTTAAGGGAACGTTTCTGTAATACATCACGCTATTTAATTATAGGCCGTTAGGCTTCTTTAAAAAATGACCTCAAACAACCAAAAAAACAACAGAAATAGGGAAATGAGTACTAAGGCTCTTGATGGAAGGGCACAAACATTCAAATTCATTTATTTGGCACATATTCACTGAGGTCTATTTGAGAACCTGCACCAAAGTGCTGCAAGGTACTACAATGATGTACCTGACCTCAAGGAACGTACCCCTACTTCATGCTGAAAATATCTGGTTTGAATATGCAGTTAAAAGACTGATATTTTTAATAAGATGGAACTTTTATAATGGTCCTCAGCTAAAAGGACTTGCTTCCTCTACTTCCCAGCCTGTGTGTCACCAAGACCCTACGAGCTGCAGGGCTCAACCAGGAACGTGGAGCACCAGGAGCCCTCCTACCCTCTCATCTAGCACAGCCCATCTGTTGTACCGGAACAGGCACCCCAGGGAAACCTTCATCTCAGCCCTCCCATGAATGTCTTCTTCTTCCCCAAGATGGACACTGATCTACTCCCATTCCCACATACCTACAACTTCTCAAAGGAACTTGGACAGAGTCCTTGACTCTCAAGCCCATATTCCCTTCTCAAGCTTTTCTAGCTTGTTTCTTCAGCCCCTGTGATGTGAGCCCTATGGCCCTTCCATCACTGGGATGAGCAGGTGGTTGCCAGCTACAATCTTCTTGTAAAATAGATGACCTGTAGGCCTCAGCCCTCGGGTCCTCCAGACTTTACCATCTGCCCTGATATTATTTATACTCTTTCTCCCTGTTGCTGCTTCCTAAGGACTACTAGGTCTTTCCATAAACCCCCCTGGAGCTGACCTTCCTTTATGCTTTATCTCCACCAATCAGAATGTGAGCTCCTTGAGAGCAGTCACTATCTAGCCATTGGCTGTTTATAACTGGGACAGGGTTTTGGTACATTTGGCACAGCAGAGAGCACATAAGGCAAGTGCATGATAAGCAATTAATTAATATTTTTATTCATTAATTGCATTCACTCAAGTAGTAAAGACCAAAGTAGACTAAACCAATTCTGAAGCACTGGTGCCTAGTACATTCCTCTCTTCTTCTTTATAAAGAGGTGACAGGAAAAAGGAGAAGAAATGGTTTAAAAGAAACACACTTAAAATAGAAAGATTCCCATAAAAGTCAAAATAAGTACCTAAAGTACAACCTTATGTTTTAGATGAAATTGGGGAGGAAAAAGCCTGTAGTATTGTTATGTGAAAAGGCAATAGTCATTGTTAGGTCAGACAGCAGCCAAAAATGGCCTAGATTAAAAAAACATAGAGAAGGAACCTACATGTGCTAAAGAATAACGACAATAAACACATATGAATGGAACAGAATTGCACAGCATTTAAAAAGTTAAATGAGTTAATAAATGGAAAAACTACACTATTAGAGACTTCAATTTACTCCCTTTCAGACCTAAATATAACTAATTTTTAAAAAAACAGTAAGTACCTAAATAAAATTTTAGAAAAATAAAATATGATAAATCTCTGGAGATGAGTAAATTGCAAAAGAAAGGAGTGTACTTATTACTCAGCTGTGCATGGTACCTTTTTTTTTTTTTACAAAAACTGACCATATATTAGGGCATATAAATCTCACAAAGAAATGCAGAAAAGCCACACACTCAACAATGGTGGTAGACAATAATGCAATAAAATTGTACTCAATAAAGGGCCGATGAACAAAAAGAAATTTCAATTAGAGTCTAAACAGCTCAATTCTAAAGAATGGTTGGGTCAAAGAACAAGAAAGAAAGGAGAATTTCATTAAAGACGGTAGCAATGAGAAAATATACCAACATTTTGGGGATGTGAACAAGGCAATTCTTAGGGAAAATGAATATGCTTAAGTACATTCATCAATAAATAGATATGCAACTAAAAGAAACTAGAAAACAAATTTAAATCTCCCACTTAAACACCAAAATAAAAATGCTAAAACACAAAGATAAGACTGACAAAATGAAAGCAAAGCAAAATTAATAAAATAGATAAAACTAGGAGCTGTTTGGGGGAGGCAGAGTCATTGATAAATTAAAGTATTACCTAACTTGATTTTTAAAAAGAACCAAATTACTAGTATTAAATGTGAAAAAAGAAATTTTCACAACCAATGAAGAAATACAAGAAATTGTCAGAAACTATTCTGCTAAATTATATGCCACTGACAGAGAAACACATTATGGGGGGGGGAGGGAGAAAAAGACTGATAGATGCTTCTGAGAGACCCTGAAACAGTAATGAAAGACTTTTCTTTTTCTATGAGGCCTTTAATGTGCTGATACCATTAATTTTCTTACAAAACTCCCTATGAAAATCACTGCCTAGAAACGATCATTGAATTCATGGGAGCCGATGAGATCACCAAGTTAGTGAAGAATGAAAAGAGAAGAGAGCCAAGAACAGAGTGCTGGGAGACACCAAGAGTCAAGTCTGTGTAACATGGCAGGATAAAGGAAACGCAGAAGCAGGAGACAGGCCGGTTACCAGAATGATATTCTACAGGAGGCCACAACTTCACGGTCACACAACTGCAAGGAAGGCACAGAAGATCTCAGTGTTTCTTGTTGGATGACTATTTTTAAAAGTATTTGATTCAGGAGAACAAAATGCAGCCTATTTCAACAAGGTACATCCTGTGCATATGCCAAGATTGTACAAAATCATTTGACAAATGTAACAAAAATAACTTTGCTCAATGATCTTCTGAGTATGAATGTCAAAGCCGCTTAAAACAGGGGTGATAGTGGCTCACTAAAGTCACTCTCATAAAGGATGCTCAGTATAGAGAACAAACGGAAGACTGACTAAGTGGTGAGGTTCTCCATATGACCCTTTTTGCCAATGAAATTCTACTGCCTACCTCAAGCCCTTCAAGAGTGCAGAGCCTCCTAAATGAGAAGGGCAGGATGGGGGTCGGGGGGTAGCTGGAAAGAACAGATGCATTTAAAGATTCTTATATTGAATACTATAATGTGGCAGCCTGTGGTAGGACAAAGAGGAGAGGTTCAGAAGGAGACAGACCATTGAGGAGCCGTGAAAATGGAGAGAAGAGGACAAACAGGAGCTGTTACTGCGGCAGAATCAGCAACACTTGGCACGTGATTAAATGGGGGACTCGAGGAGTATGTGAAGGAACAGCCAAGGATTAACTTGGAGGCTGCAAACCTGAGTGACCGCCTGGCACACAGCAGGCACTTACTAAATGGGACTGGACTGACTGGAGGGGAAAAATAAAAGTCGAAAACCAGCTAGCAAAGTACCCAAGATGAGAGGTCTGAGGAGTAAGAGAATGGACGAGCAGAGAGCACATAAGGCAAGGACAGAGACAGCAACAGAGGCGGTCAAGAGCTTCAAAGAGGACAAGGACAACGAGAGTCACAAGAAGGACACTGGCCATGGTACTGGAAGGAAATCGGTGACTTTTAAGAGGGAAAGATTTTAGTATAATATGGGGAAGCTGGATTTTGAGAAGGAGAGTTAAGGGGAAGTGTTTTAGAAGACAGAAAAATCTGATTATAAATTTTATAAATGTTTCCCCCAAAGAATCTGTCTATATAAATACATAATTTTTTTTCAAAATGTGATAATAAAATATTCATTTATTAAGCACCCGCCAAATGTAGAGCTAAGAACAGAATGATCAAACAAACAAAAATAACCATTGCTTGCCTTCAAGAAGCTTATGTTCTGCTCTGGCACTTACATTTTGATTACCTGAAAATTCATATTTGTACCTCAGTATTTATCTATATTTAAAGTTTTAGAGTAGCTCAGTTAACAGTTTAATTTATTGAATATCAGATTTCATAAAAAAGTAATTAAGTATTTGGGAGTAGGGGAAAGACAGGGAGAAAAAAATTATAACTCAAAATCTTGTGGAAATGAATGTTGAAAACTAAAAATAAATAAATTTTTTAATGAATTAAGAACTAAAACCAATAGGATTTATCTTCTTTTACTTTTCTGCATATAATACTCTTCAAAGTATAGGAACAGTTTTATTTCTAATTGACACTAGTAACATTAACCATTTTAATTTTAGTTAACCACTAATAATGTTTACAATTTTCATTTTCCACTTGCTTTTTCAGTTTTCAACTCCAGTAAGGCTGCTTTATTTCAAGTTATAATTAAGTAAGTTTCCCTACTAGTTGTAAAAAGCAGCAACTGTGAAAATGGGTCTGGCCTTTTTACACTGAAATTGTTTACTTCTTTTGATCCATTGAATTAAATGGCTATTTAATTAATGCCTGTGTTGTACACTATAAAAACATCTGGAGCTTATGACAAAGGAGAATAATTAGGGGATGAGGGTTATTACTGCCAACAAATCGCCCCCAAAATACATACTATTTGGTAATGTAATTTTAGACTGCTGACTGTTACTGGCTTTCAATTAATTAAAAAAATGAGAATCACAGAATTTTAGAGAGAGAAAGGATGGCAGAGGCCATTCAGTACAACCCACATCCAAAAGGAATCCCCACTCCAAAAATCCAAAAGGAGTACCAGACACGTAGATATTCAAACTCAGCTTGAAGACCTCCATGAAGGGCAGCCTACTGACTCTAGAAGGACTCTATTTCACTTTTGGTCAATTCTGTATGTTAGGAAGATTTTCCTGACATCATCTAAACATCCCCCACTACCCCTGGTTCTGAACAGCGGCACTAACCAGAGCAAGAAAAATCCCTCTTCCAAACAACAACCCTTCGAATACTTAAACATGACTAACCTGTCTGCCTTAAATCTTCCCTCTCCAGACTAAAAATCTCTAGTTCCTTCCAACTAACCAAATGATAGGGATCCAGGGCCATTTGGCATCCTCACTGATCACCTCTAAATACTTTCTTGTTTATCACTGCCTTTCTTAAACTGTTGTGTCCAAAAATGAACATAGCAATATGATCTGACCAAGGCAGACTGTGTCTCCCGATGTGTTAGCTCTCACTTCCCTGTAAATCTGTGTCATTTACAAATTAGATAAGAATGGTATATACATATACATATAATATACATATATCTTACATATATGTGTATGTGTGTATATGTGTGCGTATACATACACACACACACATATATCTTTAGCCAAGTCATTGAAAAAAATGGCTTAATTAGCCTAAGGCCAAGCACAGATCCCTGGCGTATGCCCCTGTATCTCCTGCCAAAATGACTTAGAAAAATTCATCAACAACTACTTTTTAAATAGTCATTTAAACATTTAAATGCATCTAACTGTATGTAGCAGCAACCACACTGGCATACCCAGGATAGTTGCTGGCACAGGTTCTCAGATCTGCTTTACTCAGAAAGATAGCTGTTTAAAGGGTCAACATTTTTTTTTAGCTCCATTCACTAGCTCAGGGGAAAAGTTAGCACCCTGAACTTCAGAGAAAATACAGAGAAATAAAGACCAACAGACAGGGCTCTGACTGCCTGAATCAACCATACACTTTACATACATTCCTGGATCAAGAAAGCCTTTACATCTGAGCAGTCAAGGAGCTCTGAACATACAGTTACTCAGAATCTCAGGGAATCACAAGATTCTTCTCATAACTGAGCCCCCAAAGCAAAATACCAACTCAGAGTATATATACACTTCTCAGAGCCAGAAGGGATCACAACCCAGGTGACTTAGTGCCTAATTAAAAATTAGCAAAAGGTGTGAAAGCAAGTCTCCTGTAAGCAAGCTTCCCTAAATGGACTCCACCAAAGGCCTATTAATGAGTGGGGAAGATCTTTTATCCTATTAACATTACACTGCAGTCCCACCTAGTCCACCCCCCTTCATCTTTTTAAAAGATGCATATGTTACTGCTAGTGGCTCCACATGCCTCTTCCAGCTTTTTTAGTACCTTGTAATTCTCCTGAGTCAGTTGATATAAACTCACCAAGAGTAACTAGGTGCTATTTTTCTATCTCCTTACTTATCTTGGCTTTCAACCCCCATTTTCCATTTTTGTTGTCATTGGTCATATAAGGTCATTCTCCTTGAGAGGAGAAAAAAAACAGAAGCAGAATAAAAATAAAACAGCTTTTTCTTCTTTCTGTGGTCACTTATCATCATCTCATCCTTTCCAGGTGGCATCATTATTCTTTCTTTCATCCCTTTCTTTACCCCCAAGAGAGCTAGAAACATCCATTTTTTTTTTTTACTGTTTTCAGCTTCTTTCACTCATCTCCATTAATTCTTAGTTTTAATACTCAACACTTCTTTGGAAAGACCATAGCAAGCTTTTAATATCCATTCTCTATTTCCCACTCTTTCTTCTACCTTTTTTACATACCCTTAGAATATGATTGGGGAGTTCCCTTGGACATTCACATTGGTCTTTTTAGACAATCCTAATTTTCTTCCTTATCTGATTGTGTCTTCAGAATTTTATTCCTGAGAACTTCCCATCCTTCCTGAACTGATTTCCTCTAGGGAATTTTAGAGTTTGGGATCTTGCCCATCCCTGTTCCTTCAAACCCTCTGAAATCTACTTTTCCAAAATCTAGAGCTCATATCAGAATATGAGAAGCATTTCTCTCCTTCATCACAAATTCTAGGAGTAAATGGTTACTTTCTCCCAAGGTTTTATAATTTCTACACCAGCAAACAGTTCCTCCTTCTTAGGAAGAAACAGATCTAATATAAAATTTTCCCTTGTTGGTTCTCCCACCTTCTAAAGAATGAAATTATGATTATGGAAAATCAGGAAGTTATTAGTAGCCCTGCTTTTGGCAGACTGAACTCCAACAGATGCTTAGGTAATTGAAAACTGCCATCATTGCTACATCATGCCTCTGTTATCTGTTTTCTGACTTGCCTACCTATTTCCTTTCTCTGTCCAAGTAGTACACACTGTACTCACTCCAATGATAAAATTGCTTTTGTTTGTCCTTCTATGGATCTTTATCCCAATGTTCTCCACAATACTTCTCCTTTTTGACTCCTAGATTATCTCATATAAATATGCCTTATTAGCATATCATGCTAATTGTATACTTAGTATATAATGCTTTTACATATCTAGTTACTTTTGGATAAGGTATGGCCATCCAGAGCAACACTCTAGTCACAGATTTCATCCCCTCCCCCCAAGTTACAGAGATACTTATGTGGTTAAATTTGACTTAAGAACTCTTATCTAGTTAGTTTTGTTTCTTATTTAAACTTTGGGCATTTGTGTTTAGACATTTCAGTCCAATGGTTTTTCCTACTAATTAGTAGAAAACAATCTTCTGTCTGACAAAAGAAACAAAGTTTAATTTCAAATAATTAAAGATACCTAGTATTTTGGAGTCTAAGAAAAGAGGTAATGACCCAGCGCAAAATTTATTTTACACGCAAACGTCTTTAACACAGAAATACAGATTAGGGCTACATATAAATTTGGGAGCCACTGATGTAGAGAAGATAATGAACTATATGGGAACTAATGGAATTGGTAAGAAAAAGAAGGTGGGTCAAAAAAGAAAACTGGGCAGTTGTGAGGAACATCCAAGCTTAGGGGATGAGAAGTGGATAACAACAGCAAAATATACTGAGAAGGAATCAACAAAATAGGAAAAGAAAGTATGGGGGAAGTTAAGGGAGGAGACTGTCTAGGAAGAGAGGGTCAAATGCTGCAGAAAAGTTAAAACAGGCAGAAAGGGCCATTGATATTCTTGGAGGGAAGCGATGACAAGGCAACTCAAAAACAGAGGGACAAAGGATGGAGGGCTCTCTCCAGGAGTTTGGCAGCAGAAAGCTGGGAGAGAGTTGGAGGACACAGCCGCATCCTATTTTGCTTCAAAGGATAAAAAAGATCAGAGTATTTTGTAGATAGTGGGAAAGTAGTTAGTAAAAAGGGAAAGATTGAAAAAAAGCAAATGGATGAAAAGCATCTGTTAAGTATCTGGTATGTGCCAGGGACTTTGCTAAATGCTGGAGAGACGGACACAAAGAGATAGCTCCTGCTCCCAAGGAGCTGGTGTTCTTATAGAAAGGAGACAACCCAAGTCAGAAGGCAAAAGGGGACCTGGAAAGATGGTGTCTAGTGTAGGGCCAGTCAGCTGGGCCTAGTAGGGTAGACAAGCTTGCATTCATTCAGGTGCCAGTCAAAGAAATTCAGCCCTGGGGCATTAATTCCAAAAATAAGTGGACTAACTTCATTTACCTACATAGATAACAAGACGAGGAGGAAATGAGGGGAAACCTCTGGAGGAGATCTGAAGCTTGAGAGAGAAGAAAGGATCAACTGAGAAATCACTCCAAGGATGTAGGAAGAAATGAGAACAAGTAGTAGTCGCCTTTGCAAAAAGATGTGAGCTTTTTGAGATGTAAAATAGGAACGTTATGTGGGTGCGTAGCATAGAAAGAGTATTAGATTTGTAGGAAGAATCAACTAATACCTAGCATTTGTTAAGTGAACATGTAAGAGAATAAGGTATAAGAGTTAGAAAGGCAGGCTGAAGCCAAGTTGGGAAGTTCAAGTTTAAATACCGAAAAAAAGATGTTTTTATTTGCTCCCAGAAGTAACAGGGAACCACTATAGTTTTCTGAGCAAAACCCACACTAACTATCTACCTAACTACAGAGAGAGCTGTAACTGACTACCTACAGCTGAAGACCCAGCACCTAAGAGTCCTAGGATTGGACCTGCCATCCCCAGCACTACCACTAAAACATGACTGGCTGCCAACACCAGGTAAGCCCAAGAGCAACTTGGGTTGCTCTCGGGCTTGGGAACTAAGTTGGGAACTAACAGTCCTCTCCCACCCCAAACTAATGGTTCTGCTTCCATCTCAGCCCTATATACTCTTCCCCTCCCCACCTAGCCATCATTCAACCCTTTCGGAGATGCAACCTGGCAATTGCCTCTACAATTATAGCTCTTCCTTGTTCAGCCATTAATGCCAATAAACACTCAACAAAGAGAGTACTCACCAACAAAGTCCTAGACACTGTTGAATGTCTCAGCATTACAAACTCAAATAGTTTATCAAAGGACATTTCCTGACACTAAAGAAAATACATTACCCCATCTGCTTTGACACTAGAGGTCTACTGTGCTATCTCCCCCTGTTACTGGAGTTCTTAAAGTAGGCCCTATGAACTTGGATTTTTAAAGAAAATTTCTGAGAACTATATTTTGAAATAACTGGTTTTATTTACAATTTTATGTATTTTATTTTGAACATTTACAAACATTATTCCAAGAAGTGCAGAGACTTCACCAGATTGTTAGTGAAGTCCACGACCTCAAGAAGGTTAAGAATCTCTACTCTATTAAAATGTAAGCTCCATCAGAGCAAAGAGATCCTGGTTTTTCTATTTGTATGTGCAGCACTTTGCACATAATAAGTAATAATGCTTTTTAACATTCATTCATTCATGGTTTAGACCTATGCCTTAAAATCATTGTAGCAGTTGTGTAGAGAATAAGATAGAGATGAAAGTACTTGAGAAAGTAGAATGGGTATATTTACTACGTTATTAATTTGGGCAAGTCACTCCATCGCTTTAAGCCTGTTTCCTCATCTATAAAATGAGCGGTTGGGTTAGATGATTCCTAAGGACCTTTCCGGTTCTAAATCCTCAGAAAAGATGACTTTGATTGTCATAAAAATGGAGGATTTCTCCTCTATTAGCTGAGGGTTGGAGGCAGGGATGGTTTGGGAGGAGGCATTGAGAGCTTAGAAAGACAGCAGCAGTCTGGGAATATCTACTTTTAAAAATGTAATAGGCTGGCTGAGAACAAGATGTGGAAGAAGACAGTGAAAACGGAGGGAAAATTTGAAAAATGAGTTCTCAAATACACTGCATGGTAGAATAGCGTCAATTCAAAAGACTTCTGTACACTGACGGTGGATAGAGAGCTGGTTTTGTAGCCAGGAGGACATAATTTCAAGTCTCGTTTCTGACACACAATGACTGTCTTCTTTTTTTAATATATGGAAAATTTTATTTTTTCAAAATGTTTAACCTTGTTCGCTGATTTTTTCAAGTCCACAAAGTATTGATAAGAAATCAAGCTTAGAAGCTGTATTTTTACAAAGTAAATATTCTTTAGGAGAGATTATTTCTTCGTGACTACCTGCTAGCCCAATGTAGTGTGGGTATTCCTGATTATCAAGAGAAACCACATGTAATTCCTGAAGGTAGTCAGGAGATTTCTCTCTGATTCAGAATCTACCTGAGAGATTTGTTTCTGGCAACAGATTCAGCACAGTTGTGCCTGACGTTCAGAGTTTAAATCTTAATTGTAATCTAATTTGTTTTCACAAGTAAATTTTTCAAAAGAAAATACCATGAATATTCCCCCTTTCTTAACTCTAAAGAGACTATTTTATTTCCAGAGCTAAGAAGCAATAACAAATTAGTCCATGTATACATCTTGAAACCACTGTTTCTAATTGTGATAAAAATACCCTTTGACCCAGTGATCCAATTGTTAGGTACAGCTGGGGGGAATGAGAGATGAAAGCTAGTGGACAATAATATGAAAAAAGGGCATTGGTGAATCAATGTAAAAGTTTTATTTAATTATTCAATCTGTTCCTTTAAAAGCTTACAAATTTTGGATATCAAGATGCTCCAACAAGGGGAAAACTTTTAGCAGCTCAAAAGATTTTAATGACTTCCCGTGAAAGACTTCTGAGTGCCTTATTTCATCCCAGCATCAAACCTGAACTAACAGTATCTGCCTGAGTCAAGCCCATGTCTGAACATGGTAAACCTCATGAATTTTAGAGAAAAACTATATTTCAAATAAACTCAACATTTCTATTGGACTTGTTTTTAAATTTTGTTTTTCACAAGGCAAGACTAAGACTATTCAGTCTACTGAAAAGTAGAGCAAGAAGGATGCCTAGTGGAATAGAATATATATGAATCTCTTCCAATAGGTCAGCAAATACGATGATGCTACTTTTTTGTGGGAATAGCATTTTGATATCACTAAACATTCAAGAATACCGAATGCCACTGTGGGCAATATTGTGAATTAAACTTTAATGTGTTTTTCTGTTTCTATAATTATAAGGAAACAAGTTACAGATCATTCTTTTATAGTTAATAGTCCATAACAAAAGGTGAAATTAATTTTCTGTGGAAATTCTGTTGGCTTTCAGTTCTTTCTTTAAATTTTCCTTAAATCTGTTAGAAGTCATTCTACTCTCTTTAATGACTTTCATTTCTCTGGTGAATGAAAAGTTCTTAAATTTTAGGGTTTTTGCCAGAGTTGAGGTTTTAAACTGACCAGATGTCATGACTCTCTATGATATTTATGTATAATGAACTAAAAAGGAAAATCTTCACATTAGGAAGCCTTTTTATTACTGTCTGGTTTAAAAGCACCTAACAGAGTTTAGTCATGAGGCAAGTTTAATCATGCACCTTTAACTATCAAATTCACAAAATAAACAGAAGGTTTAGCATAGGAAGTAGAGAGAAATCAGGCAATATCCTCTAGCAACTCTTCCAGTAAAACAGCATGTGGTGACTAAAATTGCTATGGGAACATGGGAGCTCATCAGGAAAATCTAGTTCTATCTAGGTGAATGTATTTATTCTTTAACATCTTACACCTCCATAACAAACAGAAGGCATTTAAGCAGATGTCCATAATCAGTACAATAAAATGTTCATGGAGACCAGACACGTGTTATATTACAGAGCTTGGCATAATTTAACTCTTATTAAGAATAAACAGATCTTTGCACACATTCTTTGTAAAATATTTCAGATGATCTTAATACATACTATAATTTAAAATGAATAAGAGGGAAGCAAGTAAGGGAATAAACAAAAAATGAATTTATGCTCTGGTTACTCTTCGATCAATATGTAAAGTTCTGATGGAGAGAAAAAATCAGTGTTAAATTTTCCCTCCCTCAAATGCCAGATGAGGATGCTTTTTTTCCCCTTTTCCAAACATTCAAGATGTTTAAGCGCCAAAATTGAAAGAAAGAATGAAAGAAAGTAGACCTCCCCTCCCCAAAGCTTAATGGATCTGAAATCATAAAAGGGCCCACCTGATTTAAGTCCTATCAATGCTGTGAAGACTATCCATCTGGGCTTTTGGAAAATTGAAATTTTATTCAGTAGAAAGACTGAGTTCTGATACTAACCAGTTGTATGACTCTAGACAGGTCACTGAATATTTCTGGACTTGTTTTTTCATCAGTAAAATGACTGAGAAATAATTTCCAAGACCTTTTCTAGCTACAACATTAGATGATACTCATCTCCCATTCTGAACCCATTTCTAAATTCACTACTTTTATTTTTAACAACTAAAAGGCATATCTGCTGTATTTCAAGAAATCTTCCAAATCCATTATACTTACAAATCTCTTATTATTAGCTTTTCCATATTTATCCTAATTATTTAAAATAAGGCTTTGTTTGTAATAGAATTTTCCAGTCTCTACCTTTTATAATTTTTTCTTTTGCCATTAAATATTTATAATGCAACCATTAAGGCATTTGGCAGTTTTAAGAAAATATGCTTCCTATAATGTCCTTTATACAATTCAAAACAGATGGTAACCATAGTCATCTTCTCGTTTCTGATGCTAAAGGGAAGTCAGAATGCCAGATTTATGACATTAGTTATTTCCATGGTAACAAACTGATGAAAATACAAGATCAGGATTTCTTTAGAAGATCAATCAAAAGGAGAGAGTAGACTATAAAGGCAAATTCACCTCTTAAACACATGCCATCTTGAATGACAGTAAGAGGAAAATCAAAATATACTTGGGAACTGAACTCTCTTTTGGGTTTCTCCTATCCTCTCAAACTGGGGCTAAGATGAAAGTATTCAGCCCCCAAATCAAAAGTCTTAGACTTCATTAGTGACAGAGTTGCTTTTTCTCTACTTTAATGATGTAAGCATTTAGAGATATAAATTTTCCTCTAAATACAGCTTTGGCTGCATCCCTTAAATTTTGGTATGTTGTCTCATTAGTGTCATTCTCTTTAATGGAATAATTGATTATTTCTGTGATGTTTTGACCCACTCATATTTTAGAATTAGCTTAGTTTCCAACTAATTGTTAATCTATCTTTCCATGGCCTTTTATTGTATACAATTTTTATTGTATTATGATCTAAAATGCTTTTCTGTATTTCATTGTGAAGTTTTTATGCCCTAATATATGGTCAATTTTTGTGTAGGTACCATGCACCACTAAGAAAAAAGGTATATTCCTTTCTATTCCCATCCAATTTTCTGCAGAGGTCTACCATATCTAACATTTCCTAAAATTCTATTCACTTCTTTAGCTGCTTTTTTGGTTTATTTTTTGGTTAAAATTGTCTAGTTCTGAGAGGAGAAAGTTGTGGTCCCCCACTAATATACTTTTACTGTCTATTTCTATTTCTTCTTGTAACTCATTTAACTTCTTTAAAAATTTAGATGCTACACCACTTGGCACATATATGTTTAGTATCTATGATGTTATTTTGCTGTCTATGGTACCTTTTAGCAAGACATAGTTTTCCTACGGGGCAGGCTAAGTGGTGTGGTGGACAGAGAGGTGGGCCTGGAGTCAGGAAGACTTTAGTTTAGATCCAGCCTCAGATACTTACTAGCTGTACAACTCTGGGCAAGCCACTTAACCTTGCTTGCCTCAATTTCCTCATCTGTAAAATGAGCTGGAGAATAAAATGGCAAAGCACTTCAGTATCTTTACTAAGAAAATCTCACATGGAGTCACAAAGAGTCAGGCATGACTGAAATGACTCAATAAGAACGACAGAGTTTCTTTCCTTATTTTTTTCAATTAGATCTATTTTTGCTTTTGCTTTGTCTGAGGTCATGATCATTATCTCTACATTTTTTTTTTACTTCAGCTGAAGCATAAGAGATTCTGCTCCAGCCCCTAATCTTTACTATGTCTGTGTTTCTCTCTGCTTCAAATGTGTTATCTTATAAACAACATATTATAGGGTTCTGGGTTTTAATATACTCTGCTATCTACTTCCATTTTATGGATGAATTTAGCCCATTCACATTCACAGTTATGACTACTATGTATTTCCCTCTATCCTATTTTTCCCATCTATCCTTCTCTCTCTCTCTCTCTTTTTACCCTGTCTGTCCTCACAAGTGTTTTGCTTCTGACCACTAACTCTCCCAATCTGCCTTCTATCAATACCCCCCTTTTTTATTTGCTTTCCCTTGTACTTCCCTACATGGCAAAATAGATTTCTATGTGCAACTGCACATGCATGTTATTTCCTCTTTGAGCCACTTGTGATGAGATTCAAGATGAGGTTAAAGCATTACCTGCTACCACCATCCCCACCATCTTTCCCTTCACTGTAACAGGTTTCAAGCTTTTTCATGTGAGATAATTTATCCCATTCCACTTTTCCCATCCTTCTTTTCTCAATGAAATTCTCTTTTTTAACCCTTAATTTGGGGTTTTTTTTTTAATATCATCCCCTTCATATTCACCTGGAGAGGCTTATACAAACTGACGCTAAGTGAGAAGAGTAGAACCAGGAGAAATTTGTACACAATCACAGACACATCATATGTGTGACTACCAGCTTTGATAACCTGGACTCTTCTCAGCAATGCACAGCTATAAGACAACTCTACAAGTCTCAGGATGGAAGGAGACGTCTACATTCAGAGAAAAATCTAGAAAGAACAGAGTTTAAATGGAGACTTAAGCAATCTCCATGTTATCATTCTTTTCCATGTTTAGCATTGTTTCTTCTTTCCCATTGTTCACTCCATCGGTTACAACCCTTCTGTACAACCAGACTAATGTCCAATGTGAAAGTATCTGAAGATCCTATACTTGATTGCATGCTGATATGGGGGTGGGGGGAGGCAGAAGAGGGAGGGGAGAAAATCTGAAACTCAAGGGATTGTGGAACTGAATCTTGTAAACTAAAGGTAAATAAACAAATCAATTAATTAAAAAAATATATTGTCGAGCAGATAGATGGCGCAGTGAATAGAGCACTGGCCCTGGAGTCAGGAGTACCTGAGTTCAAATCCATCCTCAGACACTTAACACAAAAAAACAAGCCGTGTGACCTTGGGCAAGTCACTTAACCCCAACTGCCCTCCAAAAAGATACATAT
>CM053599.1:207905483-207920765 GCA_028646575.1 Pseudocheirus occidentalis
CCCCCCAGCTTCGGCTCACTGAAAGCGCACCCCAGGACCACCACTCAAGACCCCGATCCAGATCCAGGCCGCTCAACGCAAGAGCCCTTGGCCTTGATGGGTCGCGTCAGCCCCCATGCTCTCCGCAGGCTCAGGGCTCTGAAGCAGCCCAGTGGGGGCCGCCATGGCTCTCAGCCGTTTGTGCTGCAACAGCCACCTCCCGCTGCCTCCTTGCCCTGGGAGCAGTTTGGCCAGACCCGCTCTTCTCCTCCCTTTCTCTTAGCCTTTTTGTCTTCTGGCATGATAAATGTGGTAACTCTGCCTCCAGTGCAGCCGATCAGCCGCGGGTCCCAGACTGCTGCGAAGAGCCCACCTGCTGCGCTGCCTGTAGTGCTTTCTGTCTTGTGGAGAGTTTTGGAGCTTGAAAATCTGTTTAGCGTCCCATTTTATGAGTTTTTTAGCGTGTTTGTGTGGGAGCTGTGGTGCTTTGCTGCTTCTACGCCGCCATCTTGGCTCCGCCCCCCCCAGTTGGTCTTTACTACAACACAGTTGAAAGTAATGAAAATTCTTCAAGAATGTCAATTATCAAAGCAAGGTCTTGCAAGAAATTGTTAACCAATCTCTTCTGTCAAACCAATGGGAAAAATGCACAAATTATGCAAGATATATATGCCATAGAGCAGTTGCAGCTACTAAACTATACACTGTCCATGTCTGTCCTAGTATGCAACAAATTTTGATAATTTCAAGTTCTTTAGCTAGTTTCTAGCCCAATTTTATTTTTATTAGATTGGTGATCAACAGAATAAATTTTATCCAGAAATATCTTCAAATTATTGACTTGTTTTATTTTAGATATTGAACTGTCTAGTGATAATTTAAACTGTTGATTTAAACAATGCCAAATGATGATTCTGGGAAAGTTTTCTAACAACTTCATAGTTATACCAGATTCTCTTCTTAGCCTTGTATTAGCACCATCAGAACAAAATGTAATTAATTTTACTTTTAAATGTGTATTATTAAAGCTGCAGTCATTTAAAGAAAACAATATATTTTCAATATATTACATTTTCACTGTAATATATTTCTAATACATTTTAATTGACACCACTTCTTTTAAAGCAACAAATAACATTATTGGCATAGGAGTTGATTGAACTGTATAATGGCTGTGTTTAACAATCAGCTAACAAAATTCCTAAAAATTCAAATATCAAACCCTGAAAGTGACTAAGAGTCGGGTCCTACACACCAATGCCTATAGTCCATTGAAAGGAAGGTACCTTCTCTGCTTCCTACAGAGAAAAGATTCTAGATATACATTTCTATGGGTAGCTCCATTTATTCTTAGAGGGAAGTGGTCCAAGAAAGAATGGAATTGTGACTTGGTTCTCAACTACTCTAAAATGTTAACACACACAGTATTTTTACATATTTCTTTTCTTCTTCAAGGTTCCAATAAATGCTACCTAAAATTGTCTTAGAAAAGAGAGTCATGTCAGAGATCATGAGAGACTACCATTTTGGGTATTTCTTTCTCCAAGCTAGAAATGGTAAGATTATTATTAGATCAGTGTTAAACTGATCTGGAAAACTTCAGCCACAAATGCAAAATATAATATTAGTATTAATATTTTCCTTTGAAATTCTGAATCTGAGATCACAGTTTTTTTAAAGTTGACATGATGGCCAACAAAGTCCACTTGCCCACCTTTACATCACTGCATTTCAATATTGAACTCTATGTTATTTTCACTAGTCCTGTTTCCATAACAATATATAATTTCAAGTTGGATAATACTGTCTTCCACATCTCTTCACATCATGTCACACAGTCTAAGGGGCAATGAATTTTAAGAGATAATCACAAAAACTCAATGAAGAATTTTAAATTCCATTTTTTGCTTAGTTACACTCTAAGTAAGTCAATGAAACAAACTATTAAAACCACTGGAGAATATCTTGTGCTCTTCATCAAAGCCTTCATAACTGAGTTAAAGACATTTTAGCATCAGTTTTGCTACAGAAAAAATTTGGAGAAATTTTAACTGAGTTGTTCATAGTAACAGAGTGTATTTACTTTTTGCAAAAGCAGCCTACATTATTATGAAACTCTCAAGAATGAATTCTTTGACCCTTACAATACACAAAACAAAATACGAAATGGCCTTTATTCCAGAGTAGTCTCCTTTCATTTCTATAGTTACTTTGAGACAGTGGCAGAAAGTGGGACAGATGGTACTTAAGAATAATGGTTTTTCTAATCACTTTGAAAAAAATGCTCTGAATTACTATTAATTATAGAAATGAAAATTAAAACAACTCTTAGGTACCCCCCAGACCTATAAGATTGACTAATAGGACACAAAAGAACAATGACAAATGTTGGAGGAAATATGGGAAAATTGAGACACTAATGCACTGTTGAAGTTGTGAACTCATCCAGCCATTCTTTATAGCAATCTGGAACTATGTCCAAAGGACGCAGCAATACCACTACTAGGTCTGTATCCCAAAGAGATAAAAAACAAAAAGGAAAAGAACCTAAATGTACAAAAATATTTATAGCAGTTCTTTTAGCGATGGTAAAGAAGGGAAAATGAGGGGATACCCATCCATTGGAGAATGGCTGAACAAACCGTGGTACATGGTTATAATGGAATGCTATAGTCGTATAAGAAATGACAAGTAGAATGTTCTCAGAAAAACCTGGACTTAGATTAACTGAAGCCAAGTTAAATGAGCAGCAACAAGAGAATACACACACTGACAGCAGTATTTGATGGTGATGACAGCAATATTAGGATAACTAACTGTGAATGACTTACTTACTCTGAACAAGAAGACTACAAAGGACTTATGGTGAAACTGCTATTCATCTCCAAACAAAGAACTAATGAAGTCTGAATGCAGATCAAAGCATACTTTTTTTTATTGGAGGGTTTGGGACTGTGTTTTCTTTTACAATATGACTAACTTGGAAATATGTTTTTAAACCACTAATAAACATTAACTCTAAATGTGGAATACTTTTCTTATAACCAAGTAGATTACTACTGGAGGCATTAAATCTTAACTAACTTTGACACTATCACCATAAATTAAACCAGAAGAAAGGAAGTTGTAGGCAAATGAAAGGTTGGTGCACAGATTTTCTTTTGAGAGACAAGTAAAGAAGATGGCAGAGATGATCTTAACCTGTTTCCAAAGATAAAGAGAAACATTATTTCATGGGACATTTGGTCAACCTGTATGGCAGTGCCAGTGATAAATATCTGTAAAAATATCATGAAAATAATATCAGTTTATGCACCAAAATCTGTGGCAATGGATAAAGAGTTAGAAAAATTATACCAAGAATTTAATGAGACCCTCAAAAATTAAGTTGATAAGTATCTTGATACATACTGACATGGAGTATAAAGCTATATATTATGATTAAGAATAAGGAATGAGAGAGGGTAATACTTGACTAGTTAATTTTCTCTTTTTTTCAGTCACAAGTATTTATTAAATGCTTACTATGGATCAGACACTGTTACATATTAAGAATATAGGGAAAGGCAAAAAAAAAATAGTTCTTGACGTTAAAGTGCATGTATTCTAATGGATGAAACCTACCTTCCTCTACTTTCCTATCATTTAGTCCTAGTCCTGTCCAATAAATGAGAGGTTTTTTTCTTTTTTCCTACATCTCACCCCTTTTTCCCCCAGAATTCATTTACAGTTTTCAACATTCATTTCCACAAGATTTTGAGTTCCAAATTTTCTCCCCATTTTTCCCCTACACCTCACCCCAAGATGCCAAACATATTGATTACCCCTTTCCCCATTCTGCCCTCTTTTTTATCCCTCCAAACCACCCATACCCCCTTACCTCTTACTTTCTTGTAAGGCAAGATAGATTTCTATACTTCATTGCCTGTATATCTTATTTCCAAGTTGAACATAAAAACCATTTTTAAACATTTGTTTTTAAAACTTTGAGTTCCAGATTCTCTCCCTTCATCCCTCCTCACCTACCCCACCCCCATAGAGGAAACAAGCAATTCAAATTCAATATAGGCTATAATTGTGTAGTTAAGCAAAACATTTCCATATCACTCATATTGTGAAAGACTAACTATATTTCCCTCTATCCTATCCTGTCCCCCCTTTATTCTATTTTCTACTGACTCTGTCCCTTTTCAAAAGTGTTTGCTTCTGACTAACCCCCTCCCCCAATCTGCTCTCCCTTCTAACATTTCCCCCTCTTATCTCCTTCCCCCCTATTTTCCTGTAGGATAAGATACCCAACTAAATGTGTATGTTATTCCCTCCTTGAGCCAAATCCAATGAGAGTAAGGTTAACTCATTGCCTTTTACCTCCTTGCTCTTTGTAACTGCTTTCTCTTGTCTCTTTTACATGAGATAATTTACCCTATTCTATCTCTCCCTTTATCCTTCTCCCAATATAGTCCTCTCTCACCCTGTATCTATATTTAATATAAATTTTTATGCTTATTTTATAAATAAAATATTTTAAATATTTATTTAATATATTATATTATATCTAGTACATTTATTATAGTATATTTATTATAGTATAAAAATATTTATTTTTTGCTTTTTTTTTGGAGGGGGAAAGACAGGGCAATTGTGGTTAAGTGACTTGCCCAAAGTGACACCACTAGTAAGTGATAAGTGTCTGAGGCCAGATTTTAACTCTGGTCCTCCTGACTCCAGGGCTGGTGCTCTATTCATGATGCTACCTAGCCGCCCCTAATTTTGTTTTTTAGATTATTATTCCTTCATATTCAACCTACCCCATGCCCTCTATCTCTTATACATATACACATACACACAGAAACACACACAAATAGATATACATATAGACATACACAAATATACATATATACACATACACACATATAGACATACACAAATATACATATGTACACACACATAAACATACACACACACACACGGTCCTTTTAACTATCCTAATATTGAGAAAAGTCTCATGAATTACAAATATTGTCTTTCCATATAGGAATATAAACAGTTCAATTCAAATAAGTTCTTTGTGATTTCTCTTTCCTTTTACCTTTTCATGCTTCTCTTGATTCTTATATTTGAAAGTCAAATTTTCTGTTAAGCTTTGGTCTTTTCATCAAAAAATGCTTGAAAGTCCTCTCTATTTCACTGAATATCCTTATTTTCCCCTCAAGTATTACACTCAAGTTTTGCTGGGTAGGTGATTCTTGAATTTAATCCTAGATCCTTTGACCTCTGTAATATCATATTCCAAGCCCTTTGATCCCTTAATGTAGAAGCTGCTAGATCTTGTGTTATCCTGATTGCGTTTCCACAATACTCGAATTGTTTCTTCCTGACTGCTTGCAATATTTTCTCCTTATCCTGGGAACTCTGGAATTTGGCTGTAATATTCCTAAAAGTTTTCTTTTTCTTTTTTTTCTTTTTCTTTTGCTTTTTGGAGGGCAATTGGGGTTAAGTGACTTGCTCAAAGTCACACTGATAGTAAATGTGTCGAGTCAAGTGTCTGAGGCTGGATTTGAACTCAGGTTCTCCTGACTCCAGGGCCAGCGCTCTATTCAATGTGCCACCTCATTGCCCCAAAGTTTTCTTTTTGGGATCTTTTTCAAGAAGCAATCAGTAGATTCTTTCCATTTCTATTTTACTCTCTGGTTCTAGAATATCAGGGCAGTTTTCCTTGAATTTATTGAAAGATGATGTCTAGGCTCTTTTTTTTTATCATGGCTTCCAGGTAGTCCAATAATTTTAAAACAATCTCTCTTCCTGGATTTATTTTCCAGGTCAGTTGTTTTTCCTATGAGATATTTCACACTATCTTCTATTTTCTTTCATTCTTTTGAATCTGTTTTATAATATCTTGATTTTTCATAAAGTGGTTAGGTTCCATTTGTTCCGTTTTAATTTTGAAGGAATATTTTCTTCCGTGAGCTTTCTAAGGCATTCTCCTCATTGGCTTTTTGCATCTCTTTTGCCATTTGAGTTACTCTATTTTTAAACGTGTTTATTGTCTTCCGTATTCCTCGGGGCTTCTTTAGTAAGCTATTGACTTGTTTTTCATGATTTTCTTGCTTCACTCTCCTTTCTCTTCCCAATTTTTCCTCTACTTCTCTTATTTGATTTTCAAAATCCTTTTTGAGCTCTGCCAAGGCCTGTGACCAATTCATATTTTTCTTGAAGGCTTTTGATGAAGGAGCTTTGACTTTGTTTTCTTCTTCTAATTGTATGATTTGTTCTTTGTCACCAAAGAAAGATTCTATAGTCTGATTTTTCCCCTCTCTTTGCTTATTTTCCCAGACAATTACTTGACTTTTGAGCTCTTTGCCAAAGTAGTACTCTGCTTCCAGAGTGGAAAGTGCTCTGTCCTAAACTTCTGGAGTTTTGAGCAACTATTGTCAGAGCTACTTCTGGACACCTATAAATCTTCAGTTCCTCTAAGGTGATACAATAAAAGGAGAGGTGTCTGCTCCCCTCCTGGCCCATGGTTGAGTGCTTTTCAAGCTTTTTTCTGCTTCAGAACTATGAGGAGGACTCCTCCACAGCCACCTCAAGCACTGCCTTGCCAGTGCTCCTCCTCACCTCAGGACCATCACCCAAGACTGCGACCCAGATCCAAGCAGAATAAAGCAAGAAGAATCCTGCCTCAGCACCAGAAAAAAGATTCCCTCCAATTACCCTCTAATCAGCTGTTTGGTCCTCCCACCATCTGGGGACCTGGAGCTTTAGAAGCAGCTGCTGCTGCTGTTGCCCCCTACCACTGTGGCTACCTCCACTGCCCTAGGGCAGGGGCCAGACTACACTCTTCTCTCACCCAGGTTCAAAAGAATTCCCCACTGACCTTTTACTTTGTCTTTGGCATTTATGGGTTGAGAAGTCTGGACACAGCCACAGCTGCCAGTGATTCACTCCCCAGGGGTTAGGGGGGTGTGCCAGTGGGACTGCACTCCACTTCCAGCCTGGTGAAACAGATCCTTCCTGTAGGCCTGACAGGCTGTCTTCAGCTGGAGATGTGTTTCTCTCTGTCATTTTGTGGGTTCTGTAGCTCTAAAATTTACTTAGAGTCATTTTTTTACAGGAATTTGGAGGTGTTTAGAGGACAAGCTCAAGTAAATTCCTGCTTTTACTCTGCCATCTTGGTTAGGCCTCCCCTTGTTAATCTTCTTGATATGGTCACCAAAGGCAACACCAGTTTTGAATATAAACTCAGCTATCAAATCTTATGAAGAAAGAACCTTTAAAGATTATAAGTATACTTCCCTCATGAAAAAAGATCAGTATAGGTTACGACCAGTTTAATGAAAACTTGTCAAGAGAGTTAACTAAGCAGACACTTGAGAATGGAACTGGAAGTAAGACAACAAGCGGATGAAAGCTAGGAAAGATTTCTAAAAGACATCTTTTGACATTCTTCTCACCACCAAGGAAAGTGAACAGTCCCATACACGTTTACAGAAGAGGTAGAAATGACCCTGAAGAAAACAAGGAAAAGCAGCTGAACTAGAACAAACATACACCCAGGAAAGCGATTAGTGCTGGAGTGTGACAGCAACAAAAAGATCAATACAATACTCAGGGTAAGGCAATATACAAAAGATATGGAAAAAATGTCCTCCTTTATTACGACCCCCAAAAGATACAAAGAACACCAGTAATTACTGATCTGTAAACCCACTCTCCATTTGGCAGCTAGATGGCTCAGCAGATGAGTACTGGGCCAGGAAGAGAGGAAGTTAAATCCAATCTCAGACACTTACTAGCTGTGTGACCCTGGGCATGTCTCTTACCTCCATGAACTCCCCCCACAAAAAAAAAAGGAAGAAAAGAAAAAAAATTATTTGACGGTTCACTAACTTCAATCTCTAGAATCTTTAGCTCCCTCTTCTCCAGGACCACAGGGTTTACCAGAGATAACAAAGGGACATGCAGGTTTCTGTTCAAGAAAGAGTCCCAAATGATTGTCTCTCTCTGGCCACTTAAACTCTGATTTTCTCTACATTCAATCAGCTTTTTAAAAGCCAAGTACAGGACAACTCAGGGGAAACAATTATTCTTAATATAGTGATAATGAGCCAATGAGTACTCTGGACAAAGTGAATTCCCTGCATACCAAAGAAACACCATAAAAGCCAGAATAAAAGTTTCATTGCATCATTGTCATTCATCTTGACAAGGCACAAATCGGTCAAGGAAATCTCCCAAGAGGCCTTACAGCCCTTTATATCAAATAACTTTGTCAAGGGCTATTTTTGCCCAATACAAAAGGGTCTTTACCTTATAATAAATGAATGATACCTCTTAATCTTTCTAGCAGTAGTTTTATTTTTAAGGAAGGAAACTTTCTAACCCAAATGATTTGCTAATTAACAAAATTCCAGGAAGTATGGGGATGAGATTCTAAGACAGGATGCCAAAATTCTGGACAGTCTGCTCTCAGGATAAGTGTTCTTAAGTTATTGCCTCTTGGCACACCTTCTCTTCCTCCACTTTTGAAACTAGGAATTCTCCAAAAGTTCCATGTGGTTTAACAACAGCATAAAAGGCAGCAGACAGCTGAGGCAGTGAAAGGAAGGGGTCAGGAAGGTGTGGCCATCCTCCTTTGTATGTCTGGGACCCTTTGAAAGCCTGGAGAATGAGTGGGTTTCCCCCAAAATACTGAGTTACTGAATTGGAGATCATCTATGATGGTAGCTTTTATTTTCCTTTTATTTTTGAAAAAACACACAAAATATGTATAAATAGGGAAGTGTTTACCTTTTCCCTAGTAAATCCAAGTGGTTTCCTCCTGTTTAAGCTATTAATCTTGAAATTCTCATCCTGCCTTTGAAATTAGTTTTAAACAAAAGGTCTGTGGTTTCAGATTTCTGTTTAAATATAAGGATGCAACTCCAATCTGGTGAGGAAAAAACAAGTTAGCAGCTGTGGGGAGGTTTCCAGGAGGTTCAATCAAGAAGGAAGATGGAATGAAACAGATTGTAAACCTTTCATTTGTAGTTAAGGAACTAGTTGGGGTAGGAAAAGAGAAGAAGCCAATGCTCTTGATACATCTGACTACTTATAGAAATCTGGGATACCTTCATTCTGATTCATAAATTCATGCTTGTTGGGAATCACAATATTGCAATGTTTGAATATTATATAAATAAATGGTAAAAAAAAAAAAAGAAGAAAGAAAGGGTGCGGTGTATCCAACATAATCAGTCTTTTTCCAAGTAATACTGAAAATCAATGATACTTCTATCATTTCAAAATTTTGTGAAGATTAAAGGACATTTATCATTTTTGTTTAGGTTGTTACTTTGTCTCCTTTGATCTGTAACTTTGCATCCTCTAAATTTAGGGCTTTTTTAAAATTTATATCCAATGAAAACCTCCATCTACAGACAAAATTTGGGCCAATTTAAATAGTGCTTTAAGATTTATGATATGCTTTACGTGCATTCCCTCATTCCATCATTACAACAATCCTATGAGACAGGCGGTGTTAATATTATCCCCAGTTAAAGATGTGGAAAATGAGACTCTGACAGGCACAGGGACTGACTGAGGACAGTTAGCAACTCAACCATCTGAGGCAGGATTCAAACATATCTCTTCCTAATTCTAATTCCAGTGTTCTCGGTTCAAAACAATTAAAAAATTTAAATTATATCCTTTTACAATGAATACAATAAGAAAAACAATTCAAACTTCGAGTTAAGACTGCAATGTGAATGGTTTGGGGAAGACACAGATCACCTGAGAAATATATGTTGAATGAAAGAATGAATATAAATGGATGAATGAATGAAAAAGCATTAATCAAGCCCTGATTACATCAAAGAACCGTACTAAAACCTGGGACTACAAATAGAAAATGATAACCATCTCTGTTCTCAAAGAAATCACATACTAATAGAGAAGAGAACACATATTGGAGATTTCAACAGCAAGTCCGATGAAAGGCCCCTGTAGGCCTTCAAGCACAAAGATAATGGTAATGCATCTTCTTTAATGTCAATTCCATTGGCTTAAAAAATCCATTTCTGATGCTAAGCCATTAGAAATCACAGAGGGCTTTGACAATGAGAACCAGAATTCTCTTTTCCTGGGTCTTTGGTAGCTGTGGCTGCCAAGGAGGCAGGGATGTAGAAACTACACAGGTTGCCAGGTCCTGCATCCTGGACAATGGCAGGGAGGTGGGAAGGAAAGGGCAGAAGCAGAGCCTGCGGAGTCCACTGCTATTCCCCTAGGATTGGGGGACTTCTAAGTTACCTCCATTTGGGCCTGAAGAAAAGTGGTTCTAAAGTCAAGGTGGTTGCAGTGGCTTGATTCACTTTGAGCATGTGCCATATTTCTGTCTTTTACTCAAGGTGTCTTACTGCTTTATCTAGGCTGGCTTGCCTGGTCCACTACTGTTGGCAATGGTAAGGAGGAGAGACCTCTTCTCCCCAAGGACTACTCCCCTAGATGATGGCTTCAGAGGCCAGATTAAAGCAGTGCTGATGATCTTGTTGGCATTACTATTTTTAGGACTCTTGGGTGTACCTGTCCAGCTCTGATGGTAGTTGGTGTTGGTGGTAATAGGGATGATGGACCTCTTCTCCCCAAGCAATGCTCCTCTCAATGATGGCAACAAGGGTCAAACTGATGATAAAGAAGGGTGACAAATAAAATCCAAAACCAAACAGAAACAAACACAGCTAAGTCCCTCCATCTCATAAAGCAGTGGTCTCCAACTTTTTAACTGCAGACCCAATTAGTCAAATATTATTGAGCATACACTACCAATACGTACACATTTAATTATAAATTATACATGCTATAATAACTATGAATAGTGTAAATTATCCAAAAGACAGAATTTTTTTTGCTTTTTTTTTGGAAGATAGAATGCAGAGCAATTAGGGTTAATTGACATGCCCAAGGTCACACAGTTAGTGTTACGTCTGAGGCCAGATTTGAACTCAGGTCCTCCTGACTCCAGGTCCATTGCTCTATTCACTGAGTCACCTAAGCTCCCCAAAAGACAAATTTTTAAAATAAGATCAATATGAAATAATACTTGATCTCAAAGTCAAGAGGAATGGCTAGAATTTATTGAGTAGGGGAGTGACATGTTCAAAAGTACACTTCAGGAAATTCTCTTTGGTAGCTTTGTGAAGGATAGATTAGAGGGGGAGAGACGAGGCAGGGGGACCACTTAAGAGGACACTGGAAGAGTCTAGGTGAGAGATAAAAAGGGCTTAGACTAGAATAAAGGCTGCCAAAGTATAGTGGAGGTGTGAGATTCAAGATGTGGAGGCAGAAAAGATAAGAATGGCAATTAATCTGACACATGGAGTTACACAGACGAGTCAAAAATGATGGTGGGGTTGCAAATATGGGTGACCAGAAGGACGGTATCATCCTTAACACAGGCAGACAATAATAACACGGCACAGAGGACAGAGAGCTGGTCCTAGAGGCAGGAAGATTCATCTTCCTAAGTTCAAATCAGGCCTCAGATACTAGCTGGGTGACCCTGGGCAAGTCATTTCACTCACCCTGTTTGCCTCAGTTTCCTCATTTGTAAAATAAGCTAGAGAAGGAAATTACAAACCATTCCAATAACTTTGCCAAGAAAACCCTAAATGGGGTCACAAAGAGTCAGACATGGCTGAAATAATAGAATATCAGTGCCCTTAACAGAAATGGGGAAGTTAGTAAGAGAAATGCATTGGGGAGAGGAATAAAGTAATGTCTGTGACGCAGGTCACAACATATCCATGCTTGTTCATCCTTTGAGATTCATTGTGCTTCACCCAAAATGAAAAGGGATGGAATACATGACTCTGGTTTGCCTTTTCACTGCTGTGCAATGCAAAGTCCATCCTTTAGTCCTTTAGTCCCCTGGAACCACAAAGTGATCTGGGAAGCAGGAGATACGTATGTGGAAAGAGTGCATGGCAATTTCCACACACACCCCCATGCCACTGCTATGGTGCATCCAATCTCCAATCCCAATGAGGGCGCTCTGCTGGACCAACACTGAAAAAGGCAAGAGGCTGGAAACTTGAACAGGATAAGGAAGCAGAGTCAGGGGAGTATTAGGGGAAATGGGTTAAGTGCAATTGTGTTGGAGACTGAACTACCGCTAATCTTGGGAAGAGTGGAATTCAATTCATCTTCTCAACTACAGACTGATTTTATTTTACACACCCCGGTGTGAGACCAATGTCACTCTGGAGACTACAGCCATGAAGGCCAACCCAAGAATATGCCTCCTGGTGGAGCCAGGGCAAGCAATTGAGGGATATCCTAGAAGAGCAATCTAAAGCCAGCAGCAACTTTGCTAGATCTACTTCAGGACTAAACCTAGAGATCAGGCTTCCAAGTAAGAGAATGCACATCCTAGACATGAAGCTGGAGTGATCTGGGTCAACCCTCTAAGAACCAAGTTATCTTGAGGCACCTCTGAAAACTGACTGCTCTGAGAAACCAACAAGACCAGCTCAATCCTCTGGGGAATCCTCAGAAGACTGAAGAAAGCTGTAGACTATGACTGTGCGGGAGGCTGGGCACCACCGCCGTGTCCAGCTCCCAGCAGCAGGATGGGACTGAGATCTCAGGCCAAAGCTCTGGAAGAAAGAGGAGCTTGGAACCATTGTAGAGGACCGGCAAACAACCTCCAGACTGTGGAATCTAACCAAGATAATCAGCGATGACAAATGATGACACCCTAATCCCTCTTTTCTTCAAGGGATCATTCCCCTTGGGGGAATTTAAAAGTAACTGCTTTCCACCCAAGTTTATGAACACTGATTCACTACTATGTGGCAGGACAAACCGAGTGATACCCAAAGGTCCCTGTCCAGGGCTCTGAGTTTATAACTAAAGCATAAAAGTCATAGTTCTGCTACTCGGTTAATGCCATTCAGTCTCTATCATTATTGCCTGGCTGAATATTTCTGTTCAATACAAGAGGAAGTAAGCAGAAAACGTGGTCCAAAATGACAAGCGTGTCTTGAACACACTATTACTGTTTTAAAGTGATCTATTTTGAAGTAAGCAATCATTTTTGAATGTTAAAAGAAAAAGATAAAAACACCACCATCCAGAAAATATATAATTAATGGTCTATTTTATTAACACAATAAAAGGCTAATTCCATTCACTTCCATATTTCCATAGTATGTTAGCACTAGAAAATACATACATGTAGAAGATCATCTAAAATTCACCTACGAAGACATCATTGTACATGTTGTAATTAAGTTCCCATATTCTAGCCTTCTCCCTGTCTTACTACAATATTGATAAATTTTCAGGGATTTTTGTTGACACTGTAATGCATCAATAAATAAGAGCTGGGAAAAGTACAAGGTGATAGTTTAACACATTAAATGTACCAGGAATTCTGCCCTAATACCACTTACTGCAATAAAATACTGTGATATCACTGTGCAAATGTAACCATGGGTTGTAATTTCTATGCACATGATATTTTAATATCCTGTGCAAATGTGGAATTCACAACGCACCAACACTACCATCTGTTCCTTTACTATTCTCATTAATTTGTCTTGTTTGTATAACCATACTTCCACACCTTTGTCAAATAGTCTTAATTATGACAGCTTTACAACATTTAACTTATAACGGGGCACTGAAGTTGGGAGCACTGTTCAGCAGACATCACAAAACACAGCATTTTCTATCACATTTACTTTATTCACACATGCAATAAGCATTTATGAAATGCCGCTTCTGCGCTAACTACTATGATAGGTACCAGCGTTCTTAACAAGATTATTTAAATGATTCCATTATCTAGTCAGAGTCACCAATGTCCTCTTAACTATCAAATTTGAAGGTCCTTTATTAATACTCATTCTTTCTAATCCCTCTAGAATTTCAATCAATCAACAAGGATCTATTAATATTTACTATGTGCTGGTGATCACTATCCTGGGAGATGGGAAGACAAAGACAAAGAAAGACTCTACTCTCAAAAACCTTACATTCTATTTTCAGAGATAACATGTACATATACAAGTTTATGTAGAACAAATACAAAATAAATACCAGGGAGTTATGTAAGAAGGACACTAACAACTGCAGGAATTGATAGAAGAGAAGGATTCTGTATGGTAGAGATGAGGAGGGGAGCGTATGCTCGGGTACGGGCACAGAGACACAGAAACAGAGAAGGCAGTGTGCAAAGAACAGAGGATAATTGGACTAAATTATAGAAGGCACAAAGAGTAATAATGTCAAATGAGACTGGAGAAAGGCTGAGACCAGTTCTGAAAGGCTCTGAAAACTAAATAGAGAAGTCTGTGCTCACTGAGCAGGGGAGTGACGTGATCAGACCTACATTTAAGGAATATAATTTTGTCAGTTTTGTGAAAAATGGATTAGAGTATATAGACCTGAATAAGAGGAGACCAATTAGAGTGACCCCTTCCACATCACAGGGACTGGGGTCACGGCACCCCGAGATCTGGAGAACCCACATAAAATTTTTGGCCCTCTCTTCAAAGTTCCCAAGAAGTATGAATTTTTTTTCTTTTTCTTCTATGGGATATTTACAGAACGATATTGTAAAACTTGGGTTGAAATTATATAATATCACATATGTATTTTATGTATTTCTGAGTTTCTAAACTTTTCATACTGTCTGCTGACCTTTACATGTCATTGGTGGCTTCTGCAAAATTCCTCAAAAATTTCCATTTAAGTTCTTGTGCCAAGCTGTGATATTACGAAACAACAATGGGGTAAATCACAATGTGGAAGGGATGTAGAAGTAATAAGCTGCTGAAATAATCTAGGCAAGAGGTGACAAGGGTCTGAACTAAGCTATGTGAGTACCTAGAAGAGGTTGGATATGAGAGATGCTGTGGAGGTAGAAATGGCAACATTTGGCAACTGAGTGGATACAAAGAGTGAGAAGTAATCTATAATACTGAGGTTACAACCTGAGTGCCTGGAAGGATGGTGATAGCTTTGACAAAAATAATGAAGCTTGAAAAAATAATAAGTAAGGCTGGGTTTGGAGAAAAGATAGTTTCCGTTTTGGACATGAGTTTGAGTCTCTAAGACATCTAGTTTGCAAGGAGATATTTCACATTCCCTTCTGTTTTTCCATTTGTTTGGATCTGTTTAATAGTATCTTGATTTCTCATAAAGTCATTAGCTTCCATTTGCTCCACTCTAATTCTGAAGGAATTATTCTCTTCAGTGAGCTTTTGGAATCCTTTTTCCATCTGGCAAATTCAACTTTTTAAGGCTTTTTTTTTTCCTTCC
>CM053599.1:207920865-207943237 GCA_028646575.1 Pseudocheirus occidentalis
AGGTGTTATTTTCTTCAGTCAGGTTATTGACTCTCTTTTCATGATTTTCTCGCATCATTCTCATTTCTCTTCCCAATTTTTCCTCCACTTCTCTTATTTGGTTTTCAAAATCCTTCTTAAGCTCCTCTACGGCCTGTAACCACTTCATATTTTTCCTGGAAGCTCTTGGTGCAGGAGTTCTGACTGTGTTGTCTTCTTCCTATTCCATGCTTTAAACCTTTCTGTCCCCCAAAAAAGAATCTAAAGTTGGATGGCTGTGCTTGCTTTGCTTCCTTTGCTTGCTCATGTTGCCACTCAATTACTTGACTTTTGAGCTCTTTGCCACAGTAGAACTCTGCTTCCAGAGGGGAGAGCTTTGTCACAAATCACTGGGGTTTTCACAGCTGCTGGAGCTATTAGGAGGTTGCCGTCTCTGCAGCCACCACAAACTCTGGCTCACTGGCCACACACCTCAGGATCACCACGCAAGACCACAATCCAGATCCAGGCAGGTCAAAGCAAGAACAATTACCCTCTGAATGTTCGCCTGGTCCCTCTATGATCTGCAAGCCAGGAGCTCTGAAGCAGCCACATGAAGGCAGCTGCAGGGCCCCAGCACTTCTGCCACTTCTAGCTGCAGGGGCAGGGGCCAGATCCACTTCTCCATCACCCCTCCTCCCCCCCCCAGTTCCAACAGAGTTTTGCACTGTTTTCTCACTTTTTCTTTGGCATTTATGGGTTGATAAACGTGGAAACCACCACAGCTGATGGTGATCCATTCTCCCGAAGTCCACTGCACCTGCTGGTCGGGGCCACCATGGGGCTAAAACCAAAGCACAGGACTGGGTTTGGCTCCCAGTACATTGTGATGAACCCTTCTTCTCTGCCTGCCAGGCTGCCTTCAGTGGGAGATTTGTTTCTCTCTGTCACTTTGTGGGTTCTGTAACTCTAAAATTTGTTTAGTCATATTTTATAGGCAATTGAGGCGGTTATGGGGAGAGCCACAGAGTTTTCCTCCTTCTACACTACCATTTTGGCTCTGGCCCCCTAATACATCTAGTTTGAAATATTCAATAGACAACTGGTGATGTAAAACTGAAGTTCAGAAATTAAGGCTTGATGTATCGCTCTATATCTGTATAAAGATGATAATTAAATGCAAAGGTCAATCTGATAAGGCCACCACAAGAGAGTTCAGAAAAAGAAAAGGACCCAGTAAAGAGTCTTGAGGAACACATACTGTTAAAGGGCATGATATGGAGGATGAGCCAGAAATGTACATTGAGAAGGAATGATCAGGGGTGGCTAGGTGGCGCAGTGAATAGAGCACCGGCCCTGGAGTCAGGAGTACCTGAGTTCAAATCCGGCCTCAGACACTTAACACAAAAAACTAGCCATGTGACCTTGGGCAAGTCACTTAACCCCAACTGCCCTCCAAAAACGCAAAAAAAAAAAAAAAAAGAGAAGGAATGATCAGAAAAGCAGTAGGAAAATCAAGAGACTGTCAGGAGAATCTAGAAGTGCTCCTACCCAGGAGGGAAGGGCGGTCAGAGGTGCCGAATTCAGGAGAGGCCAGGAAGAGTAAGGACTGACAGAAGGCCGCCCGCCGTATTTGGCAATTAAGAGGTCACTGAGGTTTCCAGTCAAGATGGCGGGTTGGATACAAAGCGCGCTGACCAGATCCCACTTTTCTACGTTACAGTGGAGCCGAGGCGATAGACCAAAGCCTACGTTTATACCAAGCTCTCTCAGCTTTTCTCTCCCCAATGCATAAAGCTGTGAACTTGTATTATGTAGTTTGCTTTTTAAAAGCATGTTTTAAAGTAACAGGATGATAACAAAATGGCTGATTGTGCCCCCTCTAACTTTTTGCTTTAGTTTGGTTGTTTTTTCCTTCTTTCTTAATTTATTTTTAGTTTTCAACATTCACTTCCACAAGACTGAGTTTCAAATTTTTTCCCCATCTCTCCCCTCCCCTCCTCTAAGACTGTATACATTCCAATTACTCCTTCCTCCAATATGTAAGAATTATTGTACTGAAAATCATGATTAAAAAAGAGCCTAGAAGCCATATTTCAAGAAATTAAAAAAGAAAATTGCATATCTACCTCAGCAAAGTCCTGAAGTTCTCGTCAGACTGGATAATGATCAGAAAATTTAATGAGAAATTACAGTGTCATCTTCCATTCCAGAACTGCACAAAAAATTGGCCAAAGGCCATGGACAACAGAAAAAGAAGCTCCTCCATTAAAACAAAGGCCTGCTCAACCAGAGATGGGACACATACAGCTTGCAAGTCTCTGTGTCCAGAAACATTCAGGATGTTTCAGGGTAGAGACTCTGGAAGCCCCAGAGAGGAGCAGTCAGCAGTAAGCATTATTTAATTAATGGTGCCAGATCACTCAAGTATTCTACCTCTAGTGTCTCTGAAGTTCACAGTATTCTGTACAGAGACACTAGAGAAGGGCCTTAAGATCCAGCACTCTGAACCTCAAAGAACCAAGGCAGGGTAGGGTTTTGTTAAACCCTGGGAGGCAGAGATAGCACAAAGCTCCTGGGAATCCAGGTCAAAACCAGACAGGGGTTGAGCCTGGTCCTGGCACAAAATCCCAATTCAGGAAGTAAAGCGGGAAAGAAGACTATGAACAATACTAAAAAATATTACTAACATAACTCCATAGTAAATTCAAGCAAAGATTCAAAGGAAAAAAAATTGATTGTCCACAAGAATGACAAGAATATATAGGGGAAAAAAGTGAAAAAGAGATTTTTAGAAATGCAATCTTTTGAGGAAAGAATCAGATAGAGGAATAGCTTGGAAGAGAAAGAGATAAATCTTACCTAAGAAATGGACTCCCTGAAAACTAGAATGGACAAAAGAGAAATCAGTGACTCCCTGAGACAGCAAGAAATATAGAAAGCAGAGTCAAATGTCTGAAAACAATAGATGAAAATGTAACATGTATGATTTTTTTTAATTGGCCTAGAAAACAAGTCGAAGACAGATGAGTTAAAAATCATTGGAGTTTCTAAAAACTATGATTTAAACAAAAAAAAATCTAGATACTGTATTTCAAGAAATTATATATGGAAACTTTCCAGAATTATCAGAACCAGATAGTAAAGGTGGAAAGAATCTGCTGACCACTTCTTGAAACGAACCCCAAAAGGAAAAGACGTAGTTAAAATCCAGAGCCCTTACGTGTAAAACCAAACAAACAATAAAGACCACCAGTGAGTATCCAGAAAGAGTTTAAGTCAAGATTATGCAAAACCTGACAGCTTCTACTACAATGCGAGGAACTCGTGGAATATAAAATTCCAGAAGGAAAAAAAAAAATTTAAGCTGATGAAATACCCTGCAAAGCTAACTAAGCATAATCCTACAGGAGGGAGGGGGTTGTCAGGGAATAGACTTAATGGAAAAGAGGTCTTCCAAGAATTTCTGATGAAAAGTTCAGAGCTGAGTAGTATCTCTGAAACATAAACAAAAACCTCCAGAGAAACTCAGAAAGGAAACTTATTTGAGCAATTAGAAGGAGCTGTTCTGATGATACAGTGCTCACATTCTAATAGGAGAAAGAGAACCAAATGTCCTTTCAGAACCTTAATGTCTTTAAAGAATATTTAGGGCTGTTAAAGTCCTTAATATCATTAAAGAGTAGAGGAAGTTAAATATGAAAAACAGACACAGAGGGGCAGGGGGAATTGGTTCCATTCTGAGGATGTGAAGACAGGAAAGAGAAGGAAGGGTAAGAGGAATACACTATTGGTGCTGTGTGTCCTTCATTTTCAAAAAGAAGCAATGATATCAGGTGAACTAGATTTAAGTGAGGCCAAGTTGAATAAAGTAGTCAATCTCACTCTCTTCCAGAATTATTAAACTCTGGTGGCAAGGCAAAAGTCAAGATAACTGGTGATAGCCAGGGATGCAGTGGATGACTCTGGCCTCTTTGATATCTGACCGAGCTCTAAGAACTCCACAGTGCCTCCTTCAGCTGCCTTCACGGCCACTGGAAAAAAATTCTTCTCATCTGCCAATTCTACTGGGTAAAGCTTTCACATGTTTAGGGTAGAATGAACAATAGGAGTGGAAATGGAGCCAATGACTACAGACAGCATTTTCAAGGAGTTTGGCTAAGAAAGGAAGGGATATGGCAAAGCCCGTTGAGGATTTGTTTGTTTTTTTAAAGATGGGGGACATCTGGATGTATTTATCAATAACATGGCAAGAATCAGTAGATAGGGAAAGGCTGAAGATTAGAAAGCTTGGATGACAGTGGGGGTAATCTTTTAAAGAATAAAAATGGGGGACAGAATCAAGAGCATATGTGGAGGGGCTGGTCTTGTGGAGGAGAGACTTCTTAACAGCTTACATTTGTTTTTATCATGATATTTTGAAGAACTAAAAATACAAAGCCAATGCATGATATTTTTTAAGTCAAGGCTTCCATCTTCACACCCCTTACTTCCTTCATACACACATTCCTTATACTTTCATCCCTAAAGTAACCTGTTGTAGACTGTCTATTTTACAGCTTACCTTATCTTGGCATGGATAAATATCTCTTCAAAGTGATGACAACTCTATCCTTAGTCTCAAATAGTTGAGTAGAAATAAAATGCTGCTCATTTCAGAGAGTTTTCATTTTTAACAAACTCTTTGATCACTATGGTTTTCATCTATCAAGGCTTCAAAAATGTCAAATTAAAATCCAACTTTAAGTATCCATGTCAAAGAAAGGAAAAATTGAAAATAACCATTGATTCAGGCGAGTTGGGACTTGACCTTCCTCCCTTCATATCGGGAAAATTCATCCAACGCAAGGGGTTGTGATTCAAAACCATTTTGGTGGCATTTCAACTGAGAAGCAAATAACAGAAAGGCAGATTGATACAATGAAAAATACATGGACAGTGTAGAAAGAGAGCTTGAATTAAAATCCCCCTTCAACACTTATTACTTTTGTGACTTTAGCCAAGTCACTTAACATCTTTGAGATTCTGTCTGTTCATCTGTAAAAGGGAAGGGGAATGAGGATTAGACTAGATGGCCTCTGAGTTTCACATTAGCTCTAAAAATACATACAAACTGTTGGCAAAGAGAAAACAATATATGAACATAAATAGGAGCTAACTATAAATTCTAAGATTTAAAGTTTTGTTTTGCTAGACTGTGCAGCTATATATCAAGGGCTTTGTTCATTTAGGGGTGGAGGACAGTGGTAATACCAGATTAACTTTAAAGAACTTGGTAAATGAAAAATAAAAATATTAATTTTTTAAAAGAATTTTAAATTAAATTTTTAAATGCCTAAATTATCTATTCCAGAAAGACTACAGTGCGTAAAATTGCCATTAGTTGGTGTTATTCAACTTTCATAACAATTCTCATTCTAAATACCTAAGAGCAAGTAAGAGAGTTAAGTGATTAGGATCAATTATATACCTCGGAATTGCTAGGTTATTAACATAATCCTGTGGAAATCATTCAATCTTTTTTAACTCCTATCTCCTTATTTATTAAAATTAAAATGTTGATAACTTGCTGCTTGAGAGGAAATAGAGAAAATTGGAACATTTATACAGTTCTTCAAGTCTTTGGAAAATTAATCATGTAATATTAACAAAGGCAGTTCGTTCACTGCAGAATGGTTTTTGAACTATGAGGATAATTTTAACACCTAAAAAAGTTTCCCCCCATGACAAATGGTCAGGTGATTTGAAAAGACAGCTTTCGGAGAAAGAAATCCAAGCTATCAATAGTCCCATGAAAAAGTGCTCCAAATCACTAATAATGAGAAGAATGTAAATTAAAACAACTCTGACATACTACCTCACACCCATCAGGTCAGCTAAGACAACAAAAGAGGAAAATTGCAAATGCTGGAGGAGATGTGGAAAAATGGGTTCAGTAATGTATTGATGGCAAAGCAATGAACTAGTCCAACCACTAAGCGATATGACCACTAAGTCTATAGTAACACGAGATAAAAGAAAAAGGACTCATATGTACAAAAATTTATAGCAGTTCTTCTTGTGGTGAAACTTGGAAACTAAGGGGATAACCATCAATTGGGGAATGGCTGAATAAGTTATGGTACATGATTGAGATGAAATACAACTGCACTGTAAGAAAAGATGGAGAGGATTCCAGAAAAACCTAGGAAGACTTATATGAACAGATTCAAAGTGAACTGAGCAGAACTCAGAGGAAAAAATTTAGACAGTAACATCAATATTGTAAAAATAACCAGAGGAGAAAGACTTGGTAACTGATCAACACAATGATCCATCACTATTGCAAAGAATTTGTGATGAAAAATGTTTTCTACTTCCCAATGGAATGCTTATGGATTCAGAACAGGGAATGGAGCATTTCTTTAATTTCTTTTTCTTGTTTTCTGTTTTATTTTTTGGTGGTTGGGAATATGGCTAATTTGGACATTGGTCTTAAATGACTTCATATTTTAATGGGCTTTGTATTTCTCACCTTTTCAATGAGGGGAGGAGAGGCTGGATACAGGAAGAGAGTGGGGAATTGAAAAGAAAACTGAATAATAAAGGAAAAGTAAATAAATAAAAGTTTTTCATCTATCAATATCAGCTATTGTTTCTACCATACTAGTCTGTCAACAAACATTTATTAATGCCTACATTGTGTCAAGCACAATATTAAACAGTGGTTAAGTACCTTCCTTTTTCATTGATCACATCAGTTCCTATCCACATTTCAGTCTCACTTCAGCCCACTCCAACCTTGAAGAGAGAAAAAAAGAGAAGCACAGCTGAGATGCTATCCTGAGCCTACCTTCTCATTTATACTGACAGCTGAAGAAAAAGGTGTTTGTGAAAGAGTACACATAACAGCGAGGTCTTAACAAAGCTTTTTGTTTTCTAAAAGTTTTTGAAATGCCACAATTACAAGGAGGATAAAATGACATAAAGAGTATTAGGATACCACCAGATTTGTTTACATTAAATGGGTCTTTATATTTTAAAAGATAAAAAACCTTTCTGAGTTTTTGTTTCTCAAAAAAGCTTTAAGTCTGAAAAAAATCAAGACTGCTATTAGTAGAAAAGTATGGATCTATTATTGCCTCTTACGAAAGAGACTCATTCATCTTCAGCAGTCTTCCTGTCTTACTAGTCCCATCTACTGCATTTAATTAATATGAGCAAGGCTTTTGTCTTTTCTGTGTTTTGCTACAGCACCTAGCATTTATGGTGCTGACTTGCATTTCTGAGGGTCAATAGAGAGCCAGCTGCTATAAAAAGAGACACAGTCTATGTTTAATGGATTTAAGATATAGCTGATGTCAAAACAGAAGTTAAATAAGAATTACTAATAGGAAGAGAAGCCTAATCTCTAGCATTCTAATTGCTTCTACATCATCACACACACACACACACACACACACACACACACATTATCCTGATGCTATCTGTATCACAGTAACAATAGCATATACTCCTCCCAATTAACCACAACTAGATCCCTGCTGTCTCCACCAACACCCAGTTTTAGCTATTTATTAGATCAAGTATTAAAAAGAAATGAACAGGTAAGCAATGAATGAAGACTAAAAGAAGATAATTGGGATTAGAATTCTTGCTCCCAGTTCCCAATTCAAATATCTGTTCCATAACAATGCCATTCTAATTAGCACAAGCACTATCTAAGGACAGAGCACCCTCACTAGACCCTTGATGCCTATGTTAAAATTTGGTGAATGCAATTCTATCTTGAAACAAAATTCTAAGTTATATTACAGGGCTTAATTCTTGCCCATTGACTTTAGTTGATAAATTTAGGTTTCACAGACGGAAAAGCACCATGGCAGCAGTTCTCAACCTGTGGGTTATGTTCAATTTGTAACAATGAAAATACATCCTGCCTATCAGATATTTACATTACGATTCATAACAGCAGCAAAATTACAGTTATGAAGCGGCAACAAAAATCATTTTATGGTTGGGGATCACCATGACATGAGGAACTGTATTAAAGCGTTGCAGCATAAGGAAGGTTGAGAACCACTGCACTATGGGGTACTCAAAAAAGGACTGGATTTGAAGTTGAGGTCTTGTGTCTGAATATTAGTTCTATCATCTACTATTAGTGTGTCCTTGGACCAATCACTTAAGGGCCTTGATTCTCATTTTCTTTTTTATAAAATGAAGGAGTTGGAGTATATGACTTCTACAATTCCTCCTTATTTTAAATTTGTGTTCTATGATAACAGCCTTTCTATAACACAGAGACTCAACTAAATTATAAACCAAAAGTACTTAAGTAATTTGCTTCCCAAAGGGTAAAAGATAATAAATGAAAAATAACCAAGTAATATTGGTTCAATCACTGGCTACTTTCAAAAATATCACATAAAAACAATGAGAAAGACTTGAGTCTGTCACAAGATACTCTTAAATAAAATTAAAATTTTGAGTATAACTTACTCAACAAATAAACCTAATTTAGCTATTGTGGTAAACAAATTATTCATTTACTGCTTTGAATACATTAATTTACATCTGATGAGACAGCACTTTACTCCTTCAGCATAAACTGATCACCCCACAACTTTATTCTCTACTAAAACAGCTTAAAATTTCTGATACAGTATTACAAATTTAACATGGTTGTTCTAACACTGTCCTGCCTGTCAGTGTCCCCTTATAAATTTCTTTCTGTTCTCTTCTGTTTAGTTTTTGAGTGATTTATTAACACTCTTTTTCCATTTTTAGAATCAATATCATGACTCCATGACCCCTTCAAATTTCCTCCTACCCCTTCCCCAAATTAAAGCCCTCCCTTTCAATACATGTAAATGAAGCAAATAACCCATCCTCTGGCCATTTCCAAGAATGTGTGTCTCATTCTGCACCTGTAATTCCTAACTTCTCTGCCAAGAGATAGAAGTATGACTCATTGTTAGTTGGCCATCATAGCTGGTTATCACACAGATCGCAGTTCACAAGTTTTTTTAAGCTGTTTTCCTTTACGATGTTCTTATACTCAGATAAAACGTTCTCCTGATTATGCTCCCTTCACTCTGCAACATTTCACAAAAGTCCTTCTCGGTTTCTTTGGATCTGCTTGTCTCCTTCATCATTTTTCACATCTCAATAATAGTCAGTTACATTCATATACCATCACTTGTTAATCCAATCCTTGATTCGTGGGCACCCACTTCATTTCTAGTACTTTTTCACAAACAAAAAGTGTTGTTATATTGTTGAGCATATTGGTCCTTTCCCTCTTTCTATCATCTTTTGGGAGTTTGAATCTAGACAGGGTATCATTGAATCAAAGGGCATGTATGCAGAGTTCAGTATGGTTTGATCACTTCACAGCTCTACCAACAGTGACTATTCTTTCATGGCTCCTCCAACAATGCTGAATGTCCTTTTTTGCCTTCTTTGCCAATCTCTTGGCAAAGCTGGAATTTCAATTGTTTTAATTTGTATTTATTACTGTCATTAGGAACATTTTTTATTCATATGGTCGCCTTGCCTTTCTTCTTTTGAAAACTGCCTTCTCATATCTTTTTGACGATTTATGTATTAGGTTATGGATCTTATTGGTTGAATCAATTCACCATATATTTTGAATATCAGATCTTTGTCAGAGAGATTTACTGCAAATATTGTTTGCCTGGTTCACTGTTTTCCTTTTCATGCTGACTGCAATGATTTTGATAAAAACTTTTCAGTTTTATTTAATCAAAATTGTTTATTTTAATCTTTTCCTCTTCCTCTATTAAGAGTTATCAACACTATTGCTTTCCCTGCTCTTGTAATTTGTTTATGATATGACTTTTTATATCTAGATTCTGTAACAGTTTGAAGTTTATTATGGGTATGTTTTGAAATGCTGATTTAAACCTAATTTCTACCAGACTTGCATCAAGTTCCCCAACAGCTTTTTTCAAATAATAAGTCTTTATTTGGCTACTAAATCACTGAACTCCTTAGACATTACACCTACTAAACTTAACTGCTTATGGGTGTTGTGCACCTAGCCTGCTCCGGTGACCAATTCATCTAATTTTCAACCAGTAGCCGAAGTTTAGACAATTGCTGCTTTCTATTATATTTTTATATTTGATATTACTAGGACTTCTTGCTTCCCACTTTTTCCCCATTTTTTCAGTTGTGATTTTTGGAATTTTGTTCCTCCAAAGAAATTTTGTTATTATATTTTCTAATTCAGTGAAGCAACCAATTGGTAGTTTGACTGGTGGATAAGTAAATTACTTATACAATACTGTCATTTTATTATAATCACATAGTTAAATATGATAGTATCTTTCAAATTATGTAAGTCTATCTTTCTACCACGAATTTTGTAATTGTATTCACATAGTTCCTAGGTATGTTTTGGTAGATGGATGAGCAAATAGTTTATAGATTGTACAGTGATTTTGAAGGGAGCTTCTTTTTCTCACTTTTCCTCTTAGAATTTGTGGGCAACACAAAGAAAAGGTAATTATGTGAATGTGTTTTACAACCAACTGCCTTACTAGAGTTATTGCTTAATTTTTTTTTTGATGAATCTCCAGGGTTTGCTAAGTAAACCATCATGACATCTACAAAAGTGGCAAGTGTGGTTTTTTTTTTCTGGCCTACGCTTATTCTCTCACTTTCTTTTTTGTTTGTTTTATTAGCTGGATGGTATTTCTAGAACTATTATTATGGTGATAAACTAACATCCTTGTTTTAGACTTGATCTTACTAGAAAAGCATTTTGCATTCATTCATTACACATGATGCTAGCTCTTGATTTTGAACAGACACTATTACCACAGTAAGGAAAAGTTCATAAATTTCTATGATTTTTAATGGTTTTAACATAAACGAGTATCGTATTTTTTCAAAATATTTTTCTAATCACATACTTTTAAAATTAATGCTACTGATAATATGATATATTTATAATTTTCCTAATATTCAACCAATCTTACATCCTTGGTATAAATCAAACTGGGCTATACCTTACAAATAATTTTAACATATTGTTGCAGCCTCTTGGTAATACTTTATTCAAATTTTATTACCAATATTCATTAAAGATATTGGTCTACCATTCTCTTTTTCAACTTTAACTCTCCCTAGATTGGCGATCAGGATCATATTTGTCTTACGGAAGAATTTTGGTAGAGTCTTTTTTTCCCCCTATTTTTAGAAATGTGTAACTTAGGAATTAATTGTTCTTTGAATGTTAATATGATTAATTCACTTTCAAATGATCTAGTTCAGGGTTTGGAGTTCTTACATTGGAGACAGAGATAGGGGAGTGATTCTTTCTAGTTTTTTTAACTGCCTTTATGTGATTGGGTTACCTAAATTCTCTATTTCTTGTTCAGTTGACCTAGGTATACTATAGTTCTATAAATATTCATCCACTTCATTTATCATTTATTGAGACTGAGCATTAAATGATGTGCGAGATCACACAGTGATCAAGTATCATATCAAAACAGAATTTGAACTCAATTCTTATTCCTGTGGCACCAACTTCGAGACTCTTTCCACTGAACCAATGCCTTTATTTCTTTTTTATTTGTTGTGAATTTTACTTTTGTCATTTTTATATTGATAATACAATTGTATCTTCTCTAAATCTGATTAGTTAATGATAAGTTTTCCCACAAAAAAAAACTTAGAGTTTCATTTTATCAATTCAATGGGATTTTTTTTTTGCTTTTCAAATTTATGTTTTTGCTTTCAGAAATCCATTTGTGTAAAAATAGTTGGGACTTTTTTGGTTTGTTGCTTTTCTAGTTTGTTTGGTTGTTGTTGTTGTTGTTGTTGTTGTTTAGCTGCATGCCTAATTTATTGATCTGTTCTCTCTTTATCTTGCTGATAAAAGAATTTAGGTAAATGAATTTTTCACCTAAGGACTTCTTAGACTTCATCCCAGAAGTTTTGATATAGAGATAGATAGATAGATAGATAGATAGATAGATACATACATACATACATACATACATACATACATACATACATAGAGAGAATCTTATTGTAATTTTTAATGAAATTACCTCTTATCTTTATGATTTATTCTTTGACTCATCAATTCTTTAGGATTAAATTACTTGGTGTCCATTTAAGTTTGAAATCTTCAAAAACTATTTGTTGATCATAAATTTGATTATATTGTGGTCAGGTCAAAAAAGCATATACTTTCTAGTTCTGCTTTTCTGCATTTGTTTATAAAGTTTTTAAGCATAGCACATACTCAATTTTTTTTGTAAATGAAACATATAAAGCTTGGAAGTATATACACATGTCCCTTTCTATTTGCATTCAGTAAATACCAGACAACACATTTAGCTTTCCTAGAAATCATATATAGGCCCTCAAGCCCTTGTCATTTTGTTAGATTAGTCCCTGTCTGAGAAGACTGTAGTGAGGTACCCAACTATTATGTTTTTTTCTGTTTCTTCCTAGAATTTAATTAATTTTTCCTTTGTGTACTTAAATGTTATGCCAAATGGTATACACACTTAAGTATTAATACTGTTTCACTACATATACTACCCTTAAGCACGTGCAGTTTCCCTGTTTATTGCATTTGACCTGTTTTTATTGCTGCCTTAGCTAAGATCATGGTTGCTATCCCTGCTTTTCTGTGTTTGCCTCAAGCATAATAAATTCTGCTCCAGCCCTTCATGTTAATCTTGTTTGACACAACTTAATGCTTTAAATGTGTTTACCGTAACAACCTATTTTGGGATTAGGCTTTCTAATCAATTTCAATATCCTCCTCCACTTTATGGGTGAGTTCATTTCATTCACATTCACTGTTGTGATTATTCTGGTGTATTTTCTTCTGTCCTAAGCTCTTTTATCTTTTTCTTTCTTTTCCCTCCCCCAATCAATCACTATTTGCAAAGAGGATGGAAAAAGAAGACAGGATCAGCACCAGTGATCTATAATTGGTCTGCTCCAGGTCCTGTGCCCCTCCTTCCTTCCCCAAGCCCTGACCCCTATCTTATATACTAACACATGTTAAGATAACGAACGTGAAAAAGTTAATACATGACTACCTCTGTTGATAAATTATGTCTTGTGCACATATTTGTGCAATCAGAATGGTTCTGATTCCTACAAGAGACTGTCAGAGAGCAAAGGTGGCCACTTAACAAGAGTTTGTTGAAAGTTTAGCAGCCTGTCTTTCTAGACACAGAATTCCTTAAAGCAAAAATTCTTAACATAGAATACAAGAATAAAAACATCCAAACCTACCTACCTTAGAGAACTGTTTTGAGAATCCACTGAAATGGTGTATGTAAAGCATTTTACAAACTTTAAAACGCCATTATTAAAACGCAACAATTTTTATTAGATACTTAATGAAAAATTTTACCAATGCAAAATGCCACCATTTTGCCAGCAAAAAAAAAAAAATAGGACCTGAAGGGAAATTAATGTATTTTACCCTTATCCATTTCTACTACCTTATGAAGAAAAGCATATTCTTTGTGAAAGTGTTATTTCATTAAAGGAAATCTCTTCCTACCATGTTTGATTTAAGACTCTAAAGTTACTATTATAGTTTTGAGCTTTAATGATAGGAAAGTCATTACAATTTTTTGCCTATAAAAGACTTTTTGTTTTTTATTACAATTCAACTTGCTGTAAGTTTGCTATTTAATACTAAAGTTTAGTATTTTAGAACACTAAGTGTAAATTTTAAAGCTACAGTAGCGACAGATGACAGATCCCTGCCAGCTATGGATCTACTGGCAAAAGAAGAAAGAAACTTGCTGGAATCAAGTGACGGAGCAATAAACTAGACCTTCCAATCACCCGATGAAGGGCAGCAAAAATGCAAACATTCTTCAAATACAGCTGCTTTATTTGACAGGAGAGCCCTGAGAAGAAGACATCGTCCAAGAGAGCACGTCACATTTATAGATGCATTATGTACATGCTCCTAGTCAGGTTCACAAAAAACACAGGCAATTATCAATATTTTGCATTTTTAAATAGAACAGAGCAGACAAAATCCCAAAATCTAGCTACAAGAGCCACTACAATCAAAATTCTTTGCTTTGCTACCGAATGAACAAAATAATTTGTCTGAAATTAATGCTTCTAAGCCATCTATTATTTTAATGTGCTTCATTTAGTTGATCGATAAATGCTTATCTACCAAGTGCAAGACAGCATGCTGGGTGAGGAGAAACACAGAACAGTCCTTGTTCTCAAGATACTTCTATTTCTATGGAGGGAGAATGAGGGACAGCACGTATAGAAATAAATAAATTGAGAAAATATGCAAAGTAAATATAAAGTTAATTTCTTTAGAAAAGACTTTAGAAACCAATCCAATATATTTGCCAAAACAAAAAACAAAACCCAACAGGGTCACAAAGAGTCAGATGTGGCTGAAACAGCTGAACAGCAAGGACGATGACAACCGTGGATCTGCACATAAGGAAAACCACCTTGGCAACAATCCGGAGGATGGGCTGCAGTGGAGTGAAACAAGGAGAGGAGACCAACCAGAAGACTGTAACAAGGGCCAGCCTGAATTAGGGTGGCACTGTGTGTAAATAGTGAAGGGGTTGGAAACAAGAGATGTTATGTAAGCAGATGCAGCAACAACAACAAAAACACTAATACACTCTCTAAGTTAAAAACTTATATCAATCATATAATCCAAATGACATTATTGTTAGGGTTAAAATCAGGATTTTTATATCTTGTTCCTCATTTACAATTATCTAGCAAGGCAGGATATCAATTTATTGTTCCAGCAGAAGTAAAATACATAATATCTTTTCAACACTGCTTTCCTGAAATACCTGCTGAACCCCGGCAGGAGGTGAATCCCAACAACAACTATCTCAATGTTCCTCAGAGATGCTGAGACTTCACTCTAGTGGAAAACACACACCCCTAAACAGAAATCTCCTCTCTATTCTTACTCCAAATAAAAGAACGCCTCTTAGCACCCACACTTGATTGCACCAGAACTGGGTATAGGATCCAAGAGTTACTGATATTTCCCTCCATTATTCAATCATTAATTACATCCATTCCCTTAATTTACTGACCCTACCACCCTTGATCTCAGGTGTTCATCGCTTTTTACCTGCATTATTTTAATAGTCTCCTAATTTAGTGACCCTATCTCCTCTCTCTCTCCTCTTTAATCTATTTCCCACAAAGCTGGCAAGATACTTCAAAAGCACAGACTGACTGTGGCACTACGCTGCTTAACAAACTCCAGTAATTCCTTATTTCATCAGAGGTCAGGTTGGCAAGAAGAGCCCTTCACTTTCCTAGCCCTAATATATATCAATCTTCTTCATGAATTCTTCATTCCAATCAAATTGCCCTTTTTACCATTTTTCACAGAAGACATGCCATCTCCCATCCCCATCCCTTTGCACAGGCTGTGTCTCATATTTGTAATACCCTCCTATCACCTCTTCCTCTTAGAATCTTGCCAAATCTGCTGCTGTCTCCACAAGATTTGGAGACACACCCCCTTTCCTCTACATATAGTCACCACCCTAAGTTCACCTGTGCTACTGCAATAACCTCCTGGTGGGTTTTCCTACTTCAAGCCACTCTCTCCACTCCAATCCATTCTCAAGACAGTAGTAGCCAAAATAATTTTTTTCAAGTACAGGTTTAACCATATCATCCCTCTTCTCAATAAACTCTCGTGGAGTTGGACAGGTGGCAAGCACGTTAAAAAAAACCCATGGAGGGGAGGGGAGGCTGTGGCTACAGATGACTTGGACCAGGGAGTTCTGAGCTGCCGTGCACTAAGTTAATGGACTGTCTGCACTGAGTATAAAGAGCCCAGGAGAGGAATGCTACCAGGGAGCCTCAGGAGGGATAAACTGTTCTAGGTCAGAAACAGAATAGGTCAAAGCTCCTCCGTCAATCAGTAGTGGGATCGGGTCCATGAATGACTGCATCATTTCCAATATAGACAAGATAACGAGAACTGGTCTCAAAACAACTACAACTTCTTATAGCCTCCCTATTACCTCTAAAAAAATGATAAGCTCCTCTGTGTGGCATGTAAGCTCTTTAGAATCTAGTCCTATCCACATACATTATTTCCCTCCATAAATTCTACAGTCCGGCCACATGTGCCCACTTGCTGCGCCTCACAAATGATACTCACCTCCATGTCTTCCTGCTATCTGACTTTCAGTGCTGGAATGCTCTCCATCCTCACCTTAGCCCCTTGGAAACTCTGGTTTCCTTCAAAATTCAATTTGAGGGTCATCTGCACAAAATCCTTCCTGATCCACTGGTACTGTCCCTCCTAAACCTGTCCTGTATTAACACTGCATATATTTTGTATTTACTTACAGAGAGACACATTGTTCCCTCCCACCTTAGTCCTTAGAAAATAGAAGCCTTATTGTTTGATAAATCCAAAGACTCCAACTTCTGGGACAGGAATTCACTCTTTGACAAAAACTGCTGAGAAAACTGGAAACTAGCATGGCAGAAATTGGGTACAGACCAACATCTTACACTCAATACCAAGATAAAGTCAAAATGGGTATACACATTGGGGCGGCTAGGTGGGGCAGTGAATAAAGCATCAGCCCTGGAGTCAGGAGGACCTGGGTTCAAATTCAGCCTCAGACACTTAACACAAAACCTAGCCGTGTGACCTTGGGCAAGTCGCTTAACCCCAATTGCCCTCCAAAAAGCAAATAAATAAATAAATAAATTTTAAAAAAAAAATCACACTCCTCTCCCAACCAAAAAAAAAAAACCAAAATAAAACAGGTATACAATTTAGATATGAAGGTTGATACTATAATCAAACTGTGAGAGGAAGGAATAGTTTGCCTGCCATATTTATGGAGAACAGAAGAATGTATGACCAAACAAGAAATAGGGAATATTATGAAATATAAAATGGATAATTCTGATTACATTGAAAAGTTTTCACACAAACAAAGCCAAGCAACCAAGATTAGAAGGGAAGCATAAAACTGGAAAATAATTTTTACAACCAGTATCTCTAATAAAAGCCTCATTTCAAAAATACATAGAGAACTGAATCAAATTTATAAGAATACAAGTCATTGGGCCAGCTAAGTGGCACAGTGAATAGAGCACTGGCCCTGGAGTCAGGAGGACCTGAGTCCAAATTCAGCCTCTGACACTTGACACTTACTAGCTGTGTGATTCTGAACAAGTCTCTTAACTCCAATTACCTTGCTTTCCCCCCTCCAAAAAAAAAAAAAAGAATATAAGACATTCCCCAATTGATAAATAGTCAAAGGATATAAACAGTTTTCAGAGGAAGAAACTAAAGCTGTCTATAGTCATGTGAAAAAAATGCTCTAAATAACTATTGATTAAAAAAATGCAAATAAAGACAAGTGAGGTACCACATCAGACCTATCAGATTGGCTAACGTGACAAAACAGGAAAATGATAAATGTTGGGGAAGATGTGGGAAAACTGGGACACTGATGGTAGAATGAAGTGATCCAACCATTCTGGAGAACAATTTGGAACTATGGCTAAAGGGCTATAAAAATGCACACACCCTTTGACCTAGCAATACCACTTCTAGATTTGTATTTCAAAGAGATCATACAAATGGGGAAAGGACCCACATGTACAAAAATATTGGTAACAGCTCTTTTTGTAGTGGCCAAGAGCTGGAAATTGAGGGGGTGCCTGAACAAGTTGTGGTATACGAATGTAACAGAATACTACTGTGCTATAAGAAATGATGAACAGGTGAACTTCAGAAAACCCTGGAAAGATTCATATGAACTAATGCTGAGTGAGGGGAGCAGAACCAGGAGAACACTGTTCACAGTAACAGCCACACTGCAAATGACTGACTTTGATAGATTCATGTCTCCTTAGCAAGGCATCGGGATCCAAGATAGCTCCAAAACACTCATGATGGAAAATACTGTCCACATCTAGAAAAAAGAACTATGAAGTCTGAATGCAGATCGAAGCATATCATTTGTTCTCTCGTTTGGTTGGGTTTTTTGCTTTGTTTCTTCTTTCTCATGGTTTCCCCACTGGTTTTAATTCTTTACAACATGACTAATGTGAAGATAGATTTAATATAAATGTATATGTAAAGTTTATATCAAATCACATGCCATCTTGAGGTGGGAAGGGGAAAGAGGGGGAGAAAATATGGAACTCAAAATCTTACGGAAGTGAATGTTGAAAACTAAAAATAAATTTAAAAATTTAATAAAGAAAAAAAATAAGCTCCTAGAGATCAACTTTCATATTCATTGTCTTTGTATCTACATTGCTCAGGACAGTGCCTGGCGCACATTTGTTGACTGATTAGAGACAGCTAATGAATAGAATGTGGGTCCTAGGGTCAGGAAAACATGAGTTCAAATCCAGCCTAAAATATTTACTAGTTGTGTGACTCGAGGCTATCACTAAATTTGTTTGCCTCATTTTCCTCAACTGAAAAATGGGGATAACAGTAGTATCTACGTTGTAGGATTGTTTCAAAGTTCAAATGAGATAATACTTTTAAATCACTTGATGCAGTGCTTGGTATATAGTAGGTGCTGTATAAATGCTTATTCCTTTCTTCTTCCTTCCTCATTGACATTAATAGTTTTCTTCAAAGTCAAGTTCAAACTCACCTCCTAAATAAAGCCCTTGCTGATGCCCCCATAATGTATCGCATCTGTTTTCAGTGAGCTTGTTCTCTCCCATTAACTCATGGCAGGGACCGTTTCTTTGGATCCCCAGCACCAGGGACACTAAACAAATTCTTGGTCACGGATATTCTCTTTCTTTAGGTGATCATTAATCTGATTAGCAGAATATGATTAACATACAGTACACAATAACAATGTGTTGTTTTTATTAATCCATTTCATATTTACTGCAGGAAAAAAGTGATAAATACTGAAAATACACATAAAAGCTAGTGTCAGTGACTTCATACTCTGCCACGCAGTTCTGAAAACCACTAATGCAAATCATATAAAAGGATATTCTTGATAAGGAAATTACATTTAAAAATAATTAAATATATTTGCCTAAATCAAAGACCATGATAAATACTTATAACTCTACAGTTTAATTAAATTTCTATCTTTATTTCATTAATCATACATGACTATCACATGAATCAGGCAGCTAGGTGGCACAGTGCATAAAGTGCCAGGCCTGACGTCAAATGCAGCTTTAGACACTTACTAGCTGTGTGACCTTGGGTAAGTCACTTAACCCTGTTTGACTTGGTTTCTCATCTACAAAATGAGCCGGATAAGGAAATGGCAAAACGCTCCAGTATCTTTGCCACAAAAGCCCCAAATGGGGTCACAAAGAGTCAATTACAACAGAAATGACTGAACAACAATTACACGTGACCATAGGAAACCAAATTTCTATGAATCTGCTCCTCTAAAATGGTGAGCAGAATTATCAACACGTATTAGACATAAGTGCTCTACAAAAATAAAATACAATTAAAAATTTGCCAGTTTAACACAAATAGATCACTTTACAAAACTGCATTTCAGGTCTAAACACCACAATACCCTTCTTGCAATGAGAATGTCTTAGAAACTTAACTTATAAGAAACTCAACTTATAAGATACCCACATAAAATACAGTTGATCCTCTAACAATTAGTGCAAGACAATGTGCCTACAAGATCACAAGTAAAGATGCCAATGGTAAAAACAAGACAGCATCCTCAATGGAGGACAAACTGAGAAGAGCATCTGCTGCCTCAGAGACTCCAAGCAAGATTTTTTTTTTTTAGGGCAATTGGGGTTAAGTGACTTGCCTAAGGTCACACGGCTAGTTTTTGTGTTAAGTGTCTGAGGCCGGATTTGAACTCAGGTCCTCCTGACTCCAGGGCCGGTGCTCTATTCACTGCACCACCTGACCACCCCCCAAATTACTTATTATTAATAACTACCTCACTATAAGGGCTAACATTTGTATGACATATAATAGTTCCCAAAGAACTTTGGATACACCTCCTTGTACTCTGTGACCCAGTGACCATGGCCTCCTTGCTGTTCCTCACACAAGACGCTTCATCTCCCAACTCGGGACATTTCATTTAATGTCTCTCTGCCTCAGTTTCCACAGCTGTAAAATGAGGAGACAAACAGCCCCTAACTTCCAAGGCTGTTGTGAGGGTAAAATGAGATATTTATAAAATACTCTGTAAACCTCAAAATACTAAGCAAATGATACCATTTTTATGATTATTATTCTCACAATAAACCTGTGAATAAGTAGGCAATTAATCAAAGTATCAGAATTTAGAGAAGCATGGAAAAAACTGTATGAATTAATGTAGAGTTAAGTAAATAACACCAAGAGATCAGACCATATAAAGGTGTCCCCGAAGTCTTAGTTTTAAGCTACTAAAGCTTAAAACTGCATATAAAGACTATAATGATGGAAATGAGGCTCCGCTGAGAGACAACCAAACTCTAATTATTTGTAATAACCAGTCTTTGTTCAAGAGCACAGATGATGAACCATACTTCCCTCCTCTGGTGGATGCAAAGCAATACACAGACTGCCCAGGATAGTTCCTCTCTTGCCCGGGTCAGCTTTAACTGCTTTTCTGTGTGATACGAAAGGGTTCCATTTGGGGGAGGGCAGAGATTGAGGAAGGGATGGTGGCATGAAAACCAAAACCATCAGTAATTTTTAAGTAACTCAATAACATAAAATGTTCCAACTAACTAGATATTTTAATACACCTATCTTTCCTTCAAATGTTTTTTTAAGACCACATAATTGGTCACTATTGATGCTAAAATCTTTAAAGAGTAAGCAAAAAATAAAATGAATGGTAAGTTTTCTTACCGTGGTCTGGTCACCAGTGGCAAGTTCCATAACGAACTAAAAAGATTTCCGCTTTTGTGCTCGTAATGATGGTTTCACCTTTCTCAGATAATGACCATGTTTGTAAGTAGGAAAATGCACTTACATTGTGCTTACAGTTAACAAAGTACTTTCCTCGAACTTGTGAGGTGGCGAGTATACGGATTTATTATCCTTGTTTTACAGGTAAGGAAGTCTGAGGTTCTCTGGGGCTGTGACTTACCAAAAGTCACAGATGGAGTTTTAACAAACTGTCGGACCTACGTCTTCTAACTCCAAGTCCAGTGTTCTTTCCTTTAAACTGGGAGTCCTTAACCTTTCTTGCCTCATGGACCCCTTCTCAGAATACAATTTTTACCTGCATAAAATATGAGATTACAAAGGAAACAGATCATATTGAAATACAGTCGTCAAAATGCTGGTTTTTTTTAAGTTCGCAGAACTTACATTTAGAACACCTACTCTAAACTTTGCTGCTTGTCAGAAAAACCCACTAAAGCTAACATGAGCCTTCTTGTTGAACGGCATTTGGCTTCCTAGAAGCCCCAGATCCTGGGTGGGCTTTCATGATAGTTATAGTCACTGTCTATTTGTTTTTTCCTTGTTCTACGTACTTCTCTCTATATCAGTTCATGAGTCTTTCCGTGCATCTTTGTATTCATCAGTCTTCATTTCTTATAGCATGGTAAGGCCACGTTACAATTACATATTGTCATTTATTTAGCCACCATCTAACTGATGGGCGTCACTTTTGTTTCTAATTCTTTGCAACCACAATAAAATACTGCTATAAATATTTTAGTGTATATGGGGGATGGACGTTTTAGTCACTTTATTTGCACAATTCCAAAACTGCTTCCGAAAATGGTTAAATTAATTCCCAGATCCACTAACTAAATCCACAGATCCACATGCCTGTCTTCTCACAACCCTTCCAACATTTGCTCATCTCATTTTCTGTCATCTCGGTCAATTTTCTGGGTAGAATGTGAAATCAGAGCTGTTTTAATTTTCAGTTCTCAGGAACATTCTTTCAGTGGTTGTTAATGGTTCTGATTTCTTCTTTTGAGAACTGTTTGTTCATGTGCTTTGGTCATATTTCTTTTAGTGAGAGAAACAGAGAAAGGGAGACACAGAGACAAAGAGACAGAGACAGAGACAGAAATACAGTAAGATGAGAGATAAAAACATCTGTTAATTGTCAATATCTCTTGGATGCCAAACTTTTATCTCAAAAATCTGATAGAAATATTTTTATCCATTTAACTGCTTCCCTTCTTTTCTTAGATGCGTTAATTTTGCTTGTACAGAAGTTTTTCAATTTCATGTAAGCAAAATTACCTATTTTTATCTTGAATAGTTGTCTCTATCCCTTTTTCGGTTAAGAATATATCTCCTGGGGCGGAGCCAAGATGGCGGCGTAGAAGCAGCAAAGCACCGCAGCTCCCACACAAACACGCTAAAACACTCATAAAATGGGACGCTAAACAGATTTTCAAGCTCCAAAACTCTCCACAAGACAGAAAGCACTACAGG